>CAMZMU010000020.1:95538774-96738774 GCA_947311845.1 Poa pratensis
TCTATATTGCTATCACCTTGTTGCTTGTCTTGCTTAGCATAAGTTGTTGGTGCACTAGGTGAACCTAGTTTATTTAGGTTGTTGGCTTGTTAATTTAAACACCTAGTTTTATTCGGCAATTATCAAGCCTAAACCGGAAAAGTTTTAATCGCCTATTCACCCCCCCCTCTAGGCGACATCATTGTCCTTTCAGATAGGCAGCTCACAAGATCTAAACATGATAGCACAATGAGGAGAGACAACCATCTAGCTCCTGCTATGGACCCGTAGTTCAAGAATGAACTACTCACGCATCACTCCGGAGGCAGGCATGGCGATGTAGAGCCCTCCGGTGATGATTCCCCTCTCCGGTAGGGTGTCGAGAAGAGCTTCAGAACCCTCCCGAACTAGGTTGACGACGGCGGCGGCGACGGAACTTTTCGTGGAATAATCTTCGCGTATTTAGGGTTTTCTGGACGGGAGAAATATATAGGCGAAAGGGCGGCGTCGGGAGGCACCCGAGGGGCCCACGCCACCCTAGGGCACGGCCAGAGGCCTCGTGGCTCTCTTCGTCTCGCCTTTGGACTCTATGTTCGTGTCGGTGAAAAAACCGAGGCACGTTGATTTTCGTCCAATTCCGAGAATCTTTCCTTAACAGCTTTTCTGGAATACAAAAACAGCAGAAAACAGGAACTGGCACTGTGGCATCTTGTTAATAGGTTAGTTCAAAATGTATAAAAATGCTATGAAGTGTATATAAAACATGTAACAATTGGTATAATATCAGCATGAACATCAAAAATTATAGATACGTTTGAGACGTATCATGTGACCTTTTAGACCCTTTTTAATCGACACATAACTGATTCCTCGTTTTATTTGTTATAGTTATGATGCATGTGATTTGCAAGGAATAACCTGCCATAGTAGTGGCTATGTGTCTGTCGTTCGCTTGCAGTTCCTACTCTGCCCTCTGTTGCTAAATATAAGATGCTTTAGATATTTCATATGTTGACTATATACAGACTAGAATGGATGAGCATACACAGTAAAATATATCTATATGTAAATTTAGAAAATGCTAAAAATTTATATTTAAAAACGGAGGACGTAGGTAAGACAAGTTAAGATATAAGTGTTTCACATATGAGATGTATATAAAACACTTATATCTTCTTCCCTTCAGATTCTAGCTGGATCAACTTTCCCAGCGATTCAAATTTTCCAACGGGGGTAGATTAGATGTGTCATTTCACCTTGTTTTCAGTCGGGTCAAAGAAATCTAGGGTTTTATGTTTCAGTATGGAGAGAGTAGTAATTAAGAACGGGACAACTTCGAAGGCGTTATGGTGGTCTTATCACGACGCCTTGAGAGAACAGCGGGGAGGTGTTGCCGAAATTTTGGCACAGGTGGAGGTAGAGCACAGGAACTACCAAATCTACACATATGCGGGTGTGATTATGATTTCCCCATTTATCATTAAAAAAATTGGAGTAATTATTGACTAAATTAATTAACTTTTTGTTTTGATGGGACTAAATAATTAACTATGTAGCTTTTTTTGCAGAGAAATTAACTGTGTAGCTAGTTGCAAATTTGCACACAAAAAAAAAAAAGAGAGGAAGGTTTTGGGCCGGACCGAGCCACATACTACTACGAATCTAGAGCACGAACTTCACGCACCCAAGCCCGAGCTCAGAGTCCCCACCTTCCCTACCACCACCGGCCGTCGTCGAGACCAGCCGCCGCCGCCCGCCGGCGACCATGCGCGACCCGTCAGAGATCCGCAGCCTCCCGATCGACATCGCCTTCGCCCGCCTGCAGGAGTGGCTCGTCGACCGCAAGCGGGTGCCCCACGACTGGAGGAAGCGCCTCGCCGCCCTCCGCACCCGCCTCGCCGCCGCCTTCGCCTCCCTCCCACGGGACCTCCACCCGACCTCCTCACCCTCGAGCTCGAAGGTAACCCCCCACCCGTCCTCCCCACGCCCTCCCTGCAGCATCTTCCCTAGTACGAATTTCGTGACTGAAACCTCGCTCGTCCTTCCGCGCGTCATCCTGCAGAGATAGGGTACCTCGAAGCGAAGAAGATATACGCGATACTCTTGGAGTCCAACACCGAGAGCAGGAACATCTTCGGCCGCCTCCGGGATCCGCGGTACGATCTGCCTGCTAAATCACTCTCTTCACATACAGATAGTAGTACCACTGAATATGTACATACGAGATTATGGTCTGAATCCTTGATGTGCAAATGCTATATTTAGGGCGAATGGGAGTCGATCGTCAAGTCCTACGAGAAGGACCACATCTACCTCGGAGAGGCGGCGCAGACCATGGTCCAGAACGTCAACTATGACATGTACTACTATGCCTCTCCGTGGCCTCTCGCCCGTTTCGGCTTTATATTTGGGCTTGATCTAGCATCCCCATGGCTAATTTGAATACCTTTTCTGTCTGCCTCAAGACCGTACCAGAGGAAGCAGATGCAGAAGAACCAGCAGCAGCTCGCTGAGCTTGACCGCAGGGAGGCTGACATCAAGAGACTCGCTGCTCTTTCGGCAACTCGGTATGCGGAAGCTTGCCAGGAGCTCGGTCTGCAGGTTAGCCTCTCTATTTGAGAGACACCTTTCGGGTTGTGCGCTTATTGTGTTGTATTAATGCGCTGCTTGCTTTTAACTTTGTTTGTAGGGAATAGATGTGCGGCAAGAGCTGATTGAGTCTGCGAAAATGCTTCCGTCAACGTTTAGCAAGATCTTGGAAGTTCTGAGCAGTGATCCTGTCTCACAAGCCGTTGAGTACTATACAGCTTTTGTTAGGGACTGCCACACAGAGGATAAGGTATAGCGAGGAATACATAGCTAGGACCTATCAGATACTGAACGTAGAGGAAGTTGCTATACAGCTCTTGTGAATTTCATTTAACCATGCTCTTCTTTGTTTAGGAAAACTTCAAGTCTGTGGCGCACAATCTGAAACAGCTGCAGGCCAATCCTCCTTCACTGCATGTCTCAGTATGTACAGAGGTGCAGAATTCCCTTGGAGACGCAACAAAAGCTCATGGGTCTAGTATGGGCGGAGGAGAGCACATTAACTCTGATGTTCTGCAGATGATATTGATTGGGACATTTCGGTGGATAACAATGGTATTGACTGGGACATTGGTGCTGTGGAAGAACCTGTGGAAGAATCTGGCAATGGTTTTGGATCTTACGAAATCATCGATGCCAATGTGGAGTTGGCAGGCTCTGAAAATTATGGTGTTGATGTTCCAGCCTATCCATCTGCAGACACATCTGATAATCAGATTTGCTGGGACATCTCTACTGATAATCCTGAAGAAGGTGCCGCTATTGAGAATGCTCCAACTGAATCAGGACAATACGAAGAAAGAAGTCAGTTGCTGGAGAAGGAATACAGAAATAATATTCTGGATGATTTACTTGAGGTATTTTGACACTGCTAGATCTAAAAAATTGCAAATAACTGAGAGCCATTCATGTAATTACAACAGTTATCAATACTAAGTTCTTACGGTTTTTGTATCAATGTTCAAGTATTCAAGATGATACTTCTGTTATTGTACTTGAACAAGGCTGCTTTGCTAACCTCTCCCTTTTTAGTATTAGTAAAAAAACTAATAATTTAGCATCTTTTGTGTGGTGTTAGCTCATGAATTTCTGATACTTGAAACAGGTAAAATCATTTTTGACCCTGCGCTTAGCGGAGATCAGAAATGCTGAAACATCATCTCTACAGCACCAGGTGCAAGCTGTCTCACCTTTTGTTCTCCAACAGTTGCTCCTGACCATTTGGAGAATATGCTTGTGGAGGTCTCCTCCGCAATCTCTTTGCTCACTAACCAGAAAACTCTTGACCGTATAATGATCCTCAACTCTAAAGGTAAAAGAAGGTTTATTCTGAAAGTTCACTCTTGTTTATCTTATGTACTTGAAAAAAATGATACCGACTTGTGTCTTCCATTGTTGCTACAGCGGTGTACTCCCTCCCTTTCATAATATAAGATGTTTTAGCTATTGCACATATTGTCTAGATTCGGATTAAAAAGAGTGGATATTTACATTAAAAGGTGTCTACATACATGTGTATGCATGTGAATGTGGAAAATTTCTAAAACATCTTATATTGTGGAACGGAGGGAGTATTATTATTTCTCATAGAGTTGTTTTGAAATGTTACATGATACAGTAGTTTCCCTCACAAATAACTGCTCCTTCTAACATTTTCTTAGCCTAATATTATTTCCTCTGCTGTTCCCAAGGTTTTTGGACAGATTGGTATCAACTTTGGAAGAGAAGAAGCATCATGAGGTGAAACTAAGAGAAGGGTTAGGTGATTTATCAGTTAAGCGCATGGAGCTGCAAAACGCACTATCATCATCCTGGCCAAAGCAAGTAAGTAATAATTTCTTTGTCTATTATGCTGTTTGATTACATGCACATTCTCAGTGGACTGCAGATTACCTGACTTATGGATCTTTGATAACCCTAAAAGCTGTCATCTACATTGCGGTTTTATGAACAAGTGCATTCTCATTCTTTTAATTCAAATATACTGAATAACTAATTTTGGTCCATCAATCAATGTACAAACGAACCAAAACACTTTTACTTTCCGTATATACCCTGAAGAAACTTTGTGATCTCCTTGCGCTTTCTGTCGCCAGTCTTTATGTTAATGATTCTACTATCCTAATGTTACAGGAGTCAGCGATTACAAAAACAAGGGAACTAAAGAAGCTCTGCGAGGCAACACTTTCATCTATGTTTGATAGCAGGCCAGTGCATATAATTGGAGAGATCAATACTTTGCTGAGTTCGAGTGTTAGTCAATTAGCTGGATGAAGTATCGATTGTATCTTTCGTCCCTGAACCAAAATAAATAGCAGGTCGATTTATCTTATGGGGTATACTATTCTAACTTATGGTCTTTGTTCATGTGTTGTTTTTGCTGCCACATATGTTCTTAAACTATGATTGTATGACGTTAATTGCTTGTGGAGTATCAGACTCAATCTTTTGAGTATGCTCTATAGTACGTTGTGCCACTAGAAACATTAAGATGAGTGCAGTGAAGGTGACTGGCAAATAAAGATATGGTTTCAAAAAGTTTAGTTTTATGATGATTTAAGTCAAGTTCCTGAAAAAGGTTAGATGGTATTCAATCATTTAACTGACGAGAGTATTTATACAGCCTAATTGGCTAATGATAAGGCCTGGTCGGATTTTTGAAACTAGAAATTTGTTGCTATTTGGTATGCTGTGATTTACTTACCTGAAGTGATTGTAACATCTATGCTTGTTTACAATTTCCACGTTTCATTCCAACAAGCTTTTAAATTGGTAAGTCAGCAAGATTGACTACATCTGTCATGCTTTATTACATTAGATGATTGGGAACACTAGAATGTTCCTGAAAATTATAATTACAATCAAGTTACTTATACCATGTCAGTGCTTTAACTTGATGTAAGCCAACATTGTAATTGTAATATGTTGGCTTAAATCAAGTTAAAGCACTGTGATATTAGTTGTTAGTTAATCTAGTTATCTGGGGAGCAGTCAAGCATCAAACTTACACTAAGCTCTTCGAACATAGAACATGTGTTGCTGGCAGAATTCTATTCTGGTAATTGTCAGTGAAGGCTTCTTGAAGCGGTAAGTTTTTATTGTTAATGTCGTCAACCTGCAATATGAGTGCTTCCTCAAGTAAGCAGTTGAACAATGTGTCATTGTTTGCAGTTGGGCTCCTCTACCATTTTACCATTTTTCTGTGATGTAATAGATGGTTGGGTTGTTGTATGTCTTCGTGGTGTATAGCAAAACTGAGCACTCCTAGGAATATCGAGTTCTGAAGATCAACTGCCTAACAGCACCAAGAACCACCTGCTGCTGCTGCTGCGGCTGCTCCCAGCCTGACTATATCACGGCCGCCGTGCTCATGGCTCATGCCGTTTCTTCCTTCTCCTGCCACTTCCCTGCTCATTGATGCTTTGAGCTGTGTTGAGGACTTGGGAGACAATTACGGAAGAATTTGCTACATCCTACATGCAGCTGCTTCTGCCTTGTCTGGTTATTCGATTCAAAGAATAGTTTCTGCTTGCTAAAACCTTGGGAAATCCCTGCCATGGCAGCCATGCTAGCCATAAAACCTGAATCATAACAGGACATACCTCTGCCATAGCAGGAACGTCATCCAAATAACACTGATACAGTTCTGCCATATATAGCATGATTTTCGCCTGGATTTTCTGCTACGTGGGGATCAAGCATATATAGTCTTATCATCAAATAAAATCCGCGGCCATGTCACCACCAATAACCGAAGGAGAATAGGCGAGCGCATTGCCTGATAAGTGTGTCCAACATGCCAATGGGTGATACTGTGCTGCTCCTGTCTGAATCCTTTGCCTGATAGTCCAGCTCCAGTTTGACAGGCATTTCAGATACCGCTCGGGCAGATAATGACACCATGACCGCAGACAGATGATTTGGTATAGTTCTTATCTCGGTTGGTGTACCGCAACACGCTAACACCTCACAAATAGAGCTGACCAAATTTGTTTATGTATATTTTGTTTTGTTACTAGTTAGTGCACATAAGCAAACCAACCTGTGGTTGGATGGTTAGCAGGGTGGTTGTACCTCAGCCCATCAGAGTTCAAACCTAGGTTTGACAGCTGTGTGTTGCATTTAGGCGGAATATTCTTTCAGTGGGAGGCGACGTTCCCGTCGACAGCGAGGCGCCGTGGTGACTTCGTCAATTTCAAGACTTGATCCGCTGGCTAAGTATTTCGGAGGTGCTCATAGGGTAGGATGTGCGTGTGTTCGTTCATATGGGTGAGTGTATGCGCGTGTATGTGAGCGTCTGCGTTTGTACTGTGTTTTTTATTTTTTGCTTTGTATAGGGTTGTGCTCTATAAAATAGTGAAAATGATATATTGTGCTCTCTGTGTTTATGTCAGGCGTGGTTGTGTGTGTGTGGCCATGTCATAGTGTATCTTTTCTTAGGATCTATACATATATTCGCGTATTTTTGTGAAACTAGTTAAATAGACAAGGCGTGTTAACCTGTCATATCTAAGACATTTATCACTATTGATTAGGATGTTTCTGAATTCTCACCATGAGCAATTTGTAATATGATATTTTGAAGTATTAATTAATTATATTTGTTTCTAAATCTTACCACAAGATCTTATTGCGTACATTTAATATGTTTCCTCAAACAATAATACTCAAAGTCTGACCTTGTGCGAGTGCTATATATATCCTTCGAACTCTATGACAGTTACATACGCGAGAGGCACCAAAGAAGCGCAAACATGTGTAAGGCTTTGAATCTCATGTTTCTCCTCGCTGCCCTTGTTTGCCACATGCATACAGGTTCATGTCCATCGAAGCTACAATCATTAGCATATATACATATATTCTGGATCCTTGCAAGTTTCGACCTCCCCGATGAATTTTTTTTATGGATGGTGCAGGTACTGGCCAAGTATCTTGTGACAAGTCTGACATTACCGTCAATGTAACCACCAGTGGTAACTTCATCGATGACCAACGGATTTACACGGCGTTGTTCCGGACATCATGCCCATGCAAGATGATTGGTGTGCGTGTTTCGTGCGATGGCCTCCAGAAGAGCATCCTGGGACCGTCGTCAAGTGTGATGGAGGTGGACAGCAACGGGACGTGCATCCTCAAGCAACCCATCGCCGAGCAATCTCCACAGCTCACCATCTACTCCTCAGAAGCCCGGTGGAGTTCCGTGTTCTTTGTGCCACCCCTGCTTGTTAAATATCCTCTTGAATTGTGTAATAAGCTCAAACAAGTTTTGCTCCTTCAGTTTTGCAACATACTATTATGTCTGATTCACAAACCGAGGAGGGGAACATGCAGAATACCTGACTTCTGGATCTTTGATAACCTAAAAGCTGTCATGTAAATTGCTGTGTTATGAACAAGTGCATTCTCATTCTTCTAATTCAAAATTACCGAAGGACTAATTTTTGGTCCATAAATCAATGTACAAACGAATCAATGTACAGACTTTTGTAGTGCTACCTTCGGATGGTATATGAAAAGTGAGATAGAGAGAAGATACACTGGATCTAGCAAAATAAAATGTAACTAAACTTGATGCACACTGGGCACAAGATTTTTTGCTGGTTTCCAACTGGCGAGTACCGGTAAAATATTAGGACATATGCAGATTAATTACAAAAGCAGGAGACTTTTCTGAACAAGGACAACGTTCATCAAGACGAGCCACCGGATTTACTAGCACAACTGTTATAATCATAAGGTAAACAAAGCTGAGACAGACAGTACGTCGCTCCCTTCAGCGAAGACTATGAAAGCACAGAGTTGTTAAGTCGTCAAGCATGGTCATCATCTGCTTCTCGCTCCCCGACAAACATGAGCATCTCCAGCCGCTTGTCAAACAGCGCCGCGCTCTGATCTCTCTCGTCTAGCTCAGCAGCCTCCGCTTCTAGCCATTTATCACGCAAATCATCGAGGACATTACCTTGGTCAGTACTTCCCATTGCCCCGGGCGCGTTGGGACGAGTAGTCCGCAGCGCGTCGTGTGCAGACGGAGGTGGGAGCGTCAGGAGCAAGGCCCGGAACTCTCTTGTGTCTGCAAACGTCTCGAAATTGCAGGCGATTATGTCCAGACAGTACTCCCTTATTTTCATGACACCATAACTGCATTTGGACAAAATAGTGACTTCAGGAACAGATCAGACAATATATCATATACGTATATCCAGCATGACGAGCACATACATGTCTGACAGCATCAACCAGTGGCACAGTTCTGCAGGTGAAACATGTTCCAGGTTTGGTAACAGCAGATCAGCCACAACTCGCTTGAGGGGAAACAGCAAGTATCTCGATGCAACATCAAAAAGTTCTTCAGCCTGGGATAGGTTTGCTTCAGTTTAGTTTCAGAACAAAACTGAAGTAACTTCAATATTACTGTAAGAATAGGCAACTATATCTCACCAGGATTGGATCCATATGCTCTAGCTTATCTGTATACCTAAAATCAAGACAGGAAGGTAATGAGCCACACAATAACAATAAGGATAGGATTCAAGCAAGACAAATTGCAAAGGGATCTTACATGTATTCAAGCATCTTCTCAAACGCTTCTACACTCATGTCATGCGCCTCTAGAATTGGGAGATCCGGAGACCCATTGTTACCTTGAAGAAAACCCACTGTTCGTGATATCCTGGCTTTGAAGTACTCCGACCTTGAGGCTAAAATCACCCGATGGCAACGAAAGACCCTATCATCTACTTTCACAATGAGATCGGCACGATCATCATCCTTTGAGTGTCTGCGCATATCATTCGGTACATTGCAGCTGTAGTAATCTTCCTGTCTTGAGTTGGCTAGACAGTTGTGCAGAACACGTTGCAACGCCGACGGAAGACGGTCTTCCAGTGGCAACGACTGCCCCTGCAAAACAAACCGTATCTGCGACTCGACCAGATCCAGTTTCCTGGCCGCCTTATGCTGTGCGGACGCATGATGCACGATCTCTCCATCGACTAGCCTGCGCAGCTCCTCGCACTTGCAAACTTTGCAAATGAGCGACAGACTCTCCATGTCGTCGACGGGCGCCTCGAGCCTATCGGCGTAGAAGAAATGGACAAGGTTGTACAGGGCAGTGAAAGACAACTTTTTCTGAGAGAATCTCACTTCCTTCCTGTCTTTCCAGTCTGCCTTGAATTTCTTCTCGAAGAAGGGCGATCGGGCGCAGAGGATGACGCGGTGAGCCTCGATGGGTTTTCCGCCGACGTAGAAAGTGATGTCCGGAGGCACCAGACGAGCCATGGATGCATCGTCCGTTGGCGCAAATCCTGCACAAAATTGAATTTAGGTGTTGCTAAAACAAAATCTAAGTATATACCCTAAAATGAAAATCATCTGCTATTGGAGATTCTAGCATGAACCCTATGCCAATATCCGTATGGAATAATCCAGAATTACTGAACCTGCGGCCTGGGCGAGCGCAGCGGCCTCGGCGGTGGCTGCGCCCTGTAGCATCATGTCGAGGAAGGCGGCGCGGTTGGCGGGGCAGGCGAGGAAGGCTGCCCGGAGAGCGGCGGCGAGCGGCGAAAGCGGGGGCGGGCGCGCCTCGAACGACTCGAGGAGGCGGCGGAGATCGAGGTTGAGGGCGGCGTAGTGGCAGCGGTCGCCGTCGAAGGTGCTCTCGGCGCAGACGGCGCCCGCCTGGAGCAGCATCCTGGCGGCGTCGGGGTGGCCCGCGAGGCAGGCGTAGTAGAGCGGCACGGAGTCCCAGCGGTCGCGCGCGTTCACGTTGGCGCCGGCCTCGAGGAGGAGGGCCAAGCGGGCGCAGTCGCCGGCGCGCGCCGCCTCAAAGATGTCTCCCCCGGGGACCCGCCGCAGGGGCACCGTCGGGTAAAGGTCCTCTGTGTCCAGGTCCAGGTCGATCTCCATGCCCGTGAACGTCAGCTCCGCCGGCGGCGAGAAGACTATTTCTTTTGGGGAATTTTCTGCGACGGCGGCGGACGGTCGGTCGGCTGGCACAGCTCGGCGACTCCCAGAATGAACGTGTGACACGCACGCTTGCTCGAACATCGGCCGTTGATTTTGCTGCATCCAACGGTGGAACTTCCTGTTCTTACTTGGATGGTCTGGGCCTAGGCATGGGCAGCCCGGCCCGAAAATCCCGGGCCGGAAAGGTCCGGGCCAGGACATCTGGCCCGGTTCGTACCTAGGAAATCAGGCTGTTTACACTGAGCCCCAACCCCGGCTCGAAATTCCTCTTTTCCGTTACTTCGGCCACGTTTTGGCACAGATTTTCCAAATTTCAGTCGGACCAAGCCCGGGAGGGCCTATATAGCGCCGCAGGCGGCGCGAAACGCCTCCGCGGCCTGAAGCGAGACTCGGCCGTTTTTTCCCACGTTGTTTTTTTTGAATTTAGAGAACCTATTCAAATTTGAAAAAAAAAATACTCCCTCTGATTCTAAAAGAGTGTCGTAGGTAGTGCTATTAATTTGCACGTAATCAGCTCAATTTTCCGAAAATTATACTGGAACGGAGTTAGTAATTTTTTTGAACAATTTTTTGAATATGTACACATTTTGAATTGAACAAAGTTTGAATATGAACAAATTTTGAACTGGATAAATTTTTGGATATGAACAAATTTTAAATTTGACCAATTTTTGAAATATGAATAAAATTTTAATTTGAAAATTTTCGAATATGAATAAATCTTGAATCTGATAATTTCTGAATATGAATTTTTTGAAGTTAAACAATCTTTGAAAACATTTTGAAAATAATATTAAGCGAAAAAACGAGAAAAGAAATAGAAAAAAGAAAAATTATAAGAACGAAGAAGAAAAAAGAGCAAAAACAGAAAACAGAAACGAAAAAAAACAATGGCCAAATGGGCCGGCCCATCGGCGCTTGCCTTCAGGCGGAGCGAGCGAAACGTGTCGCTGATGGGGAATATATAGGGTTTACCGGCCAAGTGGGGCGTATGCCTGGATTTTGCTCATCAGGGCTGGACTTTCTCAAACCAGATTTTACCCCCAAAAAAAGTACACATAGTTTTGGCTCTCCTTCATTGCATCCCAGATCCCACCAGTGCACATACATGAATTGGTGTCCATTGCGTTTGTGGTACAGGTCTTGAACTTGCTACTACATGCGTTGTTTATCACACCGGCCACCCGCGTAGGTCTCTCTGTTCTGCTTGTTTTGTTGTACCAGTGGTTCTTGAGGTGCTACTACTACAGACATGATCTCAATTTTTTGGTTGGTGACCCAGGGTATAAATCTAGGGCGTTTGGTTTCTTATCTGTGAAAGTTTTATGAATAAAAGTAATGCATTTGTTCATTCTACAACATAACCATTTAATGGTATTTTCTGATATATTTTATGATCATGTGTGATGCACATGTCCATTCTTGAAGGAAGGGGGGGGGGGGGGGGGGGGGGGTTGTGTCAGTTGACGAAATAGGCCGTAGCCCCGCTTTATAAATAAAGCCTCAACGGCCGAACCGATACAATGTGATGAGGGGAACCTCTTACAAAGCAGATCAAAGATAGGAAAAAGATAAACAAGAAGAACCAAACTTGCCACCGAGGACAACGAAACAAGCCCTAAGTGACGAGGCTCCACGACGACGCCCACAAGAGGGTAACGACGTAACACGCCGCCGCCGACGAGACCGGAATGGTCAAGGGTTTTCACCCGGAACCCAAACGCAGCGAGGGTAACCACAACAACGCCCCCAAGAGGGTAACGATACCGCAAGCATCGCCGCCATTGGCGCCGGAGCGCAGAGCTTTCGCTCGGAAAAACCTTCGCACAACGTCGCACAGATGGATCGCCCATCACCCCCGAGAATGGTCTCCCAACCACGATCTGGGAGTTGCCGCCACCAACTCCAGGAACCCCCAACGTCCGCTTCTCGCCATCCACACGACCAAAAAGCAAAACCATCACCACCGCCACATCGCTCGCCGCAGAACGCACGTGCAGTCCACCTTCCGGAGCCGCCGCCCCGGCATCCAAGACCTCGCACCTGTTTAGTGGCAGGCGAAGCATAGCATGGCCACCACAGCGGAAGGGAGAGGTCGAGGTCAGCAAAACAGCACTCGGAACGCCGGCGTAACGGGTAGGCCCTCCTACACGTCACAGCCACAGAGCCCAGAAAAGACCTGCCAGGCGGTCGCCGGATCTAGGCTCGTGGCCCGGATCTAGCACCCCAACCGCTTACATGAAGAAGCTCCATGAGGAAACAAGAACTACTCTCGAGAAGCACAACAAAGACCATGCTACGAAGATGAACAAACACAAGCGCGCCATGATATTTGAAGAAGGAGATCTTGTGTGGCTACACCTTCGCAAAGATCGCTTTCCGGATGCAAGGAAGTCCAAGCTTCACCCTCGTGGAGATGGACCTTTCAAGGTTATCAAGCGCATCAACGACAATGCCTACAAGATCGACATCTCCAACTCCAAACACTTGGTCCATGACACCTTCAACGTCGCCGACCTATCGCCTTACCTTGGAACAGCAAGCGATGAGGATGACCAAGAGTCGAGGACGACTCTTTTCCAAGGGGGGGAAGATGATGTAGCCCGACCTACGTCTCCTACAACAAGTGGCCCAATGACAAGAGCAAGAATCAAAGCTCTCCATGATAAGGTGAATTCGCTCCTATCTATGTGTGATCTCGACACTCCTTTGAATGGGTTGCTACTTCATTCGGATACGTTGTGCATACTCAGGAACAACTACCAAGAAGATCAGAAGCAAGTGCAGAAGATGGCCAAGAGACGAGTCGAGAAGAAGATGAAGAAGACGAAACATCAGCACAGCGGTACTACCGCCAGGCGGGCCGGTACTACCGCAGGGCCAGGCAGCTGCCCAGACATACTACCGCTGAAGATGAAAACCTGCGCAGAGCCCAGGCAGCGGTACTACCGCTTCCACAGCGGTACTACCGCCGAACCCAGATCACGGTACTACCGCCAGAGGTACCGCTGGAGGTACCGGCACGCCGAAAACGCCACTGGATACCCCTACGGTACCTCCCGGTACCCGCTTCGTACTACCGCCAGCGAGCGCATTTAATCCCAGCGGTACTACCGCTGGCGCAGCGGTACTACCGCTGGACCTGGGAAGATTCGGGCTGAAGCCCATGTAACGGCCCACAACTTACCCCTTCGCCTCATGGACTATAAATACTCCTCCTCAGCCTAGGGTTAGGGTTAGACTATGATTTGAGAACTAAAGTAGAGCTAGACTCCTTCTTCTCAAAGTGTCTCTTTCCTCCTATGGAGATGAATCAAGACCTCCACATGTGGAGATGAACCAAGGCCTCCTCTTGAGGAGAAGATCCCTGCGTGGATACCAAGGCTCCGCTTGTAGTTGCGATTACTTGCTAATCTTCCATCTTTAGGTGGCTAGGTTGGATTGGTTGGATTGACCAATTGGACAAACAATCCTAAGAGTAAGGTGTGCTTGGGAGAGGAGGATTGGGGGCTGCCCTCGGGGATTTGTTACCAATCGATCTTGCCGGGTTGCTACTTGCTATTTACCCTTGTGTGTTTGATTTCCCCTCTTTTGTGTTCTTCGTTCTTCGCGTGTTCTTCGTGTTCATCTTCCCTCCGCACAAATCCGTGAAAATCGGGACCTACCCGCATCATATGGTATCAGAGCTCTAGGTTGACACGGATTTGATTTGTGTTTCCACCAAAATCCACCAAATTTTTCTTCGTTTTTGAGAAATTCGAAAATTTCCACCAAAAATAGCCTTGCCTTGATTCGAGCCGATCTGTCGATTCGTTGCGTTTTTGGTAGTTTTTGTCCATGGATCTGTTGCTTTAGGACCCCCTCCACCTTTGTTTGCGTTCCCTAGCCTTAATTTTGCCAATTTCCCACGAATTCGAGGATTTTCGAGCCCAATTTCCGCCCAAAATCGAGTCAAAATCGCGCAGATTCGTGCGCAGCGGTACTACCCCAGTGCAGCGGTACTACCGCCGCAGCGGTACTACCGGGCGGACCAGCGGTACTACCGCCAGGGCAATTTTTCAGAAATTTTTCTTTTCCTCGGTTCGTTTTGGCATTTCCTCTTTGGTTTGAGTCCTTTCTTGGTGTGCTACGTCTACGACATCGACAAGCTTCCGCAGCACGCATCATCAACGCCAAGCGACGACGCCACCAAGGACTCGACATTCCCCCACCATCATTCCGTTGTGAGCCCTTCTTCCTTTCGCGCAACTTAACCTATTGGACTAGCTCGGTGATATTGCGAGGCATTGCACGTGTTGAGTGTTTGTCTTCAAGTATTGGCGAGTGTGTATCGTTAGAGAGCTTGGCACTAGCAAAAGAGAAGGAATCATCGTCAAAAAGCAAAAATCAAAAAAAAAAGAGAAAAGAAAAGAATCAAGTGGTGCCAAGTTCATCTCTTGTAGGTTGCGACAAAGCTAAGACCGCCAAAGTGAGTGTGAGTGTTAACTCTTGTGCAAATCCGTTGCCCACAAAAAGCAATTGAGCTAGCGTCCTTCTTGTGTTGGGTGACATTTGAGCACGTAGTCTTCGTTAGGTTGTCTATCTTCGAGTGCTCGCCCTTTGGTCGCCCAACCCCATCATTCGCTTTTGTGTGTGTTTCTTCATCATTTGTGGTTGGAGTTTCTTTGGTAATTTGATCATTGTGGATTTTCTCTACCTTTGACAATATACTTGTCGCGGGTTTGCTTGTTTCGTTTGCCACTTCATACCTTCCTATCCTCATAAGTGTGTGTGTTGGGTGTTAGAACCGGATACTCTCCTCTCAAGCCACATTATACTTGGGATATAGTTTGTCTTGGTTTTTCCTTACCACATCTCACTTGTTCTTGAGAAAATGTTTAGGGGAAGTACAAACGGAAGCTCAAGCTCGGAGAGGAAATCCATGGTGGAGTTCGCGGTGATCATGGCTATGTCACACAATCGGAGCTTGTGGCATGCGACACTTCTTCGTGATAACCTAGGACGCTACGAGCGCCGTCTTCAAAATCAAGAGACACCTTCAACGACCGCATGAGTGCTAAGAAGCAAATATGGAGCGGTTGACCGAAGCTATCAACAACCTTGCGCGACAACGAGCTTCTTCACACTCAAGCCGTACAAGAAGCACCTCAAGGTCGACACAAGCACGTCATGGACGTCATGAACCTCGACAAGAACGTCAACATGATCCAAGGCGCGACGCCCATGAACGACCTCCTCCTCACGTTGAACAACCACATGATCTTCACGCGAACAATGCCAATGCGCATCAAGAACAACCTCACCAAAATGATGATCGTCGCGAACGCATACCATCACCACCACCGCCACAACGTGATCGTCATGACCCATTGGCTAATGACAATGGCGTTCCGGGTGCGAATGACTTTGGTGAACAAGGACGTCACCCTCGTCATCCTCCAAGGCCACGTCATCAAAACCATGACAATGCGAACAATGTCGAGCAACCCGTTCCTCAACAAGAGCTACCTCCTCAACATGCGCCTCGTCAAGAGCTTCCTCATGATCGTCACCAACACCAACGTTCCGAGTCAAGTGATAACGAGTCAAGCCAACACAATGGTGATGGACTCAACCGAAGGAGACGTGGACGTGCATTCCCACGTGGTGGCCACCGTGACGACTATGATGACTTGACCAACGTCCGCTTTGACATACCCAAGTTCTACGGCACAAGTGATCCGGAAGCTTACTTCTCATGGGTACTCAAGGTTGACAAGATCTTCCGCGTGCAACGCTCTCCGACAACAAGAAGGTTGCCTTAGCCTCGATGGAGTTTGAAGAGTATGCCCTCTTGTGGTGGGAACAACTACAAGATGCTCGCGTCGCTAACCACCAACAACCAATTGACACTTGGGTTGAAATGAAAGAAACCATGTACAAGCGCTTCGTGCCAAGCCATTACACTAGAGACTTATACAAGAAGTTGCAAGAGTTGAAGCAAGGTTTGAAGTCGGTTGACGAGTACTACAAGGAAATGGAAATCTCCATGATGAGAGCCAATGTCAACGAGTACGAAGAGCAATCCATGGCTCGTTTCATGAATGGCCTCAACTATCCCATCAAGAAGATCGTGGAGTTCCAACCATATGCCTCTTTGGTAGAGCTAGTACATCAAGCTTCCAAGGCCGAGCGCCACGTGCTTGAAGAGCTCAAATACCTCAAGACAAAGGCATTCTACGCCAACAAGCCTTCTTCGTCAACTCCTACACCTTCACAAGCTCTTCCTCAAGCGAACACTCGAGGTCCTCCAAGAGTCTCTACTTCGACACCTCAAGCGCCTCAACCTTTCAAGAAAGTACCTCCCCTCCAAGGCGCCTCAAGGATCTTCGTCCGGCACAAGACTTTGCAATGCTACAAGTGCGGCGGACAAGGGCACAAATCTTTTGAGTGCACCAACAAGAAGGTCATGATCATCAATGACATGGGAGAGTATGAATCTATGAGTGAAGATGAGTACAATGCTTTGAACAAGGTCGCCACAATGCAAAGTGCTCAAGAAGAAGAAATGAGATATATTGTGATGGCGACAACAAAACCCTTCCTTGGTTGTGGCAAGAGCTCTAACCACCAATGTTCAAGTAGAAGAAGACCAAAGATGCAACTTGTTTCAACAAGAGCGGGAATCAATGGAAAGTCCATCAAGGTCATCATAGATGGTGGAAGTTGCCACAACCTAGCGAGCAAAGAACTTTGTGATAAGCTCAACTTGAAGTTCAAGAAGCACCCACATCCTTACCATGTGCAATGGTTGAGTGATACCGGAGCCGTCAAGATTCAACACATGGTGCAAGTGTCCTTCAAGATTGGAGCCTATGAAGATACGGTTGATTGTGATGTTGTGCCTATGAACGTTTGTCACTTACTCCTTGGGCGTCCATGGCAATTTGACAAGGGTGCTATGCATGATGGAAGGACAAACTACTATAGCTTCAAGAACAACGACAAGACCTTCGTCCTTCGTCCCATGACACCAAGTCAAGTCATCGCCGACAACGCCAAGACTATTGCAAGGGCACAACAAGATCGTTCGTCTAGTGAGATGAGTGGTGAGCGAGAGACCCACCATAAAGTGAGTGAGAGCCACAAGCCAAATGAGTGTGACACTTCAAAGAGAGTTCCCACAAAACTTACACTATTTGCCACAAAGAGAGATGAGGGAGTTGAGAGAAAACCCATCCACCCTACACTATGTGCTCATATGCAAGGGTGAAGTTTCTATGACTAACACTTTCACAAACCTTCCTCCTTCTTTGTTGTCTCTTTTGAAGGACTTTGAAGATGTCTTCCCTCAAGAGTGCCACCGGGACTACCTCCTCTACGCGGAATCGAGCACCGCATCGACCTTGTTCCCGGCGCACCGCTACCAAACCGCGCTCCTTACCGCACCAACCCCGAAGAGACAAAGGAGATCGAGCGGCAAATACAAGAACTTCTTGCCATGGGACATATCCGCGAGAGCTTGAGTCCGTGCGCCGTGCCCGTCATCTTGGTACCCAAGCACGACAACACTCTTCGCCTTTGCATGGATTGTCGCCCCATCAACGCCATCACCGTTCGGTATCGCCATCCTATCCCTCGCTTGATGATATGCTCGATGAGCTTTGTGGTTCCGCTATATTCTCCAAAATTGATCTTAAAAGTGGATATCACCAAATACGCATGTGTGAAGGTGATGAATGGAAGACCGCATTTAAAACTAAGCTTGGTCTTTATGAGTGGCTCGTCATGCCATTTGGTCTTTCCAATGCACCTTCTACTTTATGCGTCTCATGAATCATGTTTTGCGTCCTTTCATTGGAAATTTGTTGTGGTATACTTTGACGACATCCTTATTATAGCAAGTCTTTGGAAGAGCACACTTCTCATGTTGCTCAAGTTTTGTTGGTTCTTCGCAATGAAAAGCTTTATGCAAATCTTTCTAAGTGCACTTTTGCCACCAACAAACTTGTTTTCTTGGGTTTTGTTGTTTCTTCGGATGGAGTGAAGTGATGAAGCAAAGATACAAGCAATTCGGACTTGGCCTTTTCCGACATCACTTGAGGAGTTGAGACGTTTTCTTGGTTTTGCCGGATTTTATCGCCGTTTCATCAAGGATTTTTCCACAATTGCTTGCCCCCTCCATGAACTTACAAAGAAGAATGTACCTTTCATTTGGGGCAATGCACATGATTTTGCTTTCAATGAGCTCAAACGGTTATTAACCGAAGCACCACTCCTTGCCCTTCCGGATTTCTCTAAGACATTTGAGATTGAATGCGATGCAAGTGGATTGGGCATTGGTGGAGTGCTTATGCAAAATGGTAGACCCATCGCATACCATAGTGAGAAACTAGATGGAGCTCGCTTGAATTACCCCATTTATGACAAAGAGTTATTTGCTTTGGTTCGTGTTTTGGATGTGTGGCAACATTACCTTCGTCCTAAGGAATTTGTCATTCATTCCGACCATGAATCCTTGAAATATTTGAAAAGTCAAACAAATTTGAACAAAAGACATGCTAAGTGGGTTGAGTTCATTGAGTCTTTCACTTTGTAATCAAATACAAGAAAGGTAAAGACAATGTGGTCGCGGATGCTCTATCCCGCAAGGCCAACCTACTTACACGTCTTGACATTAGTGTCTTGGGTTTGGATGAGATTAAAGAGTTGTATGCTACCGATGCTTTCTTTGGAGACATTTTCGCTCAATGTTCGGAGCACAAAGGAATTGGTGATTTCTATTTGCACAAAGGTTTCTTGTTTAAGGCTAACAAACTATGTATACCCGAGTCTTCGCTTCGTTTGGTCCTTTTGAAGGAATCTCATGGAGGACACTCATGGGTCACTTTGGCCGCGACAAGACCTATGCCATGCTCTCCACCAACTACTATTGGCCAGAATGAAGCGTGATGTGGAACGCCTAGTTCGACGATGTTCTACATGTCTCAAAGCTAAGTCTACTCTAAACTCTCATGGTTATATACACCTTTGCCTATTCCACATCACCCATGGTCCGATATAGCTATGGATTTTGTCTTAGGACTCCCACGCACTAAAACAAACAAGGATTCCATCTTTGTCGTCATTGATCGCTTCTCTAAAATGGCACACTTTATACCTTGCAACAAGAGCGACGATGCTTCACACATTGCTACTTTGTTTTTCAGGGAAATCGTCCGTCTTCATGGAGTGCCAAGACCATTGTGTCGGATCGTGACACCAAGTTCGTGAGCTATTTTTGGAAGACTTTGATGGCCAAGATGGGAATCAAGCAACTATTCTCCACCGCATACCACCCTCAAACCGATGGCCAAACCGAAGTGGTGAACCGAAGCCTATCTACACTCCTTCGTGTGTTGATCAAGCCTAACTTGAAGAATTGGGAAGAGTGCATCCCACACGCCGAGTTCGCCTACAATCGAGCACTTCACCGCGCAACAAAGAGAACACCCTTCGAGGTCGTCTATGGTCCAACCCCTACACCGCGCTCGACATGCTACCACTTCCACTCCGTGAGCAAGTTAACATGGACTTCGACAAGCGAGCCGCTTACATGAAGAAGCTCCATGAGGAAACAAGAACTACTCTCGAGAAGCACAACAAAGACCATGCTACGAAGATGAACAAACACAAGCGCGCCATGATATTTGAAGAAGGAGATCTTGTGTGGCTACACCTTCGCAAAGATCGCTTTCCGGATGCAAGGAAGTCCAAGCTTCACCCTCGTGGAGATGGACCTTTCAAGGTTATCAAGCGCATCAACGACAATGCCTACAAGATCGACATCTCCAACTCCAAACACTTGGTCCATGACACCTTCAACGTCGCCGACCTATCGCCATACCTTGGAACATCAAGCGATGAGGATGACCAAGAGTCGAGGACGACTCTTTTCCAAGGGGGGGGAGATGATGTAGCCCGACCTACGTCTCCTACAACAAGTGGCCCAATGACAAGAGCAAGAATCAAAGCTCTCCATGATAAGGTGAATTCGCTCCTATCTATGTGTGATCTCGACACTCCTTTGAATGGGTTGCTACTTCATTCGGATACGTTGTGCATACTCAGGAACAACTACCAAGAAGATCAGAAGCAAGTGCAGAAGATGGCCAAGAGACGAGTCGAGAAGAAGATGAAGAAGACGAAGCATCAGCACAGCGGTACTACCGCCAGGCGGGCCGGTACTACCGCCAGGCCCAGGCAGCTGCTCAGCGTACTACCGCTGAAGATGAAGACCTGCGCAGAGCCAGGCAGCGGTACTACCGCTTCACAGCGGTACTACCGCCGAACCCAGATCACGGTACTACCGCCAGAGGTACCGCTGGAGGTACCGGCACGCCCGAAAACGCCACTGGATACCCCTACGGTACCTCCCGGTACCCGCTTCGTACTACCGCCAGCGAGCGCATTTAATCCCAGCGGTACTACCGCTGGCGCAGCGGTACTACCGCTGGACCTGGGAAGATTCGGGCTGAAGCCCATGTAACGGCCCACAACTTACCCCTTCGCCTCATGGACTATAAATACTCCTCCTCTGCCTAGGGTTAGGGTTAGACTATGATTTGAGAACTAAAGTAGAGCTAGACTCCTTCTTCTCAAAGTGTCTCTTTCCTCCTATGGAGATGAATCAAGACCTCCACATGTGGAGATGAACCAAGGCCTCCTCTTGAGGAGAAGATCTGCGTGGATATCAAGGCTCCGCTTGTAGTTGCGATTACTTGCTAATCTTCCATCTTTAGGTGGCTAGGTTGGATTGGTTGGATTGACCAATTGGACAAACAATTCTAAGAGTAAGGTGTGCTTGGGAGAGGAGGATTGGAGCTGCCCACGGGGATTTGTTACCAATCGAATCTTGCCGGGTTGCTACTTGCTATTTACCCTTGTGTGTTTGATTTCCCCTCTTTTGTGTTCTTCGTTCATCGCGTGTTCTTCGTGTTCGTCTTTCCATCCGCACAAATCCGTGAAAATCGGGACCAACCCACATCACGTACTTGGACATGGAGATGCGCGCCTGGCAGCAGCCCATGCCGTAGCAGTACTTGACAGTATTGCCTCTGGCCACCGACGCGTTGTAGGTGCCGGTCTCGTTGAAGACGCAGAAGGAGGCGCATCCACTGAGGATGGCCTTGTTGTCGGAGCCGAGCAATGTCGCCTGGACATTGCACCCCGTGAGGATGAGCTCGTTCCGGGTCGACAGCGTGTACGTCTTCTCTTTGGGTCGCCTGAAGATGCTGTTGAAATTGAAGTAATCGTAGAGGCCGGGGCCTAAAAAGGCACCGGTGTGAACGACACGAACCGTGGTGTTTGTGAGGGAGATGTCGAGTACTCGCAAGTATCCGTAGTCGCCGAGCAGCAGCCGTGGTGTGCCGCTTGCTGTGTCGCATGTGAGGTTGAACCCTGGTCTGTAGCAGTGGGGCGGTCCAATGCCGAACGGGTACGACACTTGCACGCCACCGCAGGACATGTTGCAGCTACCTGGTACCGTTAGTTTTTTTTTGCGAGGAAATTAGATATATATTAAAACCAGGTCCTTACAGAACACACAAGAACAAAGTTAAAATTACAATCAAGTCCTTCTGGAGCTCGGAGACGAAGATGAAGCAGAACGTGCCGCCGGCGCGCCGCTGCTGCTCCTCCCTTGACGCCTTGGATCGGAGGAGTCCCCCTGCGGACGGGAAGTCGACGAACCTCGACTCCAAAGAGACTCCACCCTGCACCACCGTCGCCACCGCCTGGCTTCAAAACATCTAGATCTTCCGGAAACTTCAAGATCCGGCGCCGCCGCACCACGGCCGCCGGCGAGGGAAGGGCCCGTACCGCAGCTACCAGGAGCTGCGCACGAACCAGGGGAGGCAGGTCCATGGCTCGACTCCACCGAGCCGCGCCATCGACGAGGACGACCGCCACCGCAAACCACCACCCCAGCCGAACCACCTCGCCTCCGCCGCTGGGGATGGACCCACACACACCTACCTGTACATAAGACGGGATCCGGGGCTCCCCCACCCTCCGCCGCCGGAGCGGCCGCCGGAGGGGAGGGGAGCCGGCGAAGTCGCCGCCGGTGAGGTGGAGCGCACGGGAGCTTCACAAATCGCCTCTCCTTCTACTGTAGCGGGGGAGAGGATAGAGTCCAAGGTCTCTTATAAAGGTCTGGTACCGTTAGTTGCTCCAGTTAACATAGCCAAAAGAGAAAATGAGATCCTCGTACCCGTAGTTCTAATGCTTACTTTCGAATGTTACTGAAGGGACGCAGCCACCAGGCAGGTTGTTGTCGCCATGGGTTCCTGGTGGACACCCGCACTCAAAAGATCCTTGCGTATTTGTGCATTTACCAAGGCACCGACTGGCGACATTGGCCCCTAGTTGTTCGCACTCGTTTATATCTAAGCAACACGGACATACAAATAGTCAACGAAAAAACCATCAGTGATTGACCAAAAATGAGGTAAAATCTTTAGCAATTTGGTAACTAGCATCGACGATATCAAATTAAGCTGTTGACCGGATTATATTGTTGAGAAAGTACCTAGCTAGTGTCAATTGGTACTATAAGTAACTAACCTTGGCAGCCGTCGGGGATGTAGGCATTTCCTTCGTATCCTTCTTCGCAGTAGCAGTAATAGCCTCTAGTCTGACGGCACATGCTTTTGTTACTCTTGCATATGCTGGTGGCCACTTTGCTGGGGCATTCAGGGGAGCCGGACCAGCTCATGTAATCTTCTTTTTTTGGCGGGGGCGGGTCTACATCAACGATCATCCAATCCAGAAGAATGGGAACTGCGATTGCACCTTTTGACAAAGGAACCGCCATTGTATCGTCTGGCAAAGTAACATCCGATGGACCGCTGCGGTAGTAGTTATCGAACCACCACTTCTCGGCGATGAACACGCGGACGGGTATCGGCGCCTCCTGATCCGCGCTTCTGTTCTGGCCGAACCATTTCACCGTTACATAGCCCGCTACCTCGTCGCGCGCAATGGCCGCCTGGCAGCACTCCTTGCCCTTGCAGTACTTGCTGGGGCCATCGTGGTCCGGGTCCCCAATGAGCCCCAAGAGGCCATTGTACTCAGGACAGAACGAGGCACATGCGCTCATGATGATGTGGCTCCTCCCCTCGTGCATCGGCGCCATCACATTGCAAGCCGTCACGATGAGCTCGTTGCTGAATTCAGACAGCACGTACGGCCCGTGGACCCTGAGTCCGCTGCGAAAGTTCCGTTGCCGTTGCCGTCGCCGTCCCAGTCCATCTTGATGTCACCGGCATGTACGACGCGCACGGTGTAGTTGTGAAGGAAGATGTTAACGACTTGTAGAGTGCCGTCGCCGAGCAGCAACCGAGGGGACTCGTCCTGGAGGCGGCTTGCCTCGCAGGTGAGATTCAAGCCCGGCACGTAGCAGCCGGCACCAGCCGGATCACCGAAGATGCCGAAAGGATACGGCACGTCCACGTCGCCGCAGCTGCGAATGCAGCTGTGTGCGTCGGCAGCCGCCGCCACCGCTGCGGAGAGCTGCAACGCCATGAGCACTGCTGCCAGCCAGCCGGCCCAGCCAACTCGTTGTGCCGTGCTGGCACAGCAAGGTCGCCTCGCCGGAGCACCGAAGCACGGCATGCTGCACGGCGGGTTATCGTGCCGTGTCATGCCGGACCCGGTCCGACTTGCTTGCGTAGATCGAAGAAACGAGTGCCGGGGGCGTGAGGTGGGTATAGAAGAGGAGGCTAATGCCGCGGTGGCCACCATGGACGCCGCTGTCCAGACCACTCGTTGTGGATGGATGCCGTCGTCGTCTTTACTGCAGCGCCGCCCACAAAATTCATGCAGGATGAAGGTAGTGGAATATGTGCGTCAGTCTAATAATCTGGAGAAAGAGGGAATCTGATCTGGAGGAAGAGTGGAGTAGCAGCTGCGCGTGGATCTGATCGATCTAGTCGCCGGCGACTGGAGCTGGAAGCCTGCAACTCGCGCGTGCTGCCAGCTGCTATGCGATTTGTCTTGAGTAAACGCTGAGTAGCACTAGGAAGCAAGCGGTAATACTAAACCTACTGACACGACTTACGGACGTACTCCGTACCCAATTAGTGTGTTGCACAAACGGAGCGGTGGCTAGTAGGTGATTAATTAGTTGCTAGTTTGTTGGGGGAGCTGCTAACCCTTGTTGCAGCCAGCCTGCTGTCTTGGACGGCGTTGTAAAACTTGCCTTCTTGGCTCTTCTTCTATGATATGACATACACCTTCCAGGGCATATTCTAGAAAAAGTGTGTTGCACAAACCACCATTTTAACGAAATCTTGCAGCTTCACCATGTGATGGGCTAACCTGTTGCAATTTCCACGAGTTGACTATCTAATAAACTATTAAGCCCTGTTGGTAGCAAAACAGACAGCTAAGCCCTTGCATGTCAATGATATTGAACAAAAAATTTAAAAATACATAAAAGTTAATTATGTGCATCCAAAAGTTTATCATTTTTCCAATGCACTCTCGAATGTTTATAACAGTACTAAATAGTAAATACATACATAGTTTGTATGTCAAAACATAAAAAATATTTGTTCAAACATTTCGATGAATAATTAATGTTCAAAAGTAGGTTTGTTATGCCCAATAACTAATCGACAAAAGATCATGCTTTTTGGATGCACAAATATTTGATTTGTAAAACTATATAGACTAAGTTTTTTGAGTAACCATTGATGCTTCATATAAACTTGGTCCATTACATCCTAATTCTTGGCAAATAATATTTTATATGATTTTTCAAAACTTCTACAATTTTTTACATCAATTGAAGAATTGACAACTTCTACAATTTTTTACATCAATTGAAGAATTGACATGTGAGGCTAGTTGTCACTTTTCTTTCAACATAATTAAAGATTTAAATAGTTGTTCATATAACCAAGTTGTGAAAACTGCAATAAATTTAGACCACCACTTGATGGAAAATGAAAATCCGTCCAAAAGATGGTTTGTGCGACACCTGGAGTAGGAAATGGTAGGGAACTGCAATTTCCTCTTCACTAGGGGTACCCCACTTTTCGGTTCCATGGCCAGACTAATTGCCCCAATACACGACATGGCAGGAAACGCGCTCTGACACCATGGCCACGCCACCACACTCTTCGATAGGAAACACTAATTTCATGTCGAAGAATATGGTCTAGCAAGTATAATAAGACGATGTCAGCAGGCTCTAAGGAGTTCAATAATATGTATTTTTTTTCTTAGTTGGAGAAGAGAGAATATGATAAAAAGGAGAATCAGGATGTAAACTAAGAGCCAGCTCGACACTCTGTGAAACGTGGGCCTGGTATTAACAAAATAGCCTGTGCTTGTAGCTAACTATTATACATATTAGCTAATAGGTTGACTATAAATGACATGACAGTGTTATAGCCAACACTTAGCTATACTATTATCCATGCTTTTAAGGGTGCAAAGCTACACATTAAGCATAAGCAAGAAGTTTTACATTATTATTCAAACTAGCAGAGTGGCCTACACAATGCGCGCAGCATATTTATACCTACTTTTCACTACTGGAATCGGGCTATATGCCGAGGGACCCGAGTCATGGGCACACAGCACAATGCCCTTGGCAATACGTATATGCCGACGGTTACCCTCGGCATATAGCCGTTGGCATCTACTCGGTCGGTAGCTAGCGCGTGGCCCTTCGGCAAACGATTGCGCTCAGAAAAAAATGCACACGAACATCCGTTTGACGTCGTCCGTCAGCATACATGGACACGTGGCGGATCCTAGGAGGCCAGTAATGCTGAGGGCAATGCCGTCAGTATACTTTGGATAGCCACATATTTATATTTACTAATCAGAGTACCGCAAACAGTATGCTAGCTGGCCTACAAGCAAGTTCATTACAAGAATACCTACTTACAAGGCAAGTACATCTGCCAACAGAGACACCATTATTCATGCGGCTGAGGAGCTCACCAGAGGGGGTATAGCTGAGGCCTAACGTCACCGCCGCCGTGATTCCTGCGCCAGGGGTTGTGGAGATCATCAAAGCCGAGGGCTAGTCGAGCCTATCACCACATGCGAGGCGGGGAGGCCACAATGAGCCCAGCAACTTATTTAAACACACGGAGTCGGAGCAGAAGTCACCCCTGCCATCACACGGCACGGAGGACCGCACGGCAGTGATTGACAACAATTGCTAGTGTTGCACATTTATTCCCATGAAATGCAGCCTATAGTCTCCCAACCTGCAGCACAACAGAACAGTCCATTAGTATACTGCTTATACTCGCATGAGGAGTTGAGGACAGGAACTCCCATGATGAGAAAATGATTGCATTATAGTAATGCCATTGTAAAAAGTAAAAAATGATACAAATTGTTGCTTTTCTACTCCAGAACAGCATGCGGACATATCACAGAGCACCATGAAGGAAAAAGAAGAGAAACATGAGAACTTACTTAAACCTCGGAGATTCTTGAAGAAGAGGCCATTTAAATAGTTTCCCATGCTTGGTATTACTGAAGCCAAATAGTTACCAAGATTCACATGACTTAAGACTTATCCTGAGAAAAGACAAGTCAGCAAACAAAAAAGAAATTGAAACAACTTGGGAGAAAAATCATGCTTGCTCAATATGGTCACTAGCTTAATTACACAAGCTAACTGTCAAGGAAAGAATGGCCTATTATCTGGAACCATAAAACATTTTCATGCTGAATTTTGACAGTAGAGTACCCACCAAAGCGTGCAGCAAAAGCCACAGGTACTCATACAATAATAACTTTCATGCTAGTTGGCAAAGAAAACACTCACAAAAGAGACACATAACTAGAGCATATGACTGGATGAACATCTCATCGAAATTGAAGAAACTCTTACAATATCAAAGCAAGCCACTAATGGTGCAGATGAATTAGTCACAATATGTAAGGAATTTACTTCGGTAGCAGTAAAAGCTCAACTACTTAAGTGGGCTGGACAATTCGAAGGCATGTAATTTCACAAGAAGAAAAACTTGTCATAGTAGTAGTAATACCTGTAAATGGGTAAATGTGTGGTACTGCTGCCTACATATGCTATGCTATTGCTGCCTATAGATGTACATGTGGTGCTACTAGTATTCAACCATTCAAAATTCAAATATAAGAAAAGGGCAACACAGCTGATCAGTTTGAATGGATAACATAGTGTAAAAAGTCAAACATCTTTGCTCACAATTTTACATGACCAGATATCAATAAAAAGAATGGATCACAAATAAAAAGGAGAAGGAAAAAAGAAAATATTTTCTAATCACAGCAAGGCATGTACGTATCAAGTATCTATGCGTATGTTTGATACTGAATCATTAAGAAACACAGGAGCTACTAATTGACTGTTTCTTACTCGATTGCTATCTAATAATGGGAGAGGTCTCTCATTTCCTAAATTGTTAGGTAGTAGTCTATTGACGACAAAAATTAAATACCAGATGACAAAACCAATTCAGGGCATCAAGACCAAACACTCACACGCACAACCCATCTACTACATACAGACTAAATCCACAATGGTTAGGTCCAAACACAAAAGAGCAGCATAAACACGTTAAAAGATATGTTTGTTCCACAAGCTAGCTGGTTTCTGAAAAGATACATGACAAACAAGAGAGATGATTGTTTTCACTTGCATTGCAACACTCAAGAAGAAGATTAGCCCGGCAGTTAAGCAAAGTTCTAGTGGGAATAACTGGAATCACGGTTGGCACCTACTTCGTCCTATGTGTTTCGGGAGTGAGGACTGAGGGGCGTTGGTTGGATGTTTGAACGATTCAGATGGTGAGCGATCCAGGTGAGGCCGGTTCCTGCTATCTGATTGGTTGGAAAAGATGAAGGCGGATTGAGCCATTCGCACGCAACCCGGCTCCATTCAGAACACAATGCTGAAGCGTCGTCGTTGTCCGATCAATAGATCTTACGCTTTAACCCTGAAGATAGTCCGAGATCCCAAAACAGTGCATTAAACAAGGTCATTGCCAGTTGCAGCCAATGAAAGTCAAACCTTGGGTTTTGCACCATGAAAATCAAACAATACTCCGTACTCGAAGAGCTCCATCAAAAATGAAATCCCCCAATGCTGCCGCCCCCGGATGCCAATTCCCCTACTGCAAGTACCAAACACCGGACTCACAGATATCATGTGTCTGGTATGGACGGGAACCCCGCAAGTCGTGGCCGTACAAACAACCTATGAAGCAAAGACTTCATCACATCCAAAACCCCTCTCCGCCATTACGCGCAGTCTTAAACTCAACATGAGTCATGACAACCTTCTGACCCTCCAATCGCAATCGCCATGACAATTTCCTCCACTACCAACACCATGAAAATCTACGCATAGACATGTCCCATGGTGTCGACAGAGATCAGAACTCCGCGTGATGCCCTCTTGAAGCCGACGAGCGCATGTCGCGAATAGGGTCACACTAGGGAGATAAGTTTTGCTTATTTGACCTTCCACCGCAGTTGTATACATATGTTAGTGCCACATGAAAGTTTTGGAGGGATTCCGACGTTCCGACACGCCGTTGTGGGCGAAACTCAAGCTCTTGGGGCCCACGCGGTCTACCACTATGAATATCTCCGAATGACTGTTGACCAATGAAATTCTATCTTTTTTTTGTTTGATTAGGTCATAGGAACATGCAAAACCAAGTTTGAGCCCAAGTTCTCACAATTTTTGTCCTCCAATTCACCTGAAGTGTAAGTTTCCCGCTAAAAGGCCACAACCTTCCAAAGTTACAACACATGTATGTGAAGAGGGCCACTTCTTCGGATCTGGTTTTTTGCTATTTCAACCTTCCACCACACATATATACAAGTATTAGGGCACCACATATATATATACATGTTTGTGCTTTATGAAATATAGGGGGTGTTGATCCTAGTTTTTTTTAGAACAAGCAAAAGACTTGCGCGTAGGTTCCATTAAGATTAGAAAGCAGGTACGTACAAGAGTTCAAAATTGAGAAAATAAAACCTTGGCAAACACCTAGGCCCTAGCAGTTAAGTGATTCCTCTCGCTGTCCCACCCGACCACACTAACTTTATCAGCTGTCATTCCTCCAGAATATTGGAAACCACTACTTGCACATTTTGAGCTTCATTATCAAATACTCTATTGTTCCGCTCGAGCCAAAGCTACCAAAGAGATCCGCCGATCAGGGAGCAAAACACTTTTCGTTTGCTTATCGGCAAGGAAGCCCCTGGAGCAGCCCACCAATCCTTAATAGAAGTGGTGTTCGAAAGGGTGTTGATCCTAGTTGATGTGCATGTTGTATTCAAATGCAAGTATCCTAATTGTGCACGCCGTCCAGGAGGGACCTCTTCTTTATTTCTTTAGAACACTTGTTTTGATCATATCATAATATCCTTTGTTCCAAATAATTGTGTTGTCCTCAAACACCAAAACGTGGGAGATTGAAACGAAATTTCTCTCCCAACATGATTAACGGACTAACCATGCTTGAGCAATATATACTTGTTATAAGATAGCACAAGATGGTTTGAATACCTCGAAGTGAAAAGGAAAAGGAGACGATGTCTGATACCAACAAGTGTAGGGAATCGATTATAGCACTTCTCGATAAGTATAGTGTTGAACCCATGGGAGCTGAATGTATTAGATGAACAAAAATGACAAGGAATTAACTATAAAAGTCCGCAAGATTTTGTGGTTTTTGTGTATTTATCCGACCTTCACCAACGGTCCAACCTCACCATCAAAAGTTGGGGACTAAAGATGTCAGATGACGTTGTTCCAAACCACAAGGCCCTTGCTTCCCTCACATTGCTAATCACTTGGAAAATTTGGAACAAACGGAATTCTCAGGTCTTTCACAACAAGCATGCGACACCTTGTGATTCTAGCAAATAGTAAAAATGAGGCATGTTTGTGGGTTACCGCAGGAGCCAAGTAGTTGGGTGAAAACATTCCGTGAGAGTAGTGCTTTGTTGTATCTTATTTAGTTTTCTTGTAAAACTCCTTAATTAATATATTGTGGGAACATTTTAGCCCCGTTTAATAAAAAATCAAATCACATAGAAATAGCATTATGAGTTGTAATACGACGGGTACGCAGAAATCACATACAAAGAAGTCCAAAATCAAATCGCCTGAATATTTTTGTATTCATATTGCAAGAATGTACTTCCCAAGTAATATATAGCCACTTCAACATCGACGATGATTTTATCTCCACCATTTCATCAGTTGCCCTCGGTGCTACTGATGAATTAATGTACCGGTTGACTAACACAAAGTTTACTTACACGGAAGTCAAGTCAACGGGGGAGCTCCAACCCGGAAGCAGCTTGTGAAGAAATAAGAAAAAAGTATTTTGCAAGTAGGCCTATTTATATATACGCCAGTCATGCCTTTGTTTAACAACTGGTTACTTCTGTTCATTTCACGGTTTGGGGTCGATGAACCTGACGATCTTACGCCTAAGATCAGACTTGTACTTACGAATCATTCAAGTCGATGGAGGAGCACCAGCCAGGAAGCAGCTTGTACGGTCTAATGAATCTTATTTTGCAAGTTGCTCTAATCTGTTGCCTTTGTTTGGCAGTTAGTGCACTCCTGTTATTTTTTTTGAACCGTCTTGGACTGGACATGGTCTTACTTGCCACAGATGTAGGCTTCACATTCGTCCTCTAGTGATGTGACACTCTTTTCATATGTAATGGTTTGGAGTCATGTCAACAACGCGTCATTGTGCAAACAACAACGCGTTTTCTACACTTCTCTTCCACGTACATCACCGGATTTAAAGATTGGAGCTTCTGGACGGGATTGCATCCTCTTCATCGCCGAGCTCGTTGCAAGCAGCAACTCCATCATCGCTTTCCATCTGAATTTCTTTCTCCTGCAGGTTAGTGTTCTATGTGCGATCTTTATTAAGCAATACTTACTCTTTATACCAAGTAAATCATGCATGTGTTGCAGGTTAGTATGTCCTATTAATGTACATTTGGTTGGCATAGTTTCAGTCTTTGCTCCTTCCAAAGAAGTATTTATGTATTGCGAAAAACATTTGTGAATGGTTCAGCATATTCTCTCGACTTAAGTTGCAAGATTGTTTCTTTCTCAGGAAGAAGATCATCGATCGGTCCCAGATAAGCCTAGGTGGGAGATGGATAAATGCAGCATGGATTTGAGACTCAATGATATGGAAACTATCACGAACGGTTTTTCAGAGGATCGGAAAGTTGGCAGTGGTGGGTATGGAGATGTTTACAAGGTATGATTCTATCAAATCAATAATACCACCACTGTCTTTAAGCTCGGTCATGCTAAAGACTGATATTTAACAGGCGGTGTATAATGGGCAAGAGGTTGCCGTAAAGAAGCTTCATCCGTTGCAAGGACTCGATGATAAGCAATTTCATAGTGAGCTCCTGAACCTTACCGAGGTCTCTCACAAAAATGTCGTGCGGTTAATTGGATACTGCTATGAATCTCGGTATAAATACCTTGAGCACAATGGGGACACTATTTGGGCGAAACAAGTGGAGCGAGTTCTCTGCTTTGAATATATGGAAGGAGGAAGCCTCGATAAACATATTTCAGGTATTTATGGATCATTCAAAGATAAATGATTCTGTAGCTTAGTCCTCTAAGTTTCAGGAATACACCCATTTTCTCTCTTGATGTTTCATCTTCAATTGCAGATGAATCTTGTGGGCTTGACTGGCCCACATGTTACGACATAATAAGAGGGACATGTGAAGGCTTAAATCACCTTCATAGTGCTCTCAAAACCCCTATTTTCCATTTAGACTTGAAGCCTGCTAATATATTGTTGGATAAGACAATGACGCCGAAAATTGGTGATCTTGGTTTGTCAAGAGTTTTTGCTTCATCAAAAACACATCAGACAGAGATTCTCAAAGGAACACCGTAAGTTGATGGTCATGTTCGGAACCTTTTATTTTCTATTTTTTTAACAAAGTCTTCCACTAATGATATCAATATGCAATTTTTATGATATCGTACAGTGGGTACATGCCACCGGAATATATAGACCATCGCTTTATATCAAAGAAGTTTGATGTGTTCAGTTTTGGCGTCATAATTATAAAGATGGTGGCCGGAAATACTGGCTATTTCCGTTGTTCTGAGATGTCTCCCAAAGAGTTCATTAAACTTGTAAGAGAAATCTTTTGTAAATTTATCAGAAGAGAAAACTTACTCCCAGTCAATACCATTAACATACATAGGGCTTCTCTACGATGTACATCTTTATTTATTGTGTCTTTTTTGGATGCAGGTAACTGAAAACTGGACGAAAAGGTTGCAGGCAATGCCTGGCCTATTTCATCGCAACGAAATAGACATCCTAGGAGTGAACAGGTGTACTGAGATTGCATTAAGGTGTGTTGACAAGGATAGAAAAAATAGGCCTTGTATTCAGGATATTGTCAAAGAACTGGAGGAATTAGAAGCTGATATTAAGAAAATGTTAGTGGCTTCTGATCTGTCAACAGACAGAACTGTTCAGGTATGTATAAAACTTCTATTTACATTATTGAAGTTTATGTAATTTCTTTGGAGGGTCAGTGGCATCAGTTAATCTTCTTCTTCTTTCTTTGTAGAGAAGCTGTGACTCCAATGCTGTCTCGTTGGATCCTACGCTGGAGCTTCGGTTCCTCTTTGAGGCGAGGAAGGAGGTATCATGCTGCCTGCAGATAACCAACAAGACCGATGGCTTCATCGCGTTCAACCTAAAGATCAACGGGAACAAGTACCGCACGCAGCCAAGCAGAGGGACCATGTCACCATGCTCCAGGCGTTACATCGCCGTGACCATGGAAGCGCAGGCGAAGGCACCACCCAACATGCGGTGCGACGACATGCTTCTCGTACACAGCACCTTTGTCACACAAGACCTGGCATCGGAAGAAGGTGAGATCGATTATGAAGAATTGTTTGAGAGGGCCATGGTGGTGGACGTGGTGAAACTACCCATCGTGTATGTTATACTGGACCAATAGTTCCCTCCACAAGTAGTGAGAACCTTGGTCCAGTATTTACTGTGTGCAAAGGGCTTTCTCCAATTTTGGTCCTTCATTTTTTATCATCTGCTCCATCATCTGCTCCACGCATTATTGTTTGCAATATTGTGATCTCTTTGAGCTCCATTCGGTTCTTTGATCATACAGTATGGTACAAATCAGCTGCTACAAACATTGCCGTGTTTAACTGCTGAATAACTTTCTGTTGGAGTAGAAAGCAATGCAATCGCCTTCATCCGAGTAGGAGGATTACGTCTAGTTTCTTCTGCCCTTTCCAGCGTGTTCTGGACAATGACGAGGGCCGAGTTTTAGAAGTTATGATCTGCTGAGTTTTTACTCTGGCCGGTTTTGTATCTTCTTTTTCATTTTGGCCTAGGCCTCTGATGTTTGCTCCTTCTATATCAATATAAAAAGGCAAAGCTTTTGCCTTTGTTTCAGAAAGCAATGCAATCAGAAAATCTTGTGCAGTTGTCGCAGAGATATCCCACTGAATGCCAATAGATAATCATGACTCACTAGAAAAGAACAATCAGGAAAGGTATCTCAAAGAGTAGGATGAGCAAAGTTCAGAGAACAAGAAAGTTATCTACAATCAGCATGCTATATATATTGAACACAAAGGAACAAAAGGATGCAGAACAGCAACAAAAAATGACTCTTATCTGGGCACATCTCATCACCGAAGTTCTCCTACAAAGTTTTCATTTTTACCCTTCTTACAGAGCATTGGTCAGACGATCACTGACACCCCCGATTCGAAGGGGATTCATCCTGTCTATATAACCCACTGTCTAAACCCTGGAGTGTTGAGTTTGCAATACAGTGTTTTCTAAACCATGACAATAACATGGTCCTCCTGATGTTGTTTGACCCTGGTTCCAGAAGATATGCAGCTAGTTAATTTTGGACTAGCTACCTATATTTAATTTTAGCAGCAGTAAATAATTTGCACAAACTGTGGCATGAAAAGTTAAGTTTTGTGGTAATTAAGAAAGGGACCGTGGATTGGAGACGGATTTTATCCGTGCTCTCACACTACAACTCATCGTTCGCAAGCAATGAGGTTTCAATGGAACGTACCCAAAACGCTCTACGAAGTTTCTGTAGTGCAGTGCAGGGCAGGCAACAGAAGTTCTGCAACTGAAAGTATTGCCACAAGAGAGAAGAAAACGCTACTCACCGGAACCCGGGGGCGAGGATCCGCCTGCGAGCGCCATGTCGTGTCCGAGAGGTTGAGAATCAATTGCTGGGATGCGGCACCAGGTGGAAGCATCCTACTCCGAGGAAGGGCCTCCATTCCCCGTCGAGCTGGGCGCAGGGACGAGGACTGCCGCCTCCGCCGGCGGGCAGAGGACGCCCCGGCCGGCCAGCTCGATCTGCGCCTCAACGAGGCCGCACCTTCGCCTCGTCCTCCTCTGGCGTGCTCCCAGCCTTTGATTTAGTGCTTGATTGGGGCATCTATGGGCTAATGGTCTGGATTCTGGACTGCATTCATGTCGTACTGCTAGAGTGCTCAATGCGGAGAGACGGGAACATAAGAGAGGAGGATTAAGGCCAACTCCAACGGGCTACCCAAAATCGGACACCATTTTTAAATAACAAAACACAATGTGTCCGATTTAATCCGTTTGAGTGGTCCGTGGACTATTCGTGTCAATTTGGGGATGGGGCAAACCCAACGGTCCACCCAAAAAAAAATGAAATATAAATAACAAAAACATAAAAATAATTTAAAAATAATTTACATATATTAAAAGGCCACCACATTGTTCACAAAATATGCACTAAAAAAATACAACCCTATTGCTACTGGGCTGCGGGGAGGAGTTGCCGCTGTCGGTGTCTTCGCCGTGCGCTGTCGCCGCGCGCCTAGTCGTCGCCGTCCTCAGTCTTGATGACGACGTGCGGCCACGCCGGTGCGGTGACCACGCAGCCAGCTGGCGGCCACGCAGGCACGGGTAGCGCCGGAGGAGGAGTCCCAGGCACCGGAGGCCAAATCATCACAACACACCCCTAAAAAAATCATTACAACACACCAAGCTTTAGGACTATGGGGTCATCGTTTCGCAAGATTGTGTATGAGTTTGCACACATCGTGGATAAGTTCAGGTATCCACAGTGTTATTCACTCTTTTTATAATTTACGCCAACTTTGGTCATCATGGTATAATATCGACATTCCGATGTTTTACCGGTACCGCACCAAACAATATTATCAGTCCATACCGTATTTACCGTAGTATGAACCAAATAAATGTATTTACCGAATAACCTTATGTACCAGTGGCAACAGCCGTAGCACATGCCACATGGCGCCATTTATGTTGATGAAGACGTGTCCAACCAAGCCAGTGTGAGGATGTGGCCTTGCATATGGCGCACATGTTTCTTTTTTATTTCGTAAAATAAGTAAGTTCCATCGTGTAAGTACCTACGATGCCATGTTCGTGGCATCTTGTGCTCGTCTCATACGAACGAACGAGAGGTGTGACGTGTCCTAGCTTGTCAGCAGAATAAAAGTTTGTGGCTTGTGACCTTTTTGTCTTCTTAGTTATCGTTTCTGTGTAATTATGCTTATCCTGTTTTGTTAGTTTATCTTGTGTGTACGCGTGCTTTGATCATAATCTACTTGTCGTTAACTCCACCCATATGTTGGGCCCCCCGGTCTATCCCTGCCGTCCATTGTTCTGAGATTCGCACCAAAAGTCAGCAGTCACGTTTTTGCATTTCAGCCCCCAAAACAATCACGAATCAACCCGCAGTCACCCTTTAACCGTATCCTCACCCTCCCGATCCAGATCCAATCCTCTCTCCGGCGGCCGGCCAGGGCGCCTCCACCCCTCCTCCCAACCTCCTCTCTACTTGCCGACGATGGCGGCGTCAACCACCCACCAAGCTCGCCCCTCCCCTCGTGGCCACTACCCACCGAGGGAGCAGCACCGTCGCCTCCAACCCGCGTCGCCCGCCATGGATTCGCGAACCATGGAGGAGGAGGGAGGGATTACAGCGGCGCTCACCTCTCCCCGGCCACGCGCGTAAAGGAGGATGGTTGTGCCCATCTGGTTGCGCCGCCAACCTCTCGCTTGCCTCTAGCGCGCCCGTACTTCAGATCGGGGCCGGTGAACCCTCCTCGACTTCGATCCTCTGCTCCAGATCGGCCATACAGTCACGTCACCTCTATGAGTGTGATGTCCACAGGTTACTGTTTGTTGGTTATTCCTCTCGCATCTTGATTTTTGTTTGATATGATGCTTGGTTAGATTTCTCATCAATGGCGGTCTCAAAATCCTTCCTGTTGTCTTCTACGTACATGTTCCCCAAACCATTTATTTTGCTAGAGAAACAAGCACGAGCACCGGCTTTTCCCAAAGCATTTTTTTTCATTACCAATGAAAATGCACCTGGAACTCCTGCTACTCGCATGTTTGGCGTGGTAATTTTGTTCATAGTTGACATACAGATACAAGACAGCTTATACGATGGGCATTAAACAATTTTTGCAGTATTTAGAGGGCGAGGAATTTATGTATTGTCTTCAAGAACTATTTGCTTGTTATACGTGATTGCATGAGAGTATGAAAAATACGTTGAACAACCCCATGCTCGTGTACGATGTCGCTGTCGTTAGAATAATTGTCTATATAATGCTTCTCGCTGCCCTTTCACTAGGTTTTACTGCCACCGATTTCACTTTCATCAAAATTTGTGCTATTACCTGCAACATTAATTCTGTAAATCCACATGACGCAAGAACAAGAATGCTTAGCATAAATAAGACACTAGGAGTAAGCCGAATAAATAGAGTTGAGGACTGCACGCCCCCTGCTGACAACTACCCATGACCCAATTTTCATTGCAGTTTGGTGTTATTTTTATTTGTATTTTTTGCGAATCTGATTCATTTGCTACCTCGGAACTAGTTGCGAAACTTATACAACCTCGGCTCAGTTTAGATTCAGTTGGGAATATTGACCAGGTTGGTCATTTTTGTTTGGGTCTGGTCATTTTTGTTGTTTGGATTTGTGATGATATATGTACGAAAACGTGATATTTTGTTGATGATGCATGTATTGGGTGTGTGTTTGCAGTTTTCCATGTTAACTTTATGTTTTTCTCGAAGATCCAGAAGAATATTATATTTTTTTGTTTAGATCTCAATTTGTGTGACTGGGTGTGATTTAAACATTTAATAAACTTAATGTGCGACTTTTTGTTCATTTTTTTATGCAAAACAATTCTCATTGGCATCTATAACTAATTCTGAAGTAATCTACAATTGAATGGCATATATTGAATCTTGCTCATGCCATGTTTAGGTTCTGCATTTGTGAAACTGATTCGTGACATTTTTTGCCATCTCCATTTGTTGGTGATAGAACTATTGGTTTCGTTTTGGTAGTCTTTGCAAAGCTTGGTGGCTCGTGAGGTTCGGAGGGGCTGATGCTTCGGTTCCTCTAATTTCTGAATTTTTGGTGAATGGGGTTTGCTCCTGCTAGTCTGTAGCCGCACAAAATGGATTGATATGGCGCCATATATATTTGCTATGAAGAATGCCACGGTTGATGCTGTACCAAATACTTCAAGCTTATGGTTCAATTTGGATACACGGGATGATTCCTATTTTCTAGGAAATCCTCAAGCAGATAAGGAACGTGATATTTCTTTTGAATCTCAGGAGATAAAGTCACGTATTAATGTTCTTGGAATCAAGAGAAGGAGGTGCTACCTATTTTTATTCCTGCCACGTCGAGAGTTTGCTGGACGGATGATTTGTGTGTTGCTACGAGATTTGTTCTGCTTGTGCAATCTGGGCTGGGGACCACCTGCAGAAAATAAGCAAAGGAAGGCGCACCAATCAATTAGACTGAGTTTAGTTTTGTTAGGATATTTTCGTTTCCTTGTACGTGAAGTTTAGGTTCGGCTATGCTGCTATAAATAGCCAGTTGTGCGCGTTGTAAACTTTAGGTTATGTTTTGAGATTAAAGTTATGTCGTGAGGTTCACCCGGGATGGGGCTCCGAGATCGAGTTATTGTCGGTTTTGATTGCTGATTCTTTGAATCTGTGTTTGCGTATCGTGGAGTAGATTCATCTATTCACCGATCGAAGTTATCTTTTGTTGTTTCTTGGTTCGCCGTGAAAGATCGGGCCTAAAAACCCTATTGGATCACGTTGATCCGTATCATCTTGGTATCAGATTCGTCGGGTTTCTCACGGCGATTTTGTTCTAAGATTTATCTGTTGAAAGTTTGCTGCCGGAGGCGATCTGCCAACACACCGGTTTTTGATCTGCTGAAGAAGTTGCTGCCGGAGGCGTCTGCCAACACACCGGTATTAATCTTGGATTGGAGGCGTTGGTGTGAATTCTTTGGATCGGATATTATTTTATACGGAATTTTCTAATCCGCTCGGTGACCAGATCGAGGCAGCTTGCTTTTGCTTGGTACGTGGAGACCCGTTCAGATTTCCTGCCTATTGACGTGAGCTCCATTGGTTCCTCGTACTGCTTTGTTGTGTCTACCATCAAGAAGGACTCCGATTGATCTACACGTCTTACTCGCTAGTTTTGCGAGGATTTGCCGTTTACTGTTGTTGTACGTATCTCTTCTGCTGCTTGCCAAGTAATTAAGTTACGGAAGGATTCTGGTTTGTTTTCTGAGACGATCATGGCCTGCTTGTCTGCTGGATCTTGGTTAGAAGAGAGGGGCCAGCATGATAATCTATTTCACACTAAGGTGAAGGTACGGGACAGAGCATGCGCTCTCACAATCGACCATTGGAGTATGGTTAATGTTGTTAGTCTCGAGCTGGTAGAGAAGCTGAACTTACTGAAGGCACCGCATCCACAGCCCTACCTGTTGCATTGGGTCCAGATCAGTTCACCGTCGAGTATCAAACAGAGTTGCAATGTTGGTTGGGACCATTATCGTTTGTGGTTCTCTGCGATGTGATTCCAAAGTATTTGGTTTCGTGTCATATGTTACTCGGACGGCCGTGGTGCAATGAGCAAAGTGCAGTACACTATAGACGACACATACAAGTATCATCTGTATAGTGTACCATGTAATGGGAAAATTTATAATCTGAAGTCCATGGATCCGTCATTATTCAAGGCTTGGAGAGATGATCGATTGAAGGAAAAACTGAGAGAGCTAGAAGAGGCAAAGAAGAGGGAAGCCGAAGCTGCTGCTATTCCTGTGGTGGTTGACACTGCTGCACTTGTTTTTGCGCCTATTCAGCCTACACAAGTGGTCGATTCTGCTGCAATTCATGTTGTTGTTCACGTCTCTGCTGTCGACGTGAGTTCTAATGATGATGCTATGGATGCAGAAGATGACTCGAAACCGAGGACGGTTTCGCCTGAAGAGGGGGAGGATGATATGGCGCCATATATATTTGCTATGAAGAATGCCACGGTTGATGCTGTACCAAATACTTCAAGCTTATGGTTCAATTTGGATACACGGGATGATTCCTATTTTCTAGGAAATCCTCAAGCAGATAAGAAACGTGATATTTCTTTTGAATCTCAGGAGATAAAGTCACGTATTAATGTTCTTGGAATCAAGAGAAGGAGGTGCTACCTATTTTTATTCCTGCCACGTCGAGAGTTTGCTGGACGGATGATTTGTGTGTTGCTACGAGATTTGTTCTGCTTGTGCAATCTGGGCTGGGGACCACCTGCAGAAAATAAGCAAAGGAAGGCGCACCAATCAATTAGACTGAGTTTAGTTTTGTTAGGATATTTTCGTTTCCTTGTACGTGAAGTTTAGGTTCGGCTATGCTGCTATAAATAGCCAGTTGTGCGCGTTGTAAACTTTAGGTTATGTTTTGAGATTAAAGTTATGTCGTGAGGTTCACCCGGGATGGGCTCCGAGATCGAGTTATTGTCGGTTTTGATTGCTGATTCTTTGAATCTGTGTTTGCGTATCGTGGAGTAGATTCATCTATTCACCGATCGAAGTTATCTTTTGTTGTTTCTTGGTTCGCCGTGAAAGATCGGGCCTAAAAACCCTATTGGATCACGTTGATCCGTATCATGGATAGTTTGAGCTAGTGCTAGATCCAATTAGTTAATTCTCTGTACATGGGCTTGATGGAGTCCATCGGTTGCTACCTTGTATTAGTTGTTTTGTTTTGCAAGTTCACTAGCTATTGAAATAGACATGAAAGGGATTAAGGCTACATGTAATTAGGAAACAACTAGTCCGAGTTCATTACTAGGAGCATACCGTGAGTCATATGCATGTTTTGGTTCTAGTATCTTGTTCTTTTGTGTAGCTCTAGGTCTGATGCTTAACAGTCATGTGAGGTTTTGCACAGGAAAGCTGCCACTGCTAGTAACATGCGGGTAACTTGCTTGAGTGAACTGCAAATTTACTTCTTTGTATGACACTAGCTGAGAACAGATCCTAACCAACAACGAGCCAGCCCATTGGCTGCATCCCTTGTTCTCCTCCTGGGAGATCCCGAGAACAGATCCTATGGGTGGTTAACAGAAAAAGAAAATAAAGTGACAAGTAGCTAGAAATACTAATCATTTTGACCATCTGTTAGTTTTAGCCTTCCAAGGCTGTTTCATTAATAATTTGTAATGGAGAGCGATAAGGCTTGTGGGTTGTTTGTGTGAGGAGCGATGCCAATTTTGCTTCTATGCTTTTGAAGTGATGATGTGTATTGAGTGTGAAACCCGGCGAGGACCCCTCGTCATGGCGGTGTTTTCTTAATGTGGATCGTTCAAAAATGTTCTGCCTATATGAATTTTTATATGGTTCTTACATGGGATGTGGGCTGTGCGTGGTTCTTTCAAGCTCCATAATTTTTTATAATCAATCTTCTAATATGTTAATCAAAACTTTGTTATCGATTGGTGTTCTTTATATTTTTTCACTCAATCTTCTAATTTGTTAACCAAGCACGCATCTTCCCTGTTTCTAATTTTTCCCTATTTCGTTTTATTTCCAAGCTTTTGTTAAAGTTCTTGTATTAATCTTCTGTGATACAAGTGTGAATGAGATTGTAGCAAACTTTTTCTGCCATTATTCATAAGTTTTTATATTTCATATGCGATGCTAGCAAAGTTCCAGTGCATCGAATTGAAATATTCAGTGCAATTCACTACAGATTCATAAATATTCAGTGCAGTTCACTACAGTATCATTTTTTTATTTCCCATATACTTCACTACAGTTCTTTTGATGGGAAATTCATAATACATCCTAAGACCCAGTGAAGTTTATTTATGCATGTGGGTTCATTTATGCCTACTGATTTTTTTTTCTTTTAAGATATATTTGATTGGATGCTTTATCAATCAGCTTCCATGTTTAGTATTTGTTTACTTTTTTGGTCCTATATCAATCAGATCTTGAATTCATTGATGGGACATCATTTTTCTGAAGGTTGCAACTCCTTATACGTCTTGGTTGTGAATTATTTTTAGAGCATTCCGTATTCTTCACTTTTAATTATCAAATTATCGTTGTTTTCTTCTCTGTCCGGTTAGAATGGATTCTAACGCCTGGGTCTTAATAATGTGTAATATGGTATTTTTTCGAGGTTGGCATAAGGGTTTTTGCATGTGACAACAAAAGGAAAACATAACTTCTTGAACGGTGATACACTTTCACTATTTTGGAGTCTCCCCATGATTTTATCATTTGTTTTTTCATCTCATACATAGCAGATGAGGAATATTCATATAACTGTATCTCCATTTTGATCAAGGGGCGTTTCTTGTTTATAAGATAATCATGAGAATAAGTGTTGTGCAGTGATCTTCCTATGAACTTGCAAGTTGTTCGAAATTCGCAGTTTTGATATGCATAATGCGATGAACTTGATTGAAAATAAAAACTTTTTTTTTGAGAATTTCATTAGAGAGTATAATCACTACTTCTAGAGAACTGACGCGAAACCAAACATGTTTCGATCTGTAAAAAGTATATGACTATCTCCTTTGGTCTGGTAGCGCTTGCTTGTTTTTTTTTCTTGTTTCTTGTTTCTAATGTCCTATTTCTAAATCACAACAACTTTCTACACATTCATTGTTAACCATTGCGGTTGTAAGGATGTCTCAAACAGACCATACGATGCCAGTATGTAGTATGAATAATTTCGTCATAAGCAATATTATAGATTATCTTCCATGTAAATCTGCCCCCATAGAGACACCGTCGTTGTAATTATTATTTAGAATATCTTGGCCTTATTCTGAAGAAAAATATTTTGCGTGTGAGTTGTCTGCTTTTGCACGTGTTTTTTAATGTAACTGTTAAGATCTTTTTGCTCTATACTGAAAATTGTAGCTTCCTTCTCTAGAAGAGAAAGAAATGATTTCTTCAGTTCATTTACTTTGTTGTGTGTGTTTTGAAGGAAAATGTCCCGGTGGTACGCTTGGTGCAAAGTTGTACATGATGAGATCCGACTCCATAAGGCTACATCTTGTACATCCATTGTCTAACTAAATAGTAATTCATCCTTTGTGCCTGATATGGTCAGTTCTCTTAACACATAATGCATGGAGTGGGTTAGTCAATTGTTCTCAGATCTGTTTTGTATTAATTTTGATTGAAACACCAATGAAACTTTACTTGTATTAAACTTGTATCGATATTTTATTTCTAGAGTGAATGTATGTTTCAGATTAATATTTCTTAGCCCACATTTTTTGCTACTTGCTAGATGTCAGGAATTCAAAGACATGATTTCGCCTGGTCTCTGGAGCCATTTTTTGCTACTTGCTCATATGTCAGGAATTCAAAGGGCTTGGTCGGTGTCTCTCCTGAGCCAATGTCGTCCTGCCATTATATTTTGGCTAGAATTTGTCTCATGTTCATGGCTAGGCGTTTTATATTTATGTTTAATATACATCATATATTTTGAACTGAATGTAGAATATTTTTTTGATCATGACTTGAATGTAAGTTTTAGTCTCTTAGATTTGAGATAAATTTGCTAGTGCTGAATGTAACAATTCATGAGAAGAATATAACCTGATTTCAAGATTTATTTCCTGGTATGCTTCATCAGGGTTTCACATTTGTTTCATGTTTTCACGAAAGATTCACATATCAGACTTACATAAAATCGGATGGAAACATTAGATTAACCACATCTCATCTTGCCCTTAACCTTGGTCAAACGAGTCCAATTAATCAAAACAGGTTGCTATTGCAAATATTTGTGTTGGCTATTGCCGGGATGTTCCACATGTTCTTCATGTTTCGCTAGATTTCAAACATAAGTTTTTGCACAAAAAGTTAATTTTTGGGTTTAAGTAGAGTTTTGTATAGGAGCCGTATCGGTCCATGTGGGTAAAATAGCACAGGTACATGTAAGTTGGCTAAATCCTTGCTCGATAGATCTAAAGTAACAAACTTCAAAAAATATAAGGGTCAAAAAAAGAAATGTAAGATGTCATGGTCTTCTATTTCACTAGATTTGAAACAAAATTCCTCACTGAAAACCTTATATGAGAAATGAGCACGCATAACTGATAAAGAAAAAAAGAGTATAAATGTGAACGATCCGAGTATAAATGTGAACGATCCTCGAATCAACACCAGGCTGTAATTTGTTATTTTACTCCCCCTGAGCTTGTAATTGTCTCGTACCAGTTCCATAAATATAATATGGTATAACATTGGTAAATACAATGTGAATATCAAAATTATTTGTTTGCAAATTATTCTCTTACATTTTGCAAAGCCATACATATCTTGTGACGTTAACAAATAATCACCGTAGAATGACTACTCGAATGACCCATTTAGACTCTATTCTCAACGATTTCCTAAGAATATTCTTTCAGTAAATCGAATTTTTTGATATTCCAGTGCTAGGTCAGAAAATTAGTGAAATGTAGAAATGAAACTTGTATTCTTGTTTTGCCCACGTAGAAAGATGTTCTAATGGTTGGCTTAACCTAGTCATCTCGAACAATTTATTCGTGACTTGAACGTTTTAAAACTCAAATATTGCCTACACTGCGAGAAAAATTCCAATCTCGTTGGCGGGAAAATTTTGTCGTCTAGCCGACACCATATTCTTCTCTTTCCCTCTCGAGTTGTCCATAATTATGTTAGAAATAATTGTAGATGGATCGACATCACAACCCAATGATGAACCACATGTGAATCATAACAGAATCATGAATGGACCGTGAATCAGAAATGTAGCAAAAACCATAAGTAAATCAAAATTTAAAATATTATTGTTATATTAGTCGTGAAGTTTTCAGTAGTGAATTTATATGGACCCAGGTCAGAAAACACATGGTGCTTTGGTAGCACGATTTTTATATTTCCCCGGAGTAGTATGATTACAAAAAAATTACTCCGTCTGTTTCTAAAAGTAAGGTTTATGCGTTTATATATTTAGAAGTCAAGCAGTGTAAAGTTTGACCAAGATTGAGAAAATAACATCTGCAATACCAACATTCAGAAATATATTTCCATATGATGTCCATATAGAATTATTTTTTTGATTTTATACTTGATCAAACTTGTGGGGTTAGCGTGGAGTGCTCCTTCTGTTTCTAAAAGTAAGGTTTATACGTTTATTTAGATAGCAATTAGTGTAAAGTTTGACCAAGATTAAGAAAATAACACCTACAATACCAAATCAATAGATACATTATGAAATATATTTCCATATGATGTCCATATAGCATTATATTTGTTTTTTTTTTCTTGATCAAACTTTACATTGTTTGACTTTTCAAGAGTAAAATTAACTTACTTTCGGGTGTTCGGTTTTGAAAACCCCGGTATCATCAAAATTGCTTTTTAGTTATTGGAAAAAGTGTTCCTGCCTTTTTTTTACTGAGAAAGGAGAAAAAGTGAAGTACTGCAACGGAACACTGAAAGATTGTGTGGTATTGATATGTTCTGGTTTTGACAACAGAATTTCCAAAAAGAGCCTTAATCTCCCATGCTAAGTTTCTTGTTACCTCCCATGTTAGGTTTATTATGCGAAAGGTAGGTCAGTCGGGAGGCGGTTTTTTCGCTTGTCGGATTAGATACTCCCATTATGAAAAATATTAACTAATTCACTTAATCGACATATGAATCACGAATTATATCCACAAAACACAAATGAATGTTGATCTAGCTCGATTTTTTCTCAAATTTGATACCTGAATTATCAATGCATCATATAAATATGAGCTTCAGAAAAAAAACAAAGTTCTTGCTGAATAATAATATAATTCAAATTATATCACAATATGAAAAATAAGAGAAGTTGTCATCAGCCAACATTGTTACCATGGTGCCTTTGAAAACTTGACGACAAATATAACCATGAGAATTTTTGATTTATTTATGATTTTTGATACATTTCTGGTTCATGGTCTATTCATGATTCTCTTATGATTCACATGTGGTTCATCATTGGGTTGTGATGTCGATCCATCTACTATTATTTCTAACATAATTAAAGACAACTAGATAAGAAAAGAGAAGAATGTGGTGTCGACTAGACGACAAATTTTGGTGCCAACGAGATTGGGAATTTATCTCGCAGTATACAATACTTGAGTTTTAAAAGGTTCATCTACGAGGTGAAGCCAACCTTTAGAACATCTTTCTTCGTGGGCAAAATAAAATTACAAGTTTGATTTCTACATGTCGTTGATTATCTGACCTCAACAGTGGAATATCAAAAAATTGAATTTACTGAAAGAGTATTCTAAGGAAATCCTTGAGAATAGAATCTAAATGGGTGGTTAGATTGCGGTAAGGTTTTGTTTTCTTTTGCGAAAAACTTAACACACGTCTTCATTCATACCACGTGGGGGGAAATGAAGTTCCACACGTATGTTGGCCCCCCTGACTATCTCTGCCGTCTATTTCGTGAGATCCGACGGCTGCATGTTGGTCAAAATTTTCATACGCATTTTGCAGAAGGACCCTTACCTTTCCAGCCTTTTACAAGTATCTGTTTTTCTCTCTACTCACATATTGCAGTTTTTAAACAGAACCCGTACAATTTTTTTCATACAAGCAAATATAATTATATCAACATTGTTTCACAGAATTTTCAATATTTCATTTATCGAAATTTCAAATCACGGAATATATTCAACATTTTCTTCAACGAATTTTCAGTATTTTCATAAAGATTTTTTCACAGAATTTTTAGTTCACAGAATATTAAAAATTTGTTCATATAATATGTTCTTTCAAGATTATTCGACAATAAACAAAAATTCATATTTTTTTCCTCCTTCAAGAACAATCAAAATTATTCATTCAAGTCGCATTTAAGATTTTTTAGAGAATTTTTTCACTTTCACATAAGATTTTTTCACGAGAATATTCAACAATTTGTTTTCTAAAATAATGTCATATACTTAATTTTCAAGAAAAAGTCAACTTTTTTTCGCACAGATTTTTTCGTACAGATATTTTCTCAAGATTTCTTTTCACAAAATATTCATACAAGTCTCAGAAGTATGGTATTTTTCATATATTTCGTTAATGTTTCATCCCAGATTCGAATTTCTTTTTTCATCGACGACTAGTTGGAGATTAATTTAATGAAATGATTGTTGAATTTTTTTTGTAGGAGATTAAATCGATGAACAAAATTCTGAAGATTGAAGATTAATTAGATGGAACAAAATTCTGATGATTCCATACGAGATTTTTATAGGAATGTTCAAAAGGTTTTCATTTCTGATTCACTTCCATTTCAAATCTATTAGAACATTTTTTCCACGAGAAAATTAAGAATTTAAGATACTAACAAAGTAATATAACATAGCATTTTTCCCAAAGTTTGAACAAAGTTTTTCTCTCCTCACATTCAACAATTAAAAAGAGAGAGATTTGTTAAATGTACATTTCTCCATAGATTGATGCACAGAAAATACCAAAATAGATATAAGGAACATTACTCATTACAATTTCATTTCTAAGTCACACAAGATTCACAGGTTTAGCACGATTCCTATAGAGAACATAGGGGTACAAAAAATTAATAAGAAAGAAAAAAGAGTAGAAAATAAAATATGAACGCCACTAATTTATATTTCATGAAAGTTAAATTACAAGTTCCTGCCCAAATCAGCACATATTCCAGAAATAATTTCGTACTACAACATAATTCACAACAGTTCCATTTCCGAATCACTCAAAATCAGAGTTCTACATAGATCCATTTACAAATTAAGACATAGATTCGCGAAGAGACGACATATATTTCGAACATGAACTCGAAGCAGATCGCAGATTCTTCACTGGAACCTCCTTTTGAACAACTGCCAATAAAAGATCGATACATTTTTCATGTGCTTTTTAGCACCAGAAAGAGACAACAGCAAGCAAAAACACAGAAAAAATTAATGGATCTCAATACGATGCTTTGCATGAAACGCATGATTCAAGATCTACCAGATCTGTACCAACAAAATCTAAAAAAAAGTAGAAACAAATCAAGAATCTAACTATGTATATATGCCATACTAGATGAAATAGAAATGGCCAGCCCACGGCACAGATTGATGCCTTACCGACACCACTAATCAATCAAATAAAATTACATTAAAAGAATACATACTGAAACTTTGAATGGCGCCGGTTTAGATTATAAGAAACAGAAATTAATCTTCAGTGCAACAAAAAAAATTGAACAAACTCCAATGATGCATAAAAACAATTTCTGAAAATAAATACATGTACAAGTTAAAATGTAAGAAAGATTCCAAAATGCGCCAGATCCATCACTCGAGTCACAGAAAAAATTCTGTATGCTAGATACCTAGCAGTCCTAATTTCTCATACTAGATTCACAGAATATTTTTCTTCATGTGAATACCTATCAATGAAAATCGGAAAAAAGACCCAGATCTAAACAATAGCAAGAAACTTGACCAACTGTTTTTCGAATCTGGAAAAGAAACCCAATGATTCTTTGGAAACTTTCCAAAATAACTAGCCCTTAATAATTTTCAGGTCCATTTCAGCAAAGAATATAAAAAAGGATAAGGAAAGAAAGAAGCAACGGCAGCTCCAGATCCATTTCAGAAAACGAATAGGAAAAAGGAGCTACAAAAAACATCACGGACCAGACGGAACTTCCATTCACAAACGAGGTTCAAAAAACATGAATGATCAAAAAAATGTAGCATGAATGAACACAAAAGGCTCGGATTCAGACCCTCCACGCTCGGATCTGGGATGTACATGGATTCAAACCATAGACACTATCTAGATCCACACATATAGATGTAAGATCAAACAAGAATTTAAATGGAGGATCACTGCAACAAAGATACACAAACGAAGATATAAGGACACGAAATGAAACTTTACTGCCACAAAATAAAAAGAAACTCCAATGGCCTTGACATGGACGGTGGCGAGAAATCCATGCCACTGGAGCTCGGATCCATGCTGGATGTTCTGAAAATATAAAAAGAAACTTGATTAGATTTACTGGAGCTCGAATCCATTGCCAAATCTTGGCTCGGGGCGCACGGAGCCGGAGCCGCACGACGGCCGGGGCGCACGGCGCCGGCGACGGCCGGAGCGCACGGCGTTCGGGGCGCACGGAGCCGGCGACGGCCGGAGCCGACGGCGGCCTGGCGCACGACGCAGGCGACGGCCGGAACCGACGGCGGCCCACGGAGCCGGCGACGGCTGGAGCGCACGGCGGTCTGGCGCACGACACAGGAGACGGCCGGAGCCGACGGCGGCCCACGGAGCCGGCGACGGCCGGAACGAAGGAGCCGACGGCGGCCGGGCGGGGCGCCAGGAGGAGGAGGCGGCCTCGCACGGGAGCTGGTGGGGATATGGTTAGGGTTTGGTGGGTTTGCTTCGTTGGTGGATTTTATACTCCCTTCAGAACGGCGGGTTAATTCATCTGTTTCCTAGGTACCTAAATGCAAAAATATCCATATCTTGACATTCCACGAAATGAACGGCACAGATAGACCGGGGGGCCAACCCAGTTGTGGAATTTCCGGACCGCTTATATATATGCTCTGAACAACGTTCAATTCTTGCGGCCTATCTACCACATTGTCGTCTTGTGTTCTTCCTCATCAAACCCTTTCATCACCAGCAACTTTAAGTTTAGGTGTTTCAAATCCTTTGACGGTTTCCACACAACGTTGATCTTTTAATGTCTGATTTCAAGATAACTACTGTTTACGTGTGCACATAAATTTAAAAACATGTATTAAGGGCCTCTTTTATTCAAAGAATTCTCAAAAGAATTGTGTAGGATTTTAACACATAGGAATTCTTCCTGTAGTGTCCTTTTGATTCAAAGGAATCAATCCTTCAAGATTCCTATGAATTTCTTTCCTACACTATAATCCCATAGGATTCTAACGTGAGGTGAGACCTATTGAAAAAATTCCTATCTGTCTCTGACAACTATGACATGTACTCAACCCGGTTGAAATTTCCTGCGGTGCAACAAAACAACACATGTTAATGATTCCTGCATTTTTGGTTCTTGTAGGATTTCAAATGTCCTGACACTATATTCCTGCAATGTTCTAATTCATGTGTTTTTCAAATCTTGCAATCAAAGAGGCCATAAATAATTGCCACCAATCCATGAAGGACCATGTAACAAAACTAGAAAGATCGCAGTTAAATGTATATTTCTCATTTAAACAAGCTCAACGCTAGTATTTCAACCGCTTGTATTTTATTCACTGATTATTATAGTATAACACGCACACGTTATCAACTTATTACTAAACCTTATGAAAGTTGCAAGGGACATGACTACGAGGAATCATTTCACTGGCGTGATTTATTACTGTAGAAGGTTCAATAAATATGCTTACATTACTAGAAACCCCTATTACGTTTTAGAAATGTGTACCATGATATTTAAGGTTATTAAAATAAACACACACACACACAGAGTATGTATACGCTATAGTCCAGGCACTTGTCAAAAAATTCTAGGAGGAATTTCGGTTATAAAATATAGTACAATGCAATTGTATTTTTCAACAAGATACATTACAGTATAACACAGAAATATTGTAACCAATATTTATATTTACTAGTTGTGTGGTTAAATGTGCCTATTAATAATAAGAAATTGTACTCCCGATTATACGCTAGCATGATAAAAATAAGTTACAAAGAAGTATAAAAGTTTAGTACAAATTATGTTTAATTATTGACATGAGTCCAAAGTGTTCCTCAACTTGATAGATTCGGCAAAGGTAAAACCTATGATAGGCAACAAGTGGTGAACATATACTACTTTGAAAGTAAGAAAGAGTAAAACATAAATAATGGTGTTTGTGTAAAATAAACAATAAACCCATGTTGTAAATTTAAGAATAATAAAATTTAGACAACTCTCTAAAGTTGCTCCTTAGTTCTTAGGTAATTTTATTTGCATTATCTAATCTTTACATTCTCTTGAGTTCTTAGATTTCATAGTTTTTTCATATGTAGATTTTTTCCTACATAATTTTATAGTTTATTGTATGTCTCTTACATTAATGTAATCTTTTTAAATATATATGAGATGTGTCATATTTTAATAATGAAAGGCGAATTAGTGGACAAAACTTATACACCTCATTAAGATTTGAAGGGCAAGACTATCCCGATCAAAAGCCGATGTATGATCTATATTCCAATTTGTTGTTGAGGGATTAACATAATACCATTTGATTCTTCAATTGTATTACCACATCTCCTCTCCTTTATGGAATCGTTTTGTTTGTTTCATTAACTCTACATGATCCAAAGTAGATACTTAGTAGTGCTACAAACAAATCTCGAGACATGCACATGTTCATGTATCTTGAGTGTGTGTGTAATTGTTTATGAAAAAAATACACTCTTTTGTGTGTGGGTAAAAGGAAAATAAAACAGACTTTCCATGAAATTTTATGGGCGCACAGATGCATGAAAGATGTACTTTCTCAACTAGTTCCAAACATTTAATTTTCGAAAATGCATATTTTTCCAAGATGCAACTTTGAATTATCCATGGTGCACTCGTTTACAAAGTTCGATGGTGAAGTTTTACTAGTAAAAACACTTCATTGTAGAGCTATAAAATACAAGTTCAATGACTACAAAATAAGTCTTAATTTGTGCGCCATGTAAATGTTCTTTTAGTCCATGTAGTCTTTACTTAAGCATGTGCTATTTTCCACACAATTATTGATATTGATGTATTCTCTATTACCAAAATATCAATTCATGAAACTATCATTGAAACATAAGATCACATTTAACACATATTATGATATTTAATAGAATAGAATATTTAATTTTGCCTGTGTGACTTTATTTAAATGTTGTCCTTTCATATATGTGAGTACTCCCTTTAGCTAATGATTGGTTGCCCGAACTTCATCTAAAATTCGATTGACCCGCTACTTAGCTAAAAATGCAGTCTTAATGTTTGCAATTTTAACAAAATATAAGAGAATTTATTTTCCGAATTGGTATATAGATATGATGGCACTAGTAATGAATAAGCCATTCCCCCAATCGCATGCCATTTGGCAAAGGAGTACCAAATTTACCATAACACACCATTTGAAAGAAACTCTATGTATGATGTTCGGCAATCGAACATTACTAAAAAATAAAAGGGAATTGATGCAATTTAGAAGGCCACCACACACGGTTCAAAAAAAATCTGTGTGCGATGCACGATAAAAAATGCATCATAGTGTGTCTTTTTTGGCGCAAAGTCAACATGTACCTAAATAAACAATAGTGAACGAGTTTTTAACCTTTCAGTTTAATAAATGTTTTTCCATTTTATTATTAACCCAAAGGGGGTATTTTTTGCCATGCATTGCACACCGTTTTCGGAAAAATGTGTGTGATGTAAGGGCTAATTGCACACAATTTTTTTAAGTTGTGAGATGTAAGAGGCCATCACACACGGTCTAAAAAAAATTGTGTGGGATGAACCATAAAGAAATTTCATCATACTGGGTCCATTTTTGGCAAAAATGTGCCTTTTACCAAACTCAATAATATTGTCAGAGTGAGGTTTCAAATTATTTGTAAAAGAATAATTTTTAATTTTATGAGTGCCAAAACTGGGTTTTCCCTGCCAAACAAGTACAAAGAATATAGTGCAAAATGGCACAAAGTATACCCACTAGAGGAAAATTTCTTTTACCATGCTCGAATGTCGTGGTAGAAGAGCCTTTTTTCATGCCAATGACAGTTTTTACCATGTAAGCTGTAACACGGTAAAAGTCGCTTGGCAGAAAAATACACCTTAGTTCACGAAATTTGTGATAAATGTTTTGCGTATTAACCGCGGGAAAGACTACCGTGGTAGTCGAACCACTTTGCCTTGTTTTTAGAAAACACACGTATTCACACCTCTATGAATGCACAATGTATCCCTATGAGCACCTCCCAAATACTGAGCCGGCGAGTCGGGTCTTGAGTTGAAGAAATAACCACAAACATCTTGCTATCCGTGGAGATATCGCCTCCCACTGAAACAATATTCCGCATAAATGCGACACATGTGCCAAACATTGGTTATGATAGTTCTGAACTCTGATGGGCTGGGACAACCACCTTTCTAACTATCCAACCACAGGTTAAAAATAACAGTTTTGAGAATACCATGGTTTTAAAACTGCAATATTGATGTAGACAAACATATCAAACAATATTAAACTACAATATTTTTTGGTAAGAATGCTTTATATCTGTGTGGCTGCCTGTATGACGTACTCGTGCCCTTCAAAACCTAACACATGACCAAACAATTTATATCTTTTCCAGATCACAACCGTAGACAATCCCGGAAACTTTATATACTAAAAGTAAAATGAGAGAGTTTTTCAAGCCACCAGGTTAATCCACATCACCTTAATTATATTGACGGTTAGATCTAAAATATGTGAGTAGGATTTAATGAAATATTAGTAGTCACGTAACATGTCTGACACGATAACAAATCGTTGGTTTAAACCAGCCAGGACTAGATACTGGTACGATAGCTGCACATAAAAAAACACGTAACGTTGTTCCGTTCCCTCCAAACAATAAAAACCAACACCACGCCCCGTACGCGTACACAACACCAACACGGTTACACACCAAGATGTCCTACATACTACATACTGAAGCTGAAGCATGTCTACAGGCCATGGCCCTTGCCCAGAGTTGGGGGATGAATCGTATTCTTGCGGAGACTGATGCACATATGCTCGTCCATGCTATCTCGTCAAAGGAGTATGATCTTGCACCGAATGGTGTTCTGTTTCGGGAAATCAAAGCTCAATTTCGTTCTGCCCACGGGCTTGTAATAAAGTGGCTGATGCTTTAGCGAGCTTTGGCGCGAAGATGGTCTCGGGTCTCCAAGCCGTATGGCCAGGTCGAGTTTCTACCTTCGCCCAACTTCTGGTTGCCAGCGATTCCGCTTAGCAGTTTAGTTAATGGAAAGTTATAAAAATTCAAAAAAAAAAACACGGTTACACGGCACGTACATATACCTAGGCTGGTCAGCAATGAACCTCCTTTTATGCAATTACTTATTTTATTATGTAAAATCCTATGAGTATAATCCGGCCGGATGGGTAACTAGCGAATCGATTGATCCGGCCGGATGTATAACTACCTAACCGATTGGCTAAATATCATATGCTGCATGTGGGAACAACGCTCATACAGGCAGACTCTACTGGAATAAGTCTGCAGAATACGAAATACGTTTTATGATAGCTAGAAAAAAAAAAACTTTCCTAAACGTGTGGTGACAAAGGGTAGGAGTAGGATATGGACAGTTTAGAAAAAAAACTTATCGGTAAGAAATTCCTCTATTTTTTACCATGTTTCTTTGTTGGGAACGACTATGTGTAAGGCGCCTTATATTTGGCATAACCGTAAGGCGTTAGGATATTTTTTGTTAATCACCGAACTCATGCATGCATGCGCCGGTACGCACGGGGATGAGGGATAGAATAGCCCTCCTTTATATGCATGCACAAAAATCCAAAAAAGCTGATGTCATCCCGCATTAAATGCGAAACTCGAAAATTCAAAAAGTTTTGTAGCCCAAACCGTTTATCCGATTTAAAATTCGTTTTCACCGTTGGACTAGTCGCGACGAGATCTTCGAAACTAGATCCCATGTCGATATGTTTCGAAGACTTTTTTTTTTGACCCAAAAGTTACCCACCCTGTAACATATAAGTTACCCGGGCTCGAATACGTAAGTTACCCACCATATTAACGATTAGTTTTCGGGTTGAAATAGAACTATTTCTTTTGTTGTTCTTTTAGATTATTACGAGTTTTGAATTTACAACACCTAGTTTTCATAGCTGAATATAATTTTGGGATGGTAAATTTATCGTGCAAAAGTATTAGGATGATGACTATCGAGTTCATACTGACAACTGGTGGATAACTACATCATGAATACATGGATAACTAAGTACTGAGTGGATAACTAAGTACTGAGTGGGTAACTTCGTTACTATTGGGTGGGTAACTATTACCAAGAGAATATGTAACTACATTGATTTCGTGCTGGATAACTTTATCAGTACTAGGTGGGTAAGTATTACCGATAGATTACGGGTAACAACATCGATTTCGTCGTGGATAACTATATAATGAACACATGGTTAACTCCAGCAGTACTGCGTTTTCGTGCTGGATAACTGCATCATGAACACATGGGTAACCTAATCAGTACTGGGTGGATAACTCTTACCGAGAGAGTAGTGTAACTATATTGATTTCGTAGTGGATAACTGCATCATGAACATATGGATAACTTCATCAGTACTGGGTGGGTAACTACAGCAGTACTGGGTGGTAACTATTGCCGAGAGAGCACGATAAACATGGGTAACTTTATCAGTACTGGGTGGTAACTTCATCAGTATTGGGGTGGTAACTATTACCGAGAGAATTTGGTAACTATATTGATTTTGTGGTGGATAACTACACCATGAAAATATATGGGTGACTTTATCAGTACTGAGTGGGTAACTCTATCAGTATTGGATAGTAACTATTACCGAGAGAGTGTGGTAAACATGGATAAATATATCGATTTCGTTATGTATATCATGAACACATGGGTAACTCCATCAGTACATGGTGGGTAACTTCATTGGTACATGGTGGATAACTCTATCAGTACAGGATGAGTAACTATATCATAAACACATGGGTAACTTTATCAGTACTAGGTGGGTAAACTCCATGGGTACTGGGTGGGTAACTCCATCCATAATAGGTGGGTAACTTTATCAGTAACAGGTTGGTAATTTTATCATAAATACATGAGTAACTTTATCAGTACATGGTGGGTAACTATTACTATTACTGATAGAGTATGGTAACCATATGAATTTCGTGGTGGATAACTATAAACACATGGTAACTCCATCAGTACTGGGCACGTAACTATATCACAACCGGGTGGTAATTATTGCCGAAAGACTAGGGTACCTCTAATCTCTCATCTAATGAGGACGCAACAAGCTATAACGGCAAATCGGACTAGTATAGGTCATAGCCAGCGATCCATGGAGCACTATCAAAACCATGAGTTGAAAAGACCACCTAAGTGCATATTAGTGTGAACGTTTACATTCACTAGAACACATAATTCACAAATACATGGGTAACTTCAACAGTAATGGGCAGGTAACTTCATCAGTAATGGGAAGGTAACTATTACCGGGAAAGTAGGGTAACTTCATTGATTTCATGGTGTATAACTTCATCATGAACACACTTCGGGTAACTCCATCAGTATGGGGTTGCGAGGTGCGGTCAGCGCCGAAGACGAGCGGTTGGCGACAGGGGGTGTAGGTGGTGCGGTGGGTGGGGGGGGCGACGATGAATCCCATTCTTCCTCCTCTTTGGCGGGCGCACTCCATTTTCATTTTCTCCCCTATTACTGTATAAGGCGACGCGGTCGAAGAAGTTTCTGCGTGACATGGTCATCCGCTAGCTAGCGGCCCCGATTTAAACACATTTTAAAGTTGTTCGCAAATTAATTTGTCTGGTATAACTATGTGTGTATCTAGCAGAGCAACATCAATCATCCCTGTCTAAAAAAAGGGATCAATCCATCCACCACATACGTCCTATCTACTCAACCATTATACGGATGTGCCACCGTTCTTATTTTTCTCATTTCTTAACACAGCAAGCTCCTGCCGCAGGAAATCAATCCAAGCAAACTAGTAGCATCAGCTTGTTTGGGATCCCGTTTGGAATCCTATTTTTGTGCTCTACAGAGGCAGATAGCCTCCTCGCTGACGACCAACGTGCCCCAATTTCTGTGAGGGTGCTTGTGCTTCAATGGTTAGCAGAACGTGAAGTTCTTGGCCATCGCCATGGCAGATGCGGGGCAAAATGGGCAGTACGGGGCTGTGAGTTGGCCGGGGCGCTTGGGAAAGGCGGCTGGAGCCTCGTGCCGGATTTGGAGGCGGTGGCTACGGGGAACCAAGGAGGCTGTGGGGAGCCCGGCGGCGGATGGGATTCAGACGGTGGCGACGAGGGACAGGCCTCAGCGGCAGCAGACCCGATTCGTCGACCTCGTTCGTGTACCGCGGGGAGCCGACGCGGCGCTCGACCATGGCGAGTCGTCGACGACGTCCAACGCGCGGACGGAAGGTCCTCGTGGTGGCGGCAAAGTTGCAGCGCACGCACAACCATGGATGAGCTTGGTGGATCGGGAGGAGGAGCCAGAGGAGAAGTCCTCCCACTGGATGAGGCCGACGCGGAGGCCGCGGGTAGCAGCGTTGACCGCGACGCCGCAGCCGATGGCGCTGCCGCCGACCACCAGCATGTCGATTGGCTCCCCGGCCATGGACCCGGCCAGCGGCGCCCGCTACGCGGAACGGGGCGGAGGGCTCATGCCCGGCTGGGCGACCAGCTTCCGCGCGGCCTCGAGGGCCACGGAGGAGGAGTCGGAGTCGGATGCCAGCGACGGCTAGGCGGAGGCTGCGGCCGCGACGAGGGCGGCGCCGGCGGGAGGTGCCACGCGGCCATGGCGGGTCACGTGGGATCACTCGGCTGGGTCGACGAGTTGGGATGTCGCACCCTTTGTTCACGAGTGGAGTCAACACGACGGAGAACGAATCTCGCGCGTCCGTCCGCGAATCGACGGTCCACGTGCGTGCGTCGCGTTTTGCCCAGTAGCAGGCGCCTTATATTTAGAACTGTAAGCACCCCTGTGAGCCGTTGGATCGCGTATGGGCGGACGAGATTCGGTCAACCAGAAGTTGCATGCATGCACGTCCTTTTACTCATTTCCTTGTCGTTAGACCGCACGTCCTTTTCCATGCAAGCAAAAAAAAACCAAAAAGGTGATGTCATCCCGCATTTAATGCACAATCCGAAAATTCAAAAAGTTTTGTAGCCCAAACCGTTTATCCGATTTAGAATCCGTTTTCACCGCTGAGCTAGTTGCGACGAGATCTTCGAAACTAGATCCCATGTTGATATGTTCCGACAACTTTTTTTTTTTGCCTGAAAGTTACCACCCCCGTAACATAAAAGTTACCAAGGCTTGAATACTTAAGTTACCCACCATATTAGCAATTAGTTTTTAGGTTGACAAAATCATTATAGTTACCATACTCTCTCGGTAATAGTTTACCACCCAATACTGATGGAGTTACCATCCGGTATTTGACAAAGTTATCTATGTGTTTTCATGTGTAGTTATCCACCACAAAATCGTTATAGTTGCCTTACTCTCTCGATAATAGTTATCACCCAGTACTAGTAAAGTTACCTCGTGTGTTTTCATTTGTAGTTATCCACCCTACTCTCTCGATAATAGTTATCACCTAGTACTAGTAAAGTTACCCCGTGTGTTTTCATGTATAGTTATCCACCCTACTCTCTCGGTAATAGTTACCACCCAATACTGATGGACTTATCCACTCAGTACTGATAAAGTTACACATGTGTTTTCATGGTGAAGTTATCCAACATGAAATCAATGTAGTTACCGTACTCTCTCGGTAATAGTTACCCACCCAATACTGATCAAGTTACCCACTCAGTATTTATTTAGTTATCCATGTGTTCATGATGTAGTTACCCACCACGAAATCGATTTAGTTACCATGTCCTCTAAATAATAGTTACGAATATAATGCTCATCTTTTTTATGTGTAGTTTCACTATGAAATCGACAATTGTCACCCTAATACTTATACACGATAAATTTACCATCTCAAAGTGACGTGGTAACTTTAAATCTCGTAAAAATCTAAAAGAAAAACAAAAAAATGGTTTTATTTCGACCCGAAAACTAATCACTAATATGGTCGGTAACTTACGTATTCAAGCCTGGGTAACTTATATGTTACGGGGTGGTAACTTTCTGGGCAAAAAAAAAGTTTGTCGGAACATATCGATATGGTATCTAGTTTTGAAGATCTCGTCGCGACTAGTCCAACGGTGAAAACGGATTTTAAATCGGATAAATGGTTTGGGCTACAAAACTTTTTGAATTCTCGAATTTCACATTTAGTGCGGGATGACATCAGCATGTTTGTTTGTTTGTGCATGCATGCACGGAGCGTTTCTCTCCCTCCGGCGTGCGCACAGTTAAGGTAATCATAAGGCGGCTGCTACATAGTAAATCCGTTCTTTGTTTAGTCAAAGTCATATTTTGTAAAGTTTGACCAAAGATGTAGCAATAAATATATATTTCCTAAATAAGTTTGCATAATATGAAAATATGTTTTATGATGATCATAATAGTAAGGGGTTTATAATTCAGATATTCATATTTTTTCCTATATATTTGGTCAAAATTTAGAAAGTTGGATTTTGCATGTTGAGATAGAAAATAATTAATGCAAATTAGTGGGGTTTTGCTTTATAAAAAGTATAGATAGATAGATTTAATATGATACATATTTCGAATTTGAAAACACGTAAAATAAATTATGACCGTTGAAGATGCCAAAACAATTTTGTCATAAGTATATTAGTTATGTTTCGTGACACGGAAAACTCAAGTGAGTGAGAGCGTATAATTATTTGGTTGAAGAATTGATTTAGTAGGAGAGAGTTAAATCATGTGAATCAAATAATCGACCTAAAGTACTATGTAGTATGAGGATGGTTCAATGAACAATAATCAGGTGGCTAGAATTTTATGGTGCAATTAAAAATATTAATTGTGAGATTACTTGAGTGAATTGGTGATTGATCAAAATGTTGTGTGAGGACCGGAATTACATTTCCAGACCTCCTGTGTAATCATGTCAATCCCAAGATCAATGTTGACAAGATAGCAAAATGATACCATTGCAGAACGTTCAAAGAGTAATGTTACATAGTTTGAATAGCAAGAGTGAAATGTCTTGTGACATTTGTTACAATCAGAAAGCTCAGCGGAAATATAAATGCGAAGTGACTCCATCTAGCCATAGGCAGTCGATGTAGTCCACGAGGCCTCACTCTTAAGCGTCTTCGTCGTAGTCGTAGTCGTAGTCTTCTCCTTCTTCGTCGTGCTCTGAATAATCAACAAAGCAATGCGATGAGTAATGTACTCAGCGTGCCCCCTCATGCAAAACCTATAATAGCTACATGTGGCTTCAAAGGAAGGCTATATGGTTCTTTTGCATAAAAGCCAATTTTATTTGCAATAACATAATAGTTTTGATAAAAACGATTTTAGATGAAAACAGATATTTGTATCCAGTGTAATGTTTCTCATCATTGTGAGTGTCATCGACACCTCACGTTCTCCATAGAATTCCAGAATAGGGGTAGAGGGAAGTAGCAAAACAGGGATCCTGTATGTCAAGAAAGATTCATGTGTCGTCCATGACCGTGGACACGGCTATTCGAATAGTTTTACACTCTGCAGAGGTCGTACACTTTCCCCACATGACACAATCCCGTCTTGTTGCCCACCAGTGGCCGCTAGGCATGTTGGCGGACGGTCCAACAGGATGCATGGACAGTCCGCTAAACGTTTTTTACGCTAATCAAGCTTAGGCTCGTACGTACGCGGCTCCAGCTCGTTGCGTTAGATCGGAACGGGGCGGACACAATTTTGTTCCAGGCGGACGTCCGCCAACATGCTTAGTGGCCGCTGGTTTAGTACTCACCATTTGAGTACCGGCGGAGCGAGACTGTGACGAGGTCTTTTGGCTAGATCCCCCAAAGATGTGACATGCCCACCGGGTCTGGCGCCGGAACTGAGAGTACGTCCCCAAACCGGTCCCCCCCATCTGTGCCGAAGGTTCTCCCGTAGGCAGACACCTCATCTGCGGTACGGCGACATCGACATCAAAGGCTGACTAACTTACTTGACCAAGCCAGTGCCCATATAGCATGTGGTTGCACTGTGGTCACAATCTTCAAATCCAAGACTTATTAGGCCCTTATGCGGCACGGACGACAGATTGCCCCCTTCAACTTGTGAAGGGCAGCCAATCGCTCCTTCATTGTTGATCCAGCAGTCGCCCGCGCCAGTGTTAGATGGTAAATTTCACCCCGAGTAGAAGGTAGAGTAGAGAGGAAGCAACAATGGCTCATCAGCCAAGCTCAACGAGCTCATCAAGTTCAGAAAGATGTTTGTGACCCAAGGGTCAACCAATTCCTCCGAAGAGGCAAGATAAAGATATCCTACTAATTATTAAGCATGGCTAAGCATTTCTACTCTACATGATTACTATATAATTTCTACTCAGGGTATCCAGTATATAAGGCGACAAGCGGATCAGGCTGGTGTGTCAATCGACACGCCAGTGAATTGAAAATAGCATGCATATCTATAAAACAATAAAATAATGCCCCTTTTTAAAAACATAGGATAAAACATGAGAGGGGGGCATGCCTTTGTTGATGAATCATCTTCTTCTTCAGTAAGCTGATTATATCCACGTTCTTCAATAAGCTGATCATATCCACGTCCAACCACGTCACTCCCTACTCGTCGTAACGATAGCAAATGACAACCAAATAAATACCAAATCAATAATTACCAAATCCAAATGAAATACAAATGAGAATGAATGGGCTGGTAGTTGAAGAAGAAGATAGGAAAACTTGATAGAATTGTGAAAGAGTGAGTTGTGGCAACTCGGATATGAATCAAATGGCATGGATAGGATGGTATGATAGATTACTGAAATAGAATGTCTTCGTAAAGAGATACATATAGATCTTACTATGTCTAACTTTCTACAAACCCAACATAGGGGTTATAACATAGTTGGTCATACCCTTGTAACCCGAGAAACTCAAATAAGATAGTATAACTAGATAACTAGCAAACATGTAAACAAGACATATCATACTAGTTTGCAATCATCACACAATACCTGCCATACTACTAATATAAACGATAGCAAGGATTATCTAGCATGCTATCACAAGCATATAAGAAATACAAGAGTTAAGATAAACATCATCATATAACAACATCCAATGCAAGCTAAAGTTAATACTATGAACACATGCATTACACTAGCAATTCATATAGCTATACACCACAATATATAAGGTTAACATAATCAATAAATAAATTCTACATAGCTAAACTTCAGCGATAATTAGCTAGGAACTAAACAAGGCGTAACAACATCTAAAACATATGAATCATGTCATAGCAAGATATCAAACTAAGATATGCTGTCAATAATAAATATATAGATACATTTAATAACAAGAATAACATCATATATGCATGGAGTGACCAAGCATACTATAGACTAAACATGTTCATAACATAACACTATATGACTTATCATGAATGATAAACAAGCCTATACATTTGGAAGATACTATAACATGGTACTACATAACGATCAAGCATGATATAACAAATCATACAAGTATAAACTACAAGATCACATGCATGCCAATCAACACTATACTCACAAGAAAACGCATGCCAATCAACACTATACTTACAAGAATACGCATGCTCACAAGCATACACAACAATATGATATTATCATGCAATACTAACGTGATATACAACTATGATGGGCATTAGATGTGACATACAACTACGATAGGCATGAGATGATCTACTACAATAAGTAACACACAACTAGAAAGGTAAGATACATGTATTAGACACACTATATACATCTAAAACCAAACAAACACTAAAGCATATTATTATCTAGTCAACAGGCCAGTCTATGCTAGCATACACGAAGACAAAACACCATAACATGTAACACTAACATAAGAACGATTCAAACATCTATGTACACATCACAAAGGAGTAACCAATCGAAAATGACATGTAATGTGATTATACATAATTAAACACACATACATGGCATAAACATGAATGCTAGCACAAAGATATGTTACTACTACTGATATAAGTAAGCTTCATATATAACACATGGTATACAAGATACAAAGATAGCTAAGAATGAATAATAAGCTACACAAACAATGCACATGTATAGCACAATAAGGTACTCATAACATTGGTACAACAACTAAGTATATGCATGAGCGACTAAACAAACAATATGAATCAAGAATGTCATCTATTTATAGAGTACTAACTTACTTCACAAATTACTAAACAAGCAATAGACCAAGAAGCAAACTTATAGCTAAATGTGCATTAAGATGACAAAACAATAGTAAAAGTCTTATAGGAATAAAGGATTAAACATGGATCAACACATCACACAATATATTACTACAAGACATCACCGTAATCATTCTAGTGATAATTAAAAAGCAACACACAAGCAATTATAACTACTATTTAAATATAAATGACTATATACACATGTCACTAAATAATACATAGAAATTACAGAAAACTTATATACATGCGATATGTGTAGGCAAAATAAATCACACACAAAATCAAGCACATAAATCAAATACCATTTGATTTTCGACCTAAATTTGATTATATAAAAGCCTAATTGAACTTCTACCCAATGGATTTAAACTCCAACACCACCCTCTGGTTTCTAAGGTCAACTAGAAACTTTCACATGGTTAGATATACAAGTGCAAAGATGAACAAAGAAAGGATTTGCATGGAAATGTCGCTATTTGATGAATTGCCATCAATGGAGCATGTTCTCCGATGGTCGGATTGGCGATCTGTATTTCCTATGGACTCCTGGAGGTGGGAAACACGAAGTGACGCGAAAGGATCTGATGACATTGTGCTCAAAGGTATAGATGGCATATTCATGTCGGTGTCGAATGGCATGGTCAAGAGTTGGCGCAGACAATGGAACAGATGGGATGTAAAAGCTTGTCTAGAAAGTAGGACTACATGATATGAGACTACGCTGCAAAGGAGTTGATATGGTTCTCACCATAGGCGACGAATTCGTCCGACGAAGTCGATGAACAGAGTAGACGTGATCGCCAAATTCGTCCGGTGCGATAAACAAATCCAGCCTGTGGTCGCCTGAATCGATCCTCCTCCTCCGCGCAGTTCTTATGGCGCAGCCGTTAGTCCCGGTGTCGCAGGAGTCCGGCTTGTGGTAGCCGATCGCTGGAAACGTGAGCCGCGTCGTAGACGATCTGACCGGAGCTTCGCGAGATTGGATCTTGGGGCGAGCTAGGACTTGTGCTGGCGGCGCGGTATGGAAAAGAACATCAAGGAGAGGTCGACTCGGTGCTCTCTATGGGCAGGGGCGAGGCGGCAGGGCGATGCTTGGCTTACTGGCGTTTCTCGCATGGGTGCGTGCAGCGTTCATGAAGAGGAAGCAGTGCGAGAACGGACTGGACAATGAATACCCGCGTAAATATAATTGATGCAGCAGTTTCTGGTGTGAGCCGTTTCTGTTTGATGAAGTAACGGAAGAGGAAGAAGGCGCAGGAGCAGCGAGGCGCTTGGCGTACACTTGTGGCCCGTGCGTGCGAGGGAGAACGAGCAGGGATCGCTAGCTTGGTTGGCTTGGTCGCGTCTGCTGGTTCAACTGGCCTTGTGTGGCTGTCTCGGCAGGAAAGAAAGGAAGAAAAGGTGAGCACTGGATACAGCGTACAGGAACAGAGCGGCCAGCTCTGTCAGCAAACTCAAATGGTATAAGCAATGTATTCATTAAGGATACAGCGTATACAGGCGCAAATCGATGGGAAGGAATAGAAGAAAGATATTGGGAAAGGATCGATGGACTCATTACGCAGGTGTGCTAGTCAGCCAGTGCGTGCTACTGCATGGCTAAGGCCAACGGCCAAACTTGCATGTACATGCATGTGCCCGAAGGGATTTAGAGAGAAGAGGATAAGAGGAAATAGCAAGGAAGGAAAGAATCAATCGATGATCTACTAGTTCGGTACTGGCGTGTATGTGCATGGCTACAGCCTGCATGTACATACGTGTGATTTATGTGGAGGACCAAATCCAATTAGGATTTTAGATAGAATGAAATACGAGATACAAGAAATAGATTTCCTTTTGTGGAAATCTAGAAAATGCTATAAAGCTCCGAAAAATACCAAATGTATTTGTGAAGACAAAGTCAAATTCAAAAGAGGAAATTTTAATAAGATGAAGCTAAGAAAATACGATCTAACATGAAGGGAAAATAAAATAAAAGATTTATTCAAGTTGATGCTAAATTCATTTTAAAGCTTCATGTTTATACAAAGTTGAGTTAAGTTTTAATTAATTAAACGAAATTTTCTAGTCCTCAGTTTTAGATAAAAGTTTTTGAACACTCCAAAAATCGGTCAGTTACATGTTGAAACTATGTATCATCCAAGGTATGTTGCATGTAACTATGTGCCATCTAAGTACATATAGTCATTGTTACCATGACAAAAAATGTGTCAGTGAGAGAGTACAATGATGAGTGGGGGATGGAGAGAAGAGAATAAAACATATATTGAAATAGCGTTATGTACGGTTAAAAGTAAACAAACATGTCGAATATGTGACATGGTAGTGTTTGAAAATTTTAAAGTACCTCCACTCTCCTGTAGATTAAAAGATGCCACACATGTGATATTTTATCTACTATAATATTTACGACGGTTATATAATTCTAGGATTTAGATTTTCATTTTTGCAGTAACTATAAAACAAAAAAAATGTTCATGAACATATTCAGTAGACTTAAGACAATGCCCTCGCATTTGCGAGTGAACGGAGGAGTACGTTGTTTCTATGATTGAGTACACATAAATGAAATTTTTATTCGACTACCATCATACTTACCAAAGTACTCGCAAAACGTCTGCAGGGGGTTGGAGTCATGGAATTTCAAAATTATTGAAGTCACGACATTAGTCGCACTACGTACATTATTCTACTGTTTAGTACACAAAAAATGACAATTTTATTCAACGCCATGAGACAAATGCATTTTGGAGTAGTGGAAACATTACTCGCACTGTCAATGCGAGCGTCCCTCACACTAAGGAAACTACAGACTTAATGATAAACATAGGGTTGAGTAACCACTTCGCACGAGGATGTGAATGTCCTTCCACTGAACGGATATTCTGACTTAATGAGACGCAAAGCGTGAATCCTTCAAAATTGATGAAGGACAACATTAGTTGACACCCTATCAACGAGAATGTCCCTCAAATTATTATAATTTTTTTTGACTTAACTCACCACACATTTCCACTTGATATATTTCATATTCAGTATCCGAGCACGATGTGCCAATATTATTTTTAATTCGAGGAACTGAAAAGCATACACTTAATTATTATAAATTGTTTTCGCGGTTATTACTTTATTTGTATAGTAGAAACATTTGGACTATTGTATATGTATTTTTCTCAAGTAAAACATCTAAATGAAAGCACATGTCAGTTCAATTGCACAACAAAATTGATGACTGATTAAATATTCTTGAACTATGCTATCTAAACCACACGGTCATTTTGCATAATACAGAAAATACATTTGTGCGGGTGCGTAAACCATTGAATGAAGACTAAAAAAAGTTAAGAGCTTGGTGAATTTTGATTCGTAATTCAAACTAATATACAAACATGTTAACGAATATGCCTAAAAAAAGTTATCCTTAGCAGCATATTCATATAGTAAATAATAGCCAAAGTTTTAGCATGTCATGTTTGTAAAGTGTTTCACACCGTGACATGGAGTGGGTAAATGAGAGGAAAAAATATCAAAATAAGATAATTCTCAATATTTAATGTGATCTACCTACTAAGTAGCATAAACCATTTTATCTTAATTCAACGATTTTTTATCAAAGATAACTAGCCTAGAATACTGATCCAAGATCATGTACAAATTATAGTTCAATTTACGATATCCAGTATTACTTACAAGGCATATGGCATGATAATCAGTTGACCACAGATTTCAGAGTGCCAAAAATAATACTCGCATGTAGGGATGGCAATGGGGCCCCGTTCCCCGAAAACCCGTGGGGAATTCATCTATTAGGGGACGGGTATGGGGAACTTTGATCCCCGCCATCTAAAATGGGGATGGGGATTAAAAGCTCTCCCCATCCCCGTTCCCCGCTATACCCGTTATCTACTCGTAGATATATAAATTTATATGTTTTTATATGAAATACATTGTAATATTGTGTCTAACATAGTGTGTTTTAATAATATTTAACATATTATCTAATCTTTGTCATTTTTACCGCATACCTGTTACACAAGTTGTGTATTTTCCGGTGTCAAAAGTGTTAGTTTATAAAATTGAGACAAAATTATTTGAAATTAGCCTCTTAGTGGGGAACTCGATCCCGCCCGATCCCATGGGGATGGGGATGGGGAGAAAGTCTCCCCGATTGTTAAATGGGGATGGGGATGAGAAGGCACTCCCCGGTGGGGAGCAGACCCGTTGCCATCCCTACTCGCATGCGTGGTATATTGCGACCGAAACTTTTGCGGTAGTTTTTGATAAATTTTGTTTATTGTGACATCACTGAAAATAATGTGATTGATATCCATGAAACCATATTTTATCTCTTCAACACTTAAACCAATTACAGATGATGGTCTCGCATTTACGAGGGCCACCATGCTAGTTGAGCCTAAAATTACCGCCAGGTTTCTCGGTGACGACTGACGAGGACGCGAGACAGGACACGGCCACCTCAGCCGTCCCGCCCTCCTCCTCTTCCATTGGTCGCCCACGCACGCTCCGCTACAGTTCCGGTCTTGCCCTTGTCGCTAGTCGTTGCTTCCTCCGATTTTCCACCCACAATCCGGGGCGAAACAACCGGGGAGCAGAGCAAGAAACCGAGGGGAAAACGCAGCTGTGTTCTCGCGGATCCCAGGTCGCGCTCGGTGCTCCTCCGTTGCTCCAACTCTTCCGACATGAGGTGAGCTCTCGGTTCTGCACACCATGATTTCTTTCTCCCGTCCGATTCGAGCACCGTAGCACAGCATAGCTTCATGATGCCAGATGGGATTTTTTGTTGTACTAGGCGTTAGTGGTGTTCGTTTGGTTCCCATCTCATCTGAATCAGGCCAGAGGGGATTAACTTTTGTACTGGTTGTAGTATGAGTCGTTCTTCTATGGCCTCGAGCGGAGCAGATTCTCTGCCGCTAAAAGCAGATGCGTAGATGTGTGTTTGAACAATGCATTCATTTGCCTAAGATTATTAAACAGAAGTGTCCCAAGTTCTTGTGGGAGTTCGAAAGGATTTGGCGATTGGGGAAGAATGCCATTTTTATGGTGGGATTCAGATTCAGGACTGCGTGCGGGCCGCAAGTTCGATCCCATCGACCGTAGCCTTTAATTGGTATCCAGTTACTAAAGTTGAAAGATGACGGTTCCCCTCCTCCACTGATCTGGTAGCGCCTCTGAGGCTGTGGGCACTGAAGACCCGATGCAGATCAGCTCCTGTACTTGCAGATGCGAGAGATTCATGTGCATTTTTTTCCGTCCAAGACAGGGACTTATCGTCGAGCGGATATGCACATCTTTGGTCGAATTAGGGGAATAAGAATCCTTCTGTCCTTCCATTATTAGCCCCTTCTCTTTTTGGACGCCGAAGCCTGAAAGTGAGGATCTCATGACAACCACCACGACTGACTTTTGATAGCTCGCAGCGAGACCAGGTTAAGCATCATGCAGTTGGCATGGCTTTGTTTTAGATGGATTAAGTGGGTCCTAAGGTTTTCAGTTCAGAAGAGACAAATAATTATAAGCTAAGTAGTATGACTTCTGAAAGAATATACTCTACTCTTTTGCAGTTTTATTTTCTGGAAAGCTTTAAATATATCCTTATCATGCCCGTTCCATTCAATGGCAAATTCACCCAAATTTTAAGTCTTGTTTCATATCTATATTCCTATTTTTCTTATGCACAAAGTTCGAAGCAGGAAAAACAGTAATGCTTCTAGCTTCTAGGTATTGTGGCTACAAGAATGTAACCAAACTATGTCTCAACATAATTCAGTATTCATTACGATCTTTTCATTGTAGATCTTTTGCATACATCTGGCACCCTTCAAAACATAGCATGCACATGTGAGACACCGTACATCTGTATAGATCCATGCTGAGGCGTGAATACAAGTTTAATTGTACAGATGTGAAAACTGAAAAGAATCGATTGAAACATGTTTACTCTTTAATGTCACACAAATATTGCTATGATTTTACGAGTGTCATGTGGCATTCGCCAACATATATAAGATTGCTTACCTAATTATTTTGCCTTCCTCCAGGGCAAAAAAGATGGTATATGGATTCTCCATCTCCCTTATCCTCATCAACCTGGCTTCCATAATGGAGCGGGCTGATGAGAATCTCCTCCCCGCTGTGTATAAGGAAGTCAGTGCTGCCTTCGATGCTGGTCCTACTGATCTGGGGTACCTTACGTTTATAATGAACTTTCTGAAGTCCATAGCATCTCCCTTGGCAGGTGTCCTTGCTCTTCAGTATGATCGCCCCACTATTCTTGCGATTGGAACTGTCTTTTGGGCTCTATCAACAGGGGCGGTTGGTGTCAGCCAGTATTTTCAGCAGGTTGCATTCTGGCGAGGTGTAAATGGTGTTGGACTTGCCATTGTAATACCATCACTTTCATCCTTCATTGCTGATAGCTACAAAGATGGCTCTCGTGGCGCAGGATTTGGTCTGTTAGCCCTTATTGGCTCAATAGGTGGTATAGGAGGAAGTATTCTGGCAACAGTCATGGCCGGAAGGGATTATTGGGGATTTCCCGGATGGCGGTTTGCATTCATTGTGGTCGCATTTGTGAGCTTGTTAATTGGGCTTCTTGTCTATTTTTACACCGTTGATCCTAGAAAAGTGTCCCCAAGCAGTTTTGATGATGAGGACAGCCACGAGAGGTATATTTTTCTTCTGGTATCTTAGATAAATTCTTCGATCAAATTGATAGTTCAAATGGCAGATACCGCACTAGATTAGTCATGAAAGCATAAGTAACACGTACTATTGCTGGTGATCAAGTGCTCTTATTTGTTTCTGTCTTCTCCATGTCTACTACTACTATGGTTGCAATTTCTCCCTTCCTCTCAGCTCTAAATATACAACTGCGCTGGAATTTTGAGGAAGTTTAACTTTTTTTTTTCTAAGCTGTTGTGTTGGATGACTACTTGATTCTATACGTTGACTTGCCATATAACCCTATGCACCGGTAGTATGTGTGTAATTGTTATTAACAGATTTTTGCTGTCTCGTGTTAATGGCAGGTCGCTTTTGGTTGGCAATAGTATTTTTCCTCCACGGTCCATCTGGAAAGATTCATGGATAACAGCAAGATCTGTGATGAAAGTTCGAACATTTCAAATCATCGTCTTGCAAGGCATAGTTGGCTCTTTGCCATGGACTGCTGTTGTTTTCTTCACGATGTGGTTTGAACTAATTGGTAAGAGTACAAATCAATATTTCCAGTATGTGAACCGTTGATAATTCCTTCCGGAAGCTAAACAGTAACGAAGTCTTGAACCCTTTTAGGTTTTGACAACAAAAGCTCGGCGGGGTTAAACAGCCTATTCGCTATCGGCTGCGCCAGTGGATCATTTCTTGGTGGGGTGATAGCAGATCGCCTGTCAAGGCGCTACCCGGATTCAGGCCGCATCATGTGTGCTCAGTTCAGTGCCTTCATGGGCATCCCTTTCTCATTGATCCTCCTCACGCTCATCCCCCAGTCAGTCGATTACTGGTACAGCTACGCTGTCACCCTGTTCCTGATGGGGCTCACCATCAGCTGGTGCGCCACCTGCGCAAACAACCCGATGTTCGCGGAGGTAGTCCCTCCCAAGCACCGTACCATGATCTATGCCTTCGACCGCGCATTCGAGGGCTCCTTCGCCTCCCTGGCTGCCCCCGCTGTCGGCATGGTGACGGAGAAGATCTACGGCTACAACTCAAAGACGGTCAACCTGGCAAACGGGTCGGTGGCGGGGGCGTACGCGCTCTCGAGGGGTTTGCTGACCATGATGATTGTTCCTTTTGGCCTGTGCTTCTTGTTCTACACCCCGCTGTACTTTGTGTTCAAGCGTGATCGCGACAATGCGAGGTTGGCTGCCAGTGCCAAGGAACTGGAGCTTAGGTGAATATAACACAAATGTTTATCAGCAGGGCTGCCCAGCAATCAGCAGCCAGTCAGCTGCTTCACTTAGCCTAGCTTTTTTTTTGGTCAGTTAGGCTGTTCCACAACCTTCTTCAGACAGACAGAAAGCACACTATAGTACACACGATGATTGTTTTGTACAATTAGAGAGACAATAATTTGTACTGATCTTTTGTGTAGATAAATAAATGGCATCTGTCATCTTCAGTCTCACCGTTTTACCTTGGTATAATATTTTGTTTTCTTTTTGCTCTCTGAAATCTGAACTTAATTAACCAAGAGGAACATCCACGCCCAATTTCTGCAGAATATCTACAAGTTGCATCATGTGTAGCTTTGTGAGGCTTTTAGACATTTTCCTTCGGCTACCAGTTACCAGTGCACTCAATTTGACATTGTTCCCGGTGTTGTGTCATCAGCCATATGCTGCTTGCAGAATTTGCGCAGGTTGTGCCACCTTCAGCCAATTTTCTCCCCTTTAGAAATTCAATTACCATGCGCTCAATTACATGTTGCCCACCTTCAGAAATTTTTATTTCCTTTGAACATTCTTTTTTTTTTGTGTGGGGGGGAAGGGGTAGCACTACACAGCAGGAAGAGTACACTCAGCCTTAATCACGTCGGCGATGTCGGCTGGGTAGTCGCGAAGCCATTGTTCAAGGCCGTGGCTTGCAAAGTTCGCATCCCGGCTGATCTTTCGAATATGTATCTCCCTTTCCCGAATTCTCTGACGGATGACAGTGACGCACATCGCGTACCTCGACGAGTTCGGCGTCGTTTCTTCGATGAGCTTAATCGCGTCCGCGCTGTCAGACTCCAGGACCAAGCCTCTTTGCGTCCAAAGGAGTGCTAGTGCCAGACCCTCTTCAATAGCTAACAGTTCGGCCTCAAGCGCATCCCCGCAGGTCGCCAGACTCCTGCAGGCTGCAGCTATCACCACACCATCATGATCTCGCAAAATCATTCCGGTACCAGCTCGTCCGTCAGTAGAGAAAGCACCATCGACGTTCAATTTGGCCATCCCATTAACAGGGGCTAGCCATTTCTGCTTGGTTTTCTGACGTCCATCCTCCTGGTGCTTCTTCTTGCTCCAACCCTGTAACGTATTCACTACCTGCTTACCCTTTTCAACATCCACAACCGGGTAGTTCTTGATCAGCATGAGTGATTCCAGGTAGCTCACGAGGAAAAGTTTGGAACTTTCCACAAGGGCTGGTTTTTTATCATGTGTAATCTCATTGTGCACATGCCACACCCTCCAAAGCAGCATAAGAAGTGGAGCTCGTTGTGCATCCTCACATCTTGCTAACACATCAGAAACCAATCAGTATTATGCTCAAACAGCAGCTCATCCGGAGGCAGGTCCCAGACTGCGCGCATTGCTTGCCAAAGGTTGTGCGCTTGGGGGCATTTGACCATAGCATGGAAGCTAGACTCATCTTCAGTCCCACAGATCAGACACGTAGCAACAGTGTCCATACCTCGCCGATGCACATTCAGTTGAGTAGCTAGAGCATTTCTAGCCAATTTCCAAGCAAAGATGCGGACCTTCGGGGGAACCGGGCACTGCCAGATCAGCTTCCAGTCTGGGCTATCCCCACGCGGCCTCGCACTTGTCGTATGCCTCCCATCGCTACGCAGGTTCTCCTCAAAAGCAAGATGATATGCGCTACGGACTGTGAAAGTTCCCAGCTTCTCAGGGTTCCAGGCTATAAAATCAGCTTCATTATGCCTTGATGCACGAATTTTCAGAATTGCCTCTGCATCAATGGGAAGGAACCAGCGGTGCACAAGCGGTTCGTTCCAAGACCCATCAAGGTTCAGAAAGTCTGAAACCCACCGCAGTCTACATCGTCCCTGTCTAGTGATCGGCTTCAAATGGGCCTCACGGGGTATCCAAGGATCTCTCCAAGCTCGGATGTCGGATCCATTACCAACCCTCCAAATGAAACCCTTCTTGATCAGCTCCAAGCCATACTCAATAGCCCTCCAAGTTGTGGAAGCATTCCCGGCAAAAACAGTATCGGTGATGAGCCCATTGGGAAAATACTTCGCTTTAAGGATTTGTGAGCACAAGGTCTTTGGATGCTGGATAAGCCGCCACGCCTGGCGAGCAAGCAGAGCCTGATTAAACAGCCTCATGTCTCTAAAACCCATCCCACCCTGAATCTTTGGTCTCAGCATACTATCCCAAGAAATCCAGTGTGTCTTACTCTTACCTTTTTCGGCACCCCACCAGAAATCTCGAATTAGTTTTGTTAACTCTTCCAGCAAACCAAACGGGAGTTTAAAGATACCCATGACATACACTGGTATGGCCTGAGCAATAGCTTTGATCAATACTTCTTTTCCCCCTTGTGACAGATAGATTTCACCCCATTGGATTAGTCTCTTCAGCAACTTCTCTTGTAAACTCTTGAATTTGCCTTTATTCATGCACCTCTCCGGCGTAGGCAAGCCCAAATATTTCGACTCAAAGGTTTCTTGGCTAACCTGTAATACACCTTTGACCTCCTCCCTTGTATCAAGGCTGCACGAGTCACCAAAAAAATGGAGCACTTGCTAGGATTGATAAGCTGCCCCGTGCTATTGGCATAGATATCTAGAACAACTTTAACCCTTGCTGCCTCTTCAGCATTTGCCCGGAAGAACAGTAAGCTGTCATCTGCAAAAAGAAGGTGTGATACACCAGGGGCTCGCCTACACACCCACAGGGGTTGGATATGCTGGACCTATACTTCTCTATGCAGCAGAGCGGAGAGACCGTCAGCAACAAAAGGAAATAGAAAGGGGGACAGGGGATCACCTTGTCGAAGACCTCGAGAAGGGGAAAACGAATCCAGAAGGGTTCCATTGAATTTCACCGAATATCTCACAGTGGTGACTCATGACATTATCCAGTCCACCCATCTATGAGCAAAACCCAATCTTTGCATCGCATTCCTTAGAAAATCCTAGTCCACCCTGTCATAAGCTTTAGACAAGTCCAGCTTATAAGCACAAAAGTTCTTCTCCAGTTTACTATTATGCTCAATGAAGTGCAGGCATTCAAAGGCCACTATGGCATTATCGGTGATCAACCGTCCAGGCACAAAAGCACTTTGATTAATGGAGATGATCTCCCCTAGGATCGGTCTCAGCCTATTAACCAAGCATTTAGCAATAATCTTGTACAAAACTGAGCATAAGCTAATAGGCCGAAAGTCCTTCGGCGTCTCGGGGTGATCCACCTTTGGTATGAGCACAACTGCAGTATCATTTACATCATCAGGCATAGTGCCAGTGAGGAAGAATAGCTTGACCGCATTAATTACCTCGTATTTGAGTACCTCCCAGTTTCTTTGATAGAACCTTGCGGGGAAGCCGTCAATTCCAGGGGCTTTCAACGGGCCAATCTGAAATAAGGCATCACTAATCTCCTCATCTGTGAAGTCCTTGCAAAGCATATCATTCATATCACCAGTTACTCTTTCTTGAAAAAGGCTAATTAAATCACCATAGTTAAGGTTGGGGTCACGGTAAAAGTTCCTTGAAGTAAGACGAGACCATCCTCTCCATGTTTGATGGTGCATCCTTCCACACATCATTCTCATCTTTTAACCTTTTGATCTTATTCTTGCGTGCACGCCAAACAACCTTTTGGTGGAAGTACTTGGTATTGCGGTCTCCTTCCCTCAACCAGCTGATCCGAGACCGTTGCATCCATATCATCTCCTCACGGTACAAGAGCTCATTCATATGATCTGAAATCTTTCGAATTTCAGCACGATCCGAATTGGCCCCCATTAGTTCCTCCAGTTGTTTCCTGCACTTGTCCAGTTCATTAAGAAGACTGCCAAACTTCTTTTTACTCCAATTCTGCAGAACTTTCATGACATTATCTAGGCCCTTTCGCACAGCACCAAGATCATCTTTTTGGCCAGAATCCTCCCAAGCTGTGGCAATGAGCTCAGGCAGCTCGACAGCTCTCTCCCACCATACTTCATAGTGGCGCCTTGGCTTCCTGCTCGGGATAGTTGTTTCCTGCACAAGGCGCACAAGCACATGACAATGATCAGAGACAGGAGAAATTAAGTGTTCAACTCTTGTATCTCCAAACAAGTCCATCCAGTCCGAGGTAGCCACAACTCTATCAAGTCTCACACGGACGTTTGCCCTGCTCTTCCGCTTGTTATCATAGGTGAAAGGCAGGCCCGAAAACCCAAATCAAAAAGATTGCACACTGCTAAAGTTTCACGAAAAGCTGACATTTGACTTTCGGATCTAGGTGTGCAGGAAAGATGTTCCTGCTGCCATAAGGCTTTGTTAAAGTCACCCATTACCAACCAGGGTAAATCAGACTCAGCTTTAAGAGCTTTTAGAGTGTCCCACATACGGTATCGATTTTCTGTACGAGGTTCTCCATAAACACATGTTAAACGCCATTGGGGTGCATTAGGGGACTCTCGAACATAAGCATCAATGTATCTTTCATTAACTGATTGAATCTCCACACATAAACTTTCATGCCAGAACAAAGCTAAACCACCACTAAGACCATCACTACTAAAACCAGCAAAACCTCTGAGACCAGTACACTCCAGTTTACATCAAAGATCAAACACTTTTCTGGGGATCCAAAAATTTGAGAAGACAAGAACAGAGTAATTTCGACTGACTTTGCTCTTACACAGATTGAACAAGAGAAACATCCACACATAATATAAAAACGACACCAATGTGCACAGACATGAATTTGATAACACGTGACTCCTTCATTTCTTTCATAACATATTGATGCATGATTACAATTATCAGGTAGCTTCCACCACAGATTAAGCCCCAAAAACAAGCTACACTAAAGCATGCATCACCTTCTTCCCCAACATACTAGCATCTTTGTAGAACTACCCGTGGTCCTGCATAAGTAAGACAGGCATATAGCAGCAAGCAACCTAAGACAGGCTAATCGCCTGCATCCTCGAGCCTAGCAAATCCGCGGGCAAATAGCTCCTACGTGACATATTTGATAGCAATTGGATGGTTGGCGACGTCGTTGGCTAAAATTACAACCGTGCGACACTTCTGTGAGCTCAAATAGCCCTCACCCGACATGGACCTTAAACGTAAACTGTTAGGATTATGGTAGCATAGTGGGACCCACAACTTATCCATGTCAGCGTGGGACCCACCACTTTCTTCTTCGCGACCGTTGCATCCCGCATCTTCATCCCCTGCATCCTCTGCCCATTTCCCTTTCTTCTTCTTCTCCGGCGACGCAGCGCGGCCAACGCCGACGAGCTTTTCGGCAACGCCGACGAGTTTTTCTCAACGGCAATTGAACTCAACTGAAGCGGGCATACAATGAACTGAATTTTAACTAAAACATCCATCAATTACATAGCCAATTCCATGGCGGGCATACACATCGTGGCGATCATCGGATCAAAAGCCACACGCAGGCGGCCGCAGGCACAACAAACCTAATTACATAGCTAAAGGGGGGTTCCGTCGCCGCTCTAACCCTAACTAGGACCCAAAATTGGGCTCACACCGGAGCCCCAAGGGTGTGGCGGTGGCGACTTGGCGGCGGCGCCGCTCAGTCGGAGTCGGAGAAGCCGAAGTCGGAGGAGTCGGAGTCCGCGACGTCGTTGCGGGACGCTGCGAGAGCGTACTGGAGGCGGAGTTCATCGAGCTCCGCTTCCATGACACGGCGCGCGCCGAGCTGCCGCTCCTCCTCCACGCTGCGCTGGATCACCTCCTCCATGATCCAGGGCAGATCTTGCTCGGCGGCGAAGTCCCCGGGGAGGAGGCCGCGGCGCGGTGCGCGGTCCTGCTGCTCCTCCTCCTCCCTCTTCGGCGGCGGCAGCTGTGCCGCCATGGAGGAGCTCCCCGCGCCGGAGGAGCTCCCGTGCTCGTAGCGGCTGCGGCCGGTGGCGGCCGCAAACTCCATACGGCGGTCGTACTCGACCACCTCGTGGCGGGCGAACGCAGGCGGCGCCGAGACGCCGTAGTTGTACGCAGGAATGGCTTCCGACGGCGTTCCGGCGGGGCTGGTTTGCGTCGCCGGCGGCGAGAGGGGCGAGATCTAAAATGGTGGGGAATAGCTACGGTGCGACGCCTTTGAGTGGATAAGAAGGGAACGGGGCAACGTGTCCGGTGTGCGGTGGGCCGTGGGCCGTGGCGAAATGGAGCGGGAGTTGGGCTATTGCATGAGATAAGGCCCACCGAAAAATAACTAAACACTGCAGCCAAAAAAACACGCCAGCATGAGTTGGGCCGTGTAATGAGATACGGCCCACCGGAAATAACTAAAATCTGCAGAAAAAAAACATGCCAGCCAATCACAGCGCAGAACGAGAGTGTCGCGGATCGACCCCGGGTTCTTCTAGAAGGCCTGATCGGACGACTTAAATCAAGTGTGTGACCTCAAACACTTTCAAATGAGCATAACTAATTCAAAAAAATCATAAAAACATGAAACCTTCGCACATAGTCTTCTTGTGTCATACAGTAACTACAAAAAAAATATAGATATGGCTTACATATATTTCCATGAAAATGTGTTCATATCTAGAACACAGTAGTATGGATTGCAAGGGAGAGAGGATGTGGGTTTAAAGTTTTTGAAAATGAAAATTGTCCAAAACTCACAAAAGCTTCATTTTGGTGTGACTAAGACGGATCCAGGCTTAGTTTTTCATTTTCATGTTTAAAACTTGTTTAAATGTTGGTCAAACTTGGGTAAACTTGGGTTTGACCGATTTTGAAATAAGCATAAAAAATTCAAAAAACATCAAAAAAATGAAAACCAGTGCACATGTTCTTAGTTTGTCATATACTAACAACTCCAATTTATAAACAAGGTCTAGATACATTCAAACAAAATATGCTTGAATGTGGTGTGAAATCTCAAATCTCAAACTATGAACTCTCATGTGTGAAGAGAAGTGGTTTGGGATTTGCAACATGAAATTTTCAAAAAACTCATAGAAGATTCATTTTGGTGTGACTAAGAAGGATCCAGGCTTGGTTTTTCATTTTCATGTTTAAAACTTGTTTAAATTTTGGTCAAACTTGGGTTTGACCGATTTTGAAATAAGCATAAAAAATTCAAAAAACATTAAAAAAAATGGAAAACCAATGCACATGTTCTTAGTTTGTCATATACTAACAACTCCAATTTATAAACAAAGTCTAGATACATTTAAACAAAATATGCTTGAATGTGGTGTGAAATGTCAAATCCCAAACTATGAACTCTCATGTGTGAAGAGAAGTGGTTTGGGATTGCCAACATGAAATTTTCAAAAAACTCACAGAAGCTTCATTTTGGTGTGACTAAGAAGGATCCGAGCTTGGTTTTTCATTTTCATCTTTAAAACTTGTTTAAATTTTGGTCAAATTTGGGTTTGACCGATTTTGAAATAAGCATAAAAAATTCAAAAAACATCAAAAAAATAGAAAACCAGTGCGCATGTTCTTAGTTTGTCATATACTAACAACTCAAATTTATTTGGCTGATTTAGACATGGTGGCAAAATAACTTGCTTAGAAATGGGGCTGTTTAGCCCACCTTTGGAGCTCATTTGAAACACATTTTTTAGGACTTAGCAAAAGGCCTCAGATTGATGACCTAGTTAGATCAAAGAGTGCATAATAGTTTGAAATCATTGCAACATCCAAGATTAGCAGAAATATCATGTAAAAGTTTGAATTTTGATTCAAATTTGAATTTTGGTTCAAAGTTGAATTCAAACGAGACAAAAAATCAAAAAAATAATAATATGAAGATTAATTCAAAAAATTGTCTCAGTGCAACATCTTAATGGATGGGACAACTCACTATTATAGATAAATCTATAATAGTAAGTTGCCCGACCCACGAAGCTACTGGACCAGGAATAATGTGCAACACCTAAATTGCGAGCATGGGGACTCAAACTTGGGTGGGCAAAGGGAGGCATCAACCCTTGCCACTAGGCTATGCCTATGTTTGCGACAAATCTACCATCACTAGGAGGTAATAGTTACAACCCTCCATCTCACAAGGTGAATTCGTTTGAATTTGTTTGAGTAACAACATTTTGGTAAGAGTGACAAACATTTTCGTAAGAGTAACAAATATTTTGGTTCATTGCAACACCCAAGCTCAGCAGAAATACCATGTAAAGTTTGAATTTTGGTTCAAAGTTGAATTCAGAATTTACAAAAAACTAAAAGAAAATAAATAATATGAAAATTAATTCAAAATTTTTGTCCCAGTGCAACATCTTAATGGATGAGAAAACTCATTATTATAGATTAATCTATAATAATAAGTTGCCTGACCCACGAAGCTACTGGACTGAACGGGAATAATGTGCAACACCTAAATTGCGAGCATGGGGACTCGAACTTGGGGGCAAAGGGAGGCATCAACCCCTTGCCACTAGGCTATGCCTATGTTTGCGACAAATCTACCACCATCAGCTAATAGAATTGTTTGAGCCAACACAAATTCTTTTTTTTTCCCTTCACTTAATTTAAGTGAGTACTCACGGCTTGGCCCAACAACGGGCCCAACATCGGGCCCATGAACTTGTCGGTTTTTCTATTTCGGAAACGGCTAACTGAACCTGTTCGAGGTGTTAACTGAATTCAGAGCTAATTTCCGCCTGAATTTATACGCTTTCGATTTCGACTGGAAACATTTCGATTTCAACTGCTTGTTCAATTTATGCAACTCACTATTCACCACAAAATCCTCCACTCAAAATGGCCGCATTCCTCCAAATCCTGAAAAGAGGAACGGAAACCCTAATTCCCAAATCCATAGTGCAAAATCAAAATCACGCCAAATCGAGACAAATCAGGACGAACCCTACCTTCCCATCCTTCCCCTCACGACGCCTGCTCTCGCATTTGACAAATTGCCGACCGACATTGCCCCTAGGCGAGCGCACACATGTCAAGCGCTTCAGTGGATCTAGGCGAGGGCACTGGACCGTAGCTCGGCCATTTAAGCTGGCAGGCAGAAGCGGAGCTCGACAACATACCTCTACCGCCGCTACCGCCGGCGTTGCTGCGCGCTGTCACCGGAGAAGAAGGCGGGATGGCTATGGCACGGGGCGAGATGGCTCTGTTTTTCTACCAGCTTATGAGGTGGGTCCCGCGGTCGGAGGTGCTCCTGTGGGTCCTTTGCTGACGTGGATTAGTTGGGGTCCCACCAGGCTCACATAATTCCAACCCTAACCTGTCCCTTGCGGTTAAGCCCCGACTGTCGCACGAGAGCTATTGCAGCCACGAGATGACGTCGCATGTGAGCTATTTCAGGCAACGATGTCGCATTTTTCACCATTACATGGAAAGACGTCGCACAGGAGCTATAGACCCCAAATCCGCCGGCGTCGGCGTGGCCTGGTTCTGCTGGAAGAAGCGCACATACCTCCCGTGGCGCGGAAGGCGCCGGTCTAGGTGCACACCCCGAGGACCTCCACGGGGATAACACTGGTGCAGCCGTCGGCGTAGACGATGCGGAGCTCGCGGGGTATCTCCCTCGGGTTGCCGACGCAGAGCACGACGTGGACGGGGGCGTACTCCGGCGCGTCGAAGCAGGCCCTGTCGACCTCGAGCACCCACCCGCCGCGGCAGTTGGCGCCGATCTCCTTCTCGGTGCGCTGCTCGGCTGGGTAATGGCGCAGCGCGACGTGGACGAGGAGGTCATCGGGGCTGCGGACGAGGTGCTCGGGTATGTTGTGGACGAGGTAGTCGTCGAGCACGGCCGTCTCCCAGCCGCGCAGGAGCTCCACCGTGAGGCCGGCGTGCGTGAACGGCTGCTGGCGCATGGCGGCCTCGCGGTGGGCCGGGGTGCGGAAGCGGAGCGCCATGGTGCCGTGCGCGGAGCACAGGAGCGTGAACCTCGGCGCCGCGGCGTGGATGGCTCGGCGGATGTCGGCCGCCGGGTTCCGGCTGGGCGGGGTGAGGCGCGCGTAGGTGAAGCACATCGGGTACAGCGCCTGGTCGGAGATGACGGGAGGAGGGCGCACATCGGAGTACTGGAAAGGTGCCGGTGGGACAGCGGTGGCAGCCGCGGGACGTCGGCGGGCTTGTACACGTGGTGGGAGACCGGGCGGTCGGAGTCGGAGGTGGCCTCGGCGGCGGTGGGGTGGGCGCGGACGACTAGCATCTGGCTCGAGCGGAGGGAACACAAAGGCGTGGAGAGTTGGAGCTGGCCGGAGGAGGAGGTCTGGAGGTGTGTGCCTTTAAGCAGCGGTGGAATGGAAGAGGGTGCGCGTCGCCTGGGAGTTTGGGACTTGGGACTTGGGGTGGAGTGGAGGGATTGCTTGCAACTGCAGTTTGCAGGCAAGCACTCGCTCCTGTGGCCATCGTTTCGAACTTTGACTTGGAGCTCTGTCCTGCTACTGGTAGGTCCTAGCCATCCAGGGTGTAGGGGACTAGGAGACTACATTAAGGGAGAGGTTTTACCTGCATTAACAAAATCTCAAACATATCTACTGTAGTTCGATATAGAGAAATATATTAATATCAAGATGGCAAAAAAAGACACTATAGACACACTATCTGCGTCATAGATTTGTCTTTTTACATTGATTTATATGAGAATCATTTGCTGACCAGCCTATTTGTACCAATACAAGACTTAATCATCTTTGAACGCAATTTTTTTCGGATTTTCTTTGACCTGTTTTTTAATTTTCTATTTTTTTAGCGTATGTCAGGTGCGCTTGTACCCCACAACAATTAGTCCGCGTCCAAAGATGGCTTCCCTATTAAATTTTATCAACTCTTTTGAGATACACTGAAAACTGATCTTATAGCACATGTGATCGATTTTGAACAATGTTGGGAATATCGCTTATCGGGAACTTATCGGTCGACCCAAGGTAAGGGATAAATCGGCCGATTTATCGGCATATCGGTCGATTTATCGGCCGATTTAACTTATCGGTCAGATACTGAGAAGGGATAAATCGGCCGATTTATCGGAATCTCGGAAGATATCTTGAACAATGATTTTGAACAAGGCAAACTTGAGGTCAGACTAAATTATGGGATCCTATCCTTATCCTTAAGTGCAAAGATCCCACAATCATTAGGAAATTTATACCCATATGCTTATTGAATGTCGTTTTTCAAGATTATTACTAAACTTCTGATGAATAGACTATCTCCTATTGTTGATCCTTTGGTAGAACCTACACATACTTAAGCTTGGTTCAAGTGCTAGTCGTGTGGCAGGTGGATATCCGGATATGGCAGGGGCATGGCCTGCTCCGAGACGTGCGTTGTGGTTAGCTTAACCCTGATGCTTAAGCTTTAATACAATCATGTTGGATCTGCTACTAAGAAAGGAAGAGACAGACTGATTGCGAAAGTTCAAACGGATGAGACATCTCTTACTGTGCCAACGTGTGCCTACATTGTTTGATTTACCAGTTCCGTGTATTGGATTTTGGAATAAACTCGCCACAGACATGCGAAATGGGGCAGGTGGACGCCCGCCGATAAAGAGCCGACCTCGGATCATGCTTCATCGTAAGATGGAACTTGGTGTCCAGAAACAGCTGCCCAAGCCGAGCTCTATCATAAGATGAGGAGCTGAGAGCATGCTTCTGTATTTGTGAGTCTGTGGCGACACAAATATGCCCTATGCTCATTTCATCAGCAATACGTAAACCATTCTGAATGGCGCCAAAGCCTCCGAGTGCAAAGCATCACTTGTGTTATCGATTTTCCCAGCAGCATGAAAATGAGATATCGCCGACACTGTCACGTCCAACGACATCCCACCCTCCTGATCGGGAAAATTCTCCAAAAAGTGCACGACATTGCTAAGCATGCTTGTACTTTAGTTTTTTTTTTGAGACTTGCTTGTACTTTAGGTGACTAAAAATCTGACGGATGAGGGCTACTTGGGCCTTGGAGATGTTCATAGGACGTCAAGAGTCCAAACAAAAAAAAATTAAACCTGTTTTTTTTTCTCTTGAGATCTGATCGCCATAAACCTGACGAGAATCTATATCTATACTACTATTAAAAGAGCAAACATATTCGGAATACATTAAATCTGTGCCGTTCAATATCTGATCAACGTTCCAGATCGCTCCAATGTTTGACAACTCAACACACCTTTTCAGTTTTGTGTTAATTACATGAATTTTGCCACCGCCTAAAACATACTGATAATTAATCTTAGAAATATATCTCGGCGTCCTACACCGATTGTAGCGTGCACGAGCTCATCAACCTGTCATCGCGCGACACTCTCCTCACCACGGCCGGGTCCCTCCTCGGGCGCGGTTGGACAAGGCGGCAGGATGCTCGCCACGGCCACGTCTGCACGCTCCCATCGACATGCTGAGCCAACGCAACACAGGCCAGCAAGCTCCACGGCGAGGATCAGCAGGCACGCGCCCGTTGCCGCCACATGCCCGGTCGGTGACGAGCACCCCGACCCGGCTCGCCGTCGCGTTGCGCGTAGCCTTATTCCGGCTGGCGGCGAAGCACCCACGTAAGCACAACCGCCCCTAGGCATAGATGTGCGGTCGCGTCGTCATGCTGCGCCAAGGCAGCACGTCCCGGCGAGCATCACATCTATGTCGTCCAAAACAATCTTTTCCGTCGCCGGCGGCTGAAAAATAGATCTCCCTCGCAAACTCTCGACTTGATCTGCTGCACCATTGGCCTAGCGCTGCTTTCTACTCCGAGACCTCTCGATCTGTCTGCAATCCACCTAAAGAAGATGAACCACGTCGCCAATCCAGTCGCTCTCTCTGAAACCCTTGCTTATCACGCTCTGTATCATAGCGTTGTTGCTTCAGTGTAGGAAACCCACGAATCCAGCGGCAATGACGCACTTAGGTCTCATGGATTCGTGCCGCCTACTCATGGAGGCACAACGATGGACTAATGGCACCACGTAGGGCTCATACATCAAACGCTATTATATTTTTTCTCCAAGCAATCATGCACTAGCTCCACAGGCAAGTAACCCTGAACAACCAGTAAATTAATCTGCCTGATACGTAGTGACTCACTGAGAAAACAGGTTTCGTACATGTATAAGTAGTGTCTCACTGAGAAAACAGGTTTCGTACATGTATTTCGGCATTGCTATCAACCCATGCGTTCTAGGGAGCAGGGAGCAATAAGGTTATGTTCTGTACATCTACAAATGAACCATGTACCAGCAAGTTCACTTTCACGTATATATGAAGCTTCAAAGATGCCTTAATTTAATATTTTTCCATGTAGACTGCAGAGGATTTGGGTGTTGTATGAAGTTTCTTCCGGTCAACTCTTATGATCATGAATATGGAGTCGGCCAATCCAGGTTCTTAAATGATGTTGTTAAGGTTGGTTTAATATTTTGCTACCACCCAACGCCCAGGCCAATGGAGAATGGGATGAGTGGGGCGGGTGCGACGGCGAAGGGGGACGATGGTGGCTGGAGGCAAAGTGCGGCGGGCGGCGGCTGGCGGCGGTGGGGGCGCGCTGGGCGTTGGGTTTGGTAGAGAGAGGGCCGGCAGCGCGCAAGGATTGGGGATTTTCGGCTCGATTGGGGCAAATTTTTCCTAAGACCCCGCCAGATCTTCGCCGAGTATAGGCTTCGCCGAGTGCCAGACTAGGCAAATGAATAAAAAATATTGTAAAACAAGTTTCCTAATTCATATTTTTAATTAATTGTTAACAATTGGGTAATACAACCCTAATAACCTACGTAACACACTCTAATGAATATTTAATGACACCACCTATATTTTGGTGTGGTTCCGACACCCCGAAGCGCCCTCCTGTCGAAACCCATCCACAGTCGACCGTGTCGTCTACCCCTTCGACGGGCGTCGAAAGGGGGTAGCTCCAAGGACTTTTATACTTGGTTGTGTTTGGGTGGGCCATGTGAACATAATTAACCTGATTTGGGCTCATGTTATCACAGGGTTCCATCCGTCGCACCCGAAATGGTGGTTTCCACATAGAAGAGCATAACCTTCGGAGGGATAAGTGCGGTTTGTGAGGGCGGTCACACCTCGGAGTCTCGATATGTCTATAGGAACCTACCACCACAACCTAATGCAAATCTTAGGGCACCACCTATATTTTGGTGAGGTTCCGACACCCCGAAGCCCCCGGTTCCGTCGAACCCCCCCCCCCCCCCCCCCCCACAGTAGACCAGAAGTCGACCGTGTCGTCTACCATTTCGACGGGCGTCGAAAGGGGGTAGCTCCAATGACTTTTATACTTGGTTGTGTTTGGGTGGGCCATGTGAACATAATTAACCTGATTTGGACTCATGTTATCACATGGTTCCATCCGTCGCACCCGAAATGGTGGTTTCCACATAGAAGAGCATAACCTTCGAGGGGGATAAGTGCGGTTTGTGAAGGCGGTCACACCTCGGAGTCTCGATATGTCTATAGCAACCTACCACCACAACCTAATGCATATATTAGGGCACCACCTATGTTTTGGTGAGGTTCCGACACCCCGAAGCCCCCGGTTCCGTCGAAACCCCCCCCCCCCCCACAGTAGACCAGAAGTCGACCGTGTCGTCTACCCCTTCGACGGGCGTCGAAAGGGGGTAGCTCCAAGGACTTTTATACTTGGTTGTGTTTGGGTGAGCCATGTGAACATAACTAACCTGATTTGGCCTCATGTTATCACATGGTTCCATCCGTCGCACCCGAAATGGTGGTTTCCACATAGAAGAGCATAACCTTCGGGGGGATAAGTGCGGTTTGTGAAGGCGGTCACACCTCGGAGTCTCAATATGTCTATAGCAACCTACCACCACAGCCTAATGCATATATTAGGGCACCACCTATGTTTTGGTGAGGTTCCGACACCCCGAAGCCCCCGGTTCCGTCGAAACCCCCCCACAGTAGACCAGAAGTCGACCGTGTCGTCTACCCCTTTGACGGGCGTCGAAAGGGGGTAGCTCCAAGGACTTTTATACTTGGTTGTGTTTGGGTGGGCCATGTGAACATAACTAACCTGATTTGGCCTCATGTTATCACATGGTTCCATCCGTCGCACCCGAAATGGTGGTTTCCACATAGAAGAGCATAACCTTCGAGGGGGATAAGTGCGGTTTGTGAAGGCGGTCACACCTCGGAGTCTCGATATGTCTATAGAAACCTACCACCACAATCTAATGCATATATTAGGGCACCACCTATGTTTTGGTGAGGTTCCGACACCCCGAAGCCCCCGGTTCCGTCAAACCCCCCCCCCCCCCCGCACAGTAGACCATAAGTCGACCGTGTCGTCTACCCCTTCGACGGGTGTCGAAAGGGGGTAGCTCCAAGGACTTTTATACTTGGTTGTGTTTGGGTGGGCCATGTTAACATAACTAACCTGATTTGGCCTCATGTTATCACATGGTTCCATCCGTCGCACCCGAAATGGTGGTTTCCACATAGAAGAGCATAACCTTCGGGGGGATAAGTGCGGTTTGTGAAGGCGGTCACACCTCGGAGTCTCGATATGTCTATAGCAACCTACCACTACAACCTAATGCATATATTAGGGCACCACCTATGTTTTGGTGAGGATCCGACACCCCGAAGCCCCCGGTTCTGTCGAAACCCCCCCACAGTAGACCAGAAGTCGACCGTGTCGTCTACCCCTTCGACGGGCGTCGAAAGGGGGTAGCTCCAAGGTCTTTTATACTTGATTGTGTTTGGGTGGGCCATGTGAACATAACTAACCTGATTTGGCCTCATGTTATCACATGGTTCCATCCGTCGCACCCGAAATGGTGGTTTCCACATAGAAGAGCATAACCTTCGGGGGGATAAGTGCGGTTTGTGAAGGCGGTCACACCTCGGAGTCTCGATATGTCTATAGCAACCTACCACCACAACCTAATGCATATATTAGGGCACCACCTATGTTTTGGTGAGGTTCCGACACCCCGAAGCCCCCGGTTCCGTCAAACCCCCCCCCCCCCCCCCCCCCCACAGTAGACCATAAGTCGACCGTGTCGTCTACCCCTTCAACGGGCGTCGAAAGGGGGTAGCTCCAAGGACTTTTATACTTGGTTGTGTTTGGGTGGGCCATGTGAACATAACTAACCTGATTTGGCCTCATGTTATCACATGGTTCCATCCGTCGCACCCGAAATGGTGGTTTCCACATAGAAGAGCATAACCTTCGAGAGGGATAAGTGCGGTTTGTGAAGGCGGTCACACCTCGGAGTCTTGATATGTCTATAGCAACCTACCACCACAACCTAATGCATATATTAGGGCACCACCTATGTTTTGGTGAGGTTCCGACACCCTGAAGCCCCCGGTTCCGTCAACCCCCCCCCCCCACACTAGACCATAAGTCGACCGTGTCGTCTACCCCTTCGACGGGCGTCGAAAGGGGGTAGCTCCAAGGACTTTTATACTTGGTTGTGTTTGGGTGGGCCATGTGAACATAACTAACCTGATTTGGCCTCATCTTATCACATGGTTCCATCCGTCGCACCCGAAATGGTGGTTTCCACATAGAAGAGCATAACCTTCGGGGGGGATAAGTGCGGTTTGTGAAGGCGGTCACACCTCGGAGTCTCGATATGTCTATAGCAACCTACCACCACAACCTAATGCATATATTAGGGCACCACCTATGTTTTGGTGAGGTTCCGACACCCCGAAGCCCCCGGTTCCGTCGAAACCCCCCCACAGTAGACCAGAAGTCGACCGTGTCGTCTACCCCTTCGACGGGCGTCGAAAGGGGGTAGCTCCAAGGACTTTTATACTTGGTTGTGTTTGGGTGGGCCATGTGAACATAACTAACCTGATTTGGCCTCATGTTATCACATGGTTCCATCCGTCGCACCCGAAATGGTGGTTTCCACATAGAAGAGCATAACCTTCGGGGGCGATAAGTGCGGTTTGTGAAGGCGGTCACACCTCGGTGTCTCGATATGTCTATAGCAACCTACCACCACAACCTAATGCATATATTAGGGCACCACCTATGTTTTGGTGAGGTTCCGACACCCCGAAGCCCCCGGTTCCGTCGAACCCCCCCCCCCCCCACAGTAGAACAGAAGTCGACCGTGTCGTCTACCCCTTCGACGGGCGTCGAAAGGGGGTAGCTCCAAGGACTTTTATACTTGATTGTGTTTGGGTGGGCCATGTGAACATAACTAACCTGATTTGGCCTCATGTTATCACATGGTTCCATCCGTCGCACCCGAAATGGTGGTTTCCACATAGAAGAGCATAACCTTCGGGGGGGATAAGTGCGGTTTGTGAAGGCGGTCACACCTCGGAGTCTCGATATGTCTATAGCAACCTACCACCACAACCTAATGCATATATTAGGGCACCACCTATGTTTTGGTGAGGTTCCGACACCCCGAAGCCCCCGGTTCCGTCAAACCCCCCCCCATAGTAGACCATAAGTCGACCGTGTCGTCTACCCCTTCGACGGGCATCGAAAGGGGGTAGCTCCAAGGAATTTTATACTTGGTTGTGTTTGGGTGGGCCATGTGAACATAACTAACCTGATTTGGCCTCATGTTATCACATGGTTCCATCCGTCGCACCCGAAATGGTGGTTTCCACATAGAAGAGCATAACCTTCGAGGGGGATAAGTGCGGTTTGTGAAGGCGGTCACACCTCGGAGTCTTGATATGTCTATAGCAACCTACCACCACAACCTAATGCATATATTAGGGCACCACCTATGTTTTGGTGAGGTTCCGACACCCTGAAGCCCCCGGTTCCGTCAACCCCCCCCCCCCCCCCCACAGTAGACCATAAGTCGACCGTGTCGTCTACCCCTTCGACGGGCGTTGTATGAAGTTTCTTCCGGTCAACTCTTATGATCATGAATATGGAGTCGGCCAATCCAGGTTCTTAAATGATGTTGTTAAGGTTGGTTTAATATTTTGCTATTGATGTATAGATTTCATTTTTACACTCATGTTTTGTACTGCCTATCAGTAATTGTTTATACCATTGGATCGTCCATGAAATTTTTGGCATAAGTACAACTATCTTCGTCAGTCGTTTAATCTACATGAAAGTTAACAATTGTCTGATGTCTATATTAGAGTGGATTAGACAATTTTCCCTTTTTCTTATTAATTATCTGTGTACTGCTATCATATAGAGTAATTAAAAGGGTTTTATTATTCAACGATGGCGTGGGCAACATTATTACAAACACGACCGCAGAAATTGAAATCGTAAGTGTCAAAATTTAGGATAAGGACACCAAAGTCTGAGAGATCATAATCTGCAAACTTCAGAGCATAGACCAGGGTCTAACAGTCAGATTCGAACATGACACGATGAACTCCACAGTTGGCTGCTGCATTGATCGCTTCGGTAGAGGTGAAAGCTTCAACATGGAGAGCGGATCGCACATAGTCAATTTTACCCATCGCCTCCGCAAGGAATCAACATAAGTAGGTTCTTCTTTTCGAGCTACATGTTGCATTGAAAGTGAGCTCTATTCTCTCCTTGTCGCTTAGGTGCAAAAAAGTGAATGGACGATTGAGCACATATGAATGTCTTTCAGTATTGCTATGTTTTAATAAAAGATTATGATACGTGCGTTGCACGTGCACGTCCACTAGTATGTGAAGCTGCCAAATCCGGCAACACACGCGACCTCCCTATAAACACGCCCTCCCGTGATCAACCCTAAACCCACCAATCGAGAATCAAGATGCCTGCGGCCGGCGCCACCGACTCCTACATGCCGGCTGGCGCCACAGCGCTGGAGATCCCCTCCGACCGCCCGGCCTTCCTCACGACGTGCTACTTCGACGGCCCTCCGGCCGCCACCGCGGTCTTCCTGCCGCGGGAGAGGCGCACAACCCGCCCGGAGTGCGTGAAGGTCTACCTCAACCGCACCCCCAATCCCGAGGCGCGCTACTTCGCGCGGCGCCACGCGTACGCGTACATCTCCCTGGAGAACGCCCAATGCCGCGCGGAGCCGGCCGCCTTCGTCCGCCGCATTTTCCGCACCCTCGCGCTCGACCTGCCGCAGACCTTCGAGCTCCACGCGCCCAGCGTCTACGGCGACGTGACGGTGCGCTTCCGCACGCCCGACGACCGGGAGGCGGCCATGCGGAGGCAGCCGTTCGAGCTCGACGGCGCCACCATGATGCTGGTGCGCGAGGGAGAGACCCCCAACGTCAGGAAGGTTTCCCACGACTACATCGTCCACGTCGCGCTGCACTGCTACCCCGTTGAGCTGCGCACGCACAAGACGATCCAGGCCAACTGCAGCGGCTTCGGGTTCCTGCGCGAGATCGACCCGGCCTGCTTCACGGCGCCCGACCTCGCCACCGTCCGCGTCATCCTGCAGCTCGAGCATCCCCGAGAAATCCCCCACGAGCTCCGGATCCACTACGATGATGGGTCCTCCAGCGTCGTCCCCGTCGAGATCGTGAGGGTTTGGGACAGGTCACACTCCTACGACGCAGATGGACAGTACGTTCGGATCTTCCAGGCCCCAGCCGCGGCCGCTTGATCGATTCCGAGCTCTAATAAGTTTGCTTCTGTTAAACCCATGTAGGTGCAATCTATCTATCATTATTTCTCACTATGTGTGCTCAAAAAGAGTCGTGGACGTACGGCTTAGTTCTTCGGTAATTAGACATTAGTTGCCACTAATTAGCCAGTGCGTGGATGATGTCGATGGGTACTATAGTGAAGATGTTGTTGAAGCTAGCTTAACCGCAATCACGCACTGTTCAATCATAATAGTTTCTTTGCTTGGTGGATCATGCAAAAACAGTATCTTCAGAGCAGACAAAGTTAGCGCACACGCACAGGGGGTAATCTCCAATATGAAAAGTCTATCTTGAAAACGCTCAACACTTGCTTAACCGTGTTCTCAAATATACTACTCCGTATTTGTAAGCAATTCTAATGGCGATGGTTGGTTACTTTTTGGCCCATTTGTATCCGTGGCTCGTAGGAAAGAAAATGAATTTACAAGCACCGGTGTTTGGTCCATGTACTCTCACCTCTTGTCTATATGATGAACTTAGTTCTGAAACTTTTCCTGTAAACATTATGGTTGATTAATAAAGCTTAGCAGGTTGTCTAAAAAAAAAATGATGAACTTACCTCACACTACATCTGCCGTCGGTGATAAGCAGGAAAAGCACAGGTGTTTGGTGCATGTACGGCGCGGTGGCGGTGCGGCAGCCAAGCTTGCGGTGGGGGTTAAAAACGCACATATATCAACCACAGCCTAATAGCCGCTGTGGCGCTGATGAAGCTCACGGCTACAAGCGACGGCGGCTGAGCATAGACGACAAAGAGGTTAAAAAAATACACGTACACCAAACACAGTAGTTGTTGCTGCAACAACGGAGTTCACGGCAGCGAGTGGCAGCTGAGGTTGAAGCCGCATGCTAAACACATACATACCTCACTACAATATCTCTACTATATATGACCGTTGAAACAAAAAATTACAACACAAAACTTGTGTGAAACATCAATATGAACCTGGTCGTCAAAGGTATTTCAAACGGTCAACCAAGTGCAACGAATTTGACAAATTCGGCTAAAAAATTCGAATATCGGTTCGCAATTGAGAAGTTACAGTCAATGAAACTCAAAGCGGGAATGAAACCTACTCGTCAACGCACATATTGTATATATATTATTTTGAATCGAAATATGGTTGTGTAGATTAGAGAGCACAAAGTTGGAAATGGTTTAAAAAATGTGAGCAGAGCAAAGTTTACCTACCAGGGAGCCACCCCGTCTGGGCTTTTGCCTCCTACAGAGTTTGACTCTGCACAAACTGCCGATTTGACCGTTACTACTCAGTTATGCCCATCATTGTTTTAAACATCGTGTCATGCAGAAACGTGGACCGACACAGTTAATCAGACACACGATTTTGCATCCACCGATCCTGGTTGGGCTCTCCGCCTGTAATGAAACACGCGCTAATTAATACTGCGACATTCAATCGCTTCATCGAACATGACCAGATTCACATGGTTTTCCAATAACAATTCTCCTTCAGTCGTAACCCAACGTCATTCAAGAGACTGTCTAGTGCTGTATCCACGGACCAGGATATTCCATAGACAAATTTTGAGTGTTGATGATGGGCTGTCTTGGGCCTCTCAAGGCACCCGGGGTTGATGGATTCCCGGCTCGGTTTTATCAGTGAAACTGGGGTACAATTAAAGAGGAAGTAATTAACGCGGTAAAACTCTTTTTTGTTACTGGTAGTATGCCCGATGGTGTTAATGATACTTCTATAGTGTTAATTCCTAAATGTGATCAACCTGAAACACTAAAAGACTTTCGGCCCATAAGCTTGTGTACTGTGATCTACAAAGTGATTTCGAAATGTATGGTTAATAGGCTAAGGCCGATCCTAGGTGAGATTGTCTCCATCAACCAAAGTGCTTTCGTACCAGGAAGATTAATCACTGATAACGCTTTGGTTGCTTTTGAATGTCTACATTTCATTGAGCATAACACAAAACATGACAGGAATTTTTGTGCCTACAAGTTGGATTTGTCTAAAGCATGTGATCGGGTGGACTGGGATTTTTTAAGGAAAGTGATGCAAAGGTTGGGTTTCTCGTACCGTTGGGTGGACTGGATAATGTCGTGCGTCACCTCGGTACAATATAAGGTTAAATTCAATGGGAACCTCCTGGATTCATTTTCGCCTTCTCGGGGCCTCCGACAAGGTGATCATTTGTCCCCCTTTCTATTTTTGTTTGTTGCTGACGGTTTATCTACCTTGTTGCAACATGAGGTGGCGAACCAACACATTGAGGCTATTAAGATCTGTCGTCAGGCCCCCGGGTATATCACACCTCCTTTTTGCCGACGACAGTTTGTTATTCTTCAAAGCTCAGGTTGGACAGGCACAAAGAATTAAGGCAGTGTTGGATCAATATGCTTCGAGTACGGGACAACTAATCAACCCATCCAAGTGCTCAATTATGTTTGGTGCATCTAGCCCGGACTCTGTTCGAACTGAGGTAAAACAGGAGCTCGGTATCACAGAGGAGACGTTTGAAACCAAGTATCTCGGCCTGCCCACTCCTGAGGGGCGAATGGACAAAGTAAAATTCGAAAGTCTGCAAGAAAGATTGGCTAAATGTCTTGTTGAATGGGATGACAATCACAAATCACAAGCTGCAAAGGAGGTTCTCATTAAATCCATTGCCCAAGCAATCCTAGTCTATGTTATGAGTGTCTTCAAACTCCCACTGGGGTTGTGGGATGAACTCACTAAAATGATTAGAAGATATTGGTGGGGTGCAGAAAACGGCAAAAGGAAACTTGTTGGGTGGCTTGAGATATTATGTTAAGACCAAAGAATTATGGTGGCTTTGGGTTTAGGGACATGAGACTATTTAATCAAGCTTTGTTGGCGAGGCAGGCCTGGAGACTTATACAATTCCCAGACACACTCTGTGCCCGTTTGCTCGAAGCTAAATACTATCCTAATGGCTCCTTGATTGATACTGTGTTTTGTTTTCAGGTAACGGATCATCGACTTGGCATGCAATAGAGTATGGTCTGGAGCTGCTAAAACAAGGTGTCATATGGCGTGTTGGCAACGGGACCCAAATCCGGGCGTGGCGTGATCCATGGATCCCTAGGGATGTAAATCATCGCCCAACTTCAGTTCAGGGCCGCTGCCGGTATCGTTGGGTGGCAGACTTCCTTCAGGCCAATGGAGAATGGGATGTTCAACGCTTGCAGCTCTACTTCAATCAGGAGGATATAAAAGAAATTCTAAAAATCAAAACTTCGAGTTGGAATAAGCAAGACTTTGTAGCTTGGCACCCTGATACGCGTGGTCTGTTCTCTGTCAAGAGTGCATACCGCTTGGCGCTCTCTCAAAGCATGCTAGCACAGGATAGGGGGGCTACGAGTGCAAGACCTGATGGAGAACGGCTGTGTTGGAAGCTGATTTGGAACTGCCCGGTACCACCCAAAATCAGAGTCCTTGCCTGGAAGATTTGTCACAATGCCCTTTCTATGAAACGGAAGATATATGTGGTAGAGAAGATGAGGATACCTTTCATGTATTTGTTAGATGCCCACATGCCCGTGCTCTTTGGCAAGCAATGAAGGAGGTGTGGAACATGCCGCCGGATGATCTGCTGCTATCTTCTGGATCTGAGTGGCTATTTCAAATTCTTAATCAGGTTTCTGAAGAACAACGTGCCATGATGCTGATTACCCTTTGGCGCATTTGGCATGCCCACAATGAGATGACACATGAGAAGCCATGTCCCTCCATTGAAGGATCGCGACGTTTCCTTGTGAGCTATTTAAATTCCTTTCTGATGATTAAACTGTTTCCTAATGTAGATGTAGTGAAGGGGAAGATGGTGATTGACCACGAGCGTGGTTTCAAGAAAGAACCAGCCAAGGTCGACGGCAGGCAGAAGGTGAAGAAGAGATGGTGTCCTCCGGAGCAAGGTGTGGCCAAGCTGAACGTTGATGGCGCTTTCTCGAGTGAGGGGAGAACAGGTGCTGGGATGATCCTTCGAGACCATAAGGGTGATGTCATTTTCTCGGCATGTCGCAAACTGGATCATTGCAATGATGCCACGGAATCGGAGCTAAGTGCAATTGAGGAAGGATTGCAGCTATCCCTTTTATGGACAGAACTAAGGTTCACGGTGGAGACGGATTGCTCCGAGGCCGTCGAACTAATCAAGGAAGGCTCTCCTAACACGTATATCCATGCCTTCAGGATCAATTCAATCAGAGATCTTTTACGGGAAAGAGAAACCACAATAGCTAGAATCAGATGCAAATGGTGCAAGTCACGAAGTAGCTAAGATGGGTAGGGTTTAGGCAAGAACGGAGTTCTGGCTCAGGCAGTTTCCCCAGGAGATTGCTAGTGCTGTACCCAATGATTGTAATCCTGCCTCTGCTTAGTGTAATCTCTTTCCCCTACGCAAAAAAAAGAAAGATGACGGGCTGTCAGAAGCAAACACTTATGAAACCCATCACAAGTGGTGCAATAGATCCTCTACGTTTAAAAATGCCACACTAGTGTTTAGGTTCCGTATGTGTCAGTTATATATGCACCAAAAATGTAGAGCTCTACTTCACAACAGAATTTTAATTTCACGAGCTGATTTCATTTACATCAACATGTGTAAACTAAATTAAAACATCTCTGTTGAAGTTCCTTTTAGATAGGGGTGTAAACGGCTAGAATAATTTCCGCACTGTATTTGATTCCACAACCGTTTTAGAAAATTCATATCCGGTTTATAAGAAGTCAACAGATAAGAATATCCGATTCCGAACTTAATACACAAATACAGTATAAGATATGGTCTGTCAAATAGTCCCAAATATGGAGTATCTGAAAAATAAAATAGGATTATCCGATGGTTTTAATCCGAATAATCCAATTATCTAACGAATGTTTAATCTGATAGAGCATAATTTGTAGTTAGCAAATTGTCAAGTTCGACCATTGAACAACAAATCACTTACATAGTCGATCATTGTACACCACTATGGAGTAGAACTTTGCTAGATTATTAGGTTATTAAACAATATTTTTTGGTTGTATGGCTTGACGATATACAAATGCGTACCTATTCAAGTAATTTTGTTTCCACCCTGAATCTGCTGCGGTTTCGTTCCGAATCCGTGATTAATATATGCGTCTCCGAATCCACAATCGTTCACTATCCGCTCCGCTCCGAATCCGATGAAAAAATGTGCTAGAGAATATGTTAGACGCAAAATCTGTTCCGATTCGATTCATTTACATCCCTAGATTTAGATATACCAGACATATGCCATAGCTAGAAAAATGACTAAATTTCGAACCTACTTTTAAACATTAATTGTCCATCCAAAAGTTTGAACATACACAATCTGATACAAAATTGATGAAATCATTGGTATATGCTCATTTTCATAATTTGTAGATGAGTAATTATCTTCTTATGATTTTTTAAGATTTTTATACATCATATGGCCGGAGCATTGACTTGTGGGACCCAACTGTCGGTTTTGCTCTCAAGGTGTCTAAATAGTTTTTTTTTTAATTTAACATGTCTAAATAGTTAATTAGATCACCAAGTGGTGAAAATTGCAATAGATTAGACCACCAAATAATAAAAACTGCAAAAAATCTATCCAAATCCCGAAATGCAAGAATCCATTGTTATGCATCGCCAAATCCCGAAACGCAGGCCTCCTCCCTTTAACTGCGGTCACCAACCCACCCTGTCCCGTGATCATCGGCCATCGCCGTGCCCATAAAACCACCCCTCGCCCTCTCGTCTTGCTTCCACAAACCAAAACCCTTCCAGTAATTCCACCCCACCGATCGATCAAGATGATGCCTACTGGCGCGACGCCGTTGGAGATCCCCTCCGACCGTCCGGCCTTCCTCACCCGGCCCTACTTCGACGGCCCTCCGGCCGCCACGGCGGTCTTCTTGCCGCGGGAGAGGCGCACGTCCCGCCCGGAGACCGCCACGGTGTACCTCGACTTCGGTGAGCCCGACCCCGAGATGTCCTACTTCGCGCGCCGCCACGCGTACGCCTACATCTCGCCGGCGAACGCCCCTTGCCGCGCGGATCCGGCCGCCTTCGTCCGCCGCGTCTTCCGCACCCTGGCGCTCGATCTGCCGCAGACCTTCAAGCTCGAGACGCCCAGCGGCTACGGCGACGTGACGGTGTGCTTCCGCACGCCCGAGGACCGGGAGGCGGCCATGCGCCGGCAGCCGTTCGAGCTTGAAGGCGCCACAGTGATGCTGGTGCGCGAGGGGGAGACCCCCAACGTCAGGGTTGTGACCTACGACTACGTCGTCCACGTCGCCCTGCACCGTTACCCCGTCGAGCTGCGCACGGAGAAGACGATCGAGCGCAACTGCAGCGGCTTCGGGTTCCTGCGCGAGATCGACCGGGCCTGCTTTGCGGCGCCGAACCTGGCCACCGTCCGCGTCGTCCTGCAGCCCCAGCACCCTCGGGAGATCCCGCGCGAACTCCGGATCGAGTACCTTAATGGCTCCACCAGCGTCATCCCCATCGAGATCGTCAGGGTTTGGGACAGCTCACACTCCCACGACGCCAATGGACAGTACGTGCGTCTCTTCCACGCCCCAGCTGCCGCCGTTTGATCGACTCCGAGCTCTGACAATTTTGCTTATGTCAAATGTGGTTGCAATCTATCTATCATTAGTTTTATGTGGATCGTTGTGAGCTACGTGATCTGGGATTGATAGATTCGGCTAATATGGTGGCAAGGATTCGATTACAACGTAGCTAGGGTTCTATTACAAGCACAGATTGAGGATCGAAGAAGAACAGATACAAGGGTAGGGTTGCCGCCGCCGTGCCGAGCCGGGTTCGTGATCCAACTGGATGCCGTACTCGTTGCCATCCCTTGCATATTTGTAGTTCGGTCCCGTGTTACATGTTGCTGGAGAATAGTCAGGCCCATAGCGACGGCCCAGGTGACAGCCCAATATGGTGTATAGGAAGGGTCGCTAACACCCCTCCCCCCTTGAAAAGCAGCTTGGGGCCGGGGTCCCATGGAAAACGGAGCACCATGTGTAGATACAAACCTGTCATATGCCTTCCTCCTTGAATTGGTTCTCGTCTGCCATCAAATGCCCCAATAAACAACAACAATGCCGAATTTGTAACCTGGAAGGTACATCTTGTTGTCCTTGAATGGAAAACGCAGTCCATGTTGTCCCAAGCAAAACTGAACATTGTTGGTGCCAGAACACTAAGTTGATATGCATGAGTAGTTGTTAAACTTGGCTGGACGGAATAAGCAACATCTAGCTGCACAGAAAACTCAGTGCTGAACATGCTCACATTCTCAGTCAAGAGAGCAGCTGTAAACCACGATGGTTCCATGTTGTTGAGAGCAACTGACTGCATAGAAATGAGCAAATATGGTCGATCCATTGCAGAACCTGCACACTTCAAGTCCGGACTTCCAAGATGAATTAGTCCATGGCTAAGCACCAAAACATAGGCAACCAGAAATTCCATAACATGAATCAGCATAGCACTGTTATTCACAGCCATCATAGAGTACTTGGAATTGGAATACCATGTATTTTTTGTTCCCAGATCAAGCTCACGGTCAGTAGGACAATTACTGCAGACTGCAAGATGAGTAGCAACAGTTAGCCAGGTTAGATTCATGTACCAGAACCATGTTGTGATGCTGCATTGGGAAAGATACACATATATCACGAATGGCTTTGCTACTGCTCTTGCCAAAGGAGTGAATTCCTCTGGTCGCATATAGCCTGGTTTCCTCAACACATCCGTTGTAGCACTTGTCAGATGAAAGGGACACCGAGCCATTCGATCCAAAAACCTTCAGACTTCGGACCATCAGTTTCCGGACCATCAGTTTCCGGACCATCCAAAAACCCCTGCAGACTGAAACGCTAAACCAGCTTCGCTGCTGCCTGCGCGGCACCTCCATTTGCACGGGAATCCAAGCACTGAATATGCTCACAATGTCCGTCACAATAACAGTTCTGACCCACCAATATTCCATGTACTTTATAACAGCAGACTGGAGAATGAATAGCAGAGGATCTCGTGCAAAAATAGCTTCGAAGTAGAAAACCTTGGCAAAATAAGAAACAACTGCTTGTACAGGGTCCCATGGTGACAGTACCCATTCAACATATAGAACAGAATTCATCAAAGAGCTATTTGCAGGGCGACCAGTTGAATAATGAATTACAGGGATAGGTCGCTCAGGCCCAAGTTCATTAGCTTGCTGTGCTGAATGGATAGCTGACAAAATCCACATGAGCAGAGCACCTCGAACAAAGTGCAGCCTGTGCACTGTGCCAGTTCCGATCCCTTACTATTAAGCTCTGGTTCTGAAGATGCCAATCAGCCAACAGATTACTCAAGGAAAGAACCATGATGCATGAGCTTACGGTTGGAGCAGCCAAGGAAAAGAATCCCTGAACTAGCGATAGAGCCATGTACCCATAGACAACTTGCTCCGGTTTTTGCTTCTGTACACATAAGTCTGAAACTTGTAGCTCCATAGCAGCACAACCTTCTGCCGAGAAACTGTCAGCACTGCACTGCGAGAACACCTTCTCCATGGAATTATTGGGAGGCTCACAGCCGTTGATCGCTCTGAAAGATGGCCACGGTCTGGGTCGTTTTTCTGGAACAGTAAGCTGGCTGGCCGGAAAGGATGGCCACGGCCTGGGTCGTAGCAGCCGTCCATGGCCACGGCCGGTGATGCATTCCGACGGAAATGTCCACAGCAGGGTCATCGTCGTGATGGCAGGTATGGGTGACAGCATGGTGACAACTTCTTCCAAACAGAGCGTGGGCACCACTAGGGTGGTGTCGTTGGGAACACCCTCAACCGTGGCACTTGGACAGACATCAAGGCATGTCGTCGAACAGCTGACAGGCATGAACACGCTGAGTACTTGGACAGAGGATGGCAACACAGAGACGCAGGTGTGTGGGCTTCCTGGCTAGGGGGTGGTGGTCGTAGATTCAGGCAGGGGCGATGGCGTGGTGACAACATTGGTCGCGCATACCTCCGAACAGATCGCGCGCCCCAGCGGTGGTGTCGTTGCAAACCACGAGAGTGGCCCCAGTGACCTCTCAGTTGTGGGGGTCGGAGACACAGATGCAGCGACCTTGATAGCCTCGTCGTCGTCGCTTGCCTCCGCTGCATCGTGCACCGGGCTGACGTCAACGGTGGTCGTGGGTGGCGATGTGTTGGCCTTCAGCGCCAACGGATCGAGTGGATCCGCCGCGACCGCCGGCTTGCAGGGACGTAATCCCTCGGCGATCCGCCGGCTTGCATCCTCCGCGCCGTCGCACTTGTCGCGGTAGACATGCTGCTGGGGCAAGTCCACCGCATCATGCACACCCGAGGCCTGATGGAGCAAGTCCACGCCGGCTTCCAGGTACTGAATGCCTCGGCGATCGACTGCTTGATTTGCTTGAGTTCACCGCGAATCTCGGCGAAGAATTCCTTGAAATCGGCCTTCGTGGCTGGTTCCATGGTGGATCGAAGGTGTGGATAGGAAAATTTGGTGAGAAAATTTGGTGAGAAAAATTGGGGAAAATTTCTGGCCCGGATTGGTGGGCTCTGATACCATGTGTTAGCTACGTGATCTGGGATTGATAGATTCGGCGAATATGGTGGCAAGGATTCGATTACAACGTAGCTAGGGTTCTATTACAAGCACAGATTGAGGATCGAAGAAGAACAAATACAAGGGTAGGGTTGCCGCCGCCGTGCCGAGCCGGGTTCGTGATCCAACTGGATGCCGTACTCGTTGCCATCCTTGCATATTTGTAGTTCGGTCCCGTGTTACATGTTGCTGGAGAATAGTCAGGCCCATAGCGACGGCCCAGGTGCCAGCCCAATATGGTGTATAGGAAGGGTCGCTAACAATCGTGTTCTTAAAAAGACTCATAGCTGGTTTAGTTCCTAAGTAAATAGCTCTCCAGAGCTATCATTGCTTAATTAGCTGCTACTGTGTTAGTGCGTGGATGATCCGATGATTACTTTCGTCTTTAGAGAAAATGATGCATGCTGAGTAGTAGTACTGTAGTTGGTAATCTGTGGTGGAAGCTTCCTTGAGTATTATCAATCATGTACGGTTTCGTTATCAAATTTTCTGTCGTGTGAGCTCTGTGAGCGTCTATTTCTCCTTTGGTCACCTCACTGTCCGTAACACTTCCCATTTGTCACAACTCACAACTCACAACGCCGTTCAAAGAGACTTGCTACTTGCTTTGTCGATAGTTCAGAACAATTTCAGAGAGCAATTTGTATGGTGACGACAACCTGACAAAGGATGTAAAAAAAATGTAAAACTCAACCCAGCTGGATAACACGATTCCTTCTTCTTTTTTTGAGAGGAGGATAATGATTTCACTACAGCATGAATTAAGATAAACATACTGAAATTAAATTAAAACATTTCAGTTGATTTCCTATTTGGAATTCAGATTACATGGCAGCAATTTACCCAAGAAAGACCATATAATAGCTCCATACCACCATTTCCATGTAAAAAAATGCATTGTGCAATAAGCTGCTGAAAATATGTCTATCGGTGGCCTCACGCTACAACTTAAACGACTTCTAACCAAGTTAGAAGTTGCAACTTGATTAGCGCTTCCCTTTTTAAATTACTCTGATTTTTATTCCTTGCCCTGGGCACTTTTAATTATTCTACTCCCTCCGTATCAAAATATAAAACTTTTTATCTGCTTTCTGCACATATGTATCTAGACATGTTTTAGTGTAAGATTCACATGAATCTTGCACTTTTCTCTGTATCAAAATATAAGACTTTTTACCTACTTTCTGCACACAAGTATCTAGACATGTTTTAGTGCAAGATTCACATGAACCTTGCACTAAAGCATGTTTAGATACATGTGTGTAGAAAGTAGCTAGAAAGTCTTATATTTTGATACGGAGGGAGTACCTGCTTAATATATCAAGAGCAATTGCTGGATTATTCGAAAAAAAAAAGAGTTGCAACTTAATTAACCTGAAATTTCTTCCCACGGGTGTAGTGAGATTTAGAAACGAAACTGACAATTCAAGAGACTGTCTTTGACAGACCAGGACAATTCCAGAGATGAATTTTCAGTGTTGATGATGCGCTGTCAAAAGCAAAATCGACGACACAGATGCCATGAAACCCATCACAAGTGGTGCAATCGATCCTCTATGTTTCAAAATGTCGCACCAGTGTTTAGGTTCAATATGTGTTGGTTATATATATGCACCAAAACTGGAGAGCTCTACTTCGCAAGCAATTTTTTACCACTAAAAAAACAACAACCGAATTGTGATTCACAAGCTGATTTAATTAAATTTCTTGGTTGAAGCACCATTTAGATAACATCAGACTGGTGTCACACAACTGAAAAAATGACTAAATTCAGAACCTACTTTTGAACATTAACTGTCCATCCAAAAGATTTGAACAAACACTGTTGGATACAAAATTGATGAACTCACTGGAAAGTGCTTTTCTTCATAATTTGTAGATGAATAACTAAGATCTTATGATTTTGTTTTCATTTTTATACATAGATTGGAGCATTTCCTTGTGGGGCCCAACTGTTGGTTTTGCTCCCAACATGGCTAAATAGTTATTTTTGAAGTGGAACATGGCTAAATAGTTAATTAGATCAGGTATGAGTGGTATGAGGAAGTAAAACATGCAAACAGGGCCCATGATTGAGGACGGGGCTTGCCTGCTCCCTGCCTTGCTCCCATCCGGGCTCCCCCATCAATCCGAGAATCCATTCTGTTGCAGTATGTCGCCGAATCCCTTTAACTGCGGGCGCCAACCCTACCCACCCTGTCCCGTGATCATCGGCCATCGCCGTACCCATAAAAACCACCCCTCGCCCTGTCGTCTTCCTTCCCAAAACCAAAACCCTTCCAGTAATTCCACCCCACCGATCGATCAAGATGATGCCGGCTGGCGCGACGGCGTTGGAGATCCCGTCCGACCGCCCGGCCTTCCTAACCCGGCCCTACTTCGACGGCCCTCCGGCCGCCACCGCCGTCTTCCTGCCGCGGGAGAGGCGCACGTCCCGCCCGGAGTCCGCCACGGTCTACCTCGACTTCGGTGAGCCCGACCCCGAGATGTCCTACTTCGCGCGCCGCCACGCGTACGCCTACATCTCGCCGGCGAACGCCCCTTGCCGCGCGGATCCGGCCGCCTTCGTCCGCCGCGTCTTCCGCACCCTGGCGCTCGACTTGCCGCAGACCTTCGAGCTCGAGACGCCCAGCGGCTACGGCGACGTGACGGTGCGCTTCCGCACGCCCGAGGACAGGGAGGCGGCCATGCGGAGGCAGCCGTTCGAGCTCGAAGGTGCCACCGTCATGTTGGTCCGCAAAGGTGAGAACCCAACGTCAGGCGCATCACGACCGACTACATCGTCCACGTCGCCCTGCGCCGTTACCCCGTAGAGCTGCGCACGCAGAAGATGATCGAGCGCAACTGCAGCGGCTTCGGGTTTCCTCCGCGAGATCGACCCGGCCTGCTTCGCCACGCCCGACCTCGCCACCGTCCGCGTCGTCCTGCAGCTCCAGCACCCTCGGGAGATCCCGCGCGAACTCCGGATCGAGTACGTCAATGGCTCCACCAGCGTCATCCCCGTCGAGATCGTCAGGGTTTGGGACAGCTCACACTCCAGCGACGCCAAAGGACAGTACGTGCGGATCTTCCACGCCCCAGCTGCGGCCGCTTGATCCACTCCAGCTCTACAAACTTTGCTTATGTCAACTGTGGTTGCAAACTTGCAATCTATCTATCATCATTAGTTTTATGTTGGTCGTGTTCTTAAAAGAGCCGTCGCCGGCTTAGTTCCTCAGTGTAATTAGCTGCCACTCCCTCCGTTCCATAGGAGTATATATAAGATATTTAGCTTTTTTCCACATCGACATGTGCACACGTATATCTAGACACGTTTAGTGTACATGTGTACTCTTTTTTTTTTACGAATCTACACAACATGTGTAACACCTAAAACATTTTATATCATGTAACGGAAGAAGTACTTCCTTAGTGCGTGGATGATGTGGATGAGTACTCACTACTAGAAAACGGGTCTCCGCCGAGTGGTCAAAACACACGGCGAAGGCCGGAATTGGCCTCGGCGAACACTTCGCCGAGCACGACACTCGGCAGAGCCATCTCGGCGAAAAACGCCTCGGCGACGCCGCTTCGCCGAGTGCATTTTGTCGGGGATGCACGGCGAACTCTTCGCCGAGTCTTTTCACGCGCCACCCGGCGAAGAAAAGAAGATCTGGTTCGTCCCTTGTCAGATGGGCGTCAAACGTGTGTCAGAACTTCGCCGAGTAAATCGTCCAAGGCACTCGGCGAAGTTTGAACACAGGGATGGTGCCACGTGTCCTCCAGATTGGTATCGGCGAAAATCTTCGCCGTGATGTTCTTCGCCAAGTGCCAAGCGATCTTCGCCGGGCCTTCGCCGAGTGTGCGTTCGCCGGGTGCCAACCACGAGGTTCGCCGAGATTGCCAGCTTCGCCGAGTGCCAGGGGATAGGTCCGGACTCGGCGAAGGTCGTGCCAAATGGTCGCCGTTGACCTCCCTTCGCCGAGCCAAACACTCGGCAAACGTTGAAGCTCGGCGAAGGTGTACCCCAGGTGACCATTTGGTCTCGCTTCGCCGAGAGCCGTGCTCGGCAGAGAGGGACATCTCGGTGAAGTGAGTTCCCAGGTGACCAAATGGCACCTGGAGGGTGCCTTCGCCGAGTGCCTTTCCCGACGAAGCACCGTTCGCCGAGTGTTTTACTCGGCGAAGAGCCTGCACAGTGCCAGATTTTTTCTGCTTTTTTTTATCCCTGCATTGAAACACAATATATGCATATATATATTCCCCAAGCACACATTATATCAACTGGAACATTCCCAGCACACAATATACACATATAAGCAAATATAGCACACATATGGTCCAAAAGTTCACAAAATAGAGTGCACAAGTTCATAAGAACACAACACAAGTTTCAACATGTCCAAAATACACATCACTTGTTCAAAATACACAAGTGCACAAGTCTAGTAGTCGCCGAAGGCCTCGTGGATGCAATCCTACAAGTTTGAAAACTCTAAGCATTAGTTTCAAGACATGAGTGTGGAAATGTGGGTAGATATGTATTTGGGACTTGAGCTTACCTAGAGTTGCTCGGGGTTGTTGGAGGCCGTTGGCGCCGATGATGGGCTTGCAGCTCCGCCTCCACCATCCCTCCGTCTTCACCATCGGGGGAGTGTGGGATCCAGCCGACCGATGCTCCTATGAAGATTCACATTAGACGAGTAAGCAAACAAAAGATGAATTTTTGCCTACCTAGTCCCAAGAGCACTTACCAAGAGGAGGACGGGGGCAACTAGTGGAGGTACAGGAGGTAAAGGAGGAAGCGTCGAACCCGCGGGCATCGTCTGCAAACCGAAGAGGAGGGTTAGTTTGCAAAGTTGAAGCACATGCTTTAGTTGAAAGAAAAAGTTAAAGCACTTACCGCCATAAGGGCCTGGAGGCATGCTTGTTGGTGGGCCATATGTGCATGCAGTTGCTTGTTGTTCTCCTCTGCAGCCTGCGCCCTCGCTGTAGCCTCCGCCGCGTTGTTCCTATTTCTCTCAAGTTCAGCCTAGAGGATTGCAACATGTAAAAGATGCGGTCATGGCGATGCAAACATGTACAATAGTGGAAAAGATGGTTGAAAAACGACACGTGTACCTCCATTGCAGCCATCTTATCAAGTCCGACCCTTGGGCGGCGCTCGATCTCGGGGGCTGAGCTCGTACGCCTAGCACGAATCTCGGCAAGTGTTGGGAGGCCCGATGAATCGAAGGAAGCACCGCCAATATAAGGCCGGCCATTCAGCTTGCCTTGTCCCGCGAGCATAGCAACATGGGGGTCGAAAGGAGAGGTCAAAGGATCGGACTCGGGACCGTGTACCTCCTTGAACTTCTTGCAGTAGTTGTCATGTTGTTTCTCCGCGTGTCGGTGATCCACTGCTTTTCCACGGGATGGCCGGATCCGGCTTCTTTGGCCTCCGGGTCTCAACGAACACTTGCATCTTCGTCTTTCTCACTCCCTCCTTTAACTCCTACAAGTAATTGACACCAAAAGGAAGCATGCAAGTGAGGTCAAAAGAGGTTATAAAAATATTATGGGACAGAAATAAAAACTTGAATGGAAAGGAAAAAATGATTTCTTACCTTGTGTGCCACGAGGCCGTCGAGTGTGAGGGGGCCTTGACGGTGGACTCCGTGCTTGCCTACCATATTCCGCCGCGCCCGTGCCTTCTTGTTTTGCGCCTGGAACCCAAGTGTCACCCACCTCTGTACAAGCTTCTTGTAGCAAGGCTTATGGGCGGCTAGCCATGCCGGAATCACCTATTTAACACAAGACAGATCCATATGAGTTGAACTTTTCATCAGTCATGTGGAGAATAGTATGAAAATATATGTGGTTACCTTCATGTACTGGGCTTTCGACATGTGTATGGGCCTAGCATCCTCTTTGTGATTGTCCTGTGCATATATTCTGCATAGAACTGGACAACAGCGGCGATACGGGCCTCGTAAATCTGGTCGGGGATGAGCTTCTTCGCCATCTTAATCAGCGCCTTTTGAGCCGCATCTCTTTACCTTCACCATCGACGAGAGTGAAAAAGTCCTACAAACATTGAGCATAGGATAAAGGGGTTACCACGACGAAATCCAAACTGTTGGTATTTTTTAGTAGTAAAGTTATAGAAACTACTAACCCAGAACTCGGCGAGCAGCCGGAAGCCGAGGTGGCCGTGGACGGTGTCCGAAACCATCGTGAAGTGGTTCCAAGACCTAGCAGGCCCCCTTTCACCGGTGGGGATTCCATCCTTCTTGTAGTCGACCATGCCAGGGTAAAGCTGCTTGATAAGAAGGCCAAGGACGCCTGAAGGTAAGCGATCCCACTTTGGGCCCACCCACGTGAATGTCCTGCACATACCAAAAACATAAGTTAGATGCATGTGATGAAAAGGTAACTAAAGTACAAGGTAACAACATTTTAAACCACCACTTACGCATCTGATGTGACATCAAGTACGCCATGTGACCTGCGTTCTGGAAAGCCGAAGGCCCTCGCAAGTACACCTTACCCTCGCGCACTTTGCCGATCAAATCTAGTGGATGAGCTGTCAAGAGATCCTCATCCGCCACGGCATCCTCCTCCTCACTCTCCTCACGCACCTCCTCCTCCTCCTCCTCACTCACCCCCCCGGTCCTCGTAGTCATCGTCACTAGGCACGGCCTCCTCCTCCTCCTCCAAGGGCTCCTCGGCCGCTCCTCCTCCTCCTCCTCTGACTCGAAGACGAAACCGAGGGCAAAGGACTACTCAAGCGAGCAGGAGCCTACCCCGGGGCGCCTTCTGGGCAACCACCTGTCTACCACGCCGTGCAGAAGTCTCCACCATAGCGTGCCGGTCACGCTTCCTTCCAATGACCACGCTAGACCCTTGAGCATCCTGCGCGTATAGCTTAGACACATTGCCAAGCTTGAGTGCCCGCTTCTCCTTGCCCGCCACCTTGTTCTTGCGAGGTTGTCCTTGGAAATACTCCTCCTCGCCGCGAGCTGCTTCTCCTTGAGGCCCGGCTTCTCCTTCCCCCCTGCCATGTCTCAATCACCTGTCATCACAAAGAATGAGTTGATTAGTACAAGTAAGAACACAATAGTAATGAATAGGCTTAAAGAAAACTCATAAGAAGAAATTGCCAAAACTCATAAGAATACAACAAAATGGTTCATACAAAAATTACATCACAAATGGTTCATAGAAAATATTACATCACAAATGGTTCATAGAAAAGATTACATCACAAATGGTTCATAGAAAATATTACAAAACAAATTCTAATCGACGAGTACAAAGCTTCAGAAGCCCGTGTCTACATTGTTTGGATCATAACTTGGACCAGGATCATCATCATCACTATCACGATTGTACCACCAATCTGGAACGTGGTCTAGAGGTGGCTCCTCTACATCGGGTAGGTGCATCCGTTCAAGAAGCTCCACGTCTCTCTGGTTGACAACCAGCTCACGGCCTCATCTTGCTCATGGTCGACTCCAATGACATCGTCGTCTTCTTCCATGTCATCGACACTAGGCAAGTTCAGGTTCAATTGGCCTGACAGCCCATCTTCCTGATAGAACTCACCCTGGTAGGTGTTCGGGTTTAGGCGTTGGTGGTAGTCGTCATCGTTAGGGGTTGGTACTTTATTACGTGGCGGTACCGTGATCACTACATCCCAGCCTATTAGACGTTTCACAGTTTTGCATGGGTACGGGAGATAAAAAACTTGGATGGCTTGGTGTGCTAGGATATAGACATCCCTCCCGTGTAGACGGATTCTCGCTCAACTTCGACCAACCCAATTTCAGGTCTTCGTCTCACTCTCTTTGGATTGAACCAATGGCATTTGAAGACAACAGGGTTCTTCTGTTTGCCGAAATCACAATCCAGTTCAATTATTTCCAGACTATTCCAAAGTAATCAAGGCCGTCCTTCCCTTGGCATAAGACCCCAGAATTTCTTGTCCTCGGGTTTGGCCGAGTTTTCTCATGATGATCGGTATGGAAGCGAAACCCGTTCACGTCATATGACTTATAGGTCTTGACGACATAGGTCGATGAGGTAAGTTTCTTCAACTCGGGCCTCATATTTGGGTCAGATATTCCCTACAAGTGCAATAGGAAGAAGTATGATATGTTAGTGTTGACGAAACGTCTTACACAAACATGGAATGAAACAAGGGGATATTCCCTACTTTTGCTTTGAACCACGGAATGAAACCGCCGCCGCCTTCACCCCCCTTTTTAAAAAGAACCAACTTGTCATTGTCGGTACATGGTCTTCGATGTTTCCAGGTTTCTCTCTCAAATGACCTATGAACGGCCACGATCAAGAAACGAGTTAGTGCACAAACTAGGAAATGGAAGTGTGCCGAACAATACACCATAAATTGAGCACTTACTCAATGTAGGGATCTACTTCTGTCGTGTTCTTCAAGACATAAGATGTAATGTTCGTCCACTCATCAAATGATAATTTCTTCTTCTTGCTGCCACTTGATTTGCCACCGGCCCCGATGAAAATGCTAAGTTCAGGTAGATCTTCCGGGTTGGCCGTGTTGAGACGAGGCACTGGATTATGAACAGTGGTAAGATTGTCACTATAGAACTTAGTGGTGAAGTTTGACACCTCCTCGTTCAGTGTTGCCTCAGCTATGGATGCTTCGATTTTGTTTTTGTTCGTGCCTTTCAGTTGAAGGTCCTTCTGCTCTCTCTCAGTTGCAAACATCCAACGTGTATGCACAGGACCCCCCAATCTTGCCTCGGTCGCGAGATGCACCAACAAATGTTGCATGGGATTGAACATGCCTGGTGGAAAGACAGCCTCTAGCTCGCAAATCAACTCGGGCGTCTCTTCCTCTAACTTTCAATCACCTTGATATCTAATTCTTTAGCACAAAGTCGGCGGAAGAAATAGCTCAACTTTGCCAACACTACCCAAATGGCCTCATCGATATAGCCTCGAAACATGACCGGCATTATCCGCTCGATCCATACGTGATAGTCATGACTCTTGAGCCCACCTATCTTCAACCCAACCAAATTCACTCCCCTCATTATGTTAGCTGCGTAGCCATCAGGGAAGAATAGGTGGTCCAGGACCCACTGGAGAATTTCTTTCCTTTGGGCCCTTGTTGGGGTGAAACGGGCCTTTGGTTTGGACCATCTTGTTTTTACTGTGCCGGGAGGGTCCATGTTCATGTCTGGCCTATCACATAGCAGCTGCTGATCGGCTCTAGCCTTGACATTATCCTTCGACTTCTCGAGGTCCATTAGTGTGTGCCAAAGGGCCTCGGCGATATTCTTCTCAGTGTGCATTACATCAATGTTATGAGGAAGAAGGAGATCCTTAAAGTAAGGGAGCTTCCAGAAGCATGGAATGTGTGTCCACTGGTGTGTGTCTCCATAACCCACAAAGCCAGTCCCATCTGCATTGGGCACAAGAGCTTCTAGCTGAGCCTTAGTGGCGGCACCATCCATGGTAGGTATTGGTACATGAGCATCAACAACTACATCTTTCAAGAACTTCTTTTTGTCTCTCTTGAATCTATGACCAGGTTTATGCTTATCAAAACAAGAATACTTGCCGCCCTTCTTCAGCCAAACGAAAGTCATAGCCTGCATGCAATTGGGCAAGGCCACTTCCCGTGCGTACACCATCCGCAGAATATCGCGCGTGCCGGCAAGTCATGCAGGGACGTGTGGTACCAGACGTGCATAGTGAAGTGCTGCTTTGCTACGGCGTCGTACGTCCGTACCCCTTCTTCCCAGGCAAGCAACAAATCATCCACCAACGGCTCCATGTACACACTCATATTCTTCCCCGGATATTCAGGCCCTGGAATTATCAGCGACAAGAACATGTTTTGTCGTTGCATGACGACGCCAGGGGGAAGATTCAGCGGAATGACAAACATCGGCCAACAACTATAGTTGCAAGAAGACATACCATATGGGTTGAACCCATCTGTTGATAAGGCAACTGCTACACTCCTGTTATTGCCGGCTTTTTGGGATACTTCTTAATGAATTCCTGCCATGCAACACCATCAGACGGATGTACCATCTTCTCAGGACGATACCTCTTCCCATCTATCGGCCATCTCATTTGTTGGGCAGATTCGTTGGTCATAAAAAGCCGTTGGATCCTCGGTATGAATGGAAGATACCGAAGGATCTTTTTGGCTACTGTGAGCTGCGTCTTCTGACCCTCACCGTTGTCGACCTCCATATACCTAGAGGACTTGCACTTGAGACAGTATTTTCATTGATGTGTTCTTTTCTAAATAACATACACCCCTTTGGACAAGCATCTATCGGCGTATAATCCATCTTAAGTGATTTGAGGATTTTCTTCGACTCGTACATGTTCTTTGGCAGAATATGTGACTCCGGTAGAAGAGAGGCAATAACATGCAGGAATGCATCAAAGCAATTAATGCTTACATGATACTGGGACTTGACAGCCATTAGGCGACTTATGGAATCAAGTTGAGAAACCTTGGTATGGGCGTGGAGGGTTTTTTGCGAGGCAAACAAAGTATCATAGAACTCCTTTGTGCTCTTTTCCCCCTCCCCATCTGCATCTTCGGTTGGAATTTCAGGTGCACGTGCATTAGCGAATTGATCTAGCATTCTATCAGCCCCAGTATCAAAAGCTGTTGATGCCTCCTCGGTGCGCTGTCGCGCGACCTTCTTCCCTCGAGATGCACGCTCTCCATGCAAAGTCCAACGATGGTAGTTTGGCATATACCCAGACTTGGCAAGGTGAAAACCCATCTCTTCCTTTGTTTGGCGACGACCGTTTTTGCAACATTTGCAAGGGCACCAAGTTGACGCAGGGTTTCCAGCAAATGCAAACTCCAGAAACCCTTCTGTCTTACTCAGCCATTCATCAGACATCTGACTCGCACCGGCTCGGCCACTATACATCCAATCACGATCCTCCATCTCCAAACTGATTAATGCAGACATATATATTTAACAAAAAGATCCATGCATCACTAATTTAATTATTCACAAAACTATAGATTTTACGCGTTGAATGCACTCACCTATATCTACTAGGTAAAGCTAAGGCTATCCCACCCGAGTATGTGTAGCTTGTGTTCGTTTCCATGTCCTACTCCTATCCAAGACAGAATTTCGGCAGCACCTCCCCGCTGCTCTCCCAATACACGTCTCGACAAAGTTTCGAGAGATTGTGTATCCGGAGAACAACATGGGAGGCGCGACCGAAATTCTGTCTCGGATAGGAGTAGAACATGGAAACGAACACAAGCTACACATACTCGGGCTGTCCAAAACGTGGACAATTCGAAACGGCCACGGTTATAAAAGATATAGCTCTTTGTATATAAACATATACCCTGGACAAGGTGTATACATAAATATATACAAACAGCTCTTTATATATAAACATATACCCTTGACAAGGTGTATACATAAATATATATAAAGAGTTTCATCTTTATAACGATAACCCTTCCGAACGGGAGACTCCTAGGGTTACGCGACTTGTTTGGTGAGCTATAAAATAATGCAACCTAGCAAGAGGAGCGGAAAAGCGTCATTACCCTCGAAGCGTGACCGAGGAAAATAAATGGGCAGCTAGCTCCTGCCCGAACCCTGCCCTACAACGACACTCCCGTCGTCAACCTCGCTGCATATCCTGTAAAAATGAATAAACAAATAAGTGCACAAAGCAAACAAAAAAATACTAAGCTAACTAACCCTAAACAGCAACTAGCAGCTAATTAACAATTAACCCTAAACAGCAAGTAACCCTAACCAACAGCTAACTAACCCTAAACAACAACTAACCCTAACCAACCAACAGCTAACTAACCCTAAAAAAATACTAAGCTAACTAACCCTAAACAGCAACTAGCAGCTAATTAACAATTAACCCTAAACAGCAACTAACCCTAACCAACAGCTAACTAACCCTAAACAACAACTAACCCTAACCAACCAACAGCTAACTAACCCTAAAAAAATACTAAGCTAACTAACCCTAAACAGCAACTAACCCTAACCAACAGCTAACTAGAAGCTAATTAACAATTGAGTACACAAAGCAAGCAGCTAATTAACAATTAACTAGCAGCTAAAAATTTACCTAGATTGGGCTGGAATCAGAGGAGGTGGAACAGCGGCAGGGGCAGCAGGTAGAGCAGAGGCAGGAGCAGCAGGCCGGAGCTGTGTCGGTGAAGGGGAGGGCGAAGCAGGAGGGTGGTGAAAGTGCATGTGTTACCCCATGCGTGGTTTTGGTAATTAATGACAATCCTTATGGACTAATGTTTGCATTGAGATATACTTGTAGATCTTGTCCATAGGAAATGATTGGAGTTCATGTGTTGGACTCTAGAAGATTACATGATGATCAATGCTCTACTCAAGGGTTTATATGAAGAATGGTCATGTGTAGAGAAGATGAAGTGCAAGCTCAATATGATCCATCTCGAAAGATATCATTTGATTGAAACTTGCAAAGGAGACATGAAGATGGAGCTTTGCGAGGCCCTCCCATAATGGAGTATGGGGGAGCATTTGGAGAAGTCTTCATCGAGCATGTGCTAGCAAGCACAATCAAGAAAGGTGCTCCAACTTGAGAGAGTCAAGATCGTCATCATCGAGCTCAAGTGGAATCCGCAAGGCAAAGGTATGATCTAGATAGGTTTTCTATTTTACCGGTCTCATGGTGTTAGTGGGAGACCGGGTTATAGGATAGACGACGTACTATCAAGAGGGGCTCTCAAGTGAGTAACTTGATCGCATCTTTGTGGAGAGCTCAAACCTTTGCATACTTTTCTTTTCATCCTTCTTGGTTCTTATATGGTTTTTCTCCTTGTTGGGTTTTGGTGCTTGTCGTGATCTTCATGACAAGCCCAAGTTCTTTGAAAACAGATTTCATTTGGAAAACTTGTTGCGTTTTCGTGTTGGAAATATTACCGGTCCACCTTCGAGTTAGGGTCCACACCTCCCCATGTGTGGTATCCCCTCTATATTTGTGACCTTAATATTTGTGAGTTAGCACTCGTCGTTACCTTTCCAACGAAATTGGTTTCACCTGTTTTGGAGTTCAAACGAGAAAGTTATCGCTTTTCAGGCTTTGCTGTTTTGTTGCTGATGTTCGGGCCGGAGTTTCCGGTCCCCAGGACCGGAGTCTCCGAACTCAGGATTTTTCCTCGAAGAGGCATAGTTCTTGTTTAGCCCCTGGTGGGGGCCAGAGTTTCCGGCCCAAGGGGCCGGAGTATCCGCCCCGGACCGGAGTTTCCGGTCCCAGGGGGCCGGAGTTTCTGCCTGTGTTTCTCTCGTCTGTTTGTGGTTCACCTCCTGGTGGGGGTCGGAGTTTCCGCCCCCAAGGGGCCAGAGTTTCCGCCCCAGGCCGGAGTATCCGGTCACTTGGACCGGAAACTCCGGTGCAAAACTGGCTGCAACGGCTCTTTTTCTGGGAGGGGTATAAATACCACTCCACCTACCTACCTCCAGCCAGCTAGCTCTGCCCAACACGATTTGCTTTCTCTCTCCTTCATTGTTGCAAGCTCATTTCCTTTATATCTCCCAATCCCTCCACCCAAACTCTTTGATCTTTGGAGGATTGAAGGAGAAGACCTAGATCTACATTTCCACCAATCAATATCTCCTCTAAGTGAGGGGAACCTAGTGGATCTAGTTCTTGGAGTTCTTGTGTGGTTCTCCTCTTTGTTCTTCTTCTCTTATTCCCCCATAAGCATTTGTTTCTTTGTTGGAATTTGAGAGTGGAGGATTTGAGCACTTGTGCCCTTGCCTTTTGCATTTGGTGCATCGGTGTGCACTTGGAATTTGAGAGTGGAAGATTCGTGGTAGTTGAAAGCTTGTGAACTTGTTACTCTTGGATCCTTGGACCCTAGACGCCTTTGTGGTGGTTGGACCCTTGTGTGGTCACTTGAAGCCGTTCGGGAGCCCCCAATCCCATTGTGGGTTGTGCCCCGGATTGTTGTTGAGAGCCGTTCGGGAGCCCCCAATCCCATTGTGGGTTGTGCCCCGGATTGTTGTTGAAAGGCTCCGGATTCCGCGTCGAAGGAATACCGATAGTGGAAGGTGAACCAAACCTTTGTGGTGCGGTTCATCGGAGAAGAAGGTGAAACCTTTGTGGTTGTTGAACCGTTGTGTCGGTTCACACCTCTCCAACGAGACGTACTCCCTTAACAAGGAGGAACTCGGGAATACATCCTCGTCTCCGCGTGCCTCGGTTATTTCTATACCCGAGCTCTTTACTTGTGCAATTTACATTGTGATAGCCTTCATGCTTGAATTATCCTTTTGCTATCACCTTGTTGCTTGTCTTGCTTAGCATAAGTTGTTGGTGCACATAGGTGAGCCTAGTTTAGTTAAGTTGTCGGCTTGTTAATTTAAACACCTAGTTTTATTCCGCAATTAGCAAGCCTAAACCGGAAAAGTTTTAACCGCCTATTCACGCCCCCTCTAGGCGACATCATTGTCCTTTCAGGTGGGCCAGCGGCAATCCCTAGCTGCAAGCGTCCATGTCGCGGCGGCGGACGGGGCGACGGCGAACCGGGGAGAAGCAGGGAGACCGGAGCAGGAGGGTCGGGCGGGTGCGACGGCGAAGGGGGAGGGCGGTGGCCGGAGGGAAAGCCCATGCTGCATGCGCCTTCCATGCCGCGGCGGCGGACGGGCGACGGCGAATCGGGGAGAAGGAGGGAGAGCGGAGCAGGAGAGTGGGGCGGGTGCGACGGCGAAGGGGGACGATGGTGGCTGGAGGCAAAGTGCGGCGGGCGGCGGCTGGCGGCGGTGGGGGCGCGCTGGGCGTTGGGTTTGGTGGAGAGAGGGCCGGCAGCGCGCAAGGATTGGGGATTTTCGGCTCGATTGGGGCAAATTTTTCCTAAGACCCCGCCAGATCTTCGCCGAGTATAGGCTTCGCCGAGTGCCAGACTAGGCAAATGAATAAAAAATATTGTAAAACAAGTTTCCTAATTCATATTTTTAATTAATTGTTAACAATTGGGTAATACAACCCTAATAACCTACGTAACACACTCTAATGAATATTTAATGACACCACCTATATTTTGGTGTGGTTCCGACACCCCGAAGCGCCCTCCTGTCGAAACCCATCCACAGTCGACCGTGTCGTCTACCCCTTCGACGGGCGTCGAAAGGGGGTAGCTCCAAGGACTTTTATACTTGGTTGTGTTTGGGTGGGCCATGTGAACATAATTAACCTGATTTGGGCTCATGTTATCACAGGGTTCCATCCGTCGCACCCGAAATGGTGGTTTCCACATAGAAGAGCATAACCTTCGGGGGGATAAGTGCGGTTTGTGAGGGCGGTCACACCTCGGAGTCTCGATATGTCTATAGGAACCTACCACCACAACCTAATGCAAATCTTAGGGCACCACCTATATTTTGGTGAGGTTCCGACACCCCGAAGCCCCCGGTTCCGTCGAACCCCCCCCCCCCCCCCCCCCACAGTAGACCAGAAGTCGACCGTGTCGTCTACCATTTCGACGGGCGTCGAAAGGGGGTAGCTCCAATGACTTTTATACTTGGTTGTGTTTGGGTGGGCCATGTGAACATAATTAACCTGATTTGGACTCATGTTATCACATGGTTCCATCCGTCGCACCCGAAATGGTGGTTTCCACATAGAAGAGCATAACCTTCGAGGGGGATAAGTGCGGTTTGTGAAGGCGGTCACACCTCGGAGTCTCGATATGTCTATAGCAACCTACCACCACAACCTAATGCATATATTAGGGCACCACCTATGTTTTGGTGAGGTTCCGACACCCCGAAGCCCCCGGTTCCGTCGAAACCCCCCCCCCCCCCCCCACAGTAGACCAGAAGTCGACCGTGTCGTCTACCCCTTCGACGGGCGTCGAAAGGGGGTAGCTCCAAGGACTTTTATACTTGGTTGTGTTTGGGTGAGCCATGTGAACATAACTAACCTGATTTGGCCTCATGTTATCACATGGTTCCATCCGTCGCACCCGAAATGGTGGTTTCCACATAGAAGAGCATAACCTTCGGGGGGATAAGTGCGGTTTGTGAAGGCGGTCACACCTCGGAGTCTCAATATGTCTATAGCAACCTACCACCACAGCCTAATGCATATATTAGGGCACCACCTATGTTTTGGTGAGGTTCCGACACCCCGAAGCCCCCGGTTCCGTCGAAACCCCCCCACAGTAGACCAGAAGTCGACCGTGTCGTCTACCCCTTTGACGGGCGTCGAAAGGGGGTAGCTCCAAGGACTTTTATACTTGGTTGTGTTTGGGTGGGCCATGTGAACATAACTAACCTGATTTGGCCTCATGTTATCACATGGTTCCATCCGTCGCACCCGAAATGGTGGTTTCCACATAGAAGAGCATAACCTTCGAGGGGGATAAGTGCGGTTTGTGAAGGCGGTCACACCTCGGAGTCTCGATATGTCTATAGAAACCTACCACCACAATCTAATGCATATATTAGGGCACCACCTATGTTTTGGTGAGGTTCCGACACCCCGAAGCCCCCGGTTCCGTCAAACCCCCCCCCCCCCCCGCACAGTAGACCATAAGTCGACCGTGTCGTCTACCCCTTCGACGGGTGTCGAAAGGGGGTAGCTCCAAGGACTTTTATACTTGGTTGTGTTTGGGTGGGCCATGTTAACATAACTAACCTGATTTGGCCTCATGTTATCACATGGTTCCATCCGTCGCACCCGAAATGGTGGTTTCCACATAGAAGAGCATAACCTTCGGGGGATAAGTGCGGTTTGTGAAGGCGGTCACACCTCGGAGTCTCGATATGTCTATAGCAACCTACCACTACAACCTAATGCATATATTAGGGCACCACCTATGTTTTGGTGAGGATCCGACACCCCGAAGCCCCCGGTTCTGTCGAAACCCCCCCACAGTAGACCAGAAGTCGACCGTGTCGTCTACCCCTTCGACGGGCGTCGAAAGGGGGTAGCTCCAAGGTCTTTTATACTTGATTGTGTTTGGGTGGGCCATGTGAACATAACTAACCTGATTTGGCCCCATGTTATCACATGGTTCCATCCGTCGCACCCGAAATGGTGGTTTCCACATAGAAGAGCATAACCTTCGGGGGGGATAAGTGCGGTTTGTGAAGGCGGTCACACCTCGGAGTCTCGATATGTCTATAGCAACCTACCACCACAACCTAATGCATATATTAGGGCACCACCTATGTTTTGGTGAGGTTCCGACACCCCGAAGCCCCCGGTTCCGTCAAACCCCCCCCCCCCCACAGTAGACCATAAGTCGACCGTGTCGTCTACCCCTTCAACGGGCGTCGAAAGGGGGTAGCTCCAAGGACTTTTATACTTGGTTGTGTTTGGGTGGGCCATGTGAACATAACTAACCTGATTTGGCCTCATGTTATCACATGGTTCCATCCGTCGCACCCGAAATGGTGGTTTCCACATAGAAGAGCATAACCTTCGAGAGGGATAAGTGCGGTTTGTGAAGGCGGTCACACCTCGGAGTCTTGATATGTCTATAGCAACCTACCACCACAACCTAATGCATATATTAGGGCACCACCTATGTTTTGGTGAGGTTCCGACACCCTGAAGCCCCCGGTTCCGTCAACCCCCCCCACACTAGACCATAAGTCGACCGTGTCGTCTACCCCTTCGACGGGCGTCGAAAGGGGGTAGCTCCAAGGACTTTTATACTTGGTTGTGTTTGGGTGGGCCATGTGAACATAACTAACCTGATTTGGCCTCATCTTATCACATGGTTCCATCCGTCGCACCGAAATGGTGGTTTCCACATAGAAGAGCATAACCTTCGGGGGGGATAAGTGCGGTTTGTGAAGGCGGTCACACCTCGGAGTCTCGATATGTCTATAGCAACCTACCACCACAACCTAATGCATATATTAGGGCACCACCTATGTTTTGGTGAGGTTCCGACACCCCGAAGCCCCCGGTTCCGTCGAAACCCCCCCACAGTAGACCAGAAGTCGACCGTGTCGTCTACCCCTTCGACGGGCGTCGAAAGGGGGTAGCTCCAAGGACTTTTATACTTGGTTGTGTTTGGGTGGGCCATGTGAACATAACTAACCTGATTTGGCCTCATGTTATCACATGGTTCCATCCGTCGCACCCGAAATGGTGGTTTCCACATAGAAGAGCATAACCTTCGGGGGCGATAAGTGCGGTTTGTGAAGGCGGTCACACCTCGGTGTCTCGATATGTCTATAGCAACCTACCACCACAACCTAATGCATATATTAGGGCACCACCTATGTTTTGGTGAGGTTCCGACACCCCGAAGCCCCCGGTTCCGTCGAACCCCCCCCACAGTAGAACAGAAGTCGACCGTGTCGTCTACCCCTTCGACGGGCGTCGAAAGGGGGTAGCTCCAAGGACTTTTATACTTGATTGTGTTTGGGTGGGCCATGTGAACATAACTAACCTGATTTGGCCTCATGTTATCACATGGTTCCATCCGTCGCACCCGAAATGGTGGTTTCCACATAGAAGAGCATAACCTTCGGGGGGGATAAGTGCGGTTTGTGAAGGCGGTCACACCTCGGAGTCTCGATATGTCTATAGCAACCTACCACCACAACCTAATGCATATATTAGGGCACCACCTATGTTTTGGTGAGGTTCCGACACCCCGAAGCCCCCGGTTCCGTCAAACCCCCCCCATAGTAGACCATAAGTCGACCGTGTCGTCTACCCCTTCGACGGGCATCGAAAGGGGGTAGCTCCAAGGAATTTTATACTTGGTTGTGTTTGGGTGGGCCATGTGAACATAACTAACCTGATTTGGCCTCATGTTATCACATGGTTCCATCCGTCGCACCCGAAATGGTGGTTTCCACATAGAAGAGCATAACCTTCGAGGGGGATAAGTGCGGTTTGTGAAGGCGGTCACACCTCGGAGTCTTGATATGTCTATAGCAACCTACCACCACAACCTAATGCATATATTAGGGCACCACCTATGTTTTGGTGAGGTTCCGACACCCTGAAGCCCCCGGTTCCGTCAACCCCCCCCCACAGTAGACCATAAGTCGACCGTGTCGTCTACCCTTCGACGGGCGTCGAAAGGGGGTAGCTCCAAGGACTTTTATACTTGGTTGTGTTTGGGTGGGCCATGTGAACATATCTAACCTGATTTGGCCTCATCTTATCACATGGTTCCATCCGTCGCACCCGAAATGGTGGTTTCCACATAGAAGAGTATAACCTTCGGGGGGATAAGTGCGGTTTGTGAAGGCGATCACACCTCGGAGTCTCGATATGTCTATAGCAACCTACCACCACAACCTAATGCATATATTAGGGCACCACCTATGTTTTGGTGAGGTTCCGACACCCGAAGCCCCCGGTTCCGTCGAAACCCCCCCACAGTAGACCAGAAGTCGACTGTGTCGTCTACCCCTTCGACGGGCGTCGAAAGGGGGTAGCTCCAAGGACTTTTATACTTGGTTGTGTTTGGGTGGGCCATGTGAACATAACTAACCTGATTTGGCCTCATGTTATCACATGGTTCCATCCGTCGCACCCGAAATGGTGGTTTCCACATAGAAGAGCATAACCTTCGGGGGGGATAAGTGCGGTTTGTGAAGGCGGTCACACCTCGGAGTCTCGATATGTCTATAGCAACCTACCACCACAACCTAATGCATATATTAGGGCGCCACCTATGTTTTGGTGAGGTTCCGACACCCGAAGCCCCCGGTTCCGTCGAAACCCCCCCCCCACAGTAGACCAGAAGTCGACCGTGTCGTCTACCCCTTCGACGGGCGTCGAAAGGGGGTAGCTCCAAGGACTTTTATACTTGGTTGTGTTTGGGTGGGCCATGTGAACATAACTAACCTGATTTGGCCTCATGTTATTGATACGTCTCCAACGTATCCATAATTTCTGATGTTCCATGCTTATATTATACAATTGCTACATGTTTTATATACACTTCATATCACTTTTATGCATTTTCTGGGACTAACCTATTAACAAGATGCCGAAGTGCCAGTTCCCTGTTTTCTGCTGTTTTTGGTTCCAGAAAAGTACTTCTGCGAATATTCTCGGAATTGCACGAAACAAAAGGCCACGTCCCTATTTTTCCAACACGTACACGAAGTCCGAAGGAGAGACGAAGAGGAGCCAGGAGGCGGCCAAACCACCTGGCGCGCGGGCCCCCTCCTGCCGCGCCGCCATATGGTGTGGCCCCTCGGGACTCCACCGACGCCGCCCCTTCGCCTATATATTGCCTCAGACGCGAAAACCCTAAAATAAAAGCCAATTTCCACGAAGAGTTCCGCAGCGCCGCCGCCATCGACGACAAGTTTCGGGGGACAGAATCTCTGTTCCGGCACGCCGCCGGGACGGGGAATTGCCCCCGGAGTCATCTCCATCGACTCCACCGCCATCTTCATCGCCGCTGCTGACTCCCATGATGAGGAGGGAGTAGTTCTCCCCCGAGGCTGAGGGCTCTACCGGTAGCTATGTGGTTCATCTCTCTCTCCCATGGTGTGATCTTTATGTGATCATGTGTATTGCTAGTATCGCTGAATACATTAATAATGTTTATGCTACTCAAGTGATTTTGTCTAGTTTCTGGAGTCATTGTGACAACACGGTATCAAGGTGACAGTGTGGGTACTTGTGTGACTCTATGAATAATTTAGACATTTATCATGGCTTATTCTTGGGAATTGTGGTGTTTGTTTACTCAGACTTTGAGGTGTGCTTTTGCAGCCCTACGCATAGTACTCTTGCTTCATCAAGAAGGAGAATAATCCCGAGTAGTATTTACTTGTGTTCAGTTGTGCTAATCTAGTTGAATATGTAGATGTTACTCTTTATCTATTATGCACTCTAGAGGTTACTTTAATATGAACTCCGGTACTCTCCACGGTGTAAAGGTGACAGTGTGTGCACCGTGTGTGACTCCTTTATGACGTTGTGGCGCTTGTTTACTCCGGCTTGAGGTGTGCTTTTGTAGCCCTACACAATGAATGGTGTTTGTTATCCAACAAGAGAGTGTTTAAGAGTAGCTTTTATTTATTCAGTTATGAGATCATTGTTGAGAGTGTCCACTAGTGAAAGTATGATCCCTAGGCCTTGTTTCTAAGCATTGAAACACCGTTTACAACAAGTTCTGCTACATGTTTGCTTGCTGCCATCTTTATTTCAGATTGCAATTACTACTTATAATCATCCATATACTTGTATTTCACTATCTCTTCGCCGAACTAGTGCACCTATACATCTGACAAGTGTATTGGGTGTGTTGGGGACACAAGAGACTTCTTGTATCTTAATTGCAGGGTTGCTTGAGAGGGATATCTTTGACCTCTACCTCCCTGAGTTCGATAAACCTTGGGTGATTCACTTAAGGGAAACTTGCTGCTGTTCTACAAACCTCTGCTCTTGGAGGCCCAACACTGTCTACAAGAATAGAAGCACACGTAGACATCAAGCTATTTTCTGGCGCCGTTGCCGGGGAGGTAAGGTAAAAGGTATTCACATCCTCTGGCTACTAAGCTATTTTCTAGTTTGTTGCTAGTGTGTGAGTGCTCGAAGTTATTTCCTTTAGATTCTGCAATTATATCTTTTTGTTTCTTGTTTTTATTTTCACTAGTTAGGCTTAATGGAAAACAACAAAAAATTAGAGATCTTTATGAACTTTATATTGAATTAGGACATGATGCTTTTGAAGAGAAAATTAAAAAACCTATGGAGGCTTGTTTGCATGATGGTAGCAATGGTATTACTATAAATTCTTTGAACACCATTATTGCTAATGCTATGGAAAAGTCTAAGCTTGGGGAAGCTAGTTGTGATGAATATGATATTTTTAGTCCCCCAAGCTTTAAGGAGGAAATTTGCTTTGATAATACTTTGCCTCCAATATATGATGATTATAATCATTGTGATATTTTCAGTCCACCTACTATTGAGGATATAGTTTATGTTGATTATGATATGCCTCCTATATATGATGTTTACAATGATGAATATGATATTCTCAGTCCATCTACTATTGAGGATAAAATTCATTATGATTATTCTATGCCTCCAATTTATGATGATTACAATGATGGATGTGATACTTTTACTCCACTATTATTAATGATTATGCTTATGTGGAGAGTAATGATACTTTTATGCATGTGGATCATGATAAGAATGCTTATGTGATAGCTATATTGTTGAGTTTATTCATGATGCCGCTGAAAATTATTTTGAGAGAGGAAAGTATGGTTATAGAAATTTCATGTTACTAAATTTCTCTCTTTATGATGAAGTTTTGAGCTTTCTCTTGATTTGCTTTTATTTGCTGGGTACTTTAAGACCTACTGGTCCTTATGAGAGAGGGAGACACGGCTTCATATATCACAATAATATTAAGTCTCCTCTCTTTATGTTGAAATTTTTGAAGTTGCACTTGTTTTGCTTTCTATGCTAGTCACTTTGTGCTTCATTGATTTATTTTTCTTACAAGATTCCTTTGCATAGGAAGTGGGTTAGATTAAATGTGTTTGGTATTTGCTTTTTGATGCTCTCTTATATTCAACTCTTATACATATGAGGCATCATCAAAATCACTATGCCTAGCTAAAAGGCTTTAAAGAAAAGCGCTTATGGGAGACAACCCATTGTTTTTATTTTCTGTTATTTTTGTTTTTTTTTGTTTTGAGTCAAGGTGTTTGTTACTTCTGTAGCAACTCCTTTGTATCTTTATTTTATTGCATTGTTGTGCCAAGTAAAGTTCTTTATTGAAAGTTGATGCAAGATTTGGATTTCTGCGCAGACAGATTTTTAGCTGTCACGAATTTGAGCTTTTCTCCCTGAGAAAATTCGAAAAATTCTAAAAAATCACGCATCTTCCTCAGATATGTACGCAACTTTCATTAATTTGGCCAGATCCATCTGAGCAACTTAAGTGCCTCGAAAAAATTCGTCTTCACAGACTGTTCTGTTTTTGACAGATTCTGCCTTTTGTTTTGCATTCGCTCTTTTACGATGTTTGTGTGGATTTCTTTGCTCCACAAAGCAGTGGCTGTAGCTAATGTCCAGAAGCTTTGGGAATGATTGTATCATTACAGAATATGAGAATTTTTGATTATGCACTAACCCTCTAATGAGAACTGTTTCGAGTTTGGTGTGAAGGAAGTTTTCAAGGATCAAGCGAGAAGGGTGATATTATGTGATCAAGAAGAGTGAAAAGCCTAAGCTTGGGGATGCCCCCGTGGTTCATCCCACCATATTCAAGAAGACTCAAGCGTCTAAGCTTGGGGATGCCCAAGGCATCCCCTTCTTCATCAACAACTTATCAGGTCATCTCTAGTGAAACTATATTTTAATTCTTTCACATCTTATGCGCTTTACTTGGAGCGTCTGTGTGCTTTTATTTTTGTTTTTGTTTGAATAAATTCGGATCCTAGCAATCCTTGTGTGGGAGAGAGACACGCTCCGCTTTTTCATGTGAATACTCATGTTCTTCACTTATATTTGTTGAGTATTCTTAACTAGCTACTGCAGTGCTTTTAGCTCCTGTTTTTCATGCATCTCTTCGAGCTGTTAGCACTTGTTTATAAATACTCTCTTGCTGCATTATATTATCATTTGGAGAGTTTATGTTTAAATAAATTGATTGGTGTTTGTTTGGAAGAAAGAAAATGCTACATGTGGTAGTTGGTATTGGAAAAGACATCTTGCTATAGTCATGTACTAGTTGATCTTGTCTTGTTTCGATTTGACACTTTGCAATTGTTTTGAGCTCTCAAGTAGATCATGTTTAAGCTCTTGCATCATGTAGTTAAAGCCTAGTAGTGGAGAACTACCGTAGAGCTTGTTGAGACTTGGGTTGCATATTTGTTTCTCTAAGGTCTAGATATTTTCTGGTAAAATGTTTGAGCAACAAGGAAGACAGTGTAGAGTCTTATAATACTTGCAATATGTTTTTATTGTCTTGCTGTACCGGTTTATACTTGTGTTTGCTTCAAACAACCTTGCTAGCCTAAACTCTGTACTGAGAGGGAATGCTTCTCGTGCATCCAAACCTTGAGCCAAAACCCATGCCATTTGTGTCCACCATACCTACCTACTATGTGGTATTTCCTGCCATTCCAAGTAAATACTTCATGTGCTACCTTTAAACTATTCAAAACTTTATTACTCCTTATTTGTGTCAATGTTTTATAGCTCATGAGGAAGTATGTGGTGTTTTATCTTTCAATCTTGTCACAGACTTTCACCAATGGACTAGTGGCATATACATCCGCTTATCCAATAATTTGCAAAAAGAGCTGGCAACGGGGTGCCCAGCCCCAATTAATTACAACTTTCATTAATAATTCTCTTCACATGTTTTGCCCTGATTTATCAGTAAGCAACTTAATTTGCAAATAGACACTCCTCCATGGTATGTGAATGTTGGAAGGCACCCGAGGATTCGGTTAGCCATGGCTTGTGTAAGCAAAAGGTTGGGAGGAGTGTCATCTATAAAGAAACTAAAATACATGTGTAAACAAAAGAGAAGAGGGATGATCTACCTTGCTGGTAGAGATAACGTCCTTCATGGGAGCCGCTCTTGAAAGTCTGGTTGACAAGGGGGTTAGAGTGCCCACTACCATTCGTTGACAACAACAAACACCTCTCAAAATTTATTGTGCTCTCTTATGCTTTCGAAAACTTAAAAAGCTCTAGCACATGATTTAATCCCTGCTTCCCTCTGCGAAGGGCCTATCTTTTACTTTATGTTGAGTCAGTTTACCTACTCCTTTCTATCTCAGAAGCAAACACTTGTGTCAACTTTGTGTGCATTGATTCTTACATGTTTACTTATTGCACTTGTTATATTGCTTTATGTTGACAACTATCCATGAGATATACATGTTACAAGTTGAAAGCAATGCTGAAACTTAATCATCCTTTGTGTTGCTTCAATGCCTTTTACTTTGAATCTATTGCTTTATGAGTTACCTCTTATGCAAAACTTTTTGATGCTTGTCTTGAAAGTACTATTCATGAAAAGTTTTTGCTTATATGATTCATTGTTTACTCTTTATCTACCTGTTAGCAAACTATAGACCATTGTTTTGAGTCACTTCATTCATGACATGAGCCTAGCAATATTATGATCAAGATTGTGTGAAAGCATGTCTCCTCAGAAATTATTTGTTGTTATCGTTTTACCTACTCGAGACGAGTAGAACTAAGCTTGGGATGCTTGATCACTACTGCAGAAAGGTTTATAGGCGCCATTTAATTAGTGACGGACAAAACTGTGCCCGTCGCTAGTAAGTATTACCGGTGACAGGTAAGAATAAGCCTGTCACTAGTACAAAACACTAGTGACGAGCTCATAAAAATGTCCGTCACTAGTATTTGTTTGCAAGGCGGCTAAAAAGGAAAATTATTTAGTGACGTGCATTTATAAATGCCTGTCACTAGTAATCCACGTCGCATGCGCATGTGACTGCCTTTGGCCAGAAAATAACCGCACAGATCCATCCGCTAACATTATCTCGAAAGAAAATAATTGCACTTTGCGCGCGGGAATTTAGAACTTTAGCGCGAAAAGAGCCTGGGCCCGAAAATTTTCGCTGCCGCCTCCAAAATCCAAACCGGCACCAATATTTCTTTCTTCCCAAATAGAAAAATAATCTTATCTAGTTCCTCACTACTACGCCGCATCCGCCGCCTCTCGGTTGGCTGCCGCCGCCCGTCCAACGGCGGCGAATTTCGCCGGCCTGCTCTGCTCATTACCCCTTTCTACTTCGCAGTCGACGAAATCGTGTTGCTTCTGTGGCCCGGCGCTGGCCCGCCGTCACCTTAACCCTAGCCGCGTCCATTCTCTCAGTTCCAGCCTCTCTCCGATCCCAAAATCCAGATCCACGCATTCCCATTCACATCCTTATGGTCGCCCTGTCTGCTTCAGGTCAGATCCGCCGAGTTGTGCGGGGCTTCTACAACTGAGGAGTTCGCCGCCGTACCAGCCGTTGACGACGTCGACGCCTAATGCTTGCCGGACGTCGGGGCCGGGGATACGCCGGAGCAAGGTAAGTCCCCGTGTCCCGGATGCGAGCCATCCAAGGGTACGCGCTGCCCCATGACTATGCCATCGCCTCCGCCGTTTGTACCTATCTCCGCTTTTGCTGGACACCACCGGATCTTCTCTCCTGACAGCAAGCAAGGTAAACCACAGCTTATGCCCTCATCTCTCCCCTCAAGCTTGCTAGCTGTTGTTCACTTACTTGTTTTTCTGGTGGATCCATGTACAGATAGTCAACTTGTCCAAGGTATTAAGTCAGGTTGCTGCCGATAGAAGTGGCTGCTTGTTGTTGTTGCTGCTGACTAGGATGCATGGACTGGGGACTAGGGACGAATGTCATCTGGGATCAGAGACATGATTCCTTGGACCATATGCATGGTTAGGCTTCTCTTATTCTATGCATGAAATTTTGTTGTCGTGTTGATTTGCTGTCAGATGTCCAGAAATAAGAGTGCAGGTGATTGCAACCTATGCATCAAGCCTTTCAAAGATTTTCATCTATTTGTTTCAAGACAGACAGTTGCAATCTATGCTATAAGATACTAGTACTAGTTATTTTATACTGTTCTTGCCAAATGCTAAACAATTGTGTGCCGAGGGGTTAAATCAGTTACATGCCAGCAGTTTGATAAATATCTCAGCAAGCTATGACAACCAAGCAGGGAGGAAAGCAACCCTGCTTGCTTTCTGCTACCTTTATGAATTGGGTTGTGCACACACAGTTACGAATCTCTATTTCAATTAATCAATTTCTCCCTTTCTCTTTGATGCAACTCACTAATTATCCTATTCTTACCTCTGTATGTGCAGATGGATTTATGTAAATCCACACTATATACATGGATTATCTTTACGCTACTGTACAATTTGGAAGTCCTTTCTCATACTTTACAAGCTCAACAGGACATATAAAAATTGTTTACTGTATCTCTCTGTTAAGATAACACATGCCACACTTTTAAACTCTTAGTGATATATGCACTGGCCCCTCTTTTTCTGCAAATTATTTATATAGTAGATCCCTTGTTCCACTAAAATTGATCAATGGAACAACGGAAAAAGCTCATTCGCACAACAATCGTTTTTGGGCATCATACAATGAAATCTTAGAGGCTGGGAGGTGCTACTCCATGGCGAGGAGGTTAGTAGCGCATTTGTCTGGCTACCAATTAAATTTGCGTCCCCGCATTTAATTATTACTCCACCCATCTTGTAGTATCTTTTTTTCCTTGTTTTTTGTGTGCGAGATGTAGTTCAAGTTACCATTCTGTCAATCTCTAAATAGTTGCAGTAACCATGTTTATATTATTGATTTTGAGCTCGTGATTTGAATTTTGTACCACCATCTGCTTGTACCGATGCAATTTCTCTATCAACCTAGTACTGAATTATCCTATAGACTAGTGTGAAACTGTCGACAACAGATGGGCAAATAGATAAATCGATTGTATTAAAATTTGTAGCTTTAATTGGCAGACTGTCCGAGCATGTAACTTTTCATGATTTGTAACAGGCGTCAGGTGCCGCTCTCCATTATGGGAAAGCATTAGTCCCAGATAGTCACCGTATCATTCCAAACCTGTGATATTTCGTGAAATATTGTCAGGATATTATTCAACTGCACCTTTTGATCTTTATTCTCTTTCGTGAGCTTTGCTTCATCCCTTGTGCTTCTCTACTTCTGAGGTACCAGGGCCACTGTGCCGTTGCTATTTGTGCTTCTACCTTTGATCCGACTTCCTAATTGATGTTCAGTTGTGCTGATGCAGGTGTAATTGATGGCTCGACCTTGTAGTTCTATTGCCTCTGGTTATTGTCACTGCCTATTTGTTCTGATTCGACTTGATCATGTGGTGAGGGTTAATTGTTTTTCTTTAATAAGGTCATATGGGTGTTTAACTTGCTAGTTTGTTTATCATTACCTTGCTAGTTTGTTTGACACGTGAGCTAGCAGTCACACCATACTGAATTTCCTTCAGTTTTCTTGTAGTGTCAAAGAATGGAGATGTACAAGTAGCTAATGATCCTGTGGACTATGAAGTGGACGCCTGGACATATCAATGTGGCTGGCACCATTGGGGGAATATTTTTGGATTGTGCTGTGTGTTTTGGATTGTCCTATGTGTGATGTTAATGCGACGTTGTAATTGGGATCATGCAATTTGCAGGTTCTTATATCATTGTGTTATCTGTGCCAATATTATGTCATATTGGACTATCTGGAATATAGTGGAAAATGCATTTTATTTTTTTTATTACCGAAATGCATAACAGTGACAGGCAGGATATTGGGTCTGTCACTAGAAAACTGCACGTTTCTGTGCCTTTGATCAATACTAGTGACGTGCACATTCTATTACTCGTCACTGCTATACACATACTAGCGACGGGCAGATGCCTGTCACTAGTAACTATGTACCAGTGACAGCATATCAGTGACAGGCGGCTTGCCCGTCACTAGTGGGCATTTTGGGCCCGTCGCTGGTAGCCTATTCTGCAGTAGTGGATATGTCTCCAACGTATCCATAATTTCTGATGTTCCATGCTTATATTATAACAATTGCTACATGTTTTATATACACTTCATATCACTTTTATGCATTTTCTGGGACTAACCTATTAACAAGATGCCGAATTGCCAGTTCCCTGTTTTCTGATGTTTTTGGTTCCAGAAAAGTACTTCTGCGAATATTCTCAGAATTGCACGAAACAAAAGGCCACGTCCCTATCTTTCCAACACGTACACGAAGTCTGAAGGAGAGACGAAGAGGAGCCAGGAGGCGGCCAAACCACCTGGCGACGCGGGCCCACCTCCTGCCGCGCCGCCATATGGTGTGGCCCCCTCGGGACTCCACCGACGCCGCCCCTTCGCCTATATATTGCCTCAGACGCGAAAACCCTAAAATAATAAGCCAATTTCCACGAAGAGTTCCGCAGCGCCGCCGCCATCGACGACAAGTTTCGGGGGACAGAATCTCTGTTCCGGCACGCCGCCGGGACAGGGAATTGCCCCCGGAGTCATCTCCATCGACTCCACCGCCATCTTCATCGCCGCTGCTGACTCCCATGATGAGGAGGGAGTAGTTCTCCCCCGAGGCTGAGGGCTCTACCGGTAGCTATGTGGTTCATCTCTCTCTCCCATGGTGTGATCTTTATGTGATCATGTGTATTGCTAGTATCGCTGAATACATTAATAATGTTTATGCTACTCAAGTGATTTTGTCTAGTTTCTGGAGTCATTGTGACAACACGGTATCAAGGTGACAGTGTGGGTACTTGTGTGACTCTATGAATAATTTAGACATTTATCATGGCTTATTCTTGGGAATTGTGGTGTTTGTTTACTCAGACTTTGAGGTGTGCTTTTGCAGCCCTACGCATAGTACTCTTGCTTCATCAAGAAGGAGAATAATCCCGAGTAGTATTTACTTGTGTTCAGTTGTGCTAATCTAGTTGAATATGTAGATGTTACTCTTTATCTATTATGCACTCTAGAGGTTACTTTAATATGAACTCCGGTACTCTCCACGGTGTAAAGGTGACAGTGTGTGCACCGTGTGTGACTCCTTTATGACGTTGTGGCGCTTGTTTACTCCGGCTTGAGGTGTGCTTTTGTAGCCCTACACAATGAATGGTGTTTGTTATCCAACAAGAGAGTGTTTAAGAGTAGCTTTTATTTATTCAGTTATGAGATCATTGTTGAGAGTGTCCACTAGTGAAAGTATGATCCCTAGGCCTTGTTTCTAAGCATTGAAACACCGTTTACAACAAGTTCTGCTACATGTTTGCTTGCTGCCATCTTTATTTCAGATTGCAATTACTACTTTAATCATCCATATCACTTGTATTTCACTATCTCTTCGCCGAACTAGTGCACCTATACATCTGACAAGTGTATTGGGTGTGTTGGGGACACAAGAGACTTCTTGTATCTTAATTGCAGGGTTGCTTGAGAGGGATATCTTTGACCTCTACCTCCCTGAGTTCGATAAACCTTGGGTGATTCACTTAAGGGAAACTTGCTGCTGTTCTACAAACCTCTGCTCTTGGAGGCCCAACACTGTCTACAAGAATAGAAGCACACGTAGACATCAAGCTATTTTCTGGCGCCGTTGCCGGGGAGGTAAGGTAAAAGGTATTCACATCCTCTGGCTACTAAGCTATTTTCTAGTTTGTTGCTAGTGTGTGAGTGCTCGAAGTTATTTCCTTTAGATTCTGCAATTATATCTTTTTGTTTCTTGTTTTTATTTTCACTAGTTAGGCTTAATGGAAAACAACAAAAAATTAGAGATCTTTATGAACTTTATATTGAATTAGGACATGATGCTTTTGAAGAGAAAATTAAAAAACCTATGGAGCTTGTTTGCATGATGGTAGCAATGGTATTACTATAAATTCTTTGAACACCATTATTGCTAATGCTATGGAAAAGTCTAAGCTTGGGGAAGCTAGTTGTGATGAATATGATATTTTTAGTCCCCCAAGCTTTAAGGAGGAAATTTGCTTTGATAATACTTTGCCTCCAATATATGATGATTATAATCATTGTGATATTTTCAGTCCACCTACTATTGAGGATATAGTTTATGTTGATTATGATATGCCTCCTATATATGATGTTTACAATGATGAATATGATATTCTCAGTCCATCTACTATTGAGGATAAAATTCATTATGATTATTCTATGCCTCCAATTTATGATGATTACAATGATGGATGTGATACTTTTACTCTCACTATTATAATGATTATGTTTATGTGGAGAGTAATGATACTTTTATGCATGTGGATCATGATAAGAATGCTCTATGTGATAGCTATATTGTTGAGTTTATTCATGATGCCGCTGAAAATTATTTTGAGAGAGGAAAGTATGGTTATAGAAATTTCATGTTACTAAATTTCTCTCTTTATGATGAAGTTTTGAGCTTTCTCTTGATTTGCTTTTATTTGCTGGGTACTTTAAGACCTACTGGTCCTTATGAGAGAGGGAGACACGCTTCATATATCACAATAATATTAAGTCTCCTCTCTTTATGTTGAAATTTTTGAAGTTGCACTTGTTTTGCTTTCTATGCTAGTCACTTTGTGCTTCATTGATTTATTTTTCTACAAGATTCCTTTGCATAGGAAGTGGGTTAGATTAAATGTGTTTTATTTGCTTTTTGATGCTCTCTTATATTCAACTCTTATACATATGAGGCATCATCAAAAATACATGCCTAGCTAAAAGGCTTTAAAGAAAAGCGCTTATGGGAGACAACCCATTGTTTTTATTTTCTGTTATTTTTGTTTTTTTTTGTTTTGAGTCAAGGTGTTTGTTACTTCTGTAGCAACTCCTTTGTATCTTTATTTTATTGCATTGTTGTGCCAAGTAAAGTTTTTATTGAAAGTTGATGCAAGATTTGGATTTCTGCGCAGTAACAGATTTTTAGCTGTCACGAATTTGAGCTTTTCTCCCTGGAGAAAATCGAAAATTCTAAAAAATCACGCATCTTCTCAGATATGTACGCAACTTTCATTAATTTGGGCCAGATCCATCTGAGCAACTTAAGTGCCTCGAAAAAATTCGTCTTCACAGACTGTTCTGTTTTTGACAGATTCTGCCTTTTGTTTTGCATTCGCTCTTTTACGATGTTTGTGTGGATTTCTTTGCTCCACAAAGCATCAGTGGCTGTAGCTAATGTCCAGAAGCTTTGGGAATGATTGTATCATTACAGAATATGTGAATTTTTGATTATGCACTAACCCTCTAATGAGAACTGTTTCGAGTTTGGTGTGAAGGAAGTTTTCAAGGATCAAGCGAGAAGGGTGATATTATGTGATCAAGAAGAGTGAAAAGCCTAAGCTTGGGGATGCCCCCGTGGTTCATCCCAGCCATATTCAAGAAGACTCAAGCGTCTAAGCTTGGGGATGCCCAAGGCATCCCCTTCTTCATCAACAACTTATCAGGTCATCTCTAGTGAAACTATATTTTAATTCTTTCACATCTTATGCGCTTTACTTGGAGCGTCTGTGTGCTTTTATTTTTGTTTTTGTTTGAATAAATTCGGATCCTAGCAATCCTTGTGTGGGAGAGAGACACGCTCCGCTTTTTCATGTGAATACTCATGTTCTTCACTTATATTTGTTGAGTATTCTTAACTAGCTACTGCAGTGCTTTTAGCTCCTGTTTTTCATGCATCTCTTCGAGCTGTTAGCACTTGTTTATAAACACTCTCTTGCTGCATTATATTATCATTTGGAGAGTTTATGTTTAAATAAATTGATTGGTGTTTGTTTGGAAGAAAGAAAATGCTACATGTGGTAGTTGGTATTGGAAAAGACATCACTCTTGCTACTAGTACATGTACTAGTTGATGGCTGTTTTGTCTGTTTCGATTTGACACTTTCAATTGTTTTGAGCTCTCAAGTAGATCATGTTTAAGCTCTTGCATCATGTAGTTAAAGCCTAGTAGTGGAGAACTACCGTAGAGCTTGTTGAGACTTGGTTTGCATATTTGTTTTCTCTAAGGTCTAGATATTTTCTGGTAAAATGTTTGAGCAACAAGGAAGACAGTGTAGACAAGGTTCCGACACCCCGAAGCCCCCGGTTCCGTCGAAACCCCCCACAGTAGACCATAAGTCGACTGTGTCGTCTACCCCTTCGACGGGCGTCGAAAGGGGGTAGCTCCAAGGACTTTTATACTTGGTTGTGTTTGGGTGGGCCATGTGACCATAACTAACCTGATTTGGCCTCATGTTCTCACATGGTTCCATCCGTCGCACCCAAAATGGTGGTTTCCACATAGAAGAGCATAACCTTCGGGGGGGATAAGTGCGGTTTGTGAAGGGGGTCACACCTCGGAGTCTCGATATGTCTATAGCAACCTACCACCACAACCTAATGCATATATTAGGGCACCACCTATGTTTTGGTGAGGTTCCGACACCCTGAAGCCCCCGGTTCCGTCGAAACCCCCCAAAGTAGACCAGAAGTCGACCGTGTCGTCTACCCCTTCGACGGGCGTCGAAAGGGGGTAGCTCCAAGGACTTTTATACTTGGTTGTGTTTGGGTGGGCCATGTGAACATAACTAACCTGATTTGGCCTCATGTTATCACATGGTTCCATCCGTCGCACCCGAAATGGTGGTTTCCACATAGAAGAGCATAACCTTCGGGGGATAAGTGCGGTTTGTGAAGGCGGTCACACCTCGGAGTCTCGATATGTCTATAGCAACCTACCACCACAACCTAATGCATATATTAGGGCACCACCACTAGTACAGAACGACACATTGGAAACGGGCCAAAAACCCCTTCGGCAACGGAGAAAGGGTCCGTGTCCCCGCCTCTGTCACTGATGTGAAGGCCTTCATCGGTAACGGAGGCCAAAAACCGTTTCCGATGAGGTCTCCATTTGGCAACGGTTGTGCGCAGACCTCCGTTTTCTTAGTTTTCCTTCATCAGATACGGAGTTTGCCATCCACCCGTTTGCATTGAGCATTTCTCATATTTCCGTTACAGGACGCCACGTTTACAAATGCCACTAGATACTTAAAATCTCACAGCACAAGCTCAAATACTAAAACGGTAACAGATTTCATTCATATCACAATGTAACTTTACATTTCCATCACAATTTCACCTTTACAATTGCATCACAAGATGTGACAAATATAAGAGGTAAAACGATAACAGATTTCATCTATACTAAGCCTATCATGTCAAAGGACGGAAAGAATATATGATTTCTTTCCTACATCCTTTTCCACAATCCTCGCAGGTGTCACTCTAGCTATCTCTTCTTATCTCAACTTCTTGAGAGAAGGATGTTGAAGCTTTGTACCCTATACATTAGTAAATAGAGTTACAATTGTTAAATACATATGCTAAAACAAATACACTATGAATTTAAGCAAACTGAAACAATATCTTACCTATGTCTTGAGGTGGCTCTTATTGATGAATCAGAGCAGCCAACACACGGCTTGTCAACAAGATATTGCGATGTCAGCAGCTTCATAGGATGCCTGACAACGATCATCCTTTCCATGGAGGCCACCACCGGCTCTAAATTTTTTATGCAGTGTCACCGAAATCTAATCTAATCCGTCACCGATGTGACATTTCGGTGACACTGTATAAAACACTCTTACTTAAAAAAGTATTTTATGCAGTGTACCAAAATGTCACAATAGCGACGGTGGATATGTATGGTGGAGTTTGAAAGGGAACAGCTTGATATCCCTAAATGTAAATAAGGATTTATGTTAGTTCTGACACTACTAGATAGAACAAACAATTTAACACAATAATATTAAGTATACAATAGTATATAGTGTGTACTGACCTGTGTATATAATTGGAGCCCATTATGGGAAAGTCAACAAACACTACTCAATTGAGTAATGTTCGTTGTTTGTTCTGTGTCTCCGACTTTTTTATGCAATGTCACCGAAATAGACTCCTGTTTTCACATGGACTAGTTAGCTAAACTACAACCGGTTGCAAGTGCACAATAGGCAAGTTAACTACATCAAGAAATGATCTAGATAGAACTACCGGATGTGAACTGAACTACTTTCAACAAGTTAGCTAAACTACAACTAGTTGCAAGTGCACAATAGGCAAGTTAACTACATCAAGAAATGATCTAGATAGAACTACCGGATGTGAACTGAACTACTTTCAACAAGTTAGCTAAACTACAACTAGTTGCAAGTGCACAATAGGCAAGTTAACTACATCAAGAACTGATCTAGATAGAACAACCGGATGTGAACTGAACTACTTTCAACAAGTTAGCTAAACTACAACTAGTTGCAAGTGCACAATAGGCAAGTTAACTACATCAAGAACTGATCTAGATAAAACTACCGGATGTGAACTGAAGTACTATCAACAAGTAAGCTAAACTACAACTAGTTGCAAGTGCACAATAGGCAAGTTAACTACATCAAGAAATGATCTAGATAGAACTACCGAATGTGAACTGAACTATTTCAACAAGTTAGCTAAACTACAACTAGTTGCAAGTGCACAATAGGCAAGTTAACTACATCAAGAAATGATCTAGATAGAACTACCGGATGTGAACTGAACTACTTTCAACAAGTTAGCTAAACTACAACTAGTTGCAAGTGCACAATAGGCAAGTTAACTACATCAAGAACTGATCTAGATAGAACTACCGGATGTGAACTGAACTACTTTCAACAAGTTAGCTAAACTACAACTAGTTGTAAGTGCACAATAGGCAAGTTAACTACATCAAGAACTGATCTAGATAAAACTACCGGATGTGAACTGAACTACTATCAACAAGTAAGCTAAACTACAACTAGTTGCAAGTGCACAATAGGCAAGTTAACTACATCAAGAAATGATCTAGATAGAACTACCGGATGTGGATCTGATACCTTCTTCACGTCGCCGTTGGATCGATCTAGCAGATCCGGAAGTGGTGGAGGCAGAGGAAGTGGACAGAGCGACGACCTCGCCGTGTCGGGCGAGATGGCGAAGACCTCGCCGTGCCGGGGACATGGCGAACACCTCGCCGTGTCGGGGGAGATGGCGAAGACCTCGCCGTGATAGCCGTCGTCTGGGCAGAGACGGCGCCGCCACGGCGCCGGCGATGGCCGCAACGCCAGGAGGCGCCACCACGAACAGATCTAGCATACTGGGACAGAGTGAGGAAACGAGTGATAGGTTTTGCTCTGTACGCCCATATATATATGTAAAACATAGGAAACGATTCTTTAGAAGGACCATTTCCTTTGTGTTTCTTCCACTGAGGTGTGGGAGCTACGTGCCCACTCTGTGGAATTTTTTCTACTCTCTGGAATAATATTTTCCTAATCTCTACTATATGGAGAAAACCACTTATAGGATACTTATATTAATATTAGTGATTACTACATTACATACGTAGTACATATTAATAATAATAAAGTAAATTACAGTTGGAGAACTTATAGAACTACTACTAGCTACTTCTTGTTTTTCTTGCGTCCTGCTTCCGCGCAATCCTCGTCCTTCTCACGGCCTCGCTTATTGGGGGCCATTGGAGGTGGTGGCGGCGGCGGCAGCATATCGGAGGCGGTGGCGGCGGCTTTCTTCTCCGTCGCCGGGGCTCCCTTCTTGGGACCGGCACCTCCGCCTCGTCCTCCTCGTCGTCCTCCTCCTCCTCCTTCTCCTCTTCGGTTGACTCTCATCAGAATCAACCTTCGGCGGGCTCAGCATCAAGGTGGGATCATGGAAGTTGGCGTATTCGTCGTCGCTCGTCTCCGGCGTCGGTCCTTCAACGGACTCGCCGGTGACGGGGAGACTGTCCCGCGGCGACTCAGTGTGCTCCTGTGTGTCGTTGCTGCGAGGCATCTTCGCTAATCAGTAGGAGGGAGCGAGCGAGCGAGAGAGAGAGAGCAGATTCGGTGGCGTCTTGAGCTAGCAAGGATTGGGGTTTTCAAGGAGTAGTGGGCGGTGCCACTACGCCATGGCATTTACTCGCCTCGCTTCGAATTCCAAGATGGAACGTGTCCACATATCGGAAACGGAGCCAGAATTAAGACCGTTGCCAATATAATAGGTGACGGAGATTGGAAAGGGTCCGTTGCCAATGTAGGCGGGCCTGGTCAGGTTTGTGCGCACCGGCCGCGCGGAAAGCGCGATTCTCCGTCGCCTAACGCCTGCCGTTTCCATAGAGGGGTATCCGATGTGTCGTTCTGTACTAGTGCACCTATGTTTTGGTGAGGTTTCGACACCCGAAGCCCCCGGTTCCGTCGAAACCCCCCCCCACAGTAGACCAGAAGTCGACCGTGTCGTCTACCCCGTCGACGGGCGTCGAAAGGGGGTAGCTCCAAGGACTTTTATACTTGGTTGTGTTTGGGTGGGCCATGTGAACATAACTAACCTGATTTGGCCTCATTTTATCACATGGTTCCATCCGTCGCACCCGAAATGGTGGTTTCCACATAGAAGAGCATAACCTTCGAGGGGGATAAGTGCGGTTTGTGAAGGCGGTCACACCTCGGAGTCTTGATATGTCTATAGCAACCTACCACCACAACCTAATGCATATATTAGGGCACCACCTATGTTTTGGTGAGGTTCCGACACCCCGAAGCCCCGGTTCCGTCGAAACCCCCCACAGTAGACCATAAGTCGACCGTGTCGTCTACCCCTTCGACGGGCGTCGAAAGGGGTAGCTCCAAGGACTTTTATACTTGGTTGTGTTTGGGTGGGCCATGTGAACATAACTAACCTGATTTGGCCTCATGTTATCACATGGTTCCATCCGTCGCACCCGAAATGGTGGTTTCCACATAGAAGAGCATAACCTTCGGGGGGGATAAGTGCGGTTTGTGAAGGCGGTCACACCTCGGAGTCTCGATATGTCTATAGCAACCTACCACCACAACCTAATGCATATATTAGGGCACCACCTATGTTTTGGTGAGGTTCCAACACCCCGAAGCCCCCGGTTCCGTCGAAACCCCCCCACAGTAGACCAGAAGTCGACCGTGTCGTCTACCCCTTCGACGGGCGTCGAAAGGGGGTAGCTCCATGGACTTTTATACTTGGTTGTGTTTGGGTGGGCCATGTGAACATAATTAACCTGATTTGGCCTCATGTTATCACATGGTTCCATCCGTCGCACCCGAAATGGTGGTTTCCACATAGAAGAGCATAACCTTCGAGGGGGATAAGTGCGGTTTGTGAAGGCGGTCACACCTCGGAGTCTTGATATGTCTATAGCAACCTACCACCACAACCTAATGCATATTAGGGCACCACCTATGTTTTGGTGAGGTTCCGACACCCCGAAGCCCCCGGTTCCGTCGAAACCCCCCCACAGTAGACCAGAAGTCGACCGTGTCGTCTACCCCTTCGACGGGCGTCGAAAGGGGGTAGCTCCAAGGACTTTTATACTTGGTTGTGTTTGGGTGGGCCATGTGAACATAATTAACCCGATTTGGCCTCATGTTATCACATGGTTCCATCCGTCGCACCCGAAATGGTGGTTTCCACATAGAAGAGCATAACCTTCGAGGGGGATAAGTGCGGTTTCTGAAGGCGGTCACACCTCGGAGTCTCGATATGTCTATAGCAACCTACCAGCACAGCCTAATGCATATATTAGGGCACCGCCTATGTTTTGGTGAGGTTCCGACACCCCGAAGCCCCCGGATCCGTCAAAACCCCCCCACAGTAGACCAGAAGTCGATCGTGTCGTCTACCCCTTCGACGGGCGTCGAAAGGGGGTAGCTCCAAGGATTTTTATACTTGGTTGTGTTTGGGTGGGCCAAGTGAACATAATTAACCTGATTTGGCATCATGTTATGACATGATTCCATCTGTGAGCGTCTCCCCGTTGACCGCGAGGCCGGGGGAGGCATGGAGGACGCGAGTGCAGTCCTCGCTGAAGCGGAAGCGCACGAAGAAGTCAAATGGCGGCGCGCAAACCTCCACCTTGACGTGGCGGCGGTCCACACCGCACTGCACCACCACCGCCCCCACGACCGTCTCCGGCGACACCGGTGGTCAGCTACCTCCGACCGTCGCCATCAGTGCGCGCCCGCTCCACTTCTCCTCCAGCTTGACCATGCCGGGAGTGCGAGACAACACACAGTGCCCACGCTCGGAGTCTTCAAGCCCACTCCACATCCTTCTCCTGAAACTATCTACGACGGAGTAAATATTGCAATGGGCGAATTTGTGTGTAAAAGATCAGTGGCCGGGGGGGTCTTTTATAGCCTTCCCACCAGCTACCCCGCCCAAAATTTCCCGCCAAAAAAAAACCTGCAAAATTTCCCGCCGAAAATTTTACCACCCAAATTTTTTACAGGTCGTGTAATAAAGAACATAAAATACTGTGCGACTAAACACATCGATGAACAAATCAAACGGTTTCCCCGAGCTACAGTCGCACACTGGCTGCGATATCACATGCAGTGTGCGACTGAGCTCGGGAATCCGGATGATTTGTGTTGGACGCCACGAATTAATCCGAATGAAAAATAAGTTGTGTTGAAAACCTAAATATAGCTGAAACAAAACACACGGTTTCCCCTAGCTATAGCCCTACACTGATTCACGGTTGAATGTCGTTGCATTCAGTGTAGGGCATAGCTAGGGAACCCAAATGTTTTGTGTTTGAGCACAAGGTAGAATATATGAGTGAGTAACCTGGGAAACAAAACACATGGTTTCCCCTAGCTACAGCCCTACAGTGATTCACGGTCGAATGTCGTTGCATTCACTGTAGGACGTAGCTAGGGAACCCGAATGTTGTGTGTTTGAGAAGAATGAGTGAGAAAGCTGGCTGAGAGGTGCCGTATTTATAGGCGAGCTTAGGGCTGAGGAGCTGGCGCCATCTGAAAATAACCCTAAAAATTGGCTCCATTTCGCCGAGAAAGACACTCGGCGAAGGCCTCCACATCGGCGACGAATTGGCGCCATCTGAAAATAATTCTCCCGCCCAGCAGGTTTGCCGAGGGCAGCTCCCGGCGAAGAAATGGCGCGGAACGAAATTTTCGTTCCCGCCCATGTCTTCGCCGAGTGCCGTCCACCGACAAACTCGGCGAAATGGCGCGGCAAACCAAATTTTTTCTGCGCCATTTCTTCGCCGAGAGCCAGCCACCGACAGGCTCGGCGAAAGTTTGAAGAAAAGGCGGCAAAATGTCAAAAGTTTCGCGCGCACTTTTTACCGAGTGCTGTTGTCGTCGAAGAAAAGTGCTCCCATCTTCGCCGGCTGTGGCACTCGGCGAAATTGGCGCATCGCCGCCGAAATTTGGGTCCCACTGGCAGGCGCCACGTAGTCATCCATTTCGCCGAGATCGCTGTTTTGCCGAGTGTTTTCGTGGACGTTCGCCGAGAATTAAGTCTTCGCCGAGCGCTTTTTCCACGGAGTACCGGCGAAGGTTATGTTCGCCGAGTGTATCAGAGTTCGCCGAGTTTCGTCTGCGAGGTGTCGGCTTTGACGCTCTTCGCCGAGTCCCCCCTGACATTTTGCACTCGGCAAAGCCGAGACAACTCGGCGGAGAGCGATATTCTGGTAGTGACTTTCGTCTTTAGTGAAGATGATGCATGCTTAGTACTTAGTAGTTCTACTGTAGTTGGTAATCTGTGGTGGTAGCTACCTTGACTATTATTAATCATGCACGGTTTCGTTTTAAAATTTTCTGTCATGTGAGGACTGTGAGTCTCTGTTAATGCCTTTTTGGTCGATCACCTGACTGTCAATAACACATCCCACTCAATCAATAACACATCACCTGATTATCATGATTTGATGATAGACAAACGACTAATAGCCTTGAAGGATATCGTGAAGGAGAATTTGCGGGTAGCGAAAACATAAAACAATAAAGTCCGGCTCAATGAGTTCCAAATCGGCGACTTAGTCTGGAATGTTATATTGTCGATGGTACAAGTTGGGAAGGACTACTGCGACCCGACAACTTTTTATATAGTGGAGACAATAGAGGGGAGCACGCTACCTGGACTATCATTGGATGATAACTCTAAAAAAACGATAACTGGTTCGTCTATGGTGCTATCAAGATTTTTTGTATGTTATGAGACCACTAGGAAGGTTGCATGGCTAAAAGCATTATTCCTGGGATTAAAGTGGTCGACGACATGACGGCATTATAACGAAACGATACGTACGTGAGGTTGGACCATAGGAGAGGAGGCGACCGGGAGGCGTTCCTAAAACCCATCTAGGATCCGCCCCCCTCGCCGGCAACGTTGTCGGTCCGCTCTGTCTCCGGTGGTCTTAAGGCCTTGGTGGCATGGCGGATCACAGCCTCTCGCCGGTGGGAGGGTATCCGTCCTTTGTTTAGATTTTTTATCAGTGTTTCTTTGAGATGGTGATGCGGTGGCTACGTCTTGAAGTCAGATAAGGTCCTCCCGTACTATCCTCGCTCCCGTGGTGCGCCTAGTGCCAGCGGAGATCCAGTCTATTTTTTTTTGTCCGTGTGATTGCAGTTCCGGCTCTTTCGATCTACTGTTGTCATCATTAACGATGTTTACAGCTCCAGTGCGCTGGTCCTCGGGGACTTAGCAGGACGACTTCCCGTCTGTCTAATACAACAAGCTCTATTACAATAAAAACGGCGGCGCGCCTTCTGCTCGCTTCAGTGTTTGTAGTTGTAAAATTTTATTACTCGTGGGATTCTTTATACTTTGTTGATCTGCAATAAAGGAAGCACAATAAACAACCACTCCGAGTAATTAGAATGTTATCCATTTTAAAATAGACTGGTACGCACAATTGTTGATACTCAATGACTCAGGGGCAGATTTTTTAAATTCGATGGTATTCTATAGAAATTTCTAAAAAAGCTGACAAACACTAAACTAGGCGGTCAGCGCGACGTGTGCAGCATGGGCCATGTCATATCACATCAACGCAAACTGCGTTCGCCTTAAAACCCAAAAGGTTTGTCTAGTCTTTTGCTGAAGAAGGAGAGTCAGGGTGAGCTACAAGGTCTAAAGAATGGAAAGCTTGGCCCTCCTGTAACCCATTTACTCTTCGCAGATGATAGCATATTTTTTGCGCGCAGTGACAGTCAGAGTGTGGCTACTCTCAAAGAGGTGTTGAACAATTACTGTGCAGCCTCTGGACAGAAAATAAACCTGCAGAAATCGTCGGTTTTCTTTGGCAAGAAGTGCCCAGATAGTGTTAAGACTATGGTCAAGAACAAGCTGGAGGTTATAAATGTGATCCTCCAGGACACCTACCTAGGTATGCCAACAGAGCTTGCTAGAGCAGTCTCTTCCTCTTTCAATTTTCTGTCGGACCGGGTATGGAAAAGTGTGAACATTTGGACTGATCGACCTATGTCGAGGGCCGGGAAGGAGGCACTGTTGAAATCGGCATCTCAAGCAGTTTCAACTTATGTGATGAGCTATTTCCAGGTTCCTGTGGGCATTTGTGAGAAGATGAAATCAATTATTGCCAACTACTGGTGGGGCTTTGAGGACGGCAAGAAGAATATGCATTGGCGTTCTTGGGAGTGGCTGACAACTCCGAAGTCCTTGGGTGGCATGGGTTTTAGAGATTTTGTTCTCTTTAACCAGGCTATGCTTGCAAAGCAATGTTGGCGTCTACTAACGGAGCCAACTTCTCTGTGTGCCAGGGTTTTGAAGGGACGTTATTTCCCAACAACAGATTTCTTGTCAGCGGGCAAACCGAGAGCTTCCTCCTTCACATGGAGGTCTATCCTGTTTGGACGGGATCTGTTGCAAAAGGGACTGAGGTGGGGCATTGGCAATGGCAGCTCGATCAAGATTATGCAGGACAATTGGATACCAGGTCTTCATCCGGGCACTTTCAAACCGGTGGAGACTGTACCTGAAAATGCCACTGTCAGTTTTCTCATAGACCATGATACTAAGTCCTGGGACATGGAGGTAGTACGGTTTTTCTTCATTGAAGAGATGGCTAAAACTATCCAGCAAATCCCGATTAGTAGACATGGGGGTGATGATTTTGCGTCATGGCCGTACGCCAGGTTTGGTATATTTACGGTCAGGTCGGCATATAACCTGGCCAGGACTAAGAGTTTCTTCTCTGCACGAAGCAAGCTGAATCATGGGGACAACTCTGACATCCAGGTTCAGATTAAGCAGTGGAAATCGATCTGGGCAATTAAGTGTCCGAACAAAATGAAGATCGTCTTGTGGCGTGTTGTCCACGACTGCCTCCCAACTGGGCAGCAACTTGTCCATCGGCGCATCCCTGCGGATGATAGTTGCTTTTTCTGTGGGAGAACGGAGCATGTTGAACATTTGTTTCTGATGTGTCCGTATGCAACTGCTGTTTGGAGTTCAGTTAAAGACTGTTTCTTTATCAAGCTGGGCAAGAAATCGCTCTCCTCAATGAAGCAATGGGTCTTTGATTATTTGGTTAGAGCTTCCCCTCTCCAAGCAACAACGTTGGCTGTCACTTTCTGGCATATTTGGGAATCACGAAATGATACAAGGAATGGAAAGGGCCATCTTATTCCAGCTCGGTTAGCTGCTAAAATCAAAGGATATGTTGACAACATTGTTCAGGTCTGCTATGGCCTGTCGTCGGACAAAAGGTGTGATTCTTCTTTGAGGTCTCGCTGGACTCTACCACCGACGGATTCTGTGTGTGTCAATGTTGATGCTGCCATTTTTAACGCTGGTCAAAGGATGGGCATGGGCATGGTCATACGTGATCACTCTGGGTTGGTCAAGTTGACCTGTAATGAAGGCATAGCTGGCATCTCGGAGCCTGAACTGGCTGAAGCTATAGCCATCAGGCGGGCGTTGGTGATCTCTAGGGACAATGGTTTCATCCGTATTATCCTGGCATCTGATTGTCTCAGCATGATTCAGCGCATCCGTTCCTCCGTTCAGGATCGGTCTCATGTGGGTGCGGTGGTGAGCGATATCAAGAAGCTCGCGGCTGGTTTCTCCACAATTTCTTTTCAGCACATTGGTCGTCTTAATAATGTGGTAGCACACTCTTTGGCTCGTCGTAGTGAGCCGGGTATCTGTAATCTTTCTTTTTCTGAGATCCCGGATTATATTCGGGATGAACTCTGTAATGATGTTGGTTAATCAATAAAGCACCTATGTTCTCAAAAAAAAAAAAACCAAAACCTGCAACGCACGCCACCATAAACTCGCTGCCATTCATTGCGACCAACCTGCTCATCTCCTTCGAGCGATTCATGTCCTTAAAACCACTGCCACCACTCCCCAGCTTTGCTCACACCACTACTCCACCTCCTCGTCCAGTGTCAAGCAAGATGCTGCCCGCCCGCGCCACCAACGCTTTGCTGCCGGAAAGCAAGATCAGATCGAGCTAAAGTTTCGAAAACGGTTTGATTTCGTGTTAAACTTTGGGTTGTCGGGTTAGTTTTGTTGTTTTGGCCGCGCCCCGTTTTCATCCCTAGCCCAACGCTTCGATTTGGTGCTGTTGGTTGTGTGTAGTCCGGGCAGCGCGGCGTGCCCAGAAATGCCGTGCATGCCATGCCAGCATGGGGCATGGCGTATGACATCAAGGCAGCCTGCGTTCACTTATTAAAACCTTGTCAAAAGCCGCAACGCACGCCATCATAAACTCGCTGGTTTACGTTGCCATTCATGGCGCACCACCAACCTGCTCATCTCCTCCGAGTGATCCATGTCCTTAAAACCACCGCCGCTCCCCAGCTTTGCTCACACCACTACTACTCCACCACCTCGTCCAGCGTCAAGCAAAGCGAACATGCTAGCCGCCAGCGGCACCAATGCTTTGCTCCCGGAGGGCGCGACGGCGCTGGAGATTCCCACCGACCGCCCGGCCATCGTCGACACCTTCGCGGGCCTGAGGGTCCCTCCGGCCGCCACCGCGGTCCGCCTGGTCGTCCCGCCGTCGGAGAGGCCCAAGGGACGCCCGGACATGGAGTACGTGACGATACGCCAGAGCCCGGAGCAGTCGCTGTACGCGAAGCGCTTCGCGTACGCCTACATCACCCCGCCCGAGGCGCCGGCCCGCGCGGACGCGTGCCCCTTCGTCCGCCGTGTCTTCCGCACCCTGGCTCTCGACCTGCCGCAGACCTTCGAGGTCTTCCCCCAGTCCCGCACCGGCGGCTACGGCGACGCCGCGCTGCGCTTCCGCACGCCCGCGGAGCGCGAGGCGGCCATGCGCAGGCAGCCCTTCGAGCTGGACGGCGCCACGGTGACGCTGCTGCGGGACAACGAGATCGTCCCCAACTTCCCCGTGCCCCAGGCCGAGATCATGGTCCACGTCGCCCTGCACGACTACCCCGTCGAGCTGCGCCGCACGGCCGAGGACATCGAGAGCAGCTGCCGCCGCTTCGGGTTCCTGCGCGAGGTCGACCCGGCCTGCTTCGGCGCGCCCGACCTCTCGACGGTCCACGCCGTCTTTAGGCTCCACCACGCTCGCGAAGTCCCCCGCGAGCTCCGGATCGGCTACTATGACGGCTCCACCAGCGTCATCCCCGTCCAGATCATCAGGGTCTGGAACAGCGCACAGTCCTACGACGCCAGTGGACGGTACGTGCGTCTCTTCCAGGCCCCGGCTGCGGCGGCCTGATGGATGGATGGATGGATGGATCATGGGTGGCTGCGACGATCTGCTTAATGTCAGGATATAACAGTTCAGGTTCTTAGTTAGAGCCGTTAATGTTAGTTCTCTGTTGAATCCTGGATCAGGGATATTGTCTAGCGTTCCGGTTAGTGTTGTAGACTTGCAGTCACTCGGTGCGGTTTGTAAGGTTCGTGTAATTGTGAGATTGATGCTATCTGCACCATGAATGCTGCTCTCAGTGACACGTTCTAGCTAGATGTTGCCTGTCTGTAGTTTCAGCTCTGAATCATGTAAAGGTGCTGCTTCTTGTTTTTTTTTTGAGGAAGGGATCCGATTCATATATTCAGAGTGTTCAGAACAAAATACAAGAAGGTCCAACAAAGAAAAAGAAAATACAAAAGGACCCCGAAACTTGCACAAAACACCCTGTGCACCAAAAAGGAAACGCAAACAGACCCCTCGCCGGCTCCCAAGATCCTAGCCGGCGCCGCCGTCGCCGTACCACCTTCCTCCGGGGAGAGAGCACTGCCACAAGAAGTAGAGGGCCGCAAGAATCGTCCGCCGCCACGCGACGAAGCCTAAGCTCACTGAACGAACACGGCCGCAGTGCGCACTTCCCAGTTCCACCGAACCTCCAGCCGACGGAGCACCGCCCAGGCCAGCCACCACAACCACCTCAGCACCTCCCGACGCAGCTCTCCTCGCCACCAAGGCCGGCCAGAGCTCGAACGTCGATGAAGAGGACCACCCGCACCACCTGCACCAAAACGGACACGGCAACCACACCGAGCTCCTCCCCTCGCCGCCACGGCCGGCCAGAGGAGCACGGACAGAGGACCGCACCCGACAGAAACTCCACAGCCTCCCCGGCGAAGAGCCGGAACGGGAAGAGGGGGAGGACATAACCCTACCTGGCGCCGCCGCCACCGCCAACGAAAACGCCACTGGGTACACACACCTAGACCTAGGTCCTATCTACTCGCACGACGGAGCCGAGGCTCCCCCCCCCCCCCCCCCCACCTCGTGGAGCCGAAGCGGCGACCGGAGGCGGAGGGGAGCAGCAAATCCGCCGGCGAAGCCTTCGGAGGTCGCGGTCGCCTGTGTTTCACCGCTCCCAAACAGTAACCCTATCCAAAGGAAGGGGAGCGGTGACAGCACCGGAGTGCAATAGTGTCTAGGTGCTGCTTCTTGTTGCAGGACTGACTTGTACATGAGCACTGCAAAGTGTCCAAGGTGCTAACTCAAATTACAAGATATCATAATTCGTGTCTGTACGTAACTCTATGATAATTGCAGCACATCACAGCATAGCACAGCAAGTAAAATCGAGAGAACCGCAGGTTTGCTCAGCAGGTAACATGTAGAAGGAAAGGGCAAGCTGCGCCGGATTTTACTGTATAAAGCCCCAAACCGGCCAAGGTTCCATTTAGGTTCAGAATACTACAAACTGGACAATGCCTTGAACGGCATCAACAGAAGAGAGAAAAACTGAGGACATCTGTTTGGCTCTCAAAACATACGAGGCTGGATGGTACAAAGACCGGGCTGATCACTGTGCCGAATCCGTATGGCCCCGTTCTGGTTCACCTTAAGTCTAATGCTAATGGCATCTTTGATTCACAGGATAGGGAAAACGCAAGAATATGAAATACACAGGATTGCAATGTCATGTTCATCTAAGTTTTACAGGATAGCCTCAAATCTGTAATCATAAACTTTATAAGCTTTGCTAAAAAATTAAAAAAATACTAAGTTTGCGATTACAAGCCGCACTCCAAAAACGGCAGCAAGCTGCGCGAGCCGCGAGAGAAGAGACATCATGAGGTCTTCGCTGGTCGCTGCTGCCCCGAAACCTTAAATCCTTGAAGCGCTTCGATCCTCCGCAACGCCTCCTCCGCGCTGCCTTGTTCTTCTTGCCCAGGGGTAGCCAGGAGCCCAGGACTGCAAGAAAATAGCACACCGGCAAATGGTTTGTGCGGAACCAACATGAAAACATGGTGGCATACAGGATCAAAATAAGAGAGTGGATTTTTGGAGACCGAGCTACATGGTGGCCGTTATTTGAAAATTTGATAATTGATATTTCAAAATTTCCAAAAATCGCGAAACAATTCCCGGTGTCGATATTGTCGAGATCTACAATGAAGCAAAAAAAATTCAACTCCAAATTTGTTTTATATTGGTCTGTACAAAAAGACAAATCAGTGAAAATTTCAAAAATTTGAAACTGCGTATTGTTCACCACCCAGATCTACCCGTTTGTCTTTTTTGTGCAGTCCAAAATACAACTAATTTGAGTTGAAAATTTGCAGGATTTTAGATCTCGACAATATCCACATCCAGGAAAAAAATCACGGGTTTTGGAAACTTTAAAATGTCGATTTCGAATTTTTAAGAAACAGCCACCATGTAGCCCGGGCTCCAAAATAGGTTTTCGCCAAAATAACACTTTCCAAGTTCAAATAACTGAAGGATAGTTGGGAATATTAACGACTTCCTTGATTGAGTGGATAACAACAATCAAACTGAAGAAAATATCTCGCTACAAAAGAAAAGAAAACATGATAAGACGTTTACAACCCAACTGACCTTATCCTTGTCAAGAGTGCCTCCTGGCCTAGTTTGGAAATACCCATCCTGAAGCTCCACAACACTCAGGTGGCAACCCTAAGTCGGGATATGCACAATTTTAGAAGGACCATGTGTAAACCCGTCGGGATCTCGGGCGGCGGCGGCGGCGGAGGAACTTGGTGGGGATGCAGGGAGAGGGTGGACGACAACGCCGGAGTGGCGGCCGCCAGGAGGGTGCGGTGGTGGGAGGTGGGGGACGTAGATTTTGGCTCTCGTTTTTTTGAAAATTCAAAATCGGCATTTTTTTTTTTGCTGGAAAAAATCGAGACAAAAAATGTCAAATATAGATTGTGTCGAGATCTGTAACCGTGCAAAATTCATATCGAAATTCGTTATATCGTGGGCTGGACAAAAAATAACAAATGGGTGATTTGGACGGTGAACAGTAAAGTTGCACTTTCCAGACCCTCCGGTGCCTTTTTTTATATACTCCATCTAAAAAGAGCCAAAACGAGTTGCAAGAAGCACACCATGGTCTCCTGGTCAAGCTTAGGGCCCAGCGAATCTTTGACCAGGGCTGGGTTCTGAGCTCAGGGTTGGCTCCACCTGCCTGTCCTCTGCTTCTTCCTATCTGGTACTACTAGCTGACAGGAGAGAGCAAGCTCGAACCTTCTGCCTCCCATCTCAGATTGGTTCTTGGCGCCAAGCGGCAGCCCCTCACCAGCCAGCACTGCATCGCGGTCCCCAGTTGGAGTGGCGTTTTGCGCCTCTGGAGCGCCACTACTCCTTCTCCACCGTCAGGCAAGATGCTGCCCGTCCGCACCGCCGGCGCCGTCCATGCCATGCTGCCGGAGGGGGCTACGGCGTTGGAGATTCCCGCCGACACCGACCGCCCGGAACTCGTCAACTCTTTCGCGGGCCTCGGGGTCGCTCCTGCCGCCACCGCGGAGCACCTGTTCTTTCGGAGGTCTTTGAGGCGCCGCAGGGGACGGCCGGAGCGCGAGCGCGTCACGATGCGCCTAAACACGCCGGAGGATGCGATCTGCGAGCAGCGTTTCGCGTACGCGCACATCACCCCGTGCCGCGCGGAGCCGGGGCCCTTCGTCTGCCGCATCTTCCGCACCCTGGCCCTCGACCTGCCGCAGACCTTCGAGGTCCTCCCCACCGACGGCGACGGCGACGTCGCGGTGCGCTTCCGCACGCCGGCTGAGCGGGAGGCTGCCATGCGCAGGCAGCCCTTCGAGCTGGACGGCGTCACGGTGAAGCTCTCCAGGGACGAGGACGAGGTTGACGCGCCCGACGACGGCCGGCACAGGTACATGGTCCACGTCGCGCTGCACGACTACCCAATCGAGTAGCGGACCGCCAAGGACATCGAGCACAACTGCCGCCGCTTCGGGTTCGTGCGGGAGGTCGACCCGGCCTGCTTCGCCGCGCCCGACCTGGCCACGGTCCGCGTCGTCCTCCAGCTCGACCACCCGAAAGAGATACCCCACGAAATCATCATCGAGTACTTCGATGGCACCACCAGCGGCGTCCTCGTGCAGATCGTCGCGGTCTGGGACCGCTCCAAGTCCTACGACGCCGGTGGACGGTACGTGCGTCTCTTCCAGTTCCAGGACCCGACTGCGGCGGCCTGATGCGGTGCTCTGTTTGGTTTGGTTCTGGGCTGCTATGATGCGATGATCTGCTTAATCCTAAGGAAGTAGTAGCATGAATTGGTTCAGGTTCTTAGTTAACAGCCGTAGCTGGCTTAATTAATTTCGGTAATGTTAGTTCCCTGTAGCTGGTGCCAAGCTTGAGTCCGCGTGTCTGTTTTACTGTGTTGTAGTGGCTTGGTGCGGCTTGAAAGGTTCGTGTAATTCTGAGATTGTTTCAGCTCTGAATTTTAACTGCAGCGTCGAATCACTCGTATATATGATCTGTTTCTGTAATCGTGGCTATCAAAATGATGCTAATGTCACATCAGTTTTAATTATAAATCTGGATTATGCCAGCCATATTCGCTACTCCTGCTGCCGAATCCTCCATTTGTAGAGCAGGGTATTCGGCAAGGACCAGACTGTGTGTAGTTCACAGGTCTACTCACACAATTCCGAACAACCAAACTGTGTGTACTGAACAGATAAAGAAGTTCAGAAGTTGACCATTTGTTTTTTTTTTTTTTTTGCGGGAAACCGCCGATATTACAGCAAGACTTTTACAGAAAGGACCCCCACAAAGCACAAAATTACAACCAAGTCCTTCTGTAGAACAAGAACAGGGCAACCACTGCAGAGCAACACGTTCCGGCGACGCGCCGCCGCCGCATCTTCACAAACGCCTTGGAGACAAAGATGACCCCTGGCGGACGGGAAGTCACCGGTCCTCGAGTTCCGGAGAACCTCCATCCTGCGCTGCTGGTCGCCAAGCACCCTTGCTGCAGCATCGACCGCTTCGATCTTCAGATCTGGAGTCGCCGCCTCGAACTCCAGAGCGGGGTACCCCACGCACGGCGGCCACCGAGGGTCGCGAGCATGAGGAAGGAGATGCTCCGCCACGGACCTGCAAAGAGCTCCATCGCGAGAGGGGAAGAACATCACCTGCAAAACCCGACGCCGGCACGCCGCCACCTCCTCGACGCCTCCGGCAGGGCACCCTACATCTCCTACGCTATATACAGCACGGACCCGAGGCTCCCCCACCCTCCCGCCGCCGGAGCGGCCGACGGAGGGAGGGGGACCCGACGAGACGCCGGCGGCGAGGTGGATCTGCGGGGGGAGAGAAAAATCGCCGATCTACTGTAGCGGTAGACGGGTCGCGTCCAAGGTCGCGATTCGGATCAAGTTGACCATTTGTTTATGGCCTTGGAACTCAGTAGTAGCTGTAAAAGGGACACAACCATGGGAATGATTTTAGATAAGAATGCATATTGACGACTAGGCAGGAACATAGGTGCATGCTCATCATCGTATCTCTCATTTCATCAGATAATTTAGCTTTTTGCAGCATCTGCTCCTTCTTACCCATACCGTTTCGGACTACCTCTTGATTGTTTCACATATACTAACCAGAGAAGAAACTGCAGATCATTTTGTCCTCTGCAGCCGCACAACCAATCAAATAATATTCGGTTATTCTATTTAGGGGACGTGCCCTGGCAACCAAGTCTGTCCGGCGCGTCAAGATTTGCGCTCCGGGGCGATCCAGCGTTGCGCATATGTCGCGAGGGTGGTCACTGGGAGTAATGGGCGCGCTGGCGCTGGGGTGGGCCAACCCGGTATGCGCACGACGTAGAACGGTAGAAACCATTGCTCTGCTTACCGGGGTGCTGGCGGGTGGACCTGATTCATGTCCAAGAGTTCCGCCACGTCTCAGCATTTCTCCTTCCCGTTTCTCTCTCCTCCCATTTTCCCCTCTCCGGCGATTTCGTGGCAGCTTTTGGCTGTGCGGCTTGGAGGCGCAGCAATGGAGGACACGCACCGACGGCCGGATCCCGGGGTTTGTAGTGGTGAGTTTTCTAGATTTTATGCCGTTGTGGCTTGATTTACGTCTCTCGTGCTCACATCGCTCTACGCCTCATGCGATTTCCGTAGGATTCGAGCGGGGGAGAGCTCGTCGCCGGCTCTGGGACGTGTGACCGGCAAGCGGCATCGACCTGGAGGCGTGTTCAATCAAATCTCAAGCCCGTGTTCGAGCTCATTTACGGGCGAAACCTTCGTCCCATTGGGTGCCTGTGTTTTGGATAAGAGCTAGAGAGAGAAAGGGGAGAAGACGAGCAGGACGCGGACGATGGAGACTTCGGCGGCTACCTCAACGGCGGCACACCGGCGGGGGCAGTACGTGCGGGAGAGCTCGGCCATGGCGCGCCGCGGGAGCAGGACGCGCGATACAGGCACGGCGGCGACGGTTCCCTCGGCGGCACTGTGGCAGCGCACTGCTGGGAGGAGGACGCGGGGGAGACCTCGACGGCAGGATGTGCTGGAATACTGACCGGCGATGTTGGCCAGTTAGCGTGGCGACGTCCTCGTCGACCTCGCGGCTGCTGCAGTGAGAATAGGCATGACGAAGACCTCACGACACCGACCGCGGGGTGACGCTACTGTCGTTCACGTGTTATCCTAGGCTGCTTCATCACCATTGAGAGGGAGGGCCTTTGCCTTGCCGAGGTATGTCTACTGGGGCGCCTTTAGTTTGTTCGATGAAATGCCTCGCTGGCTCGCTGATCACACAAGTGCCGGGTGGTTTGTGTTGTCCTGCATGCAGTTTTTGATTGATGGTTGTGGAATGAATCAGAATATACTTCTGGATTAGAATAATCTGTAAAGAATAAGGAGCATCCATCCAAAGTCTTCAAGTGTTCATTGATAGACAAAAAAAATCAGGGAAAATAGTTGGGGATTTATCCCCAGGATGTGGTGGGTGATTGGGTTGTTCTGGACTTAATATTCTCAACTATTTCCGTTCCGCTTATTAGATTGGTGTTTGACAGGGTAACCTGGTTACTTTACTAAAATAGCAGTGGTAGTTAGCAGTATGTTCATGTGTAGATTCTCAAGTGTCCACAGTGTTTGAGAACTTGCCTGTGGCAAGATGGTTAGGGTGGTGGTTGTACCCCCAACCCACCAGAGTTCAAACCCCAGGTTTGACGCTGGTGTTTCTCATTTAGCCGGAATATTCTTCAGTGGGAGGCGACGTTCCCGTCGACAGCGAGGCGCCCGTGGTGACTTCGTCAATCTCAAGACCCAACCGGCGGCTCAGTCTCTCGGAGGTGCTCATAGGGGTAGGGTGTGCGTGTGTGCGTTCATAGGGGTGAGTGTATGCGCGTGTATGTGAGCGTCTGCGTTGTACTGTGTTTCGCAAAAAAAGTGTCCACAGTGTTTGTAGCTAGCCTGGTCATGGTCAGAGTTGAACAATATGGGTATCATGATTGCTCTAGTAAGATGAACCACTGTGAATTGATCCATATGATCTGAATCTGAATCAGTGTGTGATGATGCTTCTTCATATGCTCGATCTGTGCTGGTTCATTCCAATTTACGGAGCAACAATTTTGCTTTGTTCTGCCATGAATGCATCTTACATTGCTTATGGTTTGCTATTTAACTCGGTGCCGCTGTATGGTGCATGCTTGCCTAATTTGAGTGTGTACACTATGTGAATAAACTTGTTCTTTATGCCGTCAGTACACATAGAGGGTGCGGTATAATTTGATCGCGGTTACTTGCCGCTGGCGTATAAATCCCATGAACACTTGTTTGAGGACTCCCTTCAACACTTGACATAGTAAGCAGAACCGACTGAAATTGAAGAGCGGGCAGCTCGTGCAAAGCTCCTAGTGAAACAAACCCCATTGGTATTTGGTATGATGGAATCTGGTTACTTCAGTAATCTGGTTACTTTGCATGATACATCTTTTGCTGGCAATGGACACCAATTAATCTGGTGACTTTATCTTGCTAATTTGGTGACTTCATTTGGACTTTTACTGAATAACCAAAATAGCTTGGTATTTGGCATAATAACCTTATTACTTTCCATGATAGATATGTTCTGCTGGCGATTACCATTGGACTTTATCTTCCCAATCTGGCTATTGTCTTTTACTGACTAACCAGTTTTTTCAGCAAGATAGATGTTCTGATGGAAATTTCCACTAATTAATCTGGTAACTTAATCTTGAAAATCCGGTGAATTCATTTGAACAATCTGGTTACTGTTTTTTTACTGAATAATCTGGTTTTTTGCATGATAGATGTTGTGATGGCAATTTAGACTAATTAATTTGGTGACTATATCTTAAAAAATCTGGTGACTTCATTTGGACAATCTTGTTACTGTCGTTTTACTGAATAATCTGATTTTTTGCATGATAAATGTTGTGATGGCAATTTACACTACTTAATCTCGCGACTTGTCTGACAAAATCTGGTGACTTCATTTGGACAATCTGGTTACTATCTTTTTACTGAATAATCTAGTTTCTTGCATGATAGATGTTGTGATGGCAATTTTGACTAATTAATCTGGTGACTGTGTCTTAAGAAAGCTGGTGAATTCATTTGGACAATCTGGTTACTGTCTTTTTGCTCAATAATATTTTTTTTTTGCATGATAAATGTTGTGATGGCAATTTAGACTAATTAATCTGGTGACTTTATTATCTTGAAAGATGTAGTGAGTTCATTTGGACAATCTGGTTACTCTCTTTTTACTAAATAATCTGATATTTTGCATGATAAATATTGTGATGGCAATTTACACTAGTTAATCTGGTGACTTATCTTACAAAATCTGGTGACCTCATTTGGACAATCTGGTTACTATCTTTTTACTGAATGATCTGGTTTTTTGCATGATAGATGTTGTTATGGCAATTTCCACTAATTAATGTGGTGACTGTATCTTAAAAAATCTGGTGAATTCATTTGGTTTGCGGCTGCTGCCTCATGATGAACGGTAAATCTAATAAGGGGACGTGCCCCACGAAACACTTCCCTCCGGCGCTGCGTCAAGATGCGCGCGGTGCATCGTGTGCCTGGGAGAGCTTGTGCCCTGTTTACAAAGGCTGGTGTGTGGAGCGGTGGAGCCTGATTAGCTGGTGTTGTGAAGGGGCCTGGACTGAGCGGATAAGGCAGTTCCTTTTTTTTTTTCATTTGTGTGGTTCTCTGAGCCGAGCATTCGAGAGAGATTAAGAATTTGAGATAGAGCAGAGATTGCGGAAGAGGTGGTAGAGCCGCAGTAAGCGGGGGCACGCATCGCGGAGTCAGTGGCTCGGCGCAGCGGCGACGCGTATGCCGGAGAAGGTTCGACGACTGCGCATGGCGGAGGCGCAACGGCGACGAGCGTGGGGAGCAGATGCTGGAGGAGCATGAGGCGTCGCCGACGCGTGTGGCAGTGTAGGGCGCGGCGGTGGCGGCACGGCGGCTGCGGTGACGCCGCTCTCATGTACATGGCTGGATTCTGGAAAAGGTAAGATGAAGTTTGAAGTTCTTAGTTGCCAGGTTTGAAGTTTCTAGTTGCCAGGTTCGAAGTTCTTTCTAGTTGCCAGTTTCAAAGTTCTTAGTTGCCAGGTTTGAAGTTTTTAATTGTCAGGTTCTAAGTTCTTTTTAGTTGCCAGGTTCAAAGTTTCCGGTTGCCACATTTGAAGTTCTTAGTTGCCATGTTTGTGTGTAGCTGCCAGGTCTGAAGTTTTTAGTAGCCATGTTTGTGTGTAGCTGCCAGGTCTGAAGTTTTTAGTAGCCAGGTCTGAAGTTCTTTTTAGTTGCCAGGTTCTAAGTTTCTAGTTGCCATATTTGAAGTTTTTAGTTGCCAGGTTTGAAACTCATTGTTGCAGGTTCAAAATTCTTTTGAGTTGCCAACTTCAAAGTTTCTAGTTGCCACATTTGAAGTTCTTAGTTGCCAGGTTTAAAGTTTTTAATTGCCAAGTTCGAAGTTCTTTTACATGCCAGGTTCAAAGTTTCTAGTAGCCACATTTGAAGTTCTTAGTTGCCAAGTTTATTTTTAGCCGCCAGGATTAAAGTATTGGTTGTCAGGTTCAAAGTTCTTTTTAGTTGTCAGGTTTGAAGTTTGGATTTGCCAAGTTCCAAGTTTATAGTTGCCATATTTGAAGTTTCTAGTCACAAGGTTTCAGTTTCCTAGTTGCCATGGACAAATTTATCTAATTTCGTTTGCTGACAGCCCTTATGAACCTTGATACCAAGTTTATATGTTGTATTTGCCACTTTCTACTCTATCTACGAATGTATGCTAGTGTTGGATGTGACTTCATACCTACATTTTACTGGATTTTGTCCATTCACACTGTGTCTTGTGGTTTGTTCACCTGTTGAAATTGTTCTGCATAAATCTTGCTTGGAAGAAGTGGGGGGTACAAGTCATGTGTGGGGGCGTAAGAAACTGGTCGTAGCAGTTTTGGACCGAGAATTTTTCCGTATTAGTATTTTTTTTTTGAGAATTATTTTTCGGTGTTAGTTGTCTGATTTTGTTTGGTACTGGGCCAAAAAGGAGGACAGGGTGCCACGGCCCAATTAGGCACACGTGTGATGCCCGAGTGGGCTGTATGTTTAGCAGGTTGATTCGCGTCCGGAGAGGAGATGGTCACGTTCACGAGTTATTAAGCGCCGTACGACAAACGTTTGGTGGGGCACGGTCGCTAGGTAGCAAGGTCCAATAATATTTACGTTTTTTAGAAGGGGTAGAATAACCAATCAAATAATATGTCTTTGAAAAACGCAGTCAATCATTTACTTGCATAAACGAAATTAACAATAGCAATTTTGACTTTGTAACGATTTGGTTTCGTGGACAACCACACCTAAATTCCATTTCTCCGGCAGCAAAGAGGGATTAATGAGTGGAAAAAAAAATTTACGCAACATACCTGGCTTTTATGAACACAAGGCACTGGCGATGCTATGGTTTTCTGAGTGAACATGAACCTCCTAGCATATAAAGATAAACTGAAATACCTTTCTGCAAGGGAATTCAATAACTCTCGATGTAATTTAGAGGATTTTGTATCAGCAGCTCAGAGAGTCTGAAATCGACAGCCTTGCCTTGACCAAGAAATTGCTGTCCTTGTTGGCAAGCAGAAAATATTCGGGCATGTGGCCCTGGTACATGACCCTGAACAAGTGGAAAGCCTCGATAACCCTGACAACCATGGGGGACTTTCGCTAACTGCAGTGGATGGAGAGAAATCTGACCTTTATCTGTAATAAGATGTAGACCTCACATGTTATGGCACACAATGAAACCTCGAAACGAGATGCAGAATACAAGGGTAATTAAGATGTCGCCGCTAATTATGAACGAGATGAAGTGTGAGAAATAAGCTGCTAAAGAAAATTTCATGGATTTTGAAGCATATGCTACTTCTTCTAGCTCCCTGACAGTTGAATACTCTGATGACAGCAGACAAACTGTCCAGGTTCCACATTTTCAGAAAACTGTGCATGAATTCGCGAATTAGTATTCTTTTTGTTATAGATTAGAAACTAAACATCAACTTTCTAAAACACTGAAATCATGCACTCCTGGTTTGTCATTGCACATGTATAAAAAAATTAAATTCAACAAAAACATGCATGTACATAGCCGGTGAGATGTGTTCAAAGGAACCGGTGAATTCACTAGACCAAAATGCAGCTGTCGAGCAGGAGGATGCTAGCTCATCAGGGTTTTGCAGGAATGGCAATCAAATGCTTCAGATGGCCTACTTGTTATGGTTAGGTTTTAAGTTGTTTCATCTTTTCGCTGCAGATTTCCTTAATTGCATTGTAACATTCAATTTAGGTTTCAATGTAGTCAAGAAATTCAGGTTCCACCTTCAGGCTTATGAAAACACACGATTAAATGATTCATTATTGTACAATTAGAGAGAGTAACTTGCAATACCTTGTGTACATAAATAATGTAAAATGTCTTGTTATTATCACGCCTAATAAACTTTCTTAGGGCCAGTTTGGTTTGGGGGTATTTCTCACAAGAGTTTTGGAAAATAAAACGATAATAAAAGGTCATTTTTATTAGCTCAAAACAGTTAAATAAACAATTGAAGTTTGCACCATGAAATTTCAAACAAACATTAATTTATATATGTCTGAAGAAATTTTAGGTATTTTAAAGTTAGCATCAATTTGGTTTGATCTTTAGTGAGCTGACCATTCAGCTGATCTCCTCTATAAGGCAGTGCTCCAATGTTACCTTCATTGAATCGGTAGGACACGAAACAGTCCGCGAGAATAGCTGAGTTGTGAAATCTCACCTCACCTCCCGCGACCTCTCCTCCCGCAACCCTAGCCGCGCGACCGCGCCGCCGGCCGGCCGGACCGCGCCGCCACCTCCCCACCTCCTCTCCCCCGCCTTCCTCGCGCGTCCGCGCCGCCCCCGCGGCGGCCGGGCGCGGCCCCTTTCCCTCCCGCGACCCGCGCCGCCGCCCTCTCGCCCCAAGCTCTCCCTCCTCTCTTCCCTCCCGCCGTCGCCGGTGGCTGCTCCGGCACCACGCCGGGCGGCGCCGGTGGCGGCGGACCCTCGGTTTCTCCCCTCCTGGGCTAGGGTGGCGCGGGGCAGCCATGGCCTGGGAGGTGCAGCTCGGCGGCGACGGTTCGGTGCGGCGGCAGGGCTCCTGGTGCTGTGCTGGTGGCCGAGGTGGTGAGGGCACCACCGTTGGTGGCCGTGGCGGCGGTGGTGGAGCTTCGACCCTGCAGGCCCTGATCTGGGCCCTTCGGGCCCGATCTGGGCCAGGGCGGGCTCTGCCCTGCTGCCTTTGGGTGACCTACTGAGCGACTTGTGACGAAGATGGTAGTGGTGACGCCGCGTCTGTTTGCAGCGTGGCGGCGGGAGCTTCACGGGCCTGTATGGGTCCGGCCGAGCCTATGGGCCGATCAAGAGGGTAGCGGCGGCAACGGCTTACGTGCAGCAGCATGGCGGCGGGGACTTTACGATCCTCCCGGGCTCGGCCGGGCCTGCCCGGCCTGGTGTGTCCCTGCTGCCGTGTCCGGTCGGCACACGCTGATGGCGGTGGAGGATGTCCTCCAGATGGCTGTGCTGCTGCCGCCCTCCGGTTCCAATGGCTCGGTGTGCTCTTGTTGTTGCGTCCGGTCGGCTACCGTCTACGGCGGTGGAGGCTGTTCCCTCCCACGTGGTTGTGATACTGCCGGACCTTGTCTATGGCTGCTTCGTCTCGGGTTGGCCGGCCTTGCAACGTTTGCCTTGGTAAGACGACGATGGTGACTTCAAGACCGTGGTGGCGTGTGCTGGTGGATGGCAAGTTTGGTGGAGCGCTTCAGATTGTCTGGGATGTGGTTTTTTTGGGGGTCGGGAGAAATCCCTGCCATTTGGCACCGACGCGGTGACGCTCGAGAGTGTCACCCTTCCTTCCTGGAGGGTGTCGGGTGTACCTCTTCCCCACACCTCAGAGCGTACCGGGGGAAACCCTAGGACTAGTCCGGGCAGCAGCGTCGTCGTCGCCTTCCTTCTTGAAGGTGTTGCTTGGTACGCGGCGATTCAGAGGGCTAGATCGTGGTGGGATTACTCCGGAGAGGACGCAGCGGTTGCGAGTCGTTTTCGTTTTCGTTGATCCGCCGTTGTCGGCCTTGTTTTCTCTTCTTTTTTCTCTTTCTTTTCTTTTGGGCTTGACTGTGCTGTTTTGCCCCAGCAGTGGACTCAAAGTTGTACCGTGTGGTTGCTATATTTATATAGCGGGGCGAAAGCCTATTTCTTCAGAATAGCTGAGTTGTGCTTCATGAGCGACTACCATTCAGCATAGCATCTATGATACTTTTCTATCAGAATTTTGGATATTTTAACTAGATGCCCTTTAACCAAACAAATCTAGGATATATTATTTGATGTTGTCTGAAAACCTTGACTTAAGCAAGAGAAACATCCACACGGACCAATGCTGATATACTATTTGAAGAATTTTCATGGGTTCCCTCTTACTACCTTTTAACAATGTAGGAGTATTTAGCACCTATACTCATCTCATTTGGTCACTATCACCAAAACCGTACAGAAATATATCAAACTGTTAATTGACTTGCTCCTGCAAGCGTTTTCAGGTTCCAAACATGTTAATTGCCTCTCTCCAACCCAAATTGCATAGCACGAATGGTTACATTTATTCTAGCTTCCACCACAGATTCAGTCCCAGACAAGGTATATATACTAAGCATGCATCACCTTCTCTAACTTACTATGGCCATCATCCACAGTCACTAATTAAGCGGTAGCTTTGGGGAACTGACTAAGCCGGCTATGGTTCTAACTAAGAACCTGACCAACATAAAATTAAGGCTATACTAGATTGCAGCAAAAATCAACAGGGCAAACTTGTTAGAGCTTGAAATCCATCACGGGGACGCAACCGGGGCCTGGAAGATGGGCACGTACTGTCCATCGGCGTCGTAGGAGTGCGAGCGGTGCCAGAGGCTGACAATGTCGACGGGGACGACGCTGATGGAGCCATCGGGGTACTCAATCCGTAGCTCCTGGGGGATCTCTCCAGGGTCCTCGAGCTGAAGGACGACACGGACGGTGGCGAGATCGGGCGCCGCGAAGCACGCCGGGTCGATCTCACGCACGTACCCGAGGCCGCTGCAGTTCCCCTCGATCCTCTTCTCGTTGCGCTGCTCGACGGGGTACCGGTGCAACGCGGCGTGGACGATGTAGTCGACGGAGGCCAGCCTGGCGTCGGGGGTCTCGCCGTCGCGCATCAGCTTCACCGTGGCGCCGTCGAGCACGAACGGTTGCCGGCGCATGGCGGCCTCGCGGTCGCCTGGCGTCCGGAACCGCACCGTCGCGTCGGCGCCGTGGGAGTAGGACGCGCGGACCTCGAAGGCCTGCAGCAGGTCGAGCGCCAGGGTGCGGAAGACGAGGCGGATGAAGGGCCCGGGCTTGGCGCGGCACGGGGCGTCGGCCGGGGTGATGTAGGCGTACGCGACGCGCCGCCCGTGGTTGGGGGAGGACGGGCGTCCCGTGGGCGTCGACTCCGGCGGCAGGAAGACCGCGGTGGCGGGTGGAGGGTGCCAGGATGAGCGGGTGGCGAAGGGAGGCCGGTCGGAGGGGATCTCCAGCGCCGTCGCTCCCTCCGGCATGGTGCGGCGGGCGTCGGCTGCCGGCATCTTGGTGTTGACGCGCAGAGAACGCAAACGGCGGCGGGGTGGAAGTGGAATCGGGACAAGTTTGTAATGGTGCGTGTGCAGGACGATGGGATGTGTTTTCTGTGCGATACACACGGTGTCGAGGGGTTGGTGGATTCGTGTCAAGCCGCAGCGTAAGCCCAAATCTTTTTTGCCAAATTTGGCCTCTAATCAAAACTAATTCTGAGTATGACATCCTTACGAAACTAATTCGGCGTCAAGCAAAATTTGCAAAAGAATGGCTTTGGCGTCGACCACACTTCAGTTTCAGATTTTTTCAAAATGTAGGAAGTTTTTTTCAAAACCGGGAGCATATACTCCCTCCGTTCCAAATTAATTGACTTGCTTTTGTCCAAATATGGATGTATCTATACTGGTTAGGTGTCTAGATACATCCATGTGTAACCAATTGTGTGTCAATTAAATCCGAACGGAGGGAGTAACTTTTTGTTCATGTTTTTAGGTCGTTATTCGTTGGTTTGTAGTGTTTTTTTTAAAATTGTTGATTTGTAGTGTTGGGGCTGTGTGATTACTGGTTAGCCATATTCTAGTAAAATTTTCACCAAAAAATGGTTGAGCTCATTCACCAGAAAAGTAGTGATTGAGGCCACCAACCTGTGCGGGGAGTCGCTAGAATCACCCACGAACATTTTTCGGGCGCTCACCTTCCCTCGGAGACAGAAAAAGGCCCGCGAAACCCTATCTATTTTCCCGTCCCTTTTCCTTCGATAACAAATAGCAGGGGCGGCGGCGGAGGATCAGGCTCCACCTGAAGTCGATGATCTTGAAGATAAAGATGATGAGTGATTGGTTATGCCATGTTTGACTTGTGCTTTGGATGACAACCAAAGCATTGAATTAATTGTTTTACAGACTTTTGCTTTTGATGTTGTTAGCACCTGTTTTTGGCAGATTGCCAGTTTCAGGTTCAAGGAGGATTTGGCGGCTTAAAGAAGGCGGCGAAGAAGGCTAAAATGGTGGCCTGAGAAACTTTCCAGGAAAAGACGGCCAAAGAAGGCAGCCAATAGTCCGGCAACTGGAACTAGGCGGAAGCTAGATTCGAGAGTGCAAAGTTGCCTGAAGACCGAGCGAGCTAAGTCAAAGGAAAGCAATAAAGGCCGCAAAAGAAGCCGACGTTGTCCAAACGAGCCGGTAGGAGAGAAGCCAACTTTGTCAAAACAAGCCGGCAGAAAGACAAATTTCCACCGATCAAGACAGCAAAAGACAACTTTTTCAAGCCAAATAGAGGTGGAAAACGTCAACTCTTCAAGTCAAATAAAGGCGGAAAAAGACAACTTTGAAGGTCAAGATCAAGGCGGAAAAGGCGAAGACAACTTTCCAAGATCAAGGCTGGAAGATAGAAGGCAACTTTCTAAAAAGAAGCCGGACGGGTACTGAAGTCCGGGTCTGATACGAAGCCGATCAAGATATCTCATCTCTAAGAAAGAAGGCAAGTTTGAAGCCAATACGGAAGGAAAAAAGGCAACTTGCCAAGTAGCCAGCAAGTTGGAAGCCAATACGGAAGGCAAAAGGCAGCTTTCCAAAGTTGCTAGCAAGTTTGAAGACAATGTTGCCGGCCAAGAAGTTGCCTAGTTTAGAGATGGATTCGACTTAGACTAAGATTTGTAAACCTTGTAGAAGTCCAATACTTGTACGGGAAGTCCAGCCGCCTCATATATATGTGAGAGGTGATGGCCGATTGAAATTAAGCAAACAATCGACAACCTATCAATACAACCTACTTTTTACCCTCAAACCCTTGTTCATGCTTCCGTTGTTTGGCGACTTCGCGTAGATTTCACCGGATATCGAAAACCGAACTGAGAGCGGCCAAGTCCGGCTTAGTTCAGCCAATCGTCGCCGGCTTCCTCTGACGGGGCTTGTCCCGAGGGGCTGGGGCGTCTGGTCTAAAAAGCGCCGGCTTGCTGTCTTGCGTATCGCGCTGGAAGCCGGCCTCCCGCGGGGCGAGTTGCGGAGTATCTCCCCCGGCACCGCGGGTACACGAGGACGTGTTCGTGTGACGCGTTTCGAGCGCAACACACTTTTTGGCGACTCCGCTGGGGACAATTCGATCTAAAAATTGGACAACAGTGACCAATTCCAAGACCGACGCCGCCAGCATCAGCACCGACAATATCATCAAGCCAACTCTCGAGAAGTTGTCGGAAGAACAACGCCAAGGTCTGGAGGCGTGGAAGAAGAAAAGAGACGAGGAGCTTGAGGCGCTGCGAGCTAAGCGGGATCAAGAAGATGAAAACCTGTACTTGTCCAGCTTCAAGGTAGATCGGCAAGGTGTAATCTCGCCGATCAAGGAGCCGGAGTTTGTACCGCTGGACATCAACGTTGACAAACCCGCTGTAAGTAGTAGCCTTTTTTCCTCTGAATAGATAGCCGAGATTCAATTTCATGTTTCGCAAGGCACTGCCAATGTTTACGATCTTATGCTACAACATGAAAAGGCTAGGAAAAATACGCTCCATGATCAGCCATCGGACAAACAGCCGATGGGTCAAAATAGGGAAAACCAACTTGTGCCTACGCTGCCATGTCCAACTCCTATCCAGAGTCTGCCTAATCCGGCAAGCCAGCCGGATCCAACAAGGCGGATTTTGGGTCATGAGTCAATGCTGAATCAAAATTCGGCTACTTGGGTGCAAGCTGGCCCTGCCGCCAATCCTTCTTTCGTGCCGGCTCAATCGGCTGTTATGGAAGATTCCTTAGCCGAATTCAGGAGAAGGTTAGACCAAATAGCTTTTGACAAACTCGGGGTGATGCCAAAACATAGAACTTACACTAAGCCTTACCCCGATTAGTTTGATCTGCAACCTTATCCACCTGGTTATAGAGTCCCTGAATTTGCCAAATTTAATGGGGTGGATAGTAAGACAACATGGGAACATATTAGTCAGTACTTGGCTCAATTAGGCGAAGCTAATCATGATCATATTAAAGTTCGCTTGTTCTCATTATCTTTGACCGGCATTGCGTTTTCTTGGTTTTCGGCTTTAGCTCCTAATTCTATACATACATGGTTTCATTTAGAGCAAAAGTTTCATGAACACTTCTTTGCCGGAGAAATAGAACTCAAGTTGTCCCACCTTACATCGGTTAAGCAAAAGCATGATGAATCGGTGTCCGATTATGTCAAAAGATTTAGAAACACTAGAAACCGATGTTATAGTTTGGTGATAACTGAAAGAGACATGGCTGACTTGGTTTTTAATGGGCTAAGGTCCTACCTAAAAGAAAGGTTAGAGGGACATGAATTCTTGGCTGTTGGCCAAATCCAGGAAAGAGCTTTGGCTCAAGAAAGCCGGGTCAATGAGTCAAAAGACTCGCATCGGATGAACAGGAGTCGGCTAAATATTGTCGAAAATGATGCCAACTCCAGTGATGAAGCCGATGTTTATTCTGCCGAGTTTGTTTGGCCCAGCAAGGCCAAATCTTACATGTGTGATGATCTGAAGCCGATTCGCAAGAATCGGGATGATGAGTTAAAATGCAGCTTTGACGTAGGCAAGTGTGATAAAATATTTGATGCCTTGTTGAAGGATAAAGTGATAAGAATCAATTATGTTATACCATCGCCTGATGAATTAAGGCGGCGGGCTTATTGCAAGTATCACAATTCTTTCTCTCATGCTACTAATGATTGTAATGTTTTTCGTCGACAGATCCAATCGGCCCTCAATGACGGATGATTGAGCTTTGCTGGCATGGCAATTGACACACAGCCGTTCCCAATGAACGCGCTAGACCTGGAGGGTAAGAAGATTTTACTTCGGCCAGAGGCGGCCGAAGCCGCTAATAAATCTAATGTTGTTGTTGGTGAACCCAGGAAAGTAGCCGGCAACAAGGCGGCAGGAAGACAAGTTACAGTGAGCCGGCAACCCGACGGAGGCGAAGTCATCAAGATTACTGTCAATAACCCTGCGCTCGGGGGGCAAGGACCGCGTTCAGACAAGTTGCCGCCTAGATTTATCAAGCCCAAGAGTCCAGAAGTTGGCAGATGGAAGACAAACAAGGTTGAATATAGACCAAGGAAGATAAAGCCAACTTTTGACATGCTGCTGAACAAGTACGTACGTCAAGCTGGGTCAAGGTCACGCCAACAATGGCAACATGGAAAAAGGCCCAGGTCACCATCTGCTGAGGAAAGTAGTTGGCATCAGAGGCCGGCTGACGAGGTCAAACGTAGAACAATCCGGCAATCTGTGCAAAGCCGGCTTATGTATCCCGGAGACGCGTCATATTGGCAGATCAAGGAACAATGTTCTAAAAAAGCTGAGCCAGAAGGCGGATTGGTTTCAGACAACTTGTTGATTGTTGGAACTCATGTGATAAAGACGAAAGATCCGGTCGTAGAGCCAACAACCTGCGAGCCGATAGCTGATGTCGCGCCAAAGGCAGCAACCAACGATCACGAAGCCAGCTCTAGTCAGGCCGTAGCAGTTCAGCCCCGGGACCCAAAATATACTCAGCCAAAGTGGTGCCCGCCAGGTATATCAAAGACACAAAAGCGGAAACTGTAAAGGGCAAGGAACCGGGAAAAGGCGGAAGAAGGAGCTGAAAAATCCAGGGACGTCAAGTTCAACGCTGAACGGCCAATGTTGCCAGCTCAAATATGGATCCCTAGGCCAGTCCTTATTGCAGCTCCGACAACAGTCACGCCAGCTTTATCTGCAAGCAGTGACACAACGTTGGCTGATGCACCGACAATTACTTACTCGTCATGGGCAGATGAAGTAGAAGCCGCAGATTTGGCAGAGGGAAATTCGGCAAACTTGGCGAAAGAGCCGGCAATTCAAGACCTTGTAATGGAGGAGCAGTTGGGAGAAAACCTCGCGACGGCGGAATCAGCAGTGGGCGAATCGGGCAATATGACCGATGATGAAGATCTGCTAGACTACTAAGAAACGTCGCCTCGGACGGGTATGGATATCAACATGGTGTATTATTTGCCAGCTGAGTTCCGCGCTATTAAAGAAGAAGGCGAGGTTGCGCAAATCAACTTTCGACCCAAAAATGTTGTCTTCGAAAAACCTGACAAACCGGTGAAACACCTCAAACCTTTGTACGTCAGAGGACATATTGATGGCAAACCGGTAACCAGGATGATGGTTGATGGCGGCGCTGTGGTAAACCTGATGCCGTATTCTGTCTTCAAGAAGGTACAACTAGATGATGGCGACCTGATGAAGACAAACATGGTGCTGAATGGGTTCGAAGGAGGAGAAGGAGTAGAAGCCAAAGGAGTTATCAGCTTGGAGCTCACAGTAGGGAGCAAGACTTTGGCTACCGCCTTCTTTGTTGCTGAGGTGCAGGGAAATTACAATGTGCTGCTGGGACGAGATTGGCTTCATGCTAACCAATGTGTTCCGTCTACTATGCACCAGCAACTCGTACAATGGGTTGACGATGAAATTGAAGTTATCCATGCTGACGAATCGGCGTGCATTGCATTAGCCGAGTCTATTGTTGATTGGCAACATTCTAATGTCACATGCCTTTCTGGGCGTGATCTATCCGGATTCGACTTCCTGAGTGCTACCAGGGACGGATTCGTGCCAGTGTCTCTAAAGCCGATTGGTGGCAATCGGTTGCCGCTCAAGTAGATAGATCAAAACGACGAGTGGCTGCAGAAGCGTCTGGACAAGTATCGGGCCAAAAGGAACGATATGTACGAAGCAATTGAAGAGCCAGACGATATGGATAAGTTGGGACAAGGCTTTACATCGGCCGATATATTGGAAGAAGTTGACATTGGGGATGGCACTGTCCCTAGACCGACATTTGTAAAGGAAAAGTTGGCGGCCGATTATAAGTCTGAATTAATCGCGCTAGTCAAAGAGTACGTGGATTGCTTTGCGTGGGAATACCACGAGATGCCTGGGTTAAGCCGAGAGTTGGTGGAACATCGACTGCCTATTAAAGCCGGCTTCAGACCATACAAGTAGCCGGCTCGCAAATTTAATCCGCTGATCTATGATCGGATAAAGGCGGAAATTGGCCGGCTTTTGAAAGCCAACATTATTCGGCCCTGTAAGTATGCCAAATGGTTATCCAACATTGTGCCGGTCAAAAAGAAAGGATCCGACAAGATCAGGGCGTGTATTGATTTCAGGGATTTGAATCGAGCCACGCCAAAGGATGAATACCCTATGCCAATAGCCGACATGCTTGTCAATGAAGCCTCGGGTCACAAAGTTATCAGCTTTTTGGATGGCAATGCAGGTTACAACCAAATATTTATGGCCGAAGAAGATTCGGCTAAGACAGCGTTTCGCTGCCCAGGCTTTGTTGGCTTATTTGAATGGACTGTGATGACCTTTGGATTGAAAAATGTTGGAGCCACCTATCAAAGAGCAATGAACTTGATATTTCATGATCTTATGGGAGTCGTACTGGAGGTGTATATTGATGACGTGGTGGTTAAGTTGGACGGCGAGTCAAATCATTTGGCCGACTTACGGCTTGCGTTTGAGAGAATGAGGAAGTACGGGCTCAAGATGAATCCTTTGAAGTGTGCTTTTGGCGTGTCGGCTGGGAGGTTCCTTGGTTTTATTATACATGAACATGGCATAGAAGTTGATCCGGCAAAGATTGAAGCCATCCAGAAAGTACAAGCGCCGGGTTGCAAAAAGGAGATGCAGAAGTTTCTGGGCAAGGTAAACTATTTAAGAAGATTTATTGCTAACTTGTCTGGAAAAGTTGATGCGTTTACACAGATCCTTGGGCTCAAGAACGACGAAAAATTCACCTGGGGGGCAAAGCAACAAGAGGCGTTTGACAGGATAAAAACTTGCCTGTCTACTCCTCCAGTTCTCAGGAAGCCGGCTCGTGGTCAGCCTTTCCGGCTTTATATTGCTGCTGAGGACAAAGTAGTCGGAGCTGCCTTAACTCAGGAAGCCGAAGGACAAGAATACGTCATCACATATCTGAGTAGACGCTTGCTGGATGCCGAGTCAAGGTACAGCTTTGTAGAGAGGTTGTGTTTGTCTCTTTACTTTGCCTGCACCAAGTTGCACCATTATCTGCTGTCCAGTGAATGCAAAGTCTTTGGTCAGACCGATGTTCTCAAACACATGATACAAAGGCCGATTCTCAGTGGACGAATCGACAAATGGGCGTATGGGTTGATTGAATATGATTTGACTTATGAACCGCTAAAATCTATGAAAGGCCAAATTGTAGCTGACTTTATTGTTGAACATCGGATTGACCTGGAGCAAGAAGCCGGCTTAAATATTGTGTCGGCTGTACCGTGGAAGCTTTATTTTGACGGCTCAGTCTGCAGCAGCGGACAAGGAGTTGGCATTTTGTACATCTCACCGCACGGTACTGTTTTCGAAGCCTCTTGTCGTCTTGATTATTTATGCACTAACAATGAAGCCGAATACGAAGCACTTTTATTCGGGCTAGAAATCTTAGTTGACGCAGGGGTAACTCATGTCGAGGCATATGGAGATTCGTTACTTATTGTCCGGCAAGTGGCCAAGATTTGTCAATGCAACAGCGGATCACTCAACATGTACCTTGACAGATGCCTGGATATGATTTCAACGTTGGATTATTTCCACATATCCCATGTTCCCAGGCAAGACAATTGGCTTGCAAATGAGTTGGCACAACAAGCATCCAGCTATCACGTCAGTCGTGGAGTGTTCTTTATCAGGGAACAACCGACAATTAATGTTGCCAACTTGAAGGAAGCCAAACAAAAAGCCAGCTTGTTGAAGCCGGCTACAGGAGAGTCAAATGTTGCCAACTTGGAGAAATCGAAACATGATGCCGGCTTGTTGGGTCCGGCTAAGAAGGCGGCAAATGACAACTTGGCAAATGATGCATGTAAAATGCATACATGAACTTTGCACTATATTGCTTGTATTCCAATCATATTTGCATCATATAAGGGTTATATCAATGTTTTATCATGATTTCGGAAATAATTTAATGATTTCCTATTTTTATGGAATTAACCCTGCACAGGCAGAAAACCCTATTTCTTTCCTTTTAAGTTTCAGGGACCCAAATGACGTCTAAATGACCTGCAAATTTACGGGCGTCAATATTTGGAAGGAAGAAGACCTGTGGGCGAAGGAAGCGAACAAACGGAGGCACGAGGCCCAAATGAGGTGGGCCCACACGGCCACTGTACCTGGCCGTGTGGGGCCCCTCATCTGGGGCCTCGACGCTCCGTTGCCGTCGATCTTTGCTCCACCGACATCGTCTTGACCTAAAACTGCCTATAAAAATTATCCCCGAGGCTCTTCGGAAAGGAGCGCCGCCGAAACACAGAAACACTGAAACAGAGACCTGGAGCTGTAGATTAGAGGGGGAAAACTCCGGTGGGGCGCTGCCAGCGTGGTCTCCATCTTCTCCATCGACTTCTCCACCGTCTCCATGATGAAGAGGGAGTAGTCCACCTCTGGACTATGGGTTTGTGGAAGTAACTTATGTATCTCTCCTCTCTTGAGCTTCACTAATTAGTACCGTATGAGCTGCTGAACATGATTACGGTCATATTTGTAATACCTATGTGGTAGATCTTTTATGAGTTAATATATGTTTGAGATTGCAATGTTTGTTTTAGTTATAAATATAGATGCATATTATGTACCCCGTTCTTGTCTACTTGTCATGATCAAGCATGTTTATGAGAGCGTGTGAGGGGAACGTGTGCATTAGTTGGAGTAACGGGGGGTGGCTAGTGCGGTGAACGTGAGAGATAGTTCCGCGATCCACTTGGGTGTTTTACCTTACTTTGTTGCCTCACTAGGGATAAACAAAAATACCATGCTACAAGGGTTGTGAGTGACCATGCCACTTCTCCGTGACTAGATCTAGCATGTTCTTATTTTAACTTCATGTCATGATACTTAAAGCTATACTCTGAGTTCTTAATTACTGAGGTGTTATGATTTAGTTCGCATCTTGGTGGAGTATAAGTGAGACTAATAACAAAAGGTCTCTATGTTAGACGTGATGCCCATATAATTAGTAACTTGATATCAAACTTTGTGTTGCAATCTCATATCAACTCTATGTGTTCCATTGTCTACCACTTTATTAAAGAGAGAGTGCATTTGTGAAACCATGAACCCCGCTCCATTTTTAATCATAAGAAACACCTTTCCAACAACTTTTACCACTTTTCCATTTTCTGCCATTATTAAATCCGAAAATACAAAAACACTTTTACATCTTGCATACATCATAAAAAACCCAAAAATATCATTTATCATTGTTATCATCATCCTTGCATATTTATTTACCACCATTGCATATTTATTTCTTGTTTGCATTGCAAATTATCTTGATATCATTCTACACCTTGTGCTTGACAACCACAGGTGAGGTTGAGGACCAAAACATTTAACTTTTTTGTAGGTAACCAAAAGAAGGATAGGAAGATAAATTTTCACTACTGATTCCCCGAGAGTTCGATATTAAACCCTCGAGTCACCCTCGTGGGGAAAACACGTCTTCCACTTACTACACACTCTGCACTTGGAGTCTCAACCTAACCCATTTACTTTTGACGCAGGTAACTACGCACCAGACATCAACTGTTTTCTGGAGCCGTAACTCGTCAAGGGCCATCAAGACTGTTTTCTGGCGCCGTTGCCGGGGAATCATAGCTGCGAAGGTTTATCCAAGGAGATCACAACAAAGTCAACATCACCAACTTGTGCTAACACCTAAGCTTGGGGAGGTTGCACCTACGTGAGCATCATCTTATCCATCTTTACCTTCAAAGCAAATTTATTTGTTTTGTCATTGTCTTGCATTTGTAATTCGGTTTGCATTTGTGAGATCATTTTATTTTCAGTTTTGCATAAAAAATTAAAAATACAAAAAAACTTGCTAAAATGGGAGAAAGAACTAAGTTGTGTGACTACACAAACACTCCTAATGATCAATTTATCAAGAGCTATTGCCACACCTGAGATTAAAGCTGATAGTTATGAAGTAAGTCCTAGTTTGTTGAACTTGATAACTAGGGAACAATTTGGTGGTAGTGCTATGGAGGATGCCTCTATGCATCTTCATGATTTTGTTGAAATATGTGACATGCAAAAGTTTAAAATGTGGAAAGTGATATCCTAAAACTGAAGTTATTTCCTTTTTCACTTAGAGGAAAAGCTAAAGAGTGGTTGCATTCATTGCCATCGGTAGTATTAATTCTTGGGATGATCTAAAGAAGCTTTCATTAAGAAATACTATCCCCTGTTAAAATTTTGCAAAATAGAAACAACATCCTTTCTTTTAGGCAAAATGAAAATGAACATGTTGCTATGGCTTGGGATAGGATAAAACTTATGCTTAGAACTTGTCCATCACATGGAGTTAATGAATGGACCATATTACACTCTTTCTACAATGGTTTAAACTACATGTCTAGAAACATACTTGATTCTGCTGCTGGAGGTGCTTTTATGAGTAAGACTATAGTAGAAGCTAAAAATATATTGGAAAGCATTTTGCAAAACTATAGTCAATGGCATACTGATAGGGCACCTAATCCTTCTAAGAAAGTGAACTCTATTGAAGAAACTAATGATTTGTCATCTAAAATGGATACTATTCTTGCTTTGCTTAATAAACCTAGTGTTGAAAATGTTCCTTTGCAAGAACTAGTTGGTCAATTCTGAAAATATTGATGTCAACTTCATTAGGAACTATGGTAATAATGGGTATGGTAACAACAATTATAACTCTTATAATAAACCCCCATATGTGCCAAATAAATATGCTTCTAGTGGTAATGTTTCTAGTGACTTGGAAAACACCATTAGATCTTTTATATCTACCCAAAAAGAGCTTAATAAGGAATTTATCTCTAAGTTTGAAAAACAAGATGCTTTGTTTGAAAGGGTAGATCAGCTTACTAAGGAAGTCTCATCATTAAAGAGCATCATTACAGCCCAAAAACATGAGGAAACAATAAAATATTGCCAAGAGGTTATCAATAAGTCTTGGGAACACATTCATGAGCAAGAGAGAGTTGCTAAAGAATCTATTGGGGTAATGAAAGAGAGAGAAGTTGAGGAAGTTAAAATGCTTAGTGAAGTCAAGGATCCTTTGCTTGACTTAGAAAATTGTAGCTTGCATGAATTAATATCTATCTTACAAAAATTTGCAAGTGATCCTTCCATCAACACTAACCAAGCAGGTTTTGGTTCTTATATTGCTAATCATGTCTTGAAAGAAAAGATTGCTAGGTACAACCAAGAGGCTATGATACCACCTAAGCTTGGGGATATATGGATTCCTAAGGTACTAGTAACTATTGGAAAAGAGACACACCATGCCATACTTGATCTAGGATCTAGTGTCTCTGTTTTATCTAAAGAACTATATGAAGTGCTTGAATTGAAAAATCTTGAAAAATGCTCTATTGAACTTGCACTTGCTGATGATTCATTAAACATGCTTTGGGAAAAGTAAGTGATGTTATGGTAGAGTTACATATGACTTTTGTGCCTGTGGATTTTCTAATCATGGACATGGGGAATAAAACCTCTAGTCCTATTATTCTTGGAAGACCTTTTCTTCGTACACAGGTGCTATCATTGATTCAAAGAAGGGAATGAAGTTTCAGTTTCCACACAAGAAGTGCATGGAACACTTCCAAGGAAGAGGGAACACCAAAGTTCAAGCTCCCTCATGAGCTTCGTCCACAATAAACAACAAGTAAGAAGCCTAGCTATATGGCTATAAAGAAAGCGCTTTGCGGGAGGCAACCCGGTTATTTTTATGTGTGATTTTCTTTGTGTCCTCTTGCTGTAACAAGAGACTTTGTTTTAGTTTAGTTCTGGATTTTTAATAAAGTGCCAAGTTTTACCCTTTTTGGTTTGAAAAAGTTGCTTATAGCGTTCGGAGATTTTATTCCTGCACGAATCTGTGCACGGTATGATTTTTAATTCTTATTCTGTAACTCCGAATGAGCTCATATTTGAACTGTAGTTGCAACTTTTCATCCTCTGTATGCATGAATTTTTCGGAATTTTTCGAGAAAGTTTGGTAGGGTAGAAAAATACGTTTTGCTGCTGCTGTTTTTCTGGACAGATTCTGTCCCATTTTGTTTGATGCATGCTTTGAGCTTTTAAGTTGAATCTTTTTGATCCAATTGAGTTTATGAGTAGGCATACAACATTATACACTTTCTGGACATTCATATGAATTTTTGTTCAAGGATTATATGCAGCAAGAAACCTATTTGTTTATCACTACTAATGCACCCCACAGAAAAGAAATGGGAGAAACGGTGTTTTGAAGTTTTTTCACAGGGATTGGAGGAGATGCACCAAGAGCTATCCAAGGATGGTGAAGACCATAAGCTTGGGGATGTGAAGACAACCCCACTGGACCTACACACTCTCGGTTTGCACACGTCCAACTTCTGTTTTTCGATCGAAACACTTTATCGCATAAACTTGGAGCGTCTTTTTGTTTGTTTGGTTTGATTTTTATTTTGTGAGACCACCACACTATCATTTATATATGAGAGAGCTACTGGAAATATGGGTTGAAATATGTTGGATGCTTTATAAGATTGGGAAAAGGGATGTTTGAGTTGATTTTTAATGATACATATAGTTGCATGATTCATGAGCTTGTTTATGAGTAATAATTTGCAAATTTTTATCAAGAGCTATCACTTATTCATGTTTTGATGCTGAATGTTATTTTACTTGTTTAACATGGATTAGTTAGTTCTATGGACACTCATGCATGCATTAGATGGTCAACTTTCTCCCTCTTGCTAGCCCAAAAATTCCAACAAGCAAAAACTTGTTTCCAACACCTTCAACCAAAGTTATTCCAGTGAGTCCACCATATCTACCTATTAGCTTTATGCTATTCCGAGTATGTTTATCATGATATTTGTGTTATCTATACCTCTGAATGAAAATGTTTATGTTATTGTTGATGGGAAAAGTTGGTTATATAGCTCTCACGAACTTGATGCACACTTTCTTTTATTGCATAATAAAACATGACCCATTGTGATTAAATTATGATGTTGTGGCTTGACAAATGTTTGGTTGGAGTTAGCCATATGTGCTGTCACATGGCAAGCTTTCAACATGCTTCATTCATTTAGTTGATATCATGTACTTTTGTTTATGGATGCTTATCATGGTGAAATAAATGGAAATGAAGTTTAAATGAGTTTGTATAAATGGTTAGAGAGACGCCTGGGCCGCTAATCTAAGCCATGCATCATTCATGGTGGAAATTTACTTACATGCTATGGTGAACCTTCTGTGATACACCTTACAATAAAAAGCTATTCCAATGGTAAATAAAAAGGGTGTTGAGATTGTTCATTTGTTTGTTTGTCTTGTCATTTTGATATGGGCTTGTTCCATATCTGGGACAAGAGGTACCCCAGTTGACGCTCTTGATGATACTATTATTACTTACAATGATATTTAACTTGAACTTGCTTTGTTTCCCAAGTTGAGTAACACATGGGTAGTACTTGTATTCAAGGGGCATGAGACATTCAACTTACTTTGTCAAGCACACTACTCATATTTGCTTTCACTTTAAACTTAATCATTCAAGATGCTATGATAGGGGAATGAGAGCTTGACACCAAGGATTACATTGCAATCATTAACTTAAGTAGAAGAGTTTGGAAGTTAGATGAAACTTATGCATGCTTTACCTCTACTCACATATACATCTTTCCAAAGTGTCCACCTTTTATATTCAGATTTTCATCTACACTCTATGACCAATGTTCTTACTTATCATTATGCATACATGTGTCCATTATTCTTTCTATGTTACACTTTGTGAACTATCATTGAACATCCTTGCTTGAATACTTGATATCACTTCATAAACTATCTTGCATATTGCTACTCCTTTGAAGAATGAATCATTTGACTTATGTAGCAATAGTAATCATCTTTGATATCCATTGTTAGTATTAAATTGCAAAGTCCATGTTAGTTTTATCACCTTCATACTCGAGGACGAGTATGGTTAAGCTTGGGGATGTTGATGCATGTAAAATGCATACATGAACTTTGCACTTAATTGCTTATATTCCAATCATATTTGCATCATATAAGGGTTATATCAATGTTTTATAATGATTTTGGGAATATTTGATTTCCTATTTTTATGGAATTAACCCTGCACAGGCAGAAAACCCTATTTCTTTATTTTAATGTTTCAGGGACCCAAACGACGTCAAATGACCTGGAAATTTACGGCGTCAATATTTGGAAGGAAGAAGACTGTGGGCGAAGGAAGCGAACAAACGGAGGCCGAGGCCAAAGAGGTGGGCCCACGCGGCCACTGTACCTGGCCGCGTGGGCCCCCATTGGGCCTCGAGCTCCGTTGCCGTCGATCTTTCTCCACCGATCGTCTTGACCTAAAAACGCCTATAAAAAAGTCCCCGACGTTCTCTGGAAGGAGCGCCGCAAACACAGAAACACCGAAACAGAGATGGAGCTGCAGATTGGAGGGGGAAAACTCCGGCGGGGCGCTGCCGGCGTGGTCTCCATCTTCTCCATCGACTTCTCCACCGTCTCCATGATGAAGAGGGAGTAGTCCACCTCTGGACTATGGGTTTGTGGAAGTAACTTATGTATCTCTCCTCTCTTGAGCTTCACTAATTAGTACCGTATGAGCTGCTGAACATGATTACGGTCATTGTAATACCTTTGTGGTGGATCTTTTATGAGTTAATATATGTTTGAGATTGCAATGTTTGTTTCAGTTATGATATAGATGCATATTATGTACCCCGTTCTTGTCTACTTGTTGATCAAGCATGTTTATGAGAGCGTGTGAGGGGGAACGTGTGCATTAGTTGGAGTAACGGGGGGTGGCTAGTGCAGTGAACGTGAGAGAAAGTTCTGCGATCCACTTGGTGTTTTACCTTACTTTGTTGCCTCACTAGGGATAAAAAAAATACCATGCTACCGGGATGTGGGGTGACCATTGCCACTACTCCATGACTAGATCTAGCATGTTCTTATTTTAACTTCATGTCATGATACTTATGCTATACTCTGAGTTATCTTAATTACTGAGGTGTTATGATTTAGTTCGCATCTTGGTGGAGTATAAGAGAGACTAATAACCAAAAGTCTCTATGTTAGGACGTGATGCCCATATAATTAGTAACTTGTATCAAACTTTGTGTTGCAATCTCATATGTCAACTCTATGTGTTCCATTGTCTACCACTTTATTAAAGAGAGAGTGCATTTGTGAAACCATGAACCCCGGTCCATTTTTAATCATAAGAAACACCTTTCCAACACTTTTACCACTTTTCCATTTTCTGCCATATTAAATCCGAAAATACAAAAACACTTTTACATCTTGCATACATCATATAAAAACCCAAAAATATCATTTATCATTGTACCATCCTTGCATATTTATTTACCACCATTGCATTTATTTCTTGTTTGCATTGCATAATTATCTTGATATCATTCTACACCTTGTGCTTGACAACCACAGGTGAGGTTGAGGACCAAAACATTTAACTTGTTTTGTAGGTAACCAAAAGAAGGATAGGAAGATAAATCTTCACTACTGATTCCCCGAGAGTTCGATATTAAACCCTCGTGGGGAAAACACGTCTTCCACTTACTACACACTCTGCACTTGGAGTCTCAACCTAACCCATTTACTTTTGAAGCAGGTAACTACGCACCAGACATCAACTGTTTTCTGGAGCCGTAACTCGTCAAGGGCCATCAGCAAACGACTGGAGACAACCTTATATTGTCTATTTACAAGATCCCAGTCGAAAAACGGATAGAGCAGTTCGGCGTTTGTCTCTCAAGTATACATTGGTGGATGCCGCCTTATATCGCCGAACAGCTGATGGTCTTCTTCTAAAGTGCTTGAGTGAAGACGAAGCTAGAGTTGCCATGGGAGATGTACATGATGGTTTATGTGGAACACATCAGTCGCCCACAAGATGAAGTGGATGCTCAGACGAGCAGGTTTTTATTGGCCGACAATGATCAATGACTGCTTCAGATACTACAAGGGATGTGAAGCCTGCCAGAAGTTTGGAGATATTCAGTTGGTGCCAGCTTCACCTCTTAATCCAATTATAAAATCGTGGCCTTTCCGGGGTTGGGCGCTTGATTTTGTCGGCATGATCCATCCGCCTTCATCCAAGGGGCATCGGTTCGTATTGGTGGCTACTGATTATTTCACCAAGTGGTCTGAAGCAGTACCTCTCAAAAACATGACCCACAAGGAGGTGATCCAGTTTATTACAGAACATATTATTCATCGATTCGGCATTCCGCAGACTCTTTTACCACAGATCAAGGTACTTCCTTCATGGCTAAGGAGGTGAAGCAATTTGCCGAATCACTTGGAATCAAGATGCTCAGTTCATCTCCCTACTATGCACAAGCCAACGGACAAGCTGAGTCAAGCAATAAAATCTTGGTCAAATTGATCAAGAAGAAGGTACAAGATCATCCAAGGAGATGGCACGAGGTACTGTCCGAAGCATTGTGGGCTCACAAAATCTCAAGGCATGGAGCAATTAAGACAACCCCTTTTGAGTTGGTGTATGGGCAAGAAGCCGTTTTACCAGTAGAAGTGAATCTAGCTGCCTTGAGGTTTGCCAAGCAAAATGACTTGTCGGCTGAAGACTACTGCAGCTTGATGATGGACAATATTGATGAAGTAGCCGACAAGCGTGTTATTGCCTTGAGAGAAATCGAGAAGGAAAAGTTGCGGGTGGCAAAAAGTTACAATAAGAAGGTCCGGCTGAAAGACTTTCAAATTGGCGACTTGGTCTGGAAAGTTATATTGCCAGCTGGCTCCAAAAGCCGGAAATTTGGCAAATGGTCCCCAAGTTGGGAAGGGCCGCTGCGAGTCGTGAGAATAGTGCCCGGCAACTCTTATCTGGTGGAGACATTGAAAGGCGGCATGATGCCTAGAGCTATCAATGGGAAATACCTGAAGAAGTTCCACCCGAGCGTGTGGCAGACTGCATGAGTTGCACGTATGGCCGATATACATATATCGCCCTTAGCATATGGCCGATGAGCTTAAGCATCGCCCTTAGACAAAAACTTCTACATTGTATATTTTCTAGTACGCAAGCTCTACTAGAAAACAGGGGGCATATGTTAGCACCCGTTTTTGGCAGATTGCCAGTTTCAGGTTCAAGGAGGATTTGGCGGCTTAAAGAAGGCGGCGAAGAAGGCTAAAATGGTGGCCTGGGAAACTTTCCAGGAAAAGACGGCCAGAAGAAGGCAGCCAATAGTCCGGCAACTGGAAGTAGGCGGAAGCTGGATTCGAGAGTGCAAAGTTGCATGAAGACCGAGCGAGCTAAGTCAAAGGAAAGCAATAAAGGCGGCAAAAGAAGCCGACGTTGTCCAAACGAGCGGCAGGAGAGAAGCCAACTTTGTCAAAACAAGCCGGCAGAAAGACAACTTTCCACCGATCAAGACAGCAAAAGACAACTTTTTCAAGCCAAATAAAGGTGGAAAACGTCAACTCTTCAAGTCAAATAAAGGCGGAAAAAGACAACTTTGAAGGTCAAGATCAAGACGGAAAAGACGAAGACAACTTTCCAAGATCAAGGCGGAAAGATAGAAGGCAACTTTCTAAAAAGAAGCCGGACGGGTACTGAAGTCCGGGTCTGATACGAAGCCGATCAAGATATCTCATCTCTAAAAAAGAAGGCAAGTTTGAAGCCAATACGGAAGGAAAAAAGGCAACTTTCCAGGTAGCCAGCAAGTGGAAGCCAATACGGAAGGCAAAAGGCAGCTTTCCAAAGTTGCCAGCAAGTTTGAAGACAACGTTGCCGGCCAAGAAGTTGCCTAGTTTAGAGATGGATTCGACTTAGACTAAGATTTGTAAACTTTGTAGAAGTCCAATACTTGTACGGGAAGTCCAGCCGCCTCATATATGTGAGAGGTGATGGCCGATTGAAATTAAGCAAACAATCGACAACCTATCAATACAACCTACTTTTTACCCTCAAACCCTTGTTCATGCTTCCGTTGTTCGGCGACTTCGCGTAGATTTCACCGGATATCGAAAACCGAACTGAGAGCGGCCAAGTCCGGCTTAGTTCAGCCAATCGTCGCCGGCTTCCTCTGACGGGGCTTGTCCGAGGGGCTGGGGCGTCTGGTCTAAAAGCGCCGGCTTGCTGTCTTGCGTATCGCGCTGGAAGCCGGCCTCCCGCGGGCGAGTTGCGGAGTATCTCCTCGGCACCGCGGGTACATAAGGACGTGTTCGTGTGACGCGTTTCGAGCGCAACAGATGTGAAGCACTGGACTATGGGATGTATCACTTTATATTTGAACAACTACTATATATTGATATTGCACTATTACATATACTATTTGGAAATTTTCTTCGTCACTGAAGTGTGACATTACAATTTTGCCATTCATATATGTTCTAATGGGACGTGATGTCAAAATATAATTCAATTGTCGAAATTGTATTACCCATACAATGTTTTGATTGATTTAGATTACGATACCAAAACTCGTGTGCGTGAGTATATTCTCACCATCATAACAATAGCTGTGTTATTCATCCATCGGGTATGATACCCGAATGGAGTGAATTCAAAACTCTTCGGTAACAAAATCCTCTTCTACCATCATCCAAAATCCATCATAGAAAAACAACGTGACCATCAAGGCCGAAGCTTTGAGATCACCAGTCCCCCATAAAGATTTCTTGACGTCCTCCGGAGTGAAAGGTGCTAACAACTAGGGATGAAAACGGTACGGAAACTTTCCGACTTTTCCGCGGAAAAACGGAAACGGAATGGAAAAACAGAAACGGAAATATGAAAACAAATATGGCACCACTCAGTTCCGTCCGTATCCGCTCCGTTTTCATCCCTACTAACAACATATCTCCTTCATAGCTTCGGTAGCTCGAACATCCATATTGTTCAGAACTGTACCATCCGGCTCATGTCCTTCTGATGTGAATCAATTGACAGAGGGTCTAGTTTTTCCTTTCCTCAATGTAACTATCGTCGGCTATGAAAGCTTTTGATTAAACTTTTCTATTTCCTCGCAGTTGCACAATGATGAAAGAAGCTTGTGTTTCTGTCATCCACTGTCACAACCAATTTGCTCCCCCTCTTTGAAGCCAAACAATCTCTTCCTCCTCAAACAGATTTTACAAAGTCAATAAATTTTGTGTACATAGTTCCTCACTAAAGCCCCGCGCGCTCTAATCTGGGGGCTCCGTTAGTCGACTGGCCCTAAACTTGTTTGTGACTGGCAAATTTTAAACACAGAGACATTGAGGCCTTGAGCGCAAGAGAATCTCAAAGAACCTTGTTGCCTTTTTGGGTTAGGCATAGGTAACCTTGAGTTAAAATACACTAGTTGAATTTGGCGTGCCGTCACGGCACGGCCTTGGTGATTTTTTTTGTGTAATATATATTTTTTTTGTTCACCAAAATGTTAGCTAAATTGGTATGTTGGAACATGTTTTTATTTTGTCATGAATAGGTAGCATTTTTGTGTGCATTTTGGATATATTATGTGTAATATTCAGTGGGTTCAAATGCTCAGAAATGTTTGTATTTCGATGTCGATGTTTAATTGAAATCAGAAAAATTCAGTTGAATTTAATTCCACATTTGGGGAAAGTTTGTTCGTATGGTGAGAAAGAATATTCAGGAAAATCATCCAACAGATCGTCAATAAAATGAACATTTATTAGTTTTTGCGTAAAATTTGAAAATTTGTTAGTTTGACCTCTATATACAATGGATATTTGGTGCAAACTTATTAAATCTATATTGTTTTCAGACTGGTGCATTTTGATTGATATACTGCAAATTCATACCATGTCGAACGTTATGTCATATTTTTTAAGGAAAATTGATGGAAATTGTGATTTATGAGCGGAGAGGAAAATGCACATATCTGAAATGAATAGTCCATGATTTGTTTGAAGTTCATTTTTGTTCCTGCGGGACGTTCGGTTTATCAGGAAAACGCGGCCACATTGTCAATTAGGAAGAATTAAGAGTTGGTTCAATATTATTCAAAATTTTGATTTGATACGGTGGGCACATTTTCGTGGTGAAAAGGGGGGAAAATATTTACTGTGTAAATAACGTGGCGACACGCCGCACCCTTCCCGTTAATTTTTCTGATGCGGCTAAATATCATGAACTGGAAATTATCGTTGAGAAGTTTGTTTCGCCGCACCCTTCCGTTAATTTGTCTGATGCGGTTAAATATTGTCGACTGGAAATTATCGTTGCGAAGTTTGTGTGGATTTCAAATTATTGAAATTGAAGAAGAGTTTGCGTTTAGAATTTTGCCGGAATTTAAGAATCTATCAATTTTGGGTTTTATTCGAAATTGCTCAGATTTGGAAGACATTTAATTTTGGAAATGTTCGAATTCGAAATTTTAGCTTCTGCCGTAAATAGCTAGCAATTTTTTTGTGGCCATTTAGATATATTTTTCATTTTTCTTTGGATGGGTAGAGTTGAATAAAAAAATTCAAATATCGAAATGGCCATATTCAGAAATTGTTCAGTTTTTTAAATTGTTGGACTTCAAAAGAAATGTATGTTTTCAAAATTGTTCAGATTTTAGTAAATGCAACTCCATAATTAGAGCAAATGCATTTAGATTTTCTCCAAATCTTTAGCAAATTAAATATTGAAAATATTTGTATTTTGCCATAAATAGATAGCATGTATTTTTCTGATTACTTTGATATTTTTCCCATATTTTTCTGGTGGGTAGATTAAAAGTATTTGATTTTGCAAATTTAAACAGTTGTCTGTAAAAAAAAACGCTGGCATGTGGGGCCGCAGATGACGTCGTGCTGACGTCATGGACGACCACATCGACCACGGCGACCACGCCGGCGACGTCGGCGACGCGCCAGCGCGTTCTGGGACGGGCCCGTAGGCGCGGAGGACTCCCCTCGACGCGGCGTGCCCGAAAGTGGCGGCGCCGCCCCGTATTGGTCGCCGGAGCGGCGCCGGCGGCGCACCAACGTGGCGGAGAGAGCCGCGGGACGGCGGCGGAGATTGCGGCGATTGAGCGGCGTTCGGGAAAGGGGCGCTCGGCTAGGAAGGAGATCCGGCGACGGCGCATCTCGCCGTGGCCGTAGATCTGACCGGGAGGGCTGTGGACGCGGCGGAGCGAGGCGGCGACGCCGCGGTCGTGCGGGAGAGAGGAAGAGGGAGGTGGGCTGCGCGTGTCGTTTTTCAGCGGAGTCCCTGAAGTCGTTCGAAATTGTGTTTGGGTCCCTGCGTTCGGGAAAAGGGAGGTTCGCGGGGCAAATTCTGGACTCGCGTGTCTCTTTTTGCAAAATGACGGCGCGACGTCTGGCTGACAGGTGGGCCCACCGTGGTACTGTTCAACACTGTAGATGACAGTGACATAAACAGTACCCGGATCGCCCACAGCTCGCGATTTGGTCCGTCTTTATAGATAGTAGTAATTTGTACTACTCAGAGTTGCTAGGTGTTTAGAGGAAGTTGATCGCAATATGAAAATGCAGTCGTGAAATTGACTACGCCAGTCATAGTTCCGTCCTGGACGGGACTACGGGAGCAAGTTTGTTCAGGTGGCAGCAAGTTCGTCAGATTCAACTCAACAACAGGTTGAAGGGAAGTATCCAGGTTGCGCTCGAGGGGAGGGATTCGTTAGGACTTAGGAGTAATGGTAAGACACAATATTCGACTCTATTAATTCCATCACAAAAAAGTTGCAGGATCCAAAATAATGTCAACAGCTCCCGCTCTAAATAAGATCCTGGCCTAGTGCAGCCGCAATTAACAGAAACGAACCTGTTGCAGCTTGAAATCCATCAAGCGTCCACCGCAGGCGGGGTCCGGAAGATCCGCACGTACTGTCCACCGGCGTCGTACGAATGCGATCGGTGCCAAACCTTCAAGATCTCGACGGGGACGACGCTGGTGGATCGATCAACGAAGTCGAGCCGGAGTTCGTGGGGGATCTCCCGAGGGTGCTGGAGCTGCAGGACGACGCGGATGGAGGCGACGTCGGGAGACGAGCGGCGGACGCAGGCCAGGCTGATCTCGCGCACGAAACCGAACCGGTTGCAGTTGTCCTCGACCCGCTTCATGGTACAAAGCTCGACGGGGTAGTTGCGCAGCACGGCGTAGACCATGTAGTCGAGCGTGTCGCGCCTTATGTCGGGGGTCTCCCCCTCGCGCACCAGCTTCACCGTCGCCCCGTCCAGCACGAACGGCTGCCTGCGCATGGCGGCCTCCCGGTGGTAGGGCGTGCGGAAGCGCACCGTCGCGTCGGCGCCGTGCTCGGGTGGCAAGAGCTCGAAGGCCTGCGGCAGGTCCAGAGCCAGGGTGCGGAAGACGAGGCGGATGAAAGGGCCAGGCGCGGCGCGGCACGGGGCCGTGGACGGGGTGATGTAGGCGAACGCGATGCGCCGCGCGAAGTATTCAGCCTCCGGATTCGGGGGGAAGTTCAGGTACGCCTCATGGGTGCTTGGCGTCCCTCGAGCATCTCCGGCGGCAGGAAGACCGCGCTGGCGGGCGGAGGGCCATCGAAGCAGGGGCGGTTGACGAAGTCCGGGCGGTCCCATCGAGAGGGGATCTCCAGCGCCGTCGCCCCCTCCGGCATGTCGCGGAGGACGCCCGCGCGCGCCGCCACCGTCTGGACGTGGAACATTAGGGAACGTTTTTGGGATCGGTTCGTTGATGGCGGCGATTTGATGGCCGCGTTCGTTGCGGAACTTGGGCGACCGACTGCATATGGTGCTACTGTTTTCATGTTTGACTTCCAACGATTGAGTTCAGAGGGGAAAGTGGGAAACTATTGCAGCGCGACAAGTTTTGACATAGTGTTTTGATTCGCATGTGTATATGTACCTGTTGTTCAAATTGTATTTTAAAATGTCAACAAAATTGGATAATTTTTTGGATGTGCATCTGTAGGCGTTATATTGGTCACAAAGTTTAACGAAAAAAAACATTTTTGCAGGTCCATGTAAAAAGACGAAAAATGTCTCGTGAAAAGTCATTTTTAGCACCGAAATTTGTCTTTATAAACAGGACAATTTTTTTTTCTTGAAACTTTTTGTACGGTATAGAATGGCAAGATGTATATCCAAATTTTTTTTTGAAATTTTTTGACTTTCAAAAACATGATTTTTGTGTAGTGGATGCATCTACACATATGATCCAAAGCTGACTTTCCCAACAAGTTTGGACTTTTCCGCCCGAAGACACATGAATCGCATATTGCGGTGCCATTGCTTGCTGCACTACACTACACACACCTACAGCCACATGAACTAGTAAAAACTAGCAAATGTGTAAGTGCACGGAGATAAAATATTTGTATCGCCACAAAGTAAGTTCTTTCGTTGGTGCAGCCTCGTCGTGTCGCAAAAACTAGATAGTTTCATCATGTCAAGCGTGTCGGCTCCTATATGATTTATTGTCGGACTGAATCGGATCGGATAATGCTCTTTCCATATCCGTTTCCATATTTTTTTGTTGGATTCGGAGCGGATCGGATAATAACCGGATGCGGATAATATTGGACTACGGATATGGATCGGGAACGGAGCGGATTCGGACCGGATACAAATACGTTTGCGTGATGCAAGTGCATGGTTGCACGCAATAAAACGAATACTACTATATGATTAATGAGTGTAACTCTTACTCGGATAAGATTAGTTATATATGGAAAGACGTAAACAGGTGATTAGGTCAATGTGTCAATAGATTTGGCTATTTATGCGAACTAAATAGGCTAATAAATCGGATTATCCTAATAGAATATATTAATAGAATATGTCGGATAATCCGCCAAAAATGGCAGATAATCCGCATCCGTCGAATAAGAGCAATACCATATCCTCTACAATATTCGTCGGATATCCGCCTAACTAATATCCTTATCCGCATCCGGCGGATTTCCATAATTACATACCATGTCTTTTAAAACAGATGCGGATGCGGATTCAATTCGGTTCGGAAATTATCCGTACAGTTTACATCCCTACGCGTCGCTCTGGGGCCATGCGCGGTGCCAGCTCTACGTGCTATAGTCGGGGCATCCGGTACACTTGCGGTAGTCAACGGAACCATGTGTCGTCATCGCCACCTTACCCCACTCCACGAAGGCCTTCGCCTCCCACGGGGTCGAGGAGTAGAGGGAGACGGATAATCGTCGGGGGAGTGATCAGTTGGGACGTGGATGCATGGCGCGTGTTTGATCCTCCTCGCCGTCTCTAGCGGCATCTAAGTTTTCACTCATAAGCGCCTAAACTTGCATTGATTAATTACTATCATATTAAAGTTCTAATATGCAAAACGAGCATTTTCACCCATAGACGCCTAAACTTTCACTAAACATATGTTTTTATTGAATAGATTCAGAAAACCGTAGAGAAATACAACATGTTAATTGACTTGCTCCTGCAAGCATTTTCAGGTTTGAAACATGCTAATTGCCTCTCTCCAAACCAAATTTCATATCACGCCTCCATTTCACAAAAAATATCTTGCATGATAAAAGTTAAGGTAGCTTCCACCACATATTATTAACCTAGCCCCAAACAAGCTACAGTCCTAACTCCTAAGCATGCATCGCCTTGCCTAACATACACATCGATATCACCTACACAGCTACAGTATAGAGAACTAACTGAGGAACTAATCCAGTAAGCCGATTATGCTTCCCATTAAGAAATTCGCCTCTATAGCAATTCTCCAATGTTACTTGCATGAAATCGATGGACATGAACCAGACCTAAAAAATAGCTGAGCTGTGATCGATGAGTGACTACCATTCTGCACAGCATCTACAATCTCGATGTGATGTCTGAATTTTGGATATTTATACATACCCTTTACCAAACAAATCTAAGATATTATTTGATGTCTGAAAACCTAGGCTTAAGCAAAGGAAACATTTACACTGACCAATGGTGACACTATTTGCAGAATTTTCATGGTTCACTCTTACTACATTTTCACAATGTAGATATATGTCATATGTGGCAGCTAATCATTAGGTTGCTATCACCAAATATATGTTTTTATAGAATAGATTGAGAAAACGTTAGAGCAATACAACAACATGTTAACTTACTTGCTCCTGCAAGCACTTTCAGGTTTGAAACATGTTAATTACCTCTCTCCAAATCAAAGTTCATAGCATATACGCCTCCATTTCATTAAAAAAATCGTGCACGATTACAGTTAAGGTAGCTTCCACCACATAGTACTAATCTAGCCCGCACAAGCTACAGTCCTAAGCATGCATAACCTTGCCTAATATACCCATTGATAACACCTGCACAGCTACACTAGCAGCTAAATTAAGTGGTGGTAGAGAACTAACTGAAGAACCCAATTATTCATCCAATTAACAAATTGGCCTACATAAAACTAAAGCTAGATAGATTGGAGCAAAAATCAGCAGAGCAAACTCTTTGGAGCCAAATCCATCACGCGGACGCAACCGGGGCCTGGAAGATCCGCACGTACTGTCCATGGGCGTCGTAGGAGTGTGAGCGGTGCCAAACCCTGACAATCTCAACAGGAACGACGCTGATGGAGCCATCACGGTATTCGATCCATAGTTCGTGGGGTATCTCTGCAGGGTCCTCAAGCTGAAGGACGACACGGACGGTGGCGAGATCAGGTGCTGCGAAGCAGGCAGGGTCGATCTCGCACACGTACCCAAAGCCACTGCAGTTCCCCTCGATCGTCTTCTCGGCGCGCTGGTCGACGGGGTAGCGGTGCAATGCCGCGTGGACGATGTAGTCGTTGTAGACCAGCCTGACAGAGGGGGTGTCGTCGTCACGCACCAGCTTCACCGTGGCGCCGTCCAGCTCGAACGGCTGCCGGCGCATGGCCGCCTCCCTGTCGCTGGGCGTGCGGAAGCGCATGGTCGCGTCGGCGCCGAAGGAGGAGGACGGGCGGACCTGGAAGGTCTGCGGCAGGTCGAGCACCAGGGTGCGGAAGACGAGGCGGATGAAGGGCCCCGGTTGGGCGCGGCAAGGGGCCTCGCCGGGGTAATGTAGGCGTACGCGACTGCGGGAAGGTCGCAGTGCCCCCGTAGGATGAGCGGGTGACGAAGGAGGGGCGGTTGGAGGGGATCTCCAGCGCTGTCGCCCCCTCGGGCATGAACGTCGTTGTCGTTTTCAGAGCATCCCTTTGAACACCCGGTGGGCGTCGGCGCAGCAACATCGGTGTTAGTTGTGAGCGTCGAGGTGGCAACAGATGAGTTTCCGTGGGGCGCAGCCGGCAAGGCATCAACCTTCTTGCAGTTGCGGGCGGCGGTGGAAGCCGGTGGAGGCGGAGAAGAGGGCACCTCCAGTCGACCCCAGTCCACCACTACCCGTTCGGTCTTGGAGAGCCTGTGAACGGTGAAGGAATTAGGCGGGGCGTGCTGAACGTCCATGTAGCAGCAACCATCATAGATGTTCCTAGCATTCAGCGCACCTCGAGCTTTTCTCGCCTCACGCCATGATCGGTACTGCACGAACGCCTCCACATGAGTTGGTTTCATCAGCATGCACACCTCATTCACTCCATACACATCAAAGACCTGGCCAAGTAGCGCCTCCGACATCGGATAGCTCACGTGGGTGATGGTGACGTGTAGAACGCTGCTGCAGGTTGCCTTGGCCATTTGCTCAAACAGGTTTTGAGCGGTGGAGAGAAGAGATGATTCTTTCCGAGGATTTAGGGGTTGTGGACGAAGCTTGCTCGCTTGGGGAAATCGGATCGTGAGGAAGGAGTCGGAGATTGAAGGAAGAAGAAGCTCGCAGCAGAGAAATCGGATCCTGAGGAAGGAGTCGGAGATGGCAGGCGAAGTAGACGGCGGCGTTCGTTGCGGGGCGACTGACTGCATCGGCAAAATCTACGATAACCCCCAGTTCGCGCGCCTTCTATCATATGCCCAGCCCCACATGTCAGTGACACAAGGGGGGGCATATGATAGAAGGCGCGCGAACTGGGGGGTTATCATCAATTGCCCCGACTGCATCTGCATGCAGGCAATTCAGCGCGGAGCTTAGTTAGGGTCAAACCGGGCCATGGCCCCAGTTTTTCTTTTTTTTTTGCAGAAATTGTATTTACTACGGCGTACTATGCAACCGAGGCCCAGCCCACTACCACGCACTGGCCTGTCCGTTCGTTGCATGTCTTCCTGTCTTGAGAAAAAATTGATCTCTCTCTCTCTCTCACGTACCTTTTCGGACTTCTCGTACTTCCTTCGTTCATAAAAGGATGTCTCAATCAACACTAAATTTGAATGTATCTAGACATAATTTAATGTGTAGATACATTCAAATTTGAAGTTGGTGAAGACATCTTTTTGTGAACGGAGTGAGTATTAAATAACAGAATGCTCGTGAATTGTAGAGAAAGTCTGACCTATATATGTGATGATAAGGTTTATAAAATCACATGTTATGGTAGATAACAAACCTCCAAACTTTGGTCTTTCTGAAGCCCTGAAAGAGAAATCTGTAATGCAGAAGACAGAAAATGGTTACAAGATGTTGACGGTACGTATGGACGAGATGCAATTGTGATAAATAAGCAGTTACAGAAAAAAAATTACATGGATTTGGGAGCATATACTGCATTCTCTCAACATAAGAAAATCCACATCTGACAGCGAGAGATGGCCCGTTATATCAATAGAGGTGGGAATATGTGAAATTTCTTCCAGTTTCTTCTAGCTTCCCTGATAGTTGAATACTCAGATAGCAGCAGACAAATTGTCCAGGTTCCATCTTTTCAGAAGACTGCACATGAATAGGCGAATTAGCATTCTTTTGTGTTATAGTTGGAAACTACATTGGAGTGTGTATATATTATTATTAAACCATCATAAAATGTTCTTACAAGAAGCCTTTGGTAGAACAGTTTTATCACTGAAATTATGCAGCCCTTAATTGCATTAAAACAATCTGGAATTTAGTTCATGTTTTAAATTAGTTGAGAAGCTCAGGTTTCACCTTCAGGCAGATGAAAAAAACAAGATTAACGATGATTTATTGTACAATTAGATCGAACAAATTGAGATACCCTATGAACACAAGTACATGCATGTCAACTATATTGTTATCATCATGCCTAAAGCTACTTGATTAGGGCCGGCTTGGTTTGTTGTATTTCTCACAACAGTGTTGTGAAAAAGGACGATGGAAGGTAACTTTTATCAGCTCGGAATAGTTAATGACTAATCAAAGTTTGCAACATGAAATTTCAAACTGACCTTATGTTTACATATGTTTGAAGAAATATCAATATGATTTTAAAAGTGCCTCCTCCGAGTCTGGAAATACCCATCCTGAAGCTCCATACCACTCAGGTGGCAATCCTAGGTCGGGATATGCACAATTTTAGAAGTACCAAACTGTTTGTAGTGCACAGGTCTACTCACACGATTTTTACCAACCAAACTGTGTGTGCTGAGCAGATAGAAAAGTTCAGAAGTTGTCCGTTTGTTTCTGGCACTGGAACTGTGTAGGAAAAAGGAAACAACCATGAGAATGATCTAGCTAAGAATGTATATCACGACTGGTGCATGTTCATCACCAAATATGACATTTCATCGGATAATTTGGATTTTAGCAGCATTTGCTCCTTCTTACCGTACCCTTTCGGACTTCCTCTTGATCGTTACACATTTACTAACCAGATCATTGTTGTCCTCTCCAGCCCCACAACCAATAATTTTATTTTTATTTTTGAGCAACAGGTAGAAGAACCAATCAAATAATATACCTTTGAAAACACGGAGTCATTCATAAATGAACGAGATATAGCAATTTTTGACTTCGTAACCATTTGGTTTCTTAGACAGCCACATCTAAAAGCCATTTCTCCGGCAGCAAAGAGAATTAATGAACGACAAAAAAATCTATGCAACTTACCTAGATTTGTAATCACAAGGCGCTGGTGTGGATGCTAGTCACCCGATCCTTGTTTCTCAGGGTGAACATAAACAACCTAAGCATATAAAGACAAACTAAAACAACTATCTGCAAGGGGATTCAAAAACTCTCGATGTAATTTAGAGGATTTCACATCAGCAGCTTAGAGTCTCAAATCGACAACCTTAACCAGGAAATTGTTGTCCTTATTATGGACGAGATGCAAGTGTTAGAAATAAGATGCCAAGGTAATATTCCATGGATCTGGGAGCATATGCTACTTCTTATAAAAAAAAAGATTTCAACGTGGGAAAACCACGTGTTTTTTGATAGAGGAGGGTGCAATATCACCGAAATTGCAAACATGAGGACTCGAACTCGGGTGGGTGGGAAGGCATCAACCCTTCCCCACCACTAGGCCATGCCTTAGTCTGCATACTACTTCTTATAGCAACCTGACAGCTGAATACTCTGATGGCAGCACACAAACTGTGCAGGTTCCATATTATTAGAAGGCTGCTCATTAATTCACGAATTATTATTCTGTTTCTTACAGCTTAGAAATTAAAGTGGAGACCTTGCTCTTAGGATCAAGCCATAGGTAGAACAGCTTTATGAAAACACTGAATGGACTCCAGGTTTGTCAATGCACAATTGCACATGTATACCAAAATAGAATTCAAATGTTTCTCAATGCAGCATGCTTGCTCATCAGGGCTGTGCAGGAATGGCAATCAAATGTTTCAGATGGTTTAGTTGTTTTGGTTAGTGTAGCAGTTTCACTTTTTAGCTGCAAATTTCCTTAATTGCATTGTAACAATCTAGAATTCACTTTAGGTTTCAATGTAGTTGAGAAATTCAGCCACCTACAGGCAGATGAAAACACACGATTACATGATGATTTCTTGTACAATTAGAGAGAATAAACTGCAAGTGTAAACAAAGAATGAGAACTGTCTTGTTTTTACCATTCCCAAACCTGGTTAGGGAAAGTTTGGTTTTTGGAGGGGGGCTTTCTCACAAGAGATTTTGAAATAAAGTGATAACAAAAGGCAACTTTTATTTGCTCAGAATAGTTGAATGACCAATTAAAGATTGCACCATTAACAAAAGGCAACTTTTATTTGCTCAGAATAGTTGAATGACCAATTAAAAATTGGCTTATGTTTATATACTTTTGTGAAAAAAGGATTTTTAAAGCTTGCATCAATTTGGTTTGAGCTACCATAGAAGCCAAACATTCATCTGATCACCTCTATTAGATAGTGCTTCCAAGTTACCTTCATGAAATTGATGGACATGAAACAGTCGTCTAAAATAATTGAGGTGCGCTCGATAAGAAACTACCATTTAGCACAGCATCTACAATGCTGATACTACATGCAGTATTTTCATGAGTTCACCCTTACTACCTTTTCATAATGTAGGAGTATGTAGCAGCTATACTCATTTGGTTGCCATCACCAATATATGGTTTTTATGGCGAGTATGCATGCTCAGAGAACCGTAAGGAATATACATGAACATGTAAATTGATTTACTTCTGCAAGCGTATTCAAGTTCACAGCATGTTAATTGCCTTTCTCGAAACCAAATTTCATAGCCGACCTCCATTCATAAAAGAAACCATGCATGATTACAGTTAAGTAGCTTCCTCCACGGATTAATCTAGCCCCAAACAAGCTACAGTACTAAACATGCATCACCTTGCCTAACATACCAATCGACATCGCGCGCACTAGCATACTAGCGGAAAGGGGCAGTCTCCGGGGTGATGTAGGCGTAGGCGAGGCGTCGCGCCTGGTACTGCAGCGCGGGATTGGGGGTGTGGTCGTCGAGGTAGATGTACACTATGTCGGAGGCCGGGCGTCCCGTGGTCTTCTCCGGCGGCAGGAAGACCGCGGTGAAGGCCGGGGGGGGGGGGGCGTAGGACAGGCGGTGACGAAGGACGGGCGGTCGGTGGGGATCTCCAGCGCCGTCGCCCCTCCAGCATGAACCTGTGGGCGCCTGCCGCCAGCATCTTGCTCTCGGTGGAGAAGAACGCAAACAACGGTGTGGTGGAATCGGGAAGAGTTCGTGATGTGTGGGTGTGACTGTGTGAGTGGGAGGAAAATATCTAGTGATCCTAGACTTATACCATGATACCAATCTTCAAATTTCAAATTTAGGGCTTGTTTGATTTATGATAGGAAAAGTGTGGGAATAGGAAATCTAAAGGATTGGAGTGAGGACGTGGATTTTGCCAACCCAAACCGACGGTCCAGGATTGCGGGTGCGCGCGCAAGCGGGTTGGCGGGTGAGTTATCCAGTGACATGTCTAATTGTGTTCGATTGTATGAAGGAATTTTACCAAGAGGTTGGAGCTCGTACTTTTTTCCTATAGGATTTGCACTACAAGATTCCTATATGAATAATTTCTATGGATTGAATCCTAAGAATCAAACAGACTCAATAGAAAATTTCCTATAGGAATTAATCCTCCAAAAATCCTACCATATACCTTTTGAATCAAATGGGCCTTAGAGGTGTCAAAAATTCTGGTGTGGGCGACACTGCTGCCAATCTTCAAGGGTCGCCCACGCCAGACCATGGCCTGGGACATGGTCGCGGCGTGGCGTGGCGACTGCTGCCCTTCGTGCGAGGCTTCGTTCCCCTGCTCCTGGTCCAGACGGGTCATCAAGCTTGTCCTTTCATCCATGACGCCTTTGTCACATATTGTTGTCACCGAGGCAAATGGATCAGATGGTACCGGCGTGGACTGTTGTGCCTGAAGGTCAATGGCGGGCTGGCGAAAACAGAACGGAGTATTTTTTTGTCAAATCTGACCCTTTTATGAAAGTAATGACGAATCTGGCCCTTATACTGCAGCGCTGGATTGGGGGTGTGGTCGTCGAGGTAGATGTACATTATATCGGAGGCCGGGCGTCCCGTGGGCGTCTCCGGCGGCAGGAAGACGGCGGCGAAGGCCGGGGGGGGGGGGGGGGGGGGGGGGGGGGGGGCGTAGGACAGGTCCCGCGACGTCGCCCCTCCAGCATGAACCTGTGGGCGCCTTTCGCCAGCATCTTGCTCTCGGTGAAGAACACAAACAGGAGTAGGGTGGAATCGGGAGGAGTTCGTGATGTTTGACTTCCATGTGAGATCATGATCAAAAGGTAGAAAAGGAGTAGCACTAGAGGACTGTGGCCAGTGAGCCTGGTTGCAAAAAAAATTTGAAAAAAATGAAAAATTGAGTTGAAAAAATCCTGGATATGAACACATGATCTATGTATATTGAAATTGTAGGCCAAAATAAAAAATTATTTGAACAAAACTTCGTATGGTAGACAACAAAACCTCCAAACAGTCCTTCTGAAGCCCTTGAAGAGAAATCTGTAATGCAGAACACAAAAAATGGTTATAAGATGTTGCCGGTACTTATGGACAAGATGCAATTGTGAGAAATAAGCAGCTACAGAAAAAATTACATGGATTTGGAAGCATATACTACATTCTAACAACACAAGAATTAAAATCAACATCTGACAGTAAGAGATGGCCCGTTATATCAATAGCGGTGGGAATATGTGAAATTTCTTCCCAGTTTCTTCTAACTTCCCTCATCGTTGAATACTCAGATGGCAGCAGACAAATTGCCCAGGTTCCATCTTTTCAGAAGACTGCACATGAATAGGCGAAGTAGCATTCTTTTTTTTGTTATAGATTACAAACTAAATTGGAGTCTGTGTACACACAATTATTATTAAACCATCGTACCATGTTCTTAGAACAAGCCCTTTGGTAGAACAGTTTTATCACTCAAATTATGCAGCCCTGGTTTGTCACTGCACATCTATCTGAAATATAATTCAAAGAAAAAGATGATCGTACTTTAGAGACGTGCAGTGAGGCGTGGTCAAAGGAATTGGTGGATTCACTAGACCAAAATGCTGCTAATATGAATATGAAAGGCATTTTTGCTCATCAATGTTGTGCAGGAAGCCGCAAACTGCAATAAAAAAAGCTTCAGATATTCTAGTTCGTTTGGTCAGATTCGCAGTCCCAGTTTTTATCTCCAAAATTTCTTAATTGCATTAAAATAATATAGAATTCAGTTCAGGTTACAAATTAGTTGAGAAGCTCAGGTTTCACCTTCAGGCAGATGAAAAATACACGCTTACACGATGAGTTATTGTACAGTTAGATAGAACAAATCGAGATACCCTATGAACACAAATACATGTATGACAACTATATCATTTTTCTCTCAAAAAACAATCATTTTGGAAAGGCTTAGCTTAGTAAATGCGCACGCGTCGATGGGCGTCGTAGGAGTGTGAGCGGTGCCAAAAAAATATATATATATCATTTTAGAAAGGCTTAGTTTAGTAAATGCTAACGACGTTCATGGAGCCATCCCGGTATTGGATCCGGAGTTCGTGTGCGATCACTCCAGGGTCCTGGTTCTGAGCGACGACATGGACGGTGGCGAGATCGGGCGCGGCGAAGCAGGCCGGGTCGATCTGGCGCAGGACCCGAAGCTGCGGCAGCTGCCCCTTCCGGCATGGGGGGCGCTGGATCTTCTTCTCGGTGCGCTTCTCGACGGGGTAGTCGTGGAGGGCGAGGTGGACGAGGTAGTCGTGCGAGACCCGCCAGACGTCGGGGGCCTCCCCCTCGCGCAGGAGCTTCAACGCCGCTGCCCCTTCCGGCATGGGGGGCGGCGGGTGCCGGCCGCCAGCATTTGGAGTGGAATCGGGGAGGAAATTACAAAAACCTACCACAATTGTCGGTCAAATCACAAGTCAGTACCTATTTTGGTGATTTTTTCATGTCAGTACCAATCTTAAGGGGGGTGTTACAAATCACACGAGGCATGGCGGCAGCGCTGTGGCGGGAGGTGGCGGCGCGTCCAGGAGGCTGGTCGTGGCGGTGGCGTCGTAGATGGGGGTGCGTGTGTGAAGCGACCATGCGAGCTCAGGGGCTCGCGGCGATCCGGCGCCTGGCCTCCCGGCGTCTGCTTTAAGCCCCATGCACGGGATTGCTAGGAGAGAGAGGAGAAAAGTCAAATATGCTGACGTGGCTATTATTTTGACCAGTCAACCTGTCAAGAACTTGTTTAAATGTAATCAGATGAAAATTTGCCCAATCTGTTGCTCCTCGCCCCAAACTTGGTTAGGATTTTGAAAAAATCACCAAAAGTAGCACTGACCTGTGATTTAGCCGACAATTGTGGTAGGTTTATGTAATTTACTCGGAATCGGAAGGAATTTTGTTGTGTGCTGCACGGGTCTCCTCTCCTCTGCCATTCCATGGGAACTTTTTGCATGTTTGATTTCCTAGTGAGTTAAAAAAGAAGACGAGGAGTAGTACTACTCGGTAGCAGAGATTTGGTAAAATACCCGAATTATCGGACCCCAAATGAGTTTATTGGGTGGAAAATCGGCTCCTTTTATTGATTATTCATCGGATAGGAAAAATGTAGAATATGATTCCAATAGGATGGAAATAACATGGCTAATTGAATTATATCGAAGATCAAGTTCCTTTGATCGTGGTGAAAAAATTCCATGAAATGGCAGACATTTTGTTTTCGGCGGGATAACATATGTTGATGTGCCATTCTTGCAGCAATTCACCTCACTTACAAAAAAGAGCAATTCACCTCACTTACATAGCGAGTAGAAATTTCTGGATCATAAGTCAAGCTATTAGTTTCAGTTGTCTTTTCCTTCAGTTGCATTTCTGAGGCTAATCCGTTGAAAAATTAAAAGATTAGAATTCCGTGAATAAAATAAAAGTAGATGAGGAATAAAGTGCCAATTATGAGGGCAAATACCTTTGATTCAAGTAAACTAGGGTCTCTTCTCCTTTGAATTGATGTCCCTCACCGGATATCGTTAAAGAATAGTCCCGGAATCTTTTCAACAATCATATTATAAGTTTCCAAAAATATCTTAAAATAATCTTGCATGTTGTCGATAATGTATCCCACAAATGTGAAACTTTTTTTGATCTGAAATATTTCATATTTGAGGTACACAAAAATGACAAATGTGTGAATATAAATGTACACGCTAAATCTCCAAAATATTCAAGATTTGTCATCTCATTCATGCATGTCTCATTATACAGAGTATCTATCCCTGCACACTCACACGCTGCCCTCAAGGCCCCACCTTAACTTAACGACACGCCAACGATTATTCGTTTCTTCGAAAATCTCCAAAAGATCCAAGATTTTTAATTTTTTGTGCAGCTCGAAATATAAAGTTTTTCAAATCGAGATTTTCATGTTTGTGGGATATATCATTGGTATCGTGCACTATTCTTTTCAGATTTTTTTAAACTTATAAGTATGATTTAAAAGAACACAGAGAGCATTGCAGCTCGGTAGTCAAAATGACTTTCTGATGAATAGCCTTTTTGTGACCAAGTAACCCTACACGATTTGGAAGACGCACATAAGAATCAAAGGAAAAATAATTCTATTCCACGCGGGTGACTTAAAAAAATGTCGAAGTTGTTCAACCTCCTATGAAACTGAGCTCAGCGTAGGAAAAGAAAACATACTGTAATTTTTTTTAGCATTCATAGATATAAATTTGTAAGAACTGAAGTTATATAAATTCCTTTAATAAAATTAGAAAATCCAAATTTGACATTTGGTCACGCAACGAGCATTGTCTGAAACACGTTGTCAACTGTCAGGCAATCAGAAATTTTATAGCTAAACGGCTTCATTTCATAACAAAAGATGAAGGATTAAAACTTTAGGTACTCGAGACAAGATCACAAGAGTCACTAAACAAGCTTCGTCTCTCTCCAAGTGCTCATCGACATCATCCAGGCTGCAATGTGGTCGGCCGTAGTAAAAACGGTAGGCACCCCGCCGGCCCTCAAGGCCTCAAGCCGCCGCGTCCGGGGGCTAGAAAATATACACGTAGTCTCCATTGGCGTCGAAGGATTTGGAGCATTCCCACACACTCAGTATCTCGATGGGGACGACGCTGGTGAAACCATTGAAGTATTCGATGTGGAGCTCGTAGGGGATCTCCCGGGGTTGCTCCAGCTGAAGGATGGCGCAGACCGAGGAGAGGTCGCGCTCCGTGACGGCGATCTCATGGACAAACCCGAATCCGCTGCAGTTCTCCGCGATGTCCTTTGGGGTCCGCTGCTCGATGGGGTACTTGTGCAGGGCCACGAGAACCATGTAGTGGTCACTGGTGTGGGAGACTTTGATCAGCCGGAAGGGCACGAGCTCCACCGTGGCGCCGTCGAGCCGGAACGGCTGCCTGCGCATGGCCGCCTCCCGCTGGGCGTGCGTGCGGAAGCGCACCGGTGCGTCGGCGCCGTAGTGGGGGCGGAGGATCTCGAAGGTCTGCGGCAGGTCGAGCGCCAGGGTTCGGAAAACGAGGCGGATGAAGGGCCCAGGATTGGCGCGGCACGGGGACGTGTCCGGGGTGATGTACGCGTACGCGATGCGCTGCGTGTCGTCTTCCAGCTCAGGGGTGGACAGCTTCACGTACACGGCGGCGGACCCGGGCGGGGCGCGCGTCTCTCCGACGGCAAGGTGGCCAAGCGGACCGCGCTCGCGGCCGGGAATATCCCTAGGCGCTTGAAAGACTTGATGAAGAATGGGCGGTTGGAGGGGATCTCCAACGCCGTCGCGCCATTTGGAAGCAGAGGCATTCTGAAGGTGGAAGAAGCAGTGGTTGTGGGTCTGGTTGAGGACGGGCTCTGTGAATCTCAAGTGTTGGGAGGAAGGCTTCGAGAGGCTGCGGCTCATGGTTCATTTAAGCGCACAGTGTGAGTGACGAGCAACACCGGAAGGAGCGCGGCAGGTTGCTGGCCAGAGTTATGGAGTTAATGGCGAGGGAGACGTGCGGTGGTGGGCAATGGACTGAAGTCGACTCGGGACTCGCAGCTTGGCTAGTTGACCGGTTTTGATCACGTGGAGTGAGGTTTAAGCGAGGAACACACGCATGGTACACAGCTCTCTCCTGACTTCAGTCCTCTCTGGTGAGCAGCGTTAACGCACTGACGCACTTTTGTATTTTCTTTTCGTTTTTTACTTTGAGACTCTGTCAGTGTTGGCTAAGAGCATCTCCATTCGGAGCGTATAAACGGCCGCCTAAAAGATTTTATGGCGTCCGGAAAAAAAAAGGTCTCACACTCGCGACGCTCAAACTTGATTTTGGTCCGACGCAGCTCAAAGTTTGGTCCGATGCAGCTCAAAGTTTGGCCCGGCACACCGAACCCACACCCTCCACTTAGGGAGCCGCTGGGCTGCGCTGGATGAAACCGCGATGCCACGTCAGCCTCCGACACGCGGACCAGCCCTATCATTAAGACACAAGGCTGAGTTTGGCAGGTCATCTCAATTAATGGTGGGTGTCATCTCGGTTTCAAGCAAGGTGCAGCAAACCGTCGTTTCACCTCTCTAGGCGAGGAAGCGCCTGCGACCTGCCGACGTCAATGCAGACGAGCGCCTTTTGAAGCGTCACGTAAATGGAGTACCGGCGGGCGGTGGTTGCAGTTAAGGCACGCTCATCCGCTCGCCTCCCCGCGCAATCTAGTCGTCGCCAAGCGACATGAGGAAGGCTTACCTGCGCTCCTCCACCTCCCTCATCTCCTCCGCCGCTGGCGGACCTGCTCACGGAAGTCGAGGCGTAGAAACTCATCCGCACCAACACACGGGTTCTGGCGAACAACCGTCTCCTGAGGGATGGGCGATGAACCCAACTCACGTCCCGGTTGCACCTCGGCTCAACGGCCAAGCGCGACTCAACTACACTATGTGCCAGCAGACCATGCCACCGGAGTTGTATGATGACGTGAGGTATGAGCCAAACTCGGCGTGCTGGGACGACCAGAACGACATGGAGCACGCCTACCACCTCAACTCCTTCTTCGCATGTGAACCACCTGCGAGTTATTTCGACTCCGATGACGACGTCCTCACCAACACCTCCGACGAGGAATTCGCGGCGGGCATGAAAAGGGACAGGGTTCGCTACGAGGCGGCGCATGTGGCTCAGCGCGAAAAGAGAAATAACAAGGCCGTAGGAGGTTGAGGGTGATGATGACGGCTCTGAGGACTGGCCGTCATCGGAGTGGGACACAGTCGAGATGCAGCTCGCCATAAAGACGTCCATAGCCTCTTCCACCAACACGCCTCCTATGTCGTCATCCGCTGCGGCCGGCTACCTTCACTGCCTCTGCTCCGGCTGCCGCCGAGCACATCTATCAGCGTTGGCCGGCTCCTGCCCAAACCGTCGGTGCCCGGCGTGCCACCCTAATAGGTCTAGGTTTTAATTTAAATGAATTATGTTAGTTTTAAATGAATTATCTCTAGTTTGAACAAAATTTCAATAAAACCTATATACTATTTTGTTTAAATGTTGATTTCAAATGTAGGAGTATGTAGCAGCTATACTCATTTGGTTGCCATCACCAATATATGGTTTTTATGGCGAGTATGCATGCTCAGAGAACCGTAAGGAATATACATGAACATGTAAATTGATTTACTTCTGCAAGCGTATTCAAGTTCACAGCATGTTAATTGCCTTTCTCGAAACCAAATTTCATAGCCGACCTTCATTCATAAAAGAAACCATGCATGATTACAGTTAAGTAGCTTCCTCCACGGATTAATCTAGCCCCAAACAAGCTACAGTACTAAACATGCATCACCTTGCCTAACATACCAATCGACATCGCGCGCACTAGCATACTAGCGGAAAGGGGCAGTCTCCGGGGTGATGTAGGCGTAGGCGAGGCGTCGTGCCTGGTACTGCAGCACGGGATTGGGGCTGTGGTCGTCGAGGTAGATGTACACTATGTCGGAGGCCGGGCGTCCCGTGGTCTTCTCCGGCGGCAGGAAGACCGCGGTGAAGGCGGGGGGGGGGGGGGGGGGGGGGGTAGGACAGGCCGGTGACGAAGGACGGGCGGTCGGTGGGGATCTCCAGCGCCGTCGCCCCTCCAGCATGAACCTGTGGGCGCCTGCCGCCAGCATCTTGCTCTCGGTGGAGAAGAACGCAAACAGCGGTGTGGTGGAATCGGGAAGAGTTCGTGATGTGTGGGTGTGACTGTGTGAGTGGGAGGAAAATATCTAGTGATCCTAGACTTATACCATGATACCAATCTTCAAATTTCAAATTTAGGGCTTGTTTGATTTATGATAGGAAAAGTGTGGGAATAGGAAATCTAAAGGATTGGAGTGAGGACGTGGATTTTGCCAACCCAAACCGACGGTCCAGGATTGCGGGTGCGCGCGCAAGCGGGTTGGCGGGTGAGTTATCCAGTGACATGTCTAATTGTGTTCGATTGTGTGAAGGAATTTTTCCAAGAGGTTGGAGCTCGTACTTTTTTCCTATAGGATTTGCACTACAAGATTCCTATATGAATAATTTCTATGGATTGAATCCTAAGAATCAAACAGACTCAATAGAAAATTTCCTATAGGAATTAATCCTCCAAAAATCCTACCATATACCTTTTGAATCAAATGGGCCCTTAGAGGTGTCAAAAATTCTGGTGTGGGCGACACTGCTGCCAATCTTCAAGGGTCGCCCACGCCAGACCATGGCCTGGGACATGGTCGCGACGTGGCGTGGGACTGCTGCCTTCGTGCGAGGCTTCGTTCCCTGCTCCTGGTCCAGACGGGTCATCAAGCTTGTCCTTTCATCCATGACGCCTTTGTCACATATTGTTGTCACCGAGGCAAATGGATCAGATGGTACCGGCGTGGACTGTTGTGCCTGAAGGTCAATGGCGGGCTGGCGAAAACAGAACGGAGTATTTTTTTTGTCAAATCTGACCCTTTTATGAAAGTAATGACGAATCTGGCCCTTATACTGCAGCGCTGGATTGGGGGTGTGGTCGTCGAGGTAGATGTACATTATATCGGAGGCCGGGCGTCCCGTGGGCGTCTCCGGCGGCAGGAAGACGGCGGCGAAGGCCGGGGGGGGGGGGGGGGGGGGGGGGGCGTAGGACAGGTCCGCGACGTCGCCCCCTCCAGCATGAACCTGTGGGCGCCTTTCGCCAGCATCTTGCTCTCGGTGAAGAACACAAACAGGAGTAGGGTGGAATCGGGAGGAGTTCGTGATGTTTGACTTCCATGTGAGATCATGATCAAAAGGTAGAATAGGAGTAGCACTAGAGGACTGTGGCCAGTGAGCCTGGTTGCAAAAAAAATTTGAAAAAAATGAAAAATTGAGTTGAAAAAATCCGCTGGATATGAACACATGATCTATGTATATTGAAATTGTAGGCCAAAATAAAAAATTATTTGAACAAAACTTCGTATGGTAGACAACAAAACCTCCAAACAGTCCTTCTGAAGCCCTTGAAGAGAAATCTGTAATGCAGAACACAAAAATGGTTATAAGATGTTGCCGGTACTTATGGACAAGATGCAATTGTGAGAAATAAGCAGCTACAGAAAAAATTACATGGATTTGGAAGCATATACTACATTCTAACAACACAAGAATTAAAATCAACATCTGACAGTAAGAGATGGCCCGTTATATCAATAGCGGTGGGAATATGTGAAATTTCTTCCCAGTTTCTTCTAACTTCCCTCATCGTTGAATACTCAGATGGCAGCAGACAAATTGCCCAGGTTCCATCTTTTCAGAAGACTGCACATGAATAGGCGAAGTAGCATTCTTTTTTTTGTTATAGATTACAAACTAAATTGGAGTCTGTGTACACACAATTATTATTAAACCATCGTACCATGTTCTTAGAACAAGCCCTTTGGTAGAACAGTTTTATCACTCAAATTATGCAGCCCTGGTTTGTCACTGCACATCTATCTGAAATATAATTCAAAGAAAAAGATGATCGTACTTTAGAGACGTGCAGTGAGGCGTGGTCAAAGGAATTGGTGGATTCACTAGACCAAAATGCTGCTAATATGAATATGAAAGGCATTTTTGCTCATCAATGTTGTGCAGGAAGCCGCAAACTGCAATAAAAAAAGCTTCAGATATTCTAGTTCGTTTGGTCAGATTCGCAGTCCCAGTTTTTATCTCCAAATTTCTTAATTGCATTAAAATAATATAGAATTCAGTTCAGGTTACAAATTAGTTGAGAAGCTCAGGTTTCACCTTCAGGCAGATGAAAAATACACGCTTACACGATGAGTTATTGTACAGTTAGATAGAACAAATCGAGATACCCTATGAACACAAATACATGTATGACAACTATATCATTTTTCTCTCAAAAAACAATCATTTTGGAAAGGCTTAGCTTAGTAAATGCGCACGCGTCGATGGGCGTCGTAGGAGTGTGAGCGGTGCCAAAAAAATATATATATATCATTTTAGAAAGGCTTAGTTTAGTAAATGCTAACGACGTTCATGGAGCCATCCCGGTATTGGATCCGGAGTTCGTGTGCGATCACTCCAGGGTCCTGGTTCTGAGCGACGACATGGACGGTGGCGAGATCGGGCGCGGCGAAGCAGGCCGGGTCGATCTGGCGCAGGACCCGAAGCTGCGGCAGCTGCCCCTTCCGGCATGGGGGGCGCTGGATCTTCTTCTCGGTGCGCTTCTCGACGGGGTAGTCGTGGAGGGCGAGGTGGACGAGGTAGTCGTGCGAGACCCGCCAGACGTCGGGGGCCTCCCCCTCGCGCAGGAGCTTCAACGCCGCTGCCCCTTCCGGCATGGGGGGCGGCGGGTGCCGGCCGCCAGCATTTGGAGTGGAATCGGGGAGGAAATTACAAAAACCTACCACAATTGTCGGTCAAATCACAAGTCAGTACCTATTTTGGTGATTTTTTCATGTCAGTACCAATCTTAAGGCGGGGTGTTACAAATCACACGAGGCATGGCGGCAGCGCTGTGGCGGGAGGTGGCGGCGCGTCCAGGAGGCTGGTCGTGGCGGTGGCGTCGTAGATGGGGGTGCGTGTGTGAAGCGACCATGCCGAGCTCAGGGGCTCGCGGCGATCCGGCGCCTGGCCTCCCGGCGTCTGCTTTAAGCCCCATGCACGGGACTTGCTAGGAGAGAGAGGAGAAAAGTCAAATATGCTGACGTGGCTATTATTTTGACCAGTCAACCTATCAAGAACTTGTTTAAATGTAATCAGATGAAAATTTGCCCAATCTGTTGCTCCTCGCCCCAAACTTGGTTGGATTTTGAAAAAATCACCAAAAGTAGCACTGACCTGTGATTTAGCCGACAATTGTGGTAGGTTTATGTAATTTACTCGGAATCGGAAGGAATTTTGTTGTGTGCTGCACGGGTCTCCTCTCCTCTGCCATTCCATGGGAACTTTTTGCATGTTTGATTTCCTAGTGAGTTAAAAAAGAAGACGAGGAGTAGTACTACTCGGTAGCAGAGATTTGGTAAAATACCCCGAATTATCGGACCCCAAATGAGTTTATTGGGTGGAAAATCGGCTCCTTTTATTGATTATTCATCGGATAGGAAAAATGTAGAATATGATTCCAATAGGATGGAAATAACATGGCTAATTGAATTATATCGAAGATCAAGTTCCTTTGATCGTGGTGAAAAAATTCCATGAAATGGCAGACATTTTGTTTTCGGCGGGATAACATATGTTGATGTGCCATTCTTGCAGCAATTCACCTCACTTACAAAAAAGAGCAATTCACCTCACTTACATAGCGAGTAGAAATTTCTGGATCATAAGTCAAGCTATTAGTTTCAGTTGTCTTTTCCTTCAGTTGCATTTCTGAGGCTAATCCGTTGAAAAATTAAAAGATTAGAATTCCGTGAATAAAATAAAAGTAGATGAGGAATAAAGTGCCAATTATGAGGGCAAATACCTTTGATTCAAGTAAACTAGGGTCTCTTCTCCTTTGAATTGATGTCCCTCACCCGGATATCGTTAAAGAATAGTCCCGGAATCTTTTCAACAATCATATTATAAGTTTCCAAAAATATCTTAAAATAATCTTGCATGTTGTCGATAATGTATCCCACAAATGTGAAACTTTTTTTGATCTGAAATATTTCATATTTGAGGTACACAAAAATGACAAATGTGTGAATATAAATGTACACGCTAAATCTCCAAAATATTCAAGATTTGTCATCTCATTCATGCATGTCTCATTATACAGAGTATCTATCCCTGCACACTCACACACGCTGCCCTCAAGGCCCCACCTTAACGACACGCCAACGATTATTCGTTTCTTCGAAAATCTCCAAAAGATCCAAGATTTTTAATTTTTTGTGCAGCTCGAAATATAAAGTTTTTCAAATCGAGATTTTCATGTTTGTGGGATATATCATTGGTATCGTGCACTATTCTTTTCAGATTTTTTTAAACTTATAAGTATGATTTAAAAGAACACAGAGAGCATTGCAGCTCGGTAGTCAAAATGACTTTCTGATGAATAGCCTTTTTGTGACCAAGTAACCCTACACGATTTGGAAGACGCACATAAGAATCAAAGGAAAAATAATTCTATTCCACGCGGGTGACTTAAAAAAATGTCGAAGTTGTTCAACCTCCTATGAAACTGAGCTCAGCGTAGGAAAAGAAACATACTGTAATTTTTTTTAGCATTCATAGATATAAATTTGTAAGAACTGAAGTTATATAAATTCCTTTAATAAAATTAGAAAATCCAAATTTGACATTTGGTCACGCAACGAGCATTGTCTGAAACACGTTGTCAACTGTCAGGCAATCAGAAAATTTTATAGCTAAACGGCTTCATTTCATAACAAAAGATGAAGGATTAAAACTTTAGGTACTCGAGACAAGATCACAAGAGTCACTAAACAAGCTTCGTCTCTCTCCAAGTGCTCATCGACATCATCCAGGCTGCAATGTGGTCGGCCGTAGTAAAAACGGTAGGCACCCCGCCGGCCCTCAAGGCCTCAAGCCGCCGCGTCCGGGGGCTAGAAAATATACACGTAGTCTCCATTGGCGTCGAAGGATTTGGAGCATTCCCACACACTCAGTATCTCGATGGGGACGACGCTGGTGAAACCATTGAAGTATTCGATGTGGAGCTCGTAGGGGATCTCCCGGGGTTGCTCCAGCTGAAGGATGGCGCAGACCGAGGAGAGGTCGCGCTCCGTGACGGCGATCTCATGGACAAACCCGAATCCGCTGCAGTTCTCCGCGATGTCCTTTGGGGTCCGCTGCTCGATGGGGTACTTGTGCAGGGCCACGAGAACCATGTAGTGGTCACTGGTGTGGGAGACTTTGATCAGCCGGAAGGGCACGAGCTCCACCGTGGCGCCGTCGAGCCGGAACGGCTGCCTGCGCATGGCCGCCTCCCGCTGGGCGTGCGTGCGGAAGCGCACCGGTGCGTCGGCGCCGTAGTGGGGGCGGAGGATCTCGAAGGTCTGCGGCAGGTCGAGCGCCAGGGTTCGGAAAACGAGGCGGATGAAGGGCCCAGGATTGGCGCGGCACGGGGACGTGTCCGGGGTGATGTACGCGTACGCGATGCGCTGCGTGTCGTCTTCCAGCTCAGGGGTGGACAGCTTCACGTACACGGCGGCGGACCCCGGGCGGGGCGCGCGTCTCTCCGACGGCAAGGTGGCCAAGCGGACCGCGCTCGCGGCCGGGAATATCCCTAGGCGCTTGAAAGACTTGATGAAGAATGGGCGGTTGGAGGGGATCTCCAACGCCGTCGCGCCATTTGGAAGCAGAGGCATTCTGAAGGTGGAAGAAGCAGTGGTTGTGGGTCTGGTTGAGGACGGGCTCTGTGAATCTCAAGTGTTGGGAGGAAGGCTTCGAGAGGCTGCGGCTCATGGTTCATTTAAGCGCACAGTGTGAGTGACGAGCAACACCGGAAGGAGCGCGGCAGGTTGCTGGCCAGAGTTATGGAGTTAATGGCGAGGGAGACGTGCGGTGGTGGGCAATGGACTGAAGTCGACTCGGGACTCGCAGCTTGGCTAGTTGACCGGTTTTGATCACGTGGAGTGAGGTTTAAGCGAGGAACACACGCATGGTACACAGCTCTCTCCTGACTTCAGTCCTCTCTGGTGAGCAGCGTTAACGCACTGACGCACTTTTGTATTTTCTTTTCGTTTTTTACTTTGAGACTCTGTCAGTGTTGGCTAAGAGCATCTCCATTCGGAGCGTATAAACGGCCGCCTAAAAGATTTTATGGCGTCCCGGAAAAAAAAAGGTCTCACACTCCGGCGCTCAAACTCGATTTTGGTCCGACGCAGCTCAAAGTTTGGTCCGATGCAGCTCAAAGTTTGGCCCGGCACACCGAACCCACACCCTCCACTTAGGGAGCCGCTGGGCTGCGCTGGATGAAACCGCGATGCCACGTCAGCCTCCGACACGCGGACCAGCCCTATCATTAAGACACAAGGCTGAGTTTGGCAGGTCATCTCAATTAATGGTGGGTGTCATCTCGGTTTCAAGCAAGGTGCAGCAAACCGTCGTTTCACCTCTCTAGGCGAGGAAGCGCCTGCGACCTGCCGACGTCAATGCAGACGAGCGCCTTTTGAAGCGTCGCGTAAATGGAGTACCGGCGGGCCGGTGGTTGCAGTTAAGGCACGCTCATCCGCTCGCCTCCCGCGCAATCTAGTCGTCGCCAAGCGACATGAGGAAGGCTTACCTGCGCTCCTCCACCTCCCTCATCTCCTCCGCCGCTGGCGGACCTGCTCACGGAAGTCGAGGCGTAGAAACTCATCCGCACCAACACACGGGTTCTGGCGAACAACCGTCTCCTGAGGGATGGGCGATGAACCCAACTCACGTCCCGGTTGCACCTCGGCTCAACGGCCAAGCGCGACTCAACTACACTATGTGCCAGCAGACCATGCCACCGGAGTTGTATGATGACGTGAGGTATGAGCCAAACTCGGCGTGCTGGGACGACCAGAACGACATGGAGCACGCCTACCACCTCAACTCCTTCTTCGCATGTGAACCACCTGCGAGTTATTTCGACTCCGATGACGACGTCCTCACCAACACCTCCGACGAGGAATTCGCGGCGGGCATGAAAAGGGACAGGGTTCGCTACGAGGCGGCGCATGTGGCTCAGCGCGAAAAGAGAAATAACAAGGCCGTAGGAGGTTGAGGGTGATGATGACGGCTCTGAGGACTGGCCGTCATCGGAGTGGGACACAGTCGAGATGCAGCTCGCCATAAAGACGTCCATAGCCTCTTCCACCAACACGCCTCCTATGTCGTCATCCGCTGCGGCCGGCTACCTTCACTGCCTCTGCTCCGGCTGCCGCCGAGCACATCTATCAGCGTTGGCCGGCTCCTGCCCAAACCGTCGGTGCCTGGCGTGCCACCCTAATAGGTCTAGGTTTTAATTTAAATGAATTATGTTAGTTTTAAATGAATTATCTCTAGTTTGAACAAAATTTCAATAAAACCTATATACTATTTTGTTTAAATGTTGATTTCAAATATTATTTGGGTGCCCGAGGGTCGGAGCGACGACGCCCATAGCCACCAGCTCGTCCGGACGGCACACATAAGGCCCGTCTGCACGGCCTTTGGGCGCCCATTTTGACGCGGGCCCGGAGATGCTCTAACGGTGTTGTTGTGGGCCAGTGTGCGAAGATTTCTATCACTAACGAAGAGAGTGAGTCTTTTATTTCTCTTCTTCAAAAAGTTAACAAAATTTGGTATGAACAGTCACCGTGTCACTGTCACGGTCGCTTATAGATGCTAGTGCTTGTTGCTGTCCACCTAACGCTTGCAATTTCTTTGCTGGAGAAACACATATTAGGATTTTAAGGAAAAAAGCTGGTATTGTGAGAAACATTTACTTAATAAGAGTCACTGCACGTACTTCCTAGCTAACACTAAGACTTGATTTTTAACAGAATAAACACACAAATCTTTGTGGGATAATTATATGAAATACAAAATACATGGATTGAAATACATAACCAAACACCAACACATGTATGTATACAAGCAAGTCACTGTAGCCAAACTTTACATGAAATCTCTTGAAAAGTGCTTCTAATTTACATTTTTCATCCTCACTTGGTTGTTAAAAAATAGTGACCAATATATAAACAAGACAAACTACTCCAAAGGTTTTAGGAAAAATATGCCCGTTCAATAGTTTTTTTTTTTCCGAGATGGGGAATGTTGCCCCGGCCTCAAGTATCATCAGCAACAAGAAGACCGAACTTCTCTTGCTAAAAATCAGCAACAAGAAGGCCTCAAGCATGTGCGACTGTCACTGTCGCGGTCGCGTATAGTTGTCTGTGTTTGTTGGCTTGTTGCTGCACATGGTGGCAAGGCCATGCAACAAGGGGAAGGGACTAATAAAATAGTAACGTATATTTTCTCCGGTACATCCAAGGAAATATTTAATACATAGTAATTTAATTTTACTCCTGAACTCATATCCTCCTGTAATACTAAACCAAATTTTAGAAAAAGTAAAACATACTAGAAAATTCCGAAAAAAATTGTAGGCGAACACATAGCAATGTTTAGCATACGTGCCAAGTTTCATGGTGAAATGATATTTGGTATGACCTGTGCAAATAAGACAAATCCAAGGACGAAATGCAATTTCAAAATATACTTTTAGAGCACTGATTTTGTTATTTTCGCATGAGCAGAAAACATGACATTTTATCACGACAATTGGCAGGTATTTAGAAAACCTGTTTTTGTTCATCACCAAAAAGTTTCAGAGTTGTTGAAAATATTTTACTTTCTTTCTGAATTTGGTCTAACATACCAAGAGCATATGAACTTGGGAGCCAAAATGCCTCTCCACCCCTATTAAAAAGAAAACTAGAATTTCTTTCTTGCTTTTTATGGTCAACAACATAGAACTTTGACTAGAAAATAGAGTAAATACATATCGATATACATTAGTGGTGAGTGGTGATAGATGTGAATCAAAAATGATGAAAAATCATGCACGCCTTACATTTCTAGACGGAAGTCGTATATCGGAATAATAAATAGTTAATCTGTGTAAGCAATACACACCACATGATAACTATTGGTAAATCAATGTGACCGGCAACAACAAATTTACTCCTATTGGTGAGATGTCCTCTGGGTTTTAGGAAAAACTATGTAACTATATTTTCAAATTTGAATATGTGCAACACATTTTTATTTCATAAACTGCTAGGGGATTTGTGTACACGAGATAGTAACAAGTACAATGCTTAAGAGTATACCGAATTATAAAATTTTAGATATGCAAATTAATAAAATCCACACCGTTTTATTTCATTGGTGATTATTCTAAACAATGTTGTTTCAAAACCAAGTAGAGAGCCTTCACAATTTATTAAATTATGACAAACAAGTGTCACTGGTTCTGTTTGTATTCTAGAAATTTATCTAAATATGCGTACTTAATCATACAAGGGAAAAGGCTATGAAAATATTTGTTAGATGTTTACTGTAAAATTTACAAACTATATGGATTCCACATTGTAGGAAAAAATAGTTTTAGAACTGACTTTTGTTTAAAATAGAGTTTAATATCTTTTAGTGACATTTAGTACACATAAAAACAACACATATTTAGTAATATTGCTAGTTATGCGGTTAAAGTATGCAAACAAAGATGTAAGTATACTTTTAATGTTTTAACATACTAAAAATAAGGTGTACAAAAGTATAGTACGATTTTTATTTTATTCTTCGTCCCGTGCCCAAATTATACCTTGGCTCGCTAAAAAAAGTAGCGCAGACGTACGCTACATCATATAGCTTGTTTGAGTAGAACTCGGGTTGATCAAAAGATAAATTGTATATCACGATTAATTTTGTTGGTTTTAGTTTTTGGTTTGACTAAGTAACATGAGTCATATAGAATAATATATTTGTGCGTAGCATATGATTTGGAAAACGAGAAGGTGCGCCAATAGCCTTTGGGACGACACACATAAAATCATAGGAACGTATCCAATCCTAGGAGAGGGTTTAATTTTTTTTTTCTGAAGTGGATCGTCCACTGCCGATGATATTTGTTTTGAGAAATCTTACTTGAAATTGAGCATCAGAAAACAAAACATAAATTTTTTTAGCATCCAAAGACCATTCATAGAATAAATTTCTAAGAAAAGTGGACTAAGTATAGTCTAGTGTTGGGGAGGGTTCGATGCCTTCCGGCCATCCGAGTTTCGGTGCTCTTACTTGCAATTTTGGTGATGTTGCATTGGTACACCACTCTTCCTAATTTAACTGAGACGGACTCGTACCTCATTGCTCTCATCATAAAAATTGAAGTTATATAAAGAGAAATGCTATACGGCCGATAGTTTCCCATCTGAATTCTGTCTGACGCGAAATCATACCGTGTATCTTTACGTAGTTTGAATATCTGATGGTATAGAACAACAATCGTAAACAGATCGGACACAAACAATCATACACACATCAGTTCCGTTAAATAGATTCCTATAAACTAGGGAAATTGAAAATTTAAAACTAAGAAGCCTATAGGAAGAAAAGGAACCAAAGACATACAACTTGACATTGTTGATGCAACAAGCATTATCTGAAACACGTAGTCAGCTTTCAGCATACATGTAATCAGAAAATTTATAGCACTAAAATGCCTTCCTTTCATAAGAAAAGATGTAGGATTACAACTTTAGGTAACAACTTAGACATTGTCCATGCAACAAGCGTTATCTGAAACACGTAGTCAGCTTTCAGCACACATGTAATCAGAAAATTTTATGCTAAAATGCCTTCATTTCATAAGAAAAGATGCAGGATTACAGCTTTAGGTACTCGAGACAAGGGACACTCGTCTCTCTCCAACTCCAACTGCCCATCGACATCTTCCAGTCTGCAATGTGGTCAGCCGGAGTTACTCGCGGTAGGCACCCAGCCAACCGGCACCCCGCCGCGGGGGGTTAAGAATATGCACGTACTCTCCATTGGAGTCCAAGGACTTGGAGCATTCCCACACACTCAGAATCTCGATGGGGATGACGCTGGTGAGACCGTCAGAGTATTCGATGTGTAGCTCGTAGGGGATCTCTCGGGGCTGGTCGAGCTGAACGATGGCGCAGACCGTGGAGAGGTCGGGCGCCGGGATGGCCATCTCTATGAGGGACCCCAATCCGGAGCAGTTGAACACGATGTCCTTGGGCGCCCGCTGCTCGATGGGGTAGTTGTGCAGGGCGATGTGAACCATGTAGTTACCGGTGTCGGAGACGGGTAGCAGCCGGAAGGCCACGAGCTCCACCGTGGCGCCGTCGAGCCGGAACGGCTGCCTGCGCATGGCCGCCTCCAGGGACGGAGCCAGGAACGGTAGGAGGAGGGGCCAGCTACACATTTAATTGTTTGGAGGGGGCCATATAGCAAATTTCTGTCGAAGTTAGGGATGAATCTGAATATTATATAGGGGGTTTACAGCAAAACTTTGCAGCACAGGGGGGGCCATGGCCCCAGCTCGCCCCCCTGGGTCCGTCCCTGGCCGCCTCCCGCTGGGCCTGTGTGCGGAAGCGCACGGCGGCCTCGGCTTCGAAGCGTGGGCTGAGGATCTCGAAGGTATGCGGCAGGTCGAGCGCCAGGGTGCGGAAGACGCGGCGGATGAAGGGCTCGGGGTCGGCGCGGCACGGGAGCGTGTCCGGGGTGATGTACGCGTACGCGGTGCGCTCCGTGTCTCCCGGGAAGATGGACCGCTTGACGTAGAAGGTGGCAGACTCCGGGCGCCTCTCCGTCGGCGAGGTGGGGAGGCGGACTGCGGTCGCGGCCGAGGGTATCTCAATGCGCTTGAAAGACTTGATGAAGGCTGGGCGGTTGGAGGGGATCTCCAGCGGCGTCGCGCCCTCCGGAAGCAACCGGTGGTAGAAGATGCAGACGCGCTGCATTCTCAAGGTGGAAGAAGCAGCGGGTATCCTGGACGAGCAGTCGCGCTGCATTCTCGAGCGGGCGGCGGAAGCACCAACAGCTTGAAGGCGGCGAGGGGAGCCAACGCAGATTGATGGAGACTGGACGCCGGGGTCGGCCGGCGAATCACGACGCCGACGGCTGCTCGGCAAGCTTGTATGGATGAGTGGTGGTGCGAGGAGCAGGTCGCTGGTCGTAGAGTGGTGAGGAGAAGCTGCTAGGAGCCTAGGAGGCGGCGGCGTCGACCTGCAGCGGCGGCGGAGGCCTCGATCTCCAGCGGCGGCTGCGCATGACCTAAATCGCGATGCGTACAGATCTCCGCTATGCTAAAAAGGCCAGGACGCAGCCATAGAGGCCCATTTCTCTCGTCGCAGTTTGTAAAAAAACGAAATTAGCGGGCCAAACGAGCTGGACCGAGCCGAGCCTGGCTCGGCCCGAGCTCGCCGCGGTCCAGCAAAGGGAGCTCGGCTCGGGCTTTTTTTATCACGGGCCGAGTCTGCCTAGCTCGGTCTGCACGTCAAGATGCATGGTTCTGGCAGTAATAAAGAAGAGAGCGAGCCTTTTATTTTCTTATGTTCAAGAAGTTTACAAAAACTCTGTAAGAACTGTCGCTGTGTCACTGTTACGGACTCTCGGTCGCCATTTTATCTATACAAACCCCACTAAATGTAATTAATAGTTTCTTATCTCCACGTACAAGCAAACTAATCCATTGCTTTTTTAGCCAGTCAATATCCATGTCATTGCACCCGCAAAAAAAAAAATCCATGTCATTTCACTAATATTTATTGAATATTTTCTCTCTCTACATGCAACCATCACTTTATTTTTACCCCATCAAGTTATCCATACTATTCACTAGCCTTTCTTTTCCGTTCAAGTGATAAGATCACACCTTGTCGCTATGTTGTTACACAAGTAATCATGTGCAAGTAAAACACCGGAATTAGTTTCACCAATGTGAAAGTGCAGTTCCATCCCTAAGTTGTTTTGATGTTTGTTAATAACACAATGAGTGGACTAATCGTGTGCACTAAAATATTGCTGGCATATAAATGTTGTGTGCACAGGTTAAAAAGAATAAGCGCAAAGAAAAGAAGTTGTTGCTGGTTTTCGGGTTAAGCTGGTAGTAGCGGGTTTGGCCCGGTAATACCGTGTTCAGCCAGTTCGGTACTACCGCTCTCAGTACCGGAACCAGTACCGCATTATCCGAGGAGTTGCTGGTGTTTGTGTGTTTTTACGCGGTAATAGCCCGGTACTACCGGGTGGAGCGAGGAACACACGGGAGCTTGAATGGCAGATAGCTCTCTCTTCAGTCTTCTCCGATGAGCAGAGAACGCACTGTTTGTATTTACTTTTCGTTGTCACTTTGCAGAGCTGGTGACGGTGTTGCTGTGCGCCTGTGTGCAAGTTCTGGCACTAAGAGTATCTCCACCGGGGCATGCAAATGACCATCTAAATGCCCAATGAGGATTCGGATGCAAAAAACCGCCAGCGGCATCTCCAAAGGGTCGCCTCGAGCGAAATCGTGTCCGGCACCCTGATGACCCACAAGTATAGGGGATCGCAACAGTCTTCGAGGGAAGTAAAACCCAATTTATTGATTCGACACAAGGGGAGCCAAAGAATACTTGGGAGCCTTAACAGCGGAGTTGTCAATTCAGCTGCACGTGTGAATAGTCTTGCTCGACACAGATTATCAGTAGCAACAGTTTTATAGCAGTAGTAGCGGTGAAATAATAGCAGCAGTAAATAGAGACAGCAGTAGTGATTGCAGTAAACAGTATGATTAAAACACTGTAGGCATAGTGATGGATGAACGGGCGCTGCATGGATAAGATAGCTCATATAATAATCAAGACATAGGCATTGCAGATAATAATGATAAAGCATCCAAGTACTAAGTAAACATAGTCATGTGTTCCGTATATAGTCGTACGTGCTCGCAGTGAGAAACTTGTACAACATCTTCTGTCCTACCAGCCGGTGGCAGCCAGGCCTCAAGGGAATCTACTGGTAATTAAGTTACTCCTTTTAATAAAGTACCGGAGCAAAGCATTAACACGCCGTGAACACATGTGATCCTCACATCGCAGCCATTCCCTCGGCTGTCCCAATTATTGTCACTTTGGGACCTCGGGTTCCGGACAACAATATGTGTATACAACTTGCAGGTATGATCAATAAACAGTGCATATCATTATAAAACAATAACATGTTCAGATCTGAAATCGTGACACTCGGGCCCTAGTGACAAGCATTAAGCTCAACAAGTTGCAACAACATCAATAAGTACTAACAACGGATACTAGGCACCATGCCCTAATGATCTTATAACTTATTACATGAACAATCTCATACAATCCCTACCATCCCCTCAGCCTACAGCAAGGAATTACTCACACATGGATGGGGGGAACATGGATGGTCGATGGAGAAGCGTCGGTGATGATGATGGCGATGATCTCCTCCAATTCCCGTCCCGGCGGAGTGCCAGAACGGAGTTTCTGGTCCCCGAAATAGGTTTCGCGATGGCGGCGGCGTACGGTGATGTTTCTGGATGAAGTGGACGACCCCCTCGCGTTTTAGGTCAGAGAGGGTTAAGTAGTCGAAAGGGGGCTCGGGGAGGTGTCCGAGTCGCCCTCCTCAGTGGCCGGCGCGGTGGGCCCCTTGGCCGCGCCGCCCTGTGGTTTGGGCCACTCGTGGCCCATCTCTGACTCCCCTTCTGACTCCGTGAGTCTTCTGGTAAAATATGAGGTTTGCGATCTTTTCTGGTGTTTTTCCCGAATGTTGACTTTCTGCACAAAAACAAGACACCAGGGCAATTCTGCTGAAAACAGCGTTAGTCCGCATTAGTTGTATTTAAAACACACAAGTTAGAGGTAAAACAATAGCAAAAGTGTTCGGGAAAGTAGATACGTTTTGGACGTATCAACTCCCCCCAAGGTTAGCTTATTGCTTGTCCTCAAGCAATTCAGTTAACAACTGAGTGCGATAAAAGACTTTCACGAACACATTTGCTTCATATGATGCATATATTCTCACTATATGAACAAATGCTTAGGCAATTCAAGATGAGGCAAATGCAAATAATGTCACTCAATACGCATGTAAACTATGAAAAGATACCAACATACTAATAGGGACAAACATGAAACATATTAATTCACAAGATTGTAATGCTCATAATAGGATATGATAAGATGGTATCTCGCTTGCCCGTTTTTGTACAGCAAAACATAAATGCCCAGGCACCTCTGAAGTTCATGGGAAGACTAGAATCAAAGATATCAAAGATAAAAATATCAAAGTTATATCACAGTTAACCACATTCTGGGACAAGCACATTACACTAAGAATGACAACTATGCTCTCGAGAAAGTGCTCAAAGAAAGGATGGTGACTCAACATGAAAGTAAAAAATTGGCCCTTCGCAGAGGGAAGCAGGGATTATCATGTGCTAGAGCTTTTTATTTTTAAAACAGAAGCAAAATTGTTTTGGAAAGTGTTTGTTGTTGTCAACGAATGGTAGTGGGTACTCTAACCCCCTTATCAACCAGACTTTCAAGAGCGGCTCCCATGAAGGATGTTATTTCTACCAGCAAGGTAGATCATCCCTCTTCTCTTTTGTTTACACATGTATTTTAGTTTCATTATGGGTGACACTCCCCCCAACCTTTGCTTGCACAAGCCATGGCTAACCGAATCCTCGGGTGCCTTCCAACATTCACATACCATGGAGGAGTGTCTATTTGCAAATTAAGTTGCTTACTGATAAATCAGGGCAAAACATGTGAAGAGAATTATTGATGAAAGTTATAATTAATTGGGACTGGGCACCCCGTTGCCAGCTCTTTTTGCAAAATTATTGGATAAGCGGATGTATATGCCACTAGTCCATTGGTGAAAGTCTGAATGACAAGATTGAAAGATAAAACACCACATACTTCCTTATGAGCTATAAAACATTGACACAAATTGAGAAGTACTTTGAAGGTTTTAAAGGTAGCACATGAAAATTTACTTGAATGGTTCGAAATGCCATGCATAGGTATTTATGGTGGACACTTTCGAATAACTTGGTTTTCATGGTTTTGGAAGCACGAGCAGCATTCCCGCTCAGTACAAGTGAAGGTTAGCAATAGACTGGGAAGCGACAATCAAGAGAGCAATAACCGTCATAATCATGCTTGCGACAAAATGAAATTAATTGAGGCATAAAAGTGATACAAGAACTCTGAGTCAAAATAAATCATCAAGGCTTAATTGACTTTGTTTTTCAGTCATATGCATGCATGAGCATGTGCCAAGTCAATTCGAATGAATAATTCAGAGGAGGATACCACAATGTCATACCCTCTATGAATAGAACAATGCAAGCAAACATCAACATAACATGCTACCACTATTAATAAATTGGGACGATCATGAGAGAACAAGAACTACTAAGCATCCATTAAATGGCATATACCTCACATGAACCAACTAAGCATGCTCACATAGATGAGTATATGTACAAAAATGAAAACAAATAGAGTTCATACCAGCCTCTCACCCCAACTCGAGTTGTTGTAGATCATCCTTATTGCTTTTTCACTTGTGTTGCTTCGAATGATAAGAATGAAAACCAAGCTCCATCGGAGTCACGGATGGCTGTCCAACTCTGAAAACACTATACAAAACCAAAAAGAAACAACAAATATTTTTGGGTTTTCGAGTTTTTGAAACAAGAGCAAAAAGAAACAAACAATAAAGCAAAATATTTTTAGATTTTTGAATAACAAACCAAATTTTTAAAACTAAGCAAACTAATACTGAAACTTAAAGAAACAAATGAAGAGAAACAACAGAAATATTTTAGGTCTTTTTGTGTTTTGGAACGCAGCAATAAAAGGTAAACAATTAAAAAGAAAGAAAGAAAGAAAACTGCAACATGGATATACAAAGTATCGACAAGATATGATATGTAAATGAGTGAGATGTCGATATACCTCTGCTAGCGCTAAGTTGACGAGGGAATATCTCCCCGGCAACAGCACCAGAAACTATGCTTGTACGTCACACGTCAGTTGGGAACCCCAAGAGGAAGGTATGATGAGTGCAGCGGCAAGTTTTCCCTCAGTATGAAACCAAGGTTTAATCGAACCAGTAGGAAAACGAGGTTTGCTTCGAAGGTGTTGGTGAAGGAGTGTAGTGCGGCGCAACACCAGGGATTCCGGTGCCAACGTGGAACCTGCACAACACAATCAAATTACTTTGTCCCAACTTAACAGTGAGGTTGTCAATCTCACCGGCTTGCTGAAAACAAAGGGTTAAACGTATCGAATGGAAAATGTTGTTTGTTTGCATAAAACAGTAGAGAACAATGATTGCAGTAGATTGTATTTCAGATGTAAAAGAATGGACCGGGGTCCACAGTTCACTAGTGGTGTCTCTCCAATAAGATAACTAACATGCTGGGTAAACAAATTACAGCTGGGCAATTGACAATTGATAAGTGCATATAACATGCATGTGTGAGCTGTGGTGTCTACTATGAGATTCATTTGGGCATTACGACAAAGTACATAGACCGCTATCCAGCATGCATCTATGCCTAAATAGTCCACTTTCCGGTTAACATCCGTACCCCTTCCAGTATTAAGTTGCAAGCAACAGACAATTGCATTAAGTAATGTGCGTAATGTAAACAATACATTCATCCTTGAATAAAGCATTGCTGTTTTACCCCTAGTGGCAACAACACATCTACAACCTTAGAACTTGCTGTCACTATCCCAGGTTAAATAGAGGTTGAACCCAACTATCATGCATAAATACCCCCTCTTGGAGTCACAAGTATTCACTTGGCCAAGGCTTCAACAAGTAACGGAGAGCATGCAAGATCACAAATGACATAGACATGATAATATAATATTCAGCTCCACATAGGTATCAATATAAGTCAGATCCCAGCAAACACAACATGTAGCATTACAATAAGATGATCTTGATCATGATAGGCAGCTCACAAGATCTAAACATGATGGCACAAGTGGAGAAGACAACCATCTAGCTACTGCTATGGACCCATAGTCCAAGGATGAACTACTCACGCATCACTCCGGAGGCGGGCATGGCGATGTAGAGCCCTCCGGTGATGATTCCCCTCTCCGGCAGGGTGCCGGGAAGAGCTTCAGAAACCCCCCGAGTTAGGGTTGACGACGGCGGCGGCAGCGAATATGTTCTGGATGAAAGGCTCGGTGCTTTAGGGTTTTCACGCATCGGGGAATAAATAGGCGAAGGGGCGATGTCGGCGGACCCCCGAGGGGCCCAAACCACAGGCTGGCGCGGTGGGGCCCACTGCCGCGCGAGCCTGTGGTTTGGCCACCTCGTGGCTCTCCTTCGTCTCTCCTTCGGACTCCGTGTACGTGTTGGAAAAATAGGGACTTGGGCTTTTGTTTCGTGCAATTCCGAGAATATTTCCAGAAGTAACTTTCTGAAACGAAAAACAGCAGAAAACAGGGAACTGGCACTGTGGCATCTTGTTAATAGGTTAGTCCCAGAAAATGCATAAAAGTGATATGAAGTGTATATAAAACATGTAGCAAATGGTATAATATAAGCATGGAACAGCAGAAATTATGGATACGTTGGAGACGTATCAACCTCCCCCCAAGCTTAGGCTTTCGGCCTAAGTGGAGGTCAATGCCACTGTCCCCATGATGTGCCACTGTCGTGATATGATGAAGAAGGGTACTCATCCTGGTACGAGCCTGACGACGCACCAGGATAAGTGACGGTGTAGTGATCACCAGGCGCCTCTTCCTCCTCCTGATGCTGCTGGTGAAAGCCTCGCACTCTAAGCTGCTCCTCCAACGCCTCCTTGGAGTACGACCACGGTCTCCTGTGTATAGGGAACAGATCGGCCTGGGGCAAAGGCACTTCATATTCATCCCCGTTAGTAAATAAAACTTTGTAAACAATGTTTCCTAAATGAGAATTAGGTGTGACAAACTGATGGCCTTTCATAGCAGAAATATCAAGTCTGAAAGGGGTTAGCTTCTCATCATTAGGACTAACGGAAAGACCTAGATATGCGATAACTCGTGAAGCAACAATTCCTCCATAAATAGGTCCACTAGCAGCCAAACGGCGAGCAATAAGGGCACCAAGGTTGTAAGCAGTGTTACCATTAAGTGCAGCAGCAAGAAAAGCAAGATGATAATTAGAAATGTTACTGGTGTTTTCCCTACCAAGAATGCTAGTAGCAAGATAATAAACGAAATATCTAATGGCAGGGAATTGGATGTTCCTTATCTTGCCGCGCTGAGCGTGCGGTCATCGTCGTTGGTCACTCCTCGGTAAAGTTCCACAAAGTCTTTGGTGTTCCCTGCAATCTCTTTGCTGTACCTAAAGGAGCAATATCTATGGCAGCACAAAAGTCTCCCAAGTCCATTGTAACAGGCCTGTCATAAATCTTAAATTGGACAGTAGGCGCATAAGATGAATTCACAAATTTAAAACTCTCAACAAAAGTTTTGGTGAGCCAATAATGTTGGTCGCCCTCATCCTGCATATAAGTGGTTAGGCCAACTCTCTGGATAAGGAACATGAAGTCATCAAGCAACCCTGCATTACGCAAAAACTCCATGCATGGAAAGGATGAAGCATTTGGGATTTGGTCATCCCCTCCATCTCCAATGTTCGGTGCAATGACATCCTCATCATAGGAACGCCTAACTCGAGTAGATGCCCTCAAAGGCCTTCTTGCTCTCTGAGAATCCCTTTCAAACACCTCCCCAAAGGTGTGGTTATGCATTTTCCTTTTCTGAATTTTTTAACAAACATTATAAAAAATGATTTTGAGACATACAAATGAGGGGAACTACTATATGAACTTGCTAGAGGACTAAACATGCATCAAAACTAATATTTCAACATAGAACAAGCATGCATACTCACTTAACAAGTCACCTACAGCAGCAAAATACTCAAGGTATACTTACTAAACAAAATTCTACTTGGATACATGGAGGAGTCACATACCTGAGAGCAATTGCCCCAAATCTCAGCAGCTGAGATGGGCTGAACAAAGAGATCGAAATCGCGAGGAAGAACAGCAAAAACTCGAGTGTGAGAGAGAAAAACGAGCTGAGTGATGCAAGAGGAAGAAGTGGTAGGTGGGGGAACTGCTGGAGGGCCAAGGGTGCCCCACCTCAGTGGCTGGCGCGGCCAAGGGGCAGCCGCGCCACCATGTGGTTTGACCCCATGGTGGGTCCCCTTGGTCAGCACCAGGCACTCCCACGATGCTCTTTGAAAAATAGGACCAATGGTATAATTTTTACAGAGTTTTGAAAACTTTCAATTTGCATGAAATCTGGATATTTAAATTAATAAAACTTGGGCAGAAAAATTATTTTTAAAATTCAAAACAACTAAACTTTTGCAACCTAATTATCACTACAGGAGGTAAAACAAAGTTGAAGAAAGAAATGCTGTTTAGCTCTTTCATGTATGCAAATACATTTGATAACAAGGTTGATCAAGTCTTGGCACCAAATAAATTTACATGACACAAATGATTTAAACATCATGAAACACTCATGTTACCTTGTATTGTATTGATATGGATCCAATCATAATGTTTTGATATCCTTCTTGATGATCATATATAGGGCAATCAATACTTCCCACTTTGATAGTTTTAAAATTGGAGATGGTATTGACTCCATAAATCTTGTCAACTTTCTTGGGGAAATAAACAGTATGTTCTTTATCATTAACATTGAAAGTTACTTTTCCTTTATTGCAATCAATAACAGCACCTGCAGTATTTAGAAAAGGTCTTCCAAGAATAATAGACATATTATCATCTTCAGGCATTTCAAGAACAACAAAATCAGTCAAAATTAAACAATTGTTAGCCACTTGAACAGGGACATCCTCACAAATGCCAACAGGAACAGCAGTAGATTTATCAGCCATTTGCAAAGATATATCAGTAGGTATCAATTTATCAAGATAGAGTCTCTTATAGAGAGAAAAAGGCATAACACTAACTCCTGCTCCCAAATCACATAAAGCAGTTCTAACATAATTATTCTTGATGGAGCAAGGGATGGTTGGTATACCTGGATCTCCAAGCTTCTTAGGAACCTTGCCATTGAAAGAATAATTAGCAAGCATAGTAGAAATTTCCTCATTAGGAATTTTCCTCTTGTTAGAAACAATATCTTTCATATACTTTGAGTAAGGAGGCAATTTAATAGCATCAGTCAAAGGAATTTGCAAGAACAAGGGTTTCATCCATTCACAAAATTTATTATAATGTTCTTCTTCCTTTGATTTTAGTTTCTTAGTTGGAAAAGGCATTTGCTTTTGAACCCAAGGTTCCCTTTCATTACCATGTTTCTTAGCAATGAAGTCTTCCTTAGTGTACTTTGTGTTTTTAGTATGCTTTTCAGGTTCCTTTTCACTAACTTCTTTATCAAGAGCATCATTTTTATCCTTATCACTATCAAGTTCATTACCACTTTCAGTTTCAGCATCAGAGATAGATATACTATTAGGATCATTAACAGTTTCAGAGGATTCTACAACATTTTTATGTTTCTTCTTCTTCTTTTTCTTAGAAGGAGAAACTGGATTTTCAGCTAGTTGAGAATCTTGTTCAATTCTTTTAGGATGTCCCTCAGGATATAAAGGATCCTGAGTATGAGCTCCACTTCTAGTGCTAACATAGACAGGTTTTAATTTTTCTTAGAAGCATTGGCTAACATGTCTTGTTGCACTTTAGTGAGTTGATCAATTTGAGTTTGAACCATATGGAAATGTTTAATAAGCATCTTAACATCATTGGAGGTTCTCTCCACAATATCATGCAACTTACTAATAGCTTGAGAGTTTTCATGCAAATGATTCTCTACTCTCATATTAAAATTATCTTGCTTAATAACATAATTATCAAATTCATCTAAGCATTGATCAGGTGGTTTAGAGTAGGGAATATCTCCTTCATCGAACCTGTGGAGAGAGTGAACCTCAATTATGGATGGATGAGGAATTGGCTTACACAAATCTTCAATAGGTGGAAGGTTCTTCACATCTTCAGATTTAATACCCTTCTCAATGAGAGTCTTCTTGGCCTCCCTCATTGTTTCATCATTCAATTCAATCATACCTCCCCTCTTCTTTGATATTGGTGTCGGTGTAGGTGTGGGGGTCGGCGCAGGTAGAGTCCAATCATCATAATTCTGGCTGATTTTAGCCAATAATTCTTCAGCTTCTTCAGGGGTTCTTTTCCTGAAAACACAACTAGCACAACTATCCAGATATGCTCTAGATTCAATAGTTAGTCCACTGTAAAATATATCAAGTAGATCATGCTTTTCCAAATCATGTCCAGGCCGAGCTCTGATAAGAGAGCAAAACCTTGTCCATGCCTCTGGAAGTTTCTCTTCATCTTCCTGGTCAAAGTTATAAATTCTCTGCAAAGCATCATGTTGAGCACTAGCAGGGAAATATTTCTGAAAGAAAACATAAGCAAACCAGTAGGACTAGTAATAGAACCAGGAGACAAGTTGTTATACCAAGCTTTAGCATCATCTTTTAATGAGAAAGGAAAAATCTTAGCAACAAAATAGCTACGCTTCTTAATATCATCAGAAAATAAGCCACTCAAAGTAGAGAGCTCATTCATGTGCTCTACAGCACTTTCACTCTTAGTGCCACAAAAAGGAGTTTTCTCAACAATAGATATATGAGATAAATCAAGAGAAAAATCATAATCCTTATCTTTAATGTTTATAGGAGAAGTGGCAAACTTAGGATCAGGTGACAACTTGTATTTAACAGCATGTTGTGCAAGAAAATTTCTATATTACTTGCACCAGTAGTAGCATTACATTTATCAATAAAATCATCATCAAGTTCCACATAAGTTTCATCAGGATCATCATCACAAGTATAATCCCTTAACTCAGGTGAATAAACAGGAGTAGTAGGACTTCCATTAGGTGTTCTAGTATTTTCAAGTTGTTTAGACTTAGCAATAGCAGCATCTAAAAGTGGACCTAATGAAATACTCTCATCAATCACAGTAGAAGCATCATCAATATTATCAGAGGCAATTTCAGATTCAGCAGTAGTACCAACACGTGAAGATTGTGGTGGTGTAACAAGTTGACTCAATACAGATGGTGAGTCAAGAGCAGCAGAGGTACTAAGTGTCGTACCTTTTCTTGTAGTGGATGGCAATACACGGACCCTCTCATCACGAGCTTTACCCATGATGAATAAATTTCAGCGAGCAATATAGATCACAAGTGAACTCACAAATAAAGCTATGCTCCCCGGCAACGGCGCCAGAAAATAGTCTTGATGACCCACAAGTATAGGGGATCGCAACAGTCTTCGAGGGAAGTAAAACCCAATTTATTGATTCGACACAAGGGGAGCCAAAGAATACTTGAGAGCCTTAACAGCGGAGTTGTCAATTCAGCTGCACCTGTGAATAGTCTTGCTCGACACAGATTATCAGTAGCAACAGTTTTATAGCAGTAGTAGCGGTGAAATAATAGCAGCAGTAAATAGAGACAGCAGTAGTGATTGCAGTAAACAGTAGGATTAAAACACTGTAGGCATAGGGATGGATGAACGGGCGCTGCATGGATAAGATAGCTCATATAATAATCAAGACATAGGCATTGCAGATAATAATGATAAAGCATCCAAGTACTAAGTAAACATAGGCATGTGTTCCGTATATAGTCGTACGTGCTCGCAATGAGAAACTTGTACAACATCTTCTGTCCTACCAGCCGGTGGCAGCCGGGCCTCAAGGGAATCTACTGGTAATTAAGGTACTCCTTTTAATAAAGTACCGGAGCAAAGCATTAACACGCCGTGAACACATGTGATCCTCACATCGCAGCCATTCCCCTCGGCTGTCCCAATTATTGTCACTTTGGGACCTCGGGTTCCGGACAACAATATGTGTATACAACTTGCAGGTATGATCAATAAACAGTGCATATCATTATGAAACAATAACATGTTCAGATCTGAAATCATGGCACTCGGGCCCTAGTGACAAGCATTAAGCTCAACAAGTTGCAACAACATCAATAAGTACTAACAACGGATACTAGGCACCATGCCCTAATGATCTTATAACTTATTACATGAACAATCTCATCCAATCCCTACCATCCCCCTCAGCCTACAGCAGGGAATTACTCACACATGGATGGGGGAAACATGGATGGTCGATGGAGAAGCGTCGGTGATGATGATGGCGATGATCTCCTCCAATTCCCCGTCCCGGCGGAGTGCCAGAACGGAGTTTCTGGTCCCCGAAATAGGTTTCGCGATGGCGGCGGCGTACGGTGATGTTTCTGGATGAAGTGGACGACCCCCTCGCGTTTTAGGTCAGAGAGGGTTAAGTAGTCGAAAGGGGGCTCGGGGAGGTGTCCGAGTCGCCCTCCTCAGTGGCTGGCGCGGTGGGCCCCTTGGCCGCGCCGCCCTGTGGTTTGGGCCACTCGTGGCCCATCTCTGACTCCCCTTCTGGCTCCGTGAGTCTTCTGGTAAAATAGGAGGTTTGCGATCTTTTCTGGTGTTTTTCCCGAAAGTTGACTTTCTGCACAAAAACAAGACACCAGGGCAATTCTGCTGAAAACAGCGTTAGTCCGCATTAGTTGTATTCAAAACACACAAGTTAGAGGTAAAACAATAGCAAAAGTGTTCGGGAAAGTAGATACGTTTTGGACGTATCACACCCCCGAAAGGCCTCCAAGTTTGAATGCCCTCGGGAGTGTCGGACATGGGCGGACATGGCCTCCGACAGGGGTGGCCTGCCCGTCATACACAAGCACGCCGCGCCCTTGGTAATTAGGGGGTGGCCCGCTCGTCATACACACAGCACGCCACGCCCTTGGTAATTAGGGCTGTGCAGGAGGCCGTTCCGCCTGATTAATGTCCAGGCGACGAGACGGCGGCACGCCTGTCACCACGCGTCGCAATAACGCCGCGTCCGTTCCCCTGGCGGGCGCAGAGCGAAGCGACGTGTCGCAATAACGCCGCGCCCGTTCCCATGACGCAGACGGAAGCGACGCGTGTTGAAGTCACAATGGCTGCCCGCGGCGGCGCCCTGCACACGCGTCGTCGGCGTCAATGCGTGGCCAGGCGAACTGGTGGCCGCGTTAATGCAGGCCACCTAACCCCGCTCCTCTTCTCCCTCTCTCTCAACTCGCCACAAGAAGATCGGCCGCCAAGCATGGCGGGTAGCCGCGAGACGTCGGACGAGCGTCGCGGTGAGCAACGCCACGAGCAGCTGGAGGAACGCCGCCGTCGCAACGAGGAGGCGGAGATGGCCAAGGCGTTCCAGCAGGATATGTGGCGCGAGGAGGCCGACAACGTGCCCCGTACGTGCTCTCGCTGGAGACCGCGCGGCTGTGCAGCCGCCATACGGTGCCGGTGGAGGACTTCGCCACCCTACTGGACGGGTGGGTGAGGAACGCCGTCAACGCTTCGGTGCCGCCGCGGCTCAGCGGGCAGGAGCGCATCGACTTCGTCAAGCGGAAGTGGATGGAGATGCCGTACGAGCAAAAGCTCGACCCCAAGTACTCCATCTCGACGCCCTACTGGAACGCCGTGGTGGACGTGGAGTACGAGGCGCGTCGTAGCGGTGGAGCAAACGCCGCGCGGGAGCCAACACCGGAGTTGTCCGCAACGGACGACGAGCGTGACGGCGAGGACGACGACGACGACGACCCCGAGCTGCCCGATCTCCCTTTACCACCTGATGCATCTTGGTCAGCAGCGTCGCCGTCACCGAGGAAGGGGGCACCGGATGAAGACGGAGAGGCTTCCCATCAAGCGCCCCGCCGCATGCCACGGCGGTAGATCAAATCCCACCACGCGCCGGCCACGAAACCAGAAGCCTCAGCTGGCTCAGCCGAGGCTATGGCCGTTCCTCAAGGCCGCAGCCGACGGCAATAGCAGATGAAATTTCCGGCGCCAGATCATGGAGGCATGCAAGTCTCTTGATGATCCGGCGCTCGGTTTGCATCTTCTTCGCCGACGGTGGGTTGTGGAACAGGCTTCTTCAACAACGCCGGCGCGTGTAGTGGTTGGCTAGACGCTGTAGCGTGTAGCTGGTAACGGCGTAGTTTAGTTTAGTTTAGTTTGTTAAATCTAGTTTAGATTCGAAGTGGTAAGTTTGTTAAATCTCGTTTAAATTCCGCCGGAGTTGCTTATGAACCGTGGCGTACTTGTTTGGGGTGCGCCGCTGTGTGCGACACCCCCCAATTGGCCGGACACATATTTGGAGGCCCCCGGTGGAGATGCTCTAAAGAAGAGAACCAGACTTTTCTTTTCTTTAACAAGTTAACAGAACTCATATGAACTGTCACCGTGTCACTGTCACGTCACGGTCGCGTATGGTACTCTCGGTTCCAATTTAGATGACTTATACTCTCTCCACATGTGGTGGATAGCAAGTCAATTAAATTGGAACGGAGGGAGTATTTAGTTATAGTTATATGTGGATGTATCTAGATATGTTACATGTATTAATACATGTACATGTATGTATAAATGCACGTACATGTAGCTAAAAGGAAATCATTTAATTTGGAATGGATTACGTTTTCTCCCAACCCTAGCCGCGAGAGGAGGGCTCCCGGGAGATCCAATCTGCCCCCAACTACACCGGCCAAGCGCCGGTCCCTGCCCTCACCGTCATCTCTCCGGCGACGGGAGGGGTGGGGACCACGACGCTTCGGCTCTGGTCTGTAGTTGGGGTTGGCCTAGTTTTTCCTTAAGGCGCTGCTTCTGTGGAGGAGACGGCGTTGCGTCGGAATAATTGGCCTCTGTTTTTCTTCCATCTCGGTGTCGCTCCTTCCGGCGACGTCAGGGGCAAATGGCCCGGTCATCTCGCCGATCTCTAGATCTGGTGAGTTTAGTGTCTGGTGGTCGGCGTTCGGCACTCTCGTGGGTGGCGGTTGCGGTGGCTGAGTTGTGTCTGGTGTCATGCAGTTGGGTGCATGGATGACGGCAGGCGGCGGCGTTCCTCTTCTTCGACTTCATCGGATGAAGTTGACGGCGTCGGGTTCTGGTGACCACGGGGAAGATCGCCGGGCAACGTGCCACAAAGTCTCGGTCTCGTCACTTGCGACGACCCGGTTCATCGGCTCAGAAAGCATGCGAAGGTGCTCTCCCGGATTTAGGTTTGACGGCTGCTGGCCTCTTTTTCCGGCACAGCCATGGTGGCGCTGGAGGACGATGGTGGACGACGGTTCAGTGAGGCACAACATTCTTCAAGGGTGGAATTGTAATTTTACTTCTTGGAGGGTTTTATGTCATTTTGTGATCATTTATGTACTCTCTGTAATAGGAATATCTAATGGAATATATGGTTACTTAAAACAATTTGGAACGAATTGAGTAGATACGAGTGCTTGTTGTTGTACACCTGACGGTTATAATTTCTTTGCTGGAAAAACACTTGTTAGGATTTAAAGGACAAATATTGGTATTATGAGAAACTTAAACAAGTGAGAGTCACTGCACGTAGTTCCTACCAAACACTAGGACTTGATTTTTTACATATTAAAATACAAAAATACAAAATACAAAATACATGGATTAACCGTTTACATGAAATCTCTTGATTTTTACTTTCTAGCAAACACTAAGGTTTTGTGAGAAACCTTCAACAAATAAGAGTCACTGCACGTACTTTCTAGCAAACACCAACACCAACACAGATATATACCCACTAAGGGTTTGTTTGGTCTGCTGTTATTGAAAAGCAGTTGTAGTTGGTGGGCTGGTAGAAAGCAGTTGTGAGAAGCAGCTGCTATAAGCAGAGATTTGATGTTTGGTAGGAGTGCTTTTGATGGCTGTTATTGTTGGTTTGAAAAATAAAATGTCTGAAATGACCCCAAATGCTGACGATGTTGTATCCAAAATTTACGTGAAATCCCTTGAAACACATTTCTAATTTATTTTTTCATCCCCACTTTGTTAAAAAAAAGAATGACCAAATAGGTAGAAGACAAACTAATTCCAAAGGTTTTAGGAAAAAATGCCCGCTCAATAGATTTTTTTCGAAACAGGGAACACTGCCCTAGTTTCTACAGCAAATTGATGCATGGACCATTTTTAAAAGTTTAGAAAGTATCAACTTATCTCAACTCAAGAATCACCTAATTTGAAGTTAAAAATCAGCCACAAATAGACCAAGCATCTAAACATCTAGTGTTTTAGAATTTCTCCACTCTCCACCCAGCCAGGTCCAAGATAGCCCGAACAAGCGTCATAAGCCGAGAACATCCGGAATTCATAAGATCTCGTTGGGCTATACATAGGAGGAATATCCATACGTGGATCCAGTAGGTAGCCATGTTGATAACTTGCAGATAGTGAGCACAAGCTCAACCTTGTTACAAACAATATCATTACGGCAATTCCAAATCACCCAAAGGAAAGCATAGACGTCTATACTTTTATCTAGTTTATATTCTTGTGGTTTGATATTCCTATAGTATTCAAGTGGGCATCCTAATCCACTACTTTTTTTCATGTTCCTGTGTTTTGAGTTCCTATGAATCAAAGAGTCCCTTAGCCTTTTACCTGCAAAAAAGAACTAATAGGATTTTATCATGCGCAACATTTCTTTCGCCTTTGAAACATTGACATCTATGACACACAAACTGAACATATAAGGAATTGACCAATAGACTATCCCCATGCAAAAATTTCGAAGAGAGCTCGGGCTCCATGGAGTCCGATTAAAAAAACTTTTTTCAGAGTTTCGAACTCTCAAACAAAAATCCTAGTTGTAGATGCTGTCGAACTCATCTTGTAGGCAAAAAACCAATATAAAATAAATATTCTAGACCACACAAAGAAAAAAAAGGACAAGATTTCAAATGTCTAAAATGTGCACTGTTCACCACACCCTTATCAATACTTTGTCCTTTTTCATCGGTATATACTAGTAGAGTTCATCATGATGTACACCAAATTTTTTAAAATTACAAATGTTATTTGTTTTTTAAACAATGTTCCATGTAGCTCGAGGTCCAAAACAGTGCACTCATCCTAGGTGACACCAATGGAAAAGGACTCTCCTAATCGGTCTCATTGACAGTAGCGGTGTGCCAATAAGTGGAGTACACAACAATTGAGGGCGAAAGTACCACACGCGACTACCGCACGCGACAACTGGAACTGATTTTTACGGAGAGGCACCACCTGAGCCCTAACTGACTTTCTCCTCTTGAGTGGACTTCCACAAATGGATCATTCAATCAGCTTACGAGTGGTGTTAATTATACCAATATTTTTTTTGACAATTAATACCATATATATCATAGCAGTAAATAATACATGGTAGAGATACATGATCTGACTACAACGATTACAAAATAAAGACTAAAAGAGACGAGCAAATCTTCGAGATCTTCAAGCCCTTTCTTCTTCCATGACACAATCTTGAATTTTTCTGAAGGCAGCCGTAGAACAATGAAAAAGATACCAAACCACAAACCTGTGAATACCAACGAAGATTCTCCCATAATTTTAATTTTGCGCCACAATGTCAAGGCTTTATGCACGCACGCAGCCATTAAATTGATCAACCAACATCTGCAAGAGTATCAACACTGATATTCCAGTGACAAACAATCGAACAACTTGGTCGACGTCGTTGGGAGCCGAGGGAAATCACCATTTTCGTGGACGTAGTAGCCGGGACCGATACTGTGAGGACAATCCTCCTCGCGGCAACCATGATAAAAAATCCAAAATCGATCTGGCGAAGCAAGATCTGAAGAACCATACCTAGACACATATAATCTTTCAACACCACCATTGACGCCGGGAAGGAGATCTCGTCGGCAAACGAATGGCCAAAGATTACTTATTATAGACGAAAACATCTCCATTGAAGTAGAAGATGGCTACCAAAACCCTAATCCAATCTATTGGGAAACACTAATTTGATTGAAAACTCCACTCATAGATCGGGTTCCCCACTACTCCCGACGCGGCAAGGCCGACAGGAGGAGGGGGCACCAACCTATGGTGGAGACGAACGCGGTGGCGGCGGCCGGCGGCTAGGTCTTCCGAGAGAAGCTCTCGTATAGTATTTAGTCGGCTATGTTAATTATACCAATTTAGTTTTTCTCACATAGTTTTTTTTCTTGAATCTTATTGTTACATATTTGGTATCCTTTTAGTTTCTAATTTTTGGAGCTTATTTAGGTAACAGATACCATTACAAAAATAAGAAAGATCCTGAACTATAAAGAATCCATCATAATTTGCACAAAAGCTTAGAATATGCATATGTACACATATATAAATTTCTTCTAATTTCAAGATCTTATTTTACACGTACTTGCTTCAAACAGGAATAAAATTTCAATAAATAGGCAGGGAACCATTTAAATCATCAAAACTATCATTTCCATTTTCAAAACTAATTTTTTTACAAGATAAATCATACAATCACATGCTTCAATAATAATGATAGTGAAAATAAATTAAAAATCATTAAAATGATTTTAAAAACAAAATACAACGACAACTACGATTCACTATTAATGCGAGTAGGGAGTAGGTGATATCAAAGATCTTCTATTTAATGAACTCCACTTGAAGAAAACAAAATGCCAATTGAGGTGTTCTTAATCAATATTATTTACAAATTTATTAAATGTATATTTGCATCCTTCCAGTTTCCTGGTTTTTGTGGAGTATACCCGGATACCACTAAAAAAAATATCTTGAAGTAAACAAACATTTTCTTTGTTTTCCCACTGAAATTTTGCGTAGGTACTTACAATATATTCATGTACACACAGGGGCGGAGGCAGGATTAGTGAATTTAGCATGTTGAGGGGGCTGGCCTGAACAAAACAAATTAAATCTGCACTGTTCCCATGCTTAGAAGGAGCTAATCCATGGTGTTAGGGGGGGCCATGGCCCCTGCTGGTCCCCCCCTAGCTCCGCCACTGTGTACACACATACACATAAAAAGTAATTTCAAATAGGCAAAACAATCTAAATCTTAAGAATATCAAAATATGTTTTAAGGAATCTAATTTTTTTTATACAAGATCAACCATACAGTCCTAGGCTCCGTAAATATTTTTAGGAATTTCTCGTTCATTATAAAGATAATGTCCACTTTATCTCTTAAATAGTTAGTTTTTCGAAAATAACAAATATCATTTCTTACAAATAACAACAGGGAAATTTTAAATACAAAATAGGGACTAAAGGTTACGTAAATGGTTTTTAAGAAGAAGAAAACTATTAATCACGTAGAGTTTGAGTAGATGGCACACAATTGATTGTGAAGATTTTGTCCATAAAGGACAGGTATTGAAGTAAATGATTTACATTTTTTTTATTTCTCGATGAAATTTTCTCTAGCATCTCATTGTTACGTGTTTTTTTTCTATCCATCAGAAGAACATATTTTGGAGCTTATTTAGGCACTGAAAAAGATATCATACCCTTACTGAAACAACAAAAAATATCTTAAGTAAATAAACATTTCAATTTTTCCCCCATGCTTTGCATAAGAGCTTACAATATATATTAACACTATTTCACACTAGAATTTAATTTATTTGTACTAATTGCTAGAGATTACAGTAAGATAGAGTAGAAACAAAAATTAATGATATTAAATTGATATTATAGATGTTAATAGTTTTTCTATAAATTATTCAATCTCTATATTGTCTGACTTTGATGAAAATGTATATATTTTTGTACGAAACAGTGGGAGTAGAGTTGTTTGTAATATGGCTTGCACTCCCACCAGAAGGGAGTAGCGTCCCAATTAGAACATTGATAGAAATAAATTTCTAAGAGCTGGAATTACATAATATATAAAATTAATTTTCGAAATGGACAATCTATAAAATTATTGCAATCTAAATTACGATGAGCAGAAGTAATGGAAGACATACAATTTGACATTTGGTCATCCAACAACAATTGTCTCAAACATGTAGTCAGCTCAACATAAAGGTAATCAGAAATTTTATACTCCACTACCACGCCTTCATTCATAACAATAGATGCTGAATTGCCTTTTTTTTTTCTTGAACAGAAGGATTGCAACGTTAATACCCCAAACAAAAATAAGTGACGCTGAACAAGCATATCACCTTTCATCAAGAATCTATCGACAGCTCCAAATCGGTGGTGGTAAAAGGATTTCTACCGGGACAACTCTAATTAATACTACAGTACCAGATTACTCCAAATGTCGCCGCATGACCGACTAGCCGCGGAACCAACCGAGCATCCGGCCGGCCGTCATGCCACAGCGTCTGGGGGGCTGGAAAAGAGGCACGTACCGTCCATTGCCGTCCAAGGACTTGGAGCTGTCCCACACACTCACGATTTCGACGGGAACGACGACGGTGAGGCCGTCGTCGTACTCAACGCGGAGCTCGCGTGGGATCTCTCTCGGGTGCTCGAGCTCAACGACCATGGAGAGGAGGCCGGGTGACGCGAAGTAGGCTGGGTCGATCTCTCGCACGAACCCGAAGCGACAGCAGTTGTAATCGAGCTCCATCTGCGAGCGTTGGTCCATCGGGTAGTCGTGCAGGACGACGTGGACCATGTAGTGATCGTTCCCGGCGCGGGAGACGTTGTTAAAGAGGATCACACGGAAAGGCACCCGCTCCACGGTGGCGCCGTCGAGCTCGAACGGCTGCCTGCGCATGGCCGCCTCCCGCTGGGCGTGCGTGCGGAAGCGCACCGCGGCGTCGGCGCCGAAGCGGGGGCGGCGGAGGATCTCGAAGGTCTGCGGCAGGTGGAGCGCCAGGGTGCGGAAGACGAAGCGGATGAAGGGCCCATGGTAGGCGCGGCGCGGGGACGTGTCCGGCGTGATGTACGCGTACGCGGTGCGCGGCGCGTCGCGCTCGAGGTCACGGTACGGGGAGGACGGCCCTGCGTACACGGTGGCGTGCTCCGGGCGGGGCGCGCGCCTCTCCGACGGCGAGGTGACCAGGCGAACTGCGGAGGTCGTGGCCGGCAATGTCCCAGTGCGGTTGAAAGACTTGACGAAAGCTGGGCGGTCGCAGGGAACCTCTAACGCTGTCGCGCCCTCGGGGAGCACAGCGTGGACGGTGGCGGGCTGCATCCTCAAGGTGGAAGAAGCAGACAAGCCGTGGTGTGGGACGATGGGCTATCTGAATCTTCGCTCTTGCGTGGAATAGATAGGCTTGCGACTGATGGCTCATTTAAGCGCACGGTGCGACCATAACCGGAAGGCTGCAGGTTGGTAGCCGGCGTTATGGAGGCGTTAATGGCGAGTGGCGTCGAGCGAGTTGTGCGGTGGTGGGCGATGGACAGAGATCGCCTCGGGACTCGCAGGTTGCCCAGTTAACCGGTTTTGCCGTTTTGGTTACGTGGGTTGAGGTTTGAAAGCGAGAAGACACGAGCCTGGAAGCTCGAGTGATAGCCAGAGGACGGTCTCCATGATCTTCTGATTGATATAGATTTCGCATCAAGACCAGAACAGGTTCTCGTCCGCGATCTTCTGATTGATCTAGATTTAACACGAGGCAATTGAAATCTTATTAATTTAATTTAATGTATTTAGCGGTATAACAAATCAGTAGGTCCCGTAGCTCAGCTGGTTAGAGCGCCGGTCTTATATGCCGTCGGCCGTGGGTTCAAGCCCCACCGGGACCATCAAATTTTGTTACCGCCAACAAAATAGGATTTTGATTTTTTTTAGCCAACTGCACCTGCTCGGCGCATCTGGGCCGGCCCATTATCTTCTTTGCCTGTGTCGTCGCTGTTTCTTCGTTCTTTCCTCGCACCTATTTCGCCCAGCTCGTACCATTAATCCTCCGCGTCTTCTCCCCTTCATTCCTCTATTTTGTTTCACTTTTATATTTCTTACCCCTTTTATTACTTTTTTTTCTTCTTAGATTTCGTTTCCTTTGTTTTTTCCTTCTAATTATTTCTTATCATTTTTCTGTTAACATGTAAGAATTGTTTTCTTCTTTCCTTTTCTATATGAATACATACATAACATGAATGAACAACTTCTTCCTACTTTATGAACATTTTTTTAATAGGTGTGAACATTGCAGAACATTTGTTCAGAAGGATGGAATGTACTTAATTTCAGAAGAAACTTGTGGGGAGACTTGGCAGATATCTCGTTCAAATTGCAGGACCTTTGTTCCGGGGTACAACTGCGAGATGTAGAGGATATATGTAGTTGGACACTAACAAAATCAGGATAGTTTACAGTAATGTCTCTTTATATTGCAGCAAAAACTTCTCAGGACAAAGTCTCATATACGAGAGTATGGTTTCTGAAAACTCCTCTAAAAGTAAAGGTTTTTCTTTGACTAGCTTTTAAAAAAGTATCCTGACCAAAAGCGTGCTCTTGTCCAGGGGATGGAAAGGCTCCAATAAATGGATGTTTTGCAATAACGTAGAAACCATAGATCGTCTGTTTTTCTCTTGCTCTGTAGCTAGATATGTTTGGGGAGTCATTATATGTGCTTTCATGCTCAATTCTATATATGCTTACAGTAATGTCTCTTTATATTGTACTCCCTCCGTCCCAAAATAACTGTCTTTGATTTGTCAAAAAGTAGATGTATCTAGATATGAAATAAGTATAGATACATTCACTTTTGTACAACTTTGAGACACTTATTTTGGGACGGAGGGAGTAGTAAAAACTTCTCAGGTCAACGTCTCATATACGAGAGTATGGTTTCTGAAAACTCCTCTAGAGTAAAGGTTTTTCTCTGGCTAGCTTTTAAAAAAAGTATCCTGACCAAAAGTGTGCCCTTGTCCGGGGATGGAAAGGCTCCAACAAATGGATGTTTTGCAATAACGTAGAGACCATAGATCATCTGTTTTTCTCTTGCTCTGTAGCTAGATATGTTTGGTGTTGTAGCCATTCTTTGGCGTTGTTTTCTCCTTGAAAGCTTAATTCAATAACGCACAGATCTTACTGCGGGTTCTCAAAAAAAAAAATGTGCTCACTTTGTTTCGTACTAGGATTGTTTGGAGAGAACAAACCTACAACAAGTGCAACGACAGATGACCAAAACTGCTGCTGCCGGTGACAACTGAATTTTTACACCCCTATATATGCAACTAGGTAAAAAATGTAAATGAGACGAGAAAAATGGAAAAAATAACTATAGTCTACCTTTTTTTTCGGAACACAGTACAACGCAGACGCTCACATACACGTGCACACACTCACCCCTATGAACGCACGCACGCACACCCTACCCCTATGAGCACCTCCGAGACTGATCCGACGGTCGGATCTTGAGATTGACGAAGTCACCACAGGCGTCTCGCTGTCGACGGGAACGTCGCCTCCCACTGAAGAATATTCCGCCTAAATGAGAAACACCAATGTCAAATCTAGAATTTGAACTCTGATGGGCTGGGAGTACAACCACCCTCCTAACCATCTTGCCACATGTAAGTTCTCAACTATAGTCTACCTTATAGTTAGATTGATAGTGTTGAGTCTTTCTTACATGCCGATCTTATCTAGTTGACCGCTGGCTATATTATTAGCCTTGCTCTCAATCGTGTCGTTTAATGGTGGAGCCCACCATGACGGCGGCATCGGCGTTTTGGGAACCTGATGGTTCGGGTGCATGGTTTGTGGCTCGTTAGGCTGCTCACAGTGGGGAGTAAATTAGACTAGTAACTTACTGCTCTAAGTTACTACCTCCATAATGGGGAGTAACTTGTGTGTAGTGTCATATTTATTAGGTTACACACTCATCTTGCTTTGAAATGTGTGATGTTACGGTAACATAGTATGTTACCACAACAATCTCTCTCCTTATTAATTACTTGCCATATCAGATTTTTTGCCTACGTGGCACTGATGTTACTACTCATGTTATTCCCACTGTGACTAGCCTGAAGGTGGATCCGACTTTTCTTATCGGACGCTGTCGGTCGAGGGTTGATCCAAGGTTAATGTGCCACAGCGGCATAGGCGTGGTCGCTTATGGAGGCCCTCTTCATCGAATCAAAATGTCCTTCAACGATTCTGCCTACAGGCCAAGAGCAATGGGCTCACGGACGACGTTCATCTGGCCAGGCAATGATGGGGGAGGGATGTTGCCGACGGTCTGAGCAACTACCCATGAATGAATGTGTGTCGAACTTCTATAAACCAATGTTTTACCTAGGTGTAAGTAGAAACAAATTTGATTTCCTAGAAAAAGGACTGTCTAATTGGAAGATGCGTGCAAATTTTTTTATATCTTTAGTCAATATGAATTTCAGCAATGCAGACATTGAACCGCTAAGGCCGTCCACTTAGACACAATTCTCATGCAATTTATATTAGAAAGCCGATAAGCTAACTGAAAGTTACATTTTGGAATTGCTAATAGGATGCAGTCCTGCAAAAGACGATGCGACTCATGGTTCCATCGTCAGTGACTGCAGGTCGTGCGAGACATATGTCCATTTTGGAGGCATATGATTTGTACAACTTGTATTCGTCGGAAACTGGTTTTTACATCGTGTGAAGTGCATGCAAGAGACTGTTTCTGGCTAGTAACCGGAGCACTCTTTATTGTTCATCGCGAGGTTGATTGCTGTGATGTTTGGAGATTTTGTGTGCCCTGGTCCCTGCATGTGAAGAATAAAAATGTCAAGCCGAATAGTACATGAGCAATGTTTGTTGTTGCACTGCAGTGGGTCGTAACAGATGGTTAAGTGCTCAAACCTTGCTGCTCAAGGTTGTGCACAGCAGGAGTCTTCACCGTAACTGCTGTGATGCATTTGCAGTTGCGGCACCCTTCTGATATGCTCCCTCCGTTCTCAAATATAAGATGTTTTACCATTTGTCCACATTCATATATGCACAAATATATCTAGACACATTACATGTGTATGTTCACTCATTTTGTTATGCATGTAGACAATATGTGTCACATCTAAAACATCTTATATTTGGGAACGGAGGGAGTAATATTCAACAGCTTCTCAGAGTAGTTAAACATCTCATCCTGCCACAGCTGCTCAAAGTCTGTTAATCTGGACAAGTGACGGGCATTATGCTCTTTCAGCAGCAAGCATACAGGGTCCGATGCCTGTTATAAGGATGGTGTCATTACGATAATTGGCATATGAAAGTGTTCTCATAAGGTGTAGAAAAAAAAGTGATGCGTATGTACTCACGAGTTCTGGGTATGTGCGGCTTAGGTGGCGGTCGAACTTTACTTCGCTGCTCTCGTTCTGTCTACTCCGGATCAGATTTCCAGAAGAACTCCGAGGCGGCCTCAATGTTGATGGATTCGGTGTTATCGGAGTTTCGGGGTCAGGCTGCATGTCCGGTGCGCCCACTCTACACTCTCACAAAGTGTTTTGTAGCACGTGTTGCTCACTCTTAATCTAAAACCCTATTATCTTTTTCCGTTCTCTTCTCTGCGCCAACATATTAAAAACACCATGTTCCTTTTTACTCCCCATATGAGGTTTGTCTTACGTCAAAGTTTATAAAGTTTAACCGGCTAAATATTTGAAAGTATCAATACCTACAATACCAAATAAACATAATATAAAAATTACCTACAATACCAAAAACAAGGAAAAATGTACATCTATTTGAACAATATGGCAATATTACGAGAATATCATCAAAGCATGTTATTTGGGTCACGACATGTGTCCAGGAATGCATGAAATTAATGGCATATTATATACAAGATATTCAAAATTGACACCGACAAAAAAATGAACATTTTTATCATTTGCATATTTTATTCTTCCCGGTGTGTCATGATAATTCATTTTCTGTTTTTTTCTAAAAATTCACTTCCCTTTTCTTCTGACGAAAAACAATTATGGCATGGCAAGATATACATTCAGAAGGTATGTTACACTTGCACGAGAGTCTTGAAGGGTCGTCGGTGGAGAACTTGCCTCTGGCAAGATGGTTAGGTGGGTGGTTGTACCCCCATCCCACCAGAGTTCAAACCCCAGGTTTGACGCTGGTGTTTCTCATTTAGGCGGAATATTCTTCAGTGGGAGGCGACGTTCCCGTCGACAGCGAGGCGTGGTGACTTCGTCAATCTCAAGACTTGACCCGCCGGCTCAGTATTCGGAGGTGCTCATAGGGGTAGGGTGTGCGTGCGTGCGTTCATAGGGGTGAGTGTGTGCACGCGTTTGTGAGCGTCTGCGTTTGTACTGTGTTTCAAAAAAAAAAGGGTCGTCGGTGCTTGTCTCTAAGATATATACTTTTGTTACTTCTCTGGTACAACATATACGTTGGTTCAAACCGTCAAAAGCTCGAAATATATTTGTAGTTGAGTTGCTGCATCGTACTAGAAGGAATCGGTGAATCACGAGACCGAAATGCAGTTGTGGTTGAGTTCACGACGGTTGTGCCGTGTTCAGCTTGCATTGGGCGTACTAACTGGACACGGTGTGGATCGCATCACACAGTCGCGATCCATTTGCCGCGTCCATCTCACCGATCTAATCTAAACGCAAAAATAAAGTACCCGTGCACACGCCGATAAGCCCTAGCAAGCTTTGCCAGATCTCCCCGACAGCGGCACGCAATGTGGGTGTGCCGGTCGCTGCTCCGTCAACCCACCGTCCTGGTCACCTCCCGTCTCCGGCCTGGCCGCCGCCTAGTCGCAACCCATCAGGCGTGTAGGTGGCACGCCACTGGCATGACGCCACCGCTATGTTTTACTAGTGGCGAACCTCACCCGCGCCACCAGTTGGTCACGACCCTGATAAATGATCTAAGCCGTAGACTTGACAGATTCATCAAAGTACAGCTTATATTAAAAGACTAGACTTAACTAGATAGATCGGGACAAGGTACACGCCGCACGGCGTCGGGCGGCGGTGACAGCGTTGGTCACGCGGGCGGCTTCGACGAGGATCTGATCAGACGGCAGCAGGCAGCTATAACGGTGCCGCTAACAATGGAGGCGTGATGCGGTGGTGGTGGTGGTTGATCTGCTGCTCCGGGCGGCGGCGGACTCTTCTGAAGGCAGCCGTAGATCAATAACAAATATACCAAACCATAAACCTGTGAATACCAACGAAGGATTAGCGATCACATTGATCGTGCTACTTGCGATACATCATGTGACCCACAATTCTTTTTACCAGTATGCAATAGAAATATCTCTTTTTTATATTCAAATCCCTATTGGGTATTTTACCAATGACAGCCCAACTTTAGGTACATAATCAAAGCCCAGTCAACTTCTGGGTAAATAACTAATTTTCCCTTTCTCCAATCTACACAGAAAAATAAAGTACCCGTCCAGACACGCACGTACGCGCCGATAAGCCCTAGCGAGTTGCCCGATCTCCCCGACGGCGGCATGCACGTACGCAATGTTGGCGTGCCGGTCGCTGCCCCGTCGATCCACCTCCCTTGTCACCTCCCGTCTCCGGTCTGGCCGCCGCCACGACACAACCCACACCGCGCTTCTCGGCAAGAACCTGATTTCCTCACGGGGATACAACGTCTCGGATGCCGCCCATGACAATTCGCTCGGATCGGACCAAGATCGCCTGTTGGGCACCTCGGCGGCGACGAATCGGCATCTGCACCTAGTGCTGGATGACCACGAGCACGAGTACAGCATCTACAAGCTCGACCTCCACGCCGATCTGGACACCGACTCCGACTCTCCACGACCGCTGCCTCAGCCTGCGGTCGTCCGCCTAGAGGTCCCAAAACCCCGGGAACACCAGGCCGCGCAGTTTGCCGCCGTCGGGAGCTGCATCGTCACCACGGGCGCCGTTGCGGCGAGCGCCCTGGCGAGCTCACCGAAGGCGACGCCCTGACCTTCGTCTACGACACGAAGACGGCGGCGCTTTCCACCGCGTGCGATCTCCCGGAAGACATGAGCGGCGGCTACGAAGCGGCCGTGGCCATCGGAAACAGGCTGTACGCGTTCGAGTCGACTTCGCTCGGTGTGCACAGCATGACCACAGACCCTAGCCGCAGCGACGGCGCGTGGTGGCTTCGTGAGTGGTGGCCTTTCTCCGGCTCCTCGCGATGCTTCTGGAGCTCCGACAAGGTGATGCCCCCGTTCAACCCGGGGACATGAAGGCGCACGCGGTGGACGGTTGGGGGAGCCGCATCTTCGTGTCCATCGTGGGCGAGTGTAGGAGGTACGCCATCACGTTCAACTATGACACGGGGAGCGAACAGTGGACGCGCATCGGAGACCGGCGGCTGCCGTTCGCTGGACACGCCGCCTACGACGGAGAGCTAGAGGCCTGGGTCGGGTTCCACGCGGACGACGACGAGGGCGGCGCAGGCATGGACGGACACCTCTGTGCCTGCCGCGTTCCGCTTCCACTGCACAACTGGGCTCTGGATTGGAAGGTCGGGAGGGAGAAGATACTCCTCCTGGACGACGCCGACTGGATGCACGTCGACGCCAAGCTCGTGCACGTCGGTGATGAGCGCGGCGAGTACTGCATTGTCCAGCGGCTGCTGCCACGCGAGAAGGTGTGCCTTCGTGACGGCGGCGAGTGCCTGCTCCGCTTGACCACGCTCCGCGTCAAGTACGGCGACGACGGCGAGCTGATAACGGCCCAGCGGCGTGCTCGCTCTTACAGAGTGCCCAGGTTTCGAGAGCATTTCGTGGCTCAAGCATTCTGGATTTAGCGCACGTATGTACGATTGAATCGTGTACTCCAGTTTGATAGACCGACGGAATTTGGGGCCAATCAGGCACCATTTTAGGCGCCTAGCTTGATTCTGAAGCTAGTCATGTCCTGTAATTCTGAACCTCTTCATAGTGCCAGCGTTCTACAGATGGATCACAAACTCATAATAATTAATTTCATCGCACACAAATCGTCCATAAATTCCAAAAATGCAGGAATTCTTATCTCCGCCTATAAAAAGTGCAGTACAAATGCCGCTGACATCATTCCACCGACGACAAACAATTCATCAATTGAAAGCGAAGAACGCCATGAGAACTCTGTTCCTGCTCGCCGTCCTGCTAGTCCTCACCTCCCTCCAAGGTGACGCGGCCGATGTCGACTACCTGTTGGGCCCGGAGAAGGTGACCACCGTCCACTTCTACCTCCACGACACCCTCAGCGGCAAGGACCCGACGGCCGTCCTCGTGGCCCACGGCGCCAACGCCACGGCGACGCCCGCCGACCGGACGCCGTTCAGCTCCGTGTACGGCACCGACGACGTGCTGACAGAGGGGCCCGAGAGGACGTCCCGGGTGGTCGGGAGCGCGCAGGGGCTGTACGTGTCCACGGGGAAGGACGGGCTGCTGTCGCTCGTCGGGCATCGACTTCGAGCTCGCGGACTACGACGGCAGCTCCTTCGTTGTGCTCTCGCGGAACCCGGTCACGGTCGACGGCAGGGAGCTCGCCGTCGTCGGCGGCCGTGGTGCGTTCCGCATGGCGCGCGGGTTCGCGCTGCTGCGGACGCACTATCTGGACACCGGCAACGGGGACGCCATCATAGAGTACAACGTGACTCTCCTGCACGGCTGCACCACTGATCGATACATGGGTTTTGTTTGTTTTATTTTGGGTGAGACTGAGCTGCGGTGTTTGCGACATGAATGGTGATAATAAATACGCCTGTGATTGTGCTGCCTTTTTATTCCGGTTCCGTGTATCGTTTGTAAATGCGTGCAATAACATTATGCAAATGTCGATATGTCGATTTAAATATTTCCTTACTAATTGAGCAGTCCCTTATATCTCCTTTGATTCAAAGTAACGGAATAGAAAATTTTCGATCTTTAGAAAAATTTCTATGTGGATCGTTTTATTCGTAGGAATGGAATCCTTAGAAAATTTTCATAGGGGCCTTTTTTTTTGTAAGATTCAAAAAACCTAGGAATCAAAAAAACACGGGTCCATTTCAATCCTATAGGATTTACCAAAGTTTGTTTGATTCCGTTAAGGAAAATCAAAGATTTCTTACAAAAAGGAATTTGAGTGGATGTTGTATTTTCTATGATGGGCTCTTTGATTAAGGATTTTATTTTGGAGCATTCAATATCTTAGGAAAAAAGTTCTATGATGATTGTTCGATTTGTAGGATTGAATCCCATAAGATTTTTTTCTAAGGAATTTTCGCACTACATTTCAAAAGAAGATCTAACATCCACAAGCACCTCGCTCTCACAGTATTTTGTTTTTCGTAGGGTAGAATCAAACAATTTTTGGTAAAATGAACAGCCTCTTGGGTTCGCAGGAATTAAAAAACACCAGAATAGAAAGAATGCAGGATTACAATGTCATATCACACTTAATGCTACAGGAATCGGTGACGTGCGAGTCAGTAATATAAGTTGTTTGGATGCACCACTTCAAAATAGAACAATTTTCTAAAGAGACTTAGTACATGACATAGTTTTCAACTTTTCATATACACATAGAATTTTTTTCAGGAGTCTAACTTCTTGTGAAATTATCTGAGATTGTTGTACAGAAATCCTTGAGATTTTTTTTTGAACCGGGGAACCGTAGGGAAAAACCCCTACGATGTGAATTTTAGAGGATTTTTTCCTTTGAACCAAGACTATATAGGAAAAAATTATACAGATTGGAATTGCAAAAAAATCCTTGTAAATATTTTAAACCAAAGACACATGATCCTGTACAAATGGAGCGGGCATGACATTATAATACTCTATTTTCCTATTCTTACGGCTCCTTTGATTCTCCGGATTTTCAAAGGACTTGTGAAAGATTAAAATCCTATGGATTTTTATTGGAAGCCGTTTGATTAACAGGATCCTATTGCATAGGATAAATCCCATTAGAATTTTGTCGTGTAAACGTTTTAGGAAAATAACACAAGGTCCAACCTCAAGGAAAATTTCTTCATCACAATCAAAGGAAATTCCTCTTGCCATAGGATTCAATTAGATAATCTTATAGGAAGCCTATTCCCACATTTTGCATATCCTATGAATAAAAGGAACCCTTGCGTTTTAGAATCCCACGAATAGAAGATACCCTGAAATATAGTGCAAAATATTGTCAGGAAAAATTCCTATGGGGTTACATCCTAAATATCAAAAATCACCATACGAAAATTCTTAAGGATTTTAATCTTCCAAAATTTCTATGAAAATTTTCTAATTCAAATAGACCCTGAAATGTAGCTCAAAGAATTTTTTAGGGAAATTTCCTATGGGACTACATCCTACAAACCAAAAACAATCACATATCACCCCAATCTTGCAGCCGACTGGATTGCCAGCTTGCCTCAACTGTCGACTGCACCGCTGAAGGACGACCAATGTCCGCTGCGACCACTCGCCTAATCCAGTCGCCGCGCGATAGGGCAAAGCCAAACCGTGCGCCTACGACCGCCGAAGTCCACCATCCAGGACCCCAATGCAGCCACGAGAAGTTGCCTCGACGCCGCCGACGGGCGCGCAGGCTTCGTCTGGTGGCGTGAGAGAAGAGGGGGAGTCGGTAGGCGGGGGCGCCAGGGTTTGTGGGCTAGCTAGGATCAAATAAATTGTGTAGGACAATTATTCAGCCAAGTGGTTCTTTTATGGTGGCGTTTGATTCATTCTTGTAACGTTTATGTATAAACTGTTATTTTATTTTGGCATGTGTTGAATTGTGATTGATTTTGGTTTACGCTAAATGTTGAATTGGTGATGAACCGATTGTGTGCGATATGGTGATCGACCTGTACGTGTATGTGTATGCATGGCTTTGAGATTTTAAAGTGGGGGAAGTGGTTACCCCGGCGGACAAATAGGAGGTGACCGGTTCATGTTTGCCGAGTCCACTTAGGCCATGTACAATGGATAAAAATAAACCAAACGTTTTCTTAAGTATCAGTGCTTATTTATATAGGAGAGTTGCTTAGTTAAGCATTTACCTAGTATAAATAAGCACCGGTACTTAAACGAAAACCGGTTTATTTCTCTAAACACTTCTCTAGTCACTTTGCATTGTACATGCTCTTAGAGATGCTCTAAACCTACCGGAGAACTTTGTCCGAGTTCCGTAGAGAGTAAAAAGTTCTCCCGGAGGCGATATGTATCAAATTCCTCTTTTTTTCACATTTTTTGTAAAGGGGTGGTAGCATGTTGCCAAACAAACGTGAAGACCTGAAATTTTGGATAGTACAAGCATAGATGCATGTTGTGTGAATGAAATGACTTTGGTTTTGTTTTTCTTTGAATGGCGATTTAGTGGCATATATATGCCAGAGCTGCCACGAATGAGCAGTCCGTATGACTTGACTTGCGGGTCGATTTGCCCACGCATGTGCCTGCATCCGCTTTGGCTGAACCGCGCGCAGCTTCACTTGATCGACCGGCGCGCTGTCCACCATTAAGCCCTAGGCCCCCAAAGCCCAGCAGGCCCCATCGAATCTCGCCGACGGCGGCAAGCGATCGATGTGGGCGTGGCGGTCGTTTCGCCGCCGCCGACCCAGCCCCATCACCACCTCCCTTCTCCGACCTGCAGTCCACCGTCACGACGCAATCCACACCGCGGTTTTTAGCAGGAACCTGACTGCATCTGCATCACGGGGATACGTCTCAGATGCCACCAATGGGGATTCGCACCCCGAGGCTCCCGTGTCGGCTACATCCAACCGGCTCAGGCCGGATCAAGATCGCCAGTCAGGCCGCACGGCGGCCGCGAAACGGCATCTCTACTTGGTGCTCGACGATCACAGACACAGACACGGGTACGGCATCTACAAGCTGGATCTCGACGCCGATCCGGACGATGGCCATCTGGACGACGTCAGGCCTGAATCCGCCTACCGTCTGCCCTATCCGGCCGCGGTGATCCACTTGGAGGTGCCAACAGCCATGGAAGACCTAGCTGCGCGGTTCACCGCCCTGGGCAGCTGCATCGTCACCACGGGCTCCAGCCCCAACCAGTTCGGCGAGGACTGCGGCGTCACCTACGTCTACGACACCGAGACGGCGACCCTCTCCGTCGCGTGCGACGGCCCAAAAGGCCTGCAGTCCGGGTTCCACGACGCCGTGGCCGTCGGGGGCAGGCTATACGCGTTCGAGTCGGAGTCGGAGTTTGACTCGGGTTGCATGCACTGCATGAGCACGGTCGGCAGGGACGGCGAAGACAAGACGGCCAACCGGTGGCCGTGGTGCTGGCTGCCTTTCTCCGGCTCCTCGAGGTGCTTCTGGAGCGCCGACCCTCGTTCGGTACCCTTCTTCGCCGAGGGGATCACCGCGTTCGCGGTGCACCCGTCAGGGCACGCCATCTTCGTGTCCGCGCACCCATGCGGCACATGGGGCGAAGACGTCCACACCTTCTCCTACGACACGACGAGCGGCCAGTGGGTGGCTACCGCCGGCGCCCGGCTGGCCATGGCAGCTGCCGTTCGCAGGCCACGCCGCCTACTACAGCGAGCTGGACGCCTGGGTCGGGCTCCACCTGCCGTGTACCATCTAGCGACCGGCCTCCGGAGTGGAAGGTAGGCCGAGAGAAGATGCTCCTCCAGCACCCGGGCTGGAGCCACGTCGACGCCAAGCTCGTGCACATGTCTGAGGCTCTGAGCGCGGCGAGTACTGCCTCGTCGAGCGGCTGCGACCTAAGTGGACCGTCGAGGAGGAGTGTCTGCTCCGCGTGATAAGGTTCCGCGTCAAGTACGACGAAGACGGGGAGCTCATCACGGCCATGGACCGCCCGTGCACTCGCTCGTACAGAGTGCCGAGGTATCGCGGTGGGTATCACGATGATTTTGAGTTTGGGGCGTTCTGGATTTGACTCTTGATGCATGGTCGATTCATAACAATGTCGTCATTAGCGTGGAAAACTCTGAGCTTACACTCTGTATGTATCATGGAACTTCTGAGGTCACATCGATGGTTGCCGTTGATTCATAGCAATGCATCACTCCAGAGCTTGTTGACAGTACTCTGTCACCGTTGTAACTGAAGGTAGAGTGTTGCATTTAAGAATTAAGATTATTTTGACTGTGTCACGGCAGGGTCGCACGCTATGTGACAACAGTATTGGTGAACCTATCTTGGTGTTAAAAACTTAAACCCCACCAGCTTGTTCAAAAGTTGCTGATGATTAGTGTATGCTTTTGTTTGATCTTGGAATCTTGAATCTGAAAGAGCAGTCTACCTCCAACACGCTGAAGATAGAACAATTTAGGAGGAGCAAGAAATATTTGTAACGATGTCCACATCTTCATGTCTCATGTATTCGCTCAGCTGATTCCACCAGCCACCCTGCCCGAATCCCCTCATGTTCTAATCGAGTAGCCATATAGGTATATCGATCCATTAGGCAACAATGTTGGGGTCGTCTCCTTACGGGGAGTAGAGCGGGCCCTGCAAAAGGTCGAGTTTGGGGATCTCCCCAGCGTCACCCCCACCTGGGGGGGGGGGGGGGGGGTGTCACGATAGGAGTATCCACCTGAATGGGCCTTGGCATGTCACGGACCCTGGTGAAAGAAAACGAAGTAGGCCCTGCAACAAATAGTTATAGAATCACTTGTTACAGGAAATTCCATCAGGAAAAGTCCATTAAGACCAATAACTTGTAGAGGTTAGGCAAATCGAACCCTTAACACAAAATCTTGGTCATTTGCTCACTGAACTTGTAAATTTCGCTCTATTTTGAACCTGGAACCAGTTTTAGACTACACAAGGAAATGAACGCAAACTGAGTAATTTGTTACTCTCACTAGCTAAGATGGCCCACATCTCATATACCTCTTCTACCTCAAATCATTCTGGCCAATCTCGGCCTGCCAACAATTTCGTCCGTCATCGCCCATGCAGCTTCTCTCTCCACTCCCGATTTGCCACTAGAACAGAGCTCAATCCCTAGCGCCCCTTCCTCGCGCTACTTGTTCCGGTAGACGGTGTTCCGAGTTCCCACCATGACTGCTCGCTCGATTTTCTTTTTTTAAATCTTTGCATGGGTTGGCTGCGTTAGTCTATCCGCGGTCGAGACCCAACCCCATCATCAGCTGATGCTGCTGGTTTGCCGTCCACAGCGCGGCCGCTCCATGTCCACCAACGTACTTCTGACGGGCCACCCCCTACATCTGCGCCTCAAGCTACAAGTCGGCAAGAAAGACCTGCAGCGCGGCAGCGTCGAAGAGCGGGCCGCCTTTCTTGCCCCACTCTAGTTGCGAGGCAGCGGGAGGGGCAAAAGCAGGTCGACCTTATTACCGGTGACCATGCGTAGGTGGGGCCGGAGCCGCTCCGGGTTGGTCATGGCCACCAGCCGCAGCACCTCGCCCTGCTCTCCGTTGTCGAGGCATCCTCCATGTCGGGCGCCAGCTTGATCTCCCGCACCGCGTTTGCCCACCTGTTTGCATCCCCAGATTGAGGAAGAAAAGGTCTTATATGTGTGGTCCACATGTTTGTGAGAGTAGCATGCAATCCCAATCGGGGTCGTCGTACTCTCAATGTACAGGGTTCGACTTAGATCAGAATGAAATACTTCAGAGAGTGCGATCAACAGAGATTTCGACTTCAGAGTTCAGTACGTCCAACCTATATGAATTCAAGGTTTAAATGGACTTTTCCTTGATTATAGTTTGACAGCAACTTTGACAACACCGTATTATGTTGAACAACACGAACTACACATCCAAAATTTCATTTGGGTTTTCTTCAATTGTTAGAGCTAGTTCTTAAAAAGTATCAGTAGTAGACTTTTGGGATGGTACCAATTCATCAGCTCGTTTTACATACTCAGACATGTATGCATTCTAGAGATAACCATTACAGGCATTAGAAAGTGAAACAATAGCACCTAGAGGATCTGAGGCTGGGCTGATTGCTTACTAAAGTTGTGATGTCGCCATGAGAAGCCGAGAACAAAACGAGTCCACCACCAGCATGCTACCACGGAACAGGGAACAGGTAACTTTCAGTCTTACCTTCAGGTCTTCATCTGACATCGAACCCGAGACTAAATAATCGAACACTTCTGAACTGTAGAACAGAACAAGGATCAATGAAGAAATGCAGGTCCTGACACGATTTGTTTCTGATTTGTTGGTGACGTTACGTTTGGAATGATAAATCAAGGGCATATACTCTTTGGCAGGCAGACGAGAACTCTTCCGTGGACTAGTGGTAGCCGTGCATAAACGCATAAGGCCAGGTCTCGGGTTTGAGTCCTCGTTTCTACCTTAATGACAAAGCCCGAGTCCTCACTTCTACCTTAATGACAAAGCCGGGGTGGAGTCCCCCTCCGGTCTTGCTATACTCTTTGGCAGACAGGTGCAGCCGTGCAGGTTCTGTTGCCGCCGCCGAGCGCAACCTGCATCCGATTTACCTGAACCTGCATCCGATTTACCTGAACCGCACGCGACCCGATCGACCGGTGAGCCCTAGGCCCTAAAGAGTAAAACCCCATCGATCGACCTCCATGACGGTGGCACGCGATGTGGGCGTTGCGATCGTTTCTCCGTCGACCCAGCCCCCTCATCACCTCCCGTCTCCAACGTGTCCGCCGCCACGACGCGACCCACGACGCCGTTCCCTGCCGGAAATCAAGGAGACACATCTCAGGTGTCGCCATTGATGGGGATTCGCAAGCGGAGGCTCCCGCGTCGGCCACGTCCAACCGGCTCGGGTCGAATCCAGATCTCCAGCTAGGCCGCACGGCTGGCCGGCAACATGAGCGGACGGCGGCGCCGGCTAAACGGCATCTGTACTTGGTGCTGGACGATCACAAACACGAGTACGGCATCTACAAGCTGGATGTCGACGCCGCCGCCGACGACGAAGACGACGCCGGGTCAGACTCTGCTCGGCTCCTACCTCCTCCTGCGGTAATCCGCTAGGAGGTCCCAACAACCATAGAACAAGTAGCAGCGCGGTTCACCACCCTGGGCAACTGCATCGTCACCATGGGCTCCAGCCAAAGTTTTAAATAACCCGTTATAGCTCCGCTATAGTCTCGCTATAGCTTTTGAACAGCACTCCCGCTAAAGCTATACACTTTTAACGCTAAATTGAAAATAACGCTAATAGCCCGCTAAATCCCGCTATAGCGCTAAATTTTGAGTCATTTAGCCCGCTAAGCCGCTACAGGCATAAGAGGAACACAATTTAGTACCATAAAGTCAATCATCTAGCTTATTATTTCTTTTTGTTTTTACTGTATATATGATGTATTGATGCAAAGCTTAGTTATTGAGCTGCAATTTCTAGTCAATGCTTGGTTTTAAGATACCTGTGAATATGTGGTCAATTATATGTGATATATAATACATGATGCTTAACTTTAGACTATTTTTTTCATTACTTAAGAAAAACGCTAAATGCGTTTAGCTTCGCTATAGCCTTTTATAGCTTCTGTCGGACTTGCCGCTAAATGGAATAGCTCGCTATTTAAAACTTTGGCTCCAGCCCCAACACGTTCGGCCAACGCTCCGAGCACTGCGGCGTCACCTAGTCTACAACACCGAGACTACGGCGCTCTCCGTCGCGTGCGACGGCCCGGAAGGCCTCCACTACGGCTACCACGACGCCGTGGCCGTCGGGGGCAGGCTGTACGCCTTCGAGTCGGAGTCGGAGGCGTACTCGTGGGACAGTAGAACCGAGCCCGTTCGGCCCTACCCGGGAGGCATGCACTGCATGAGCACGGACGTCAGGGACGCCGACGACAACTACCGTGTTGTCGACGACGATACGGCCAAGCGGTGGTGCTGGCTGCCTTTCTCGGGCTCCTCGCGGTGCTTCTGGAGCGTCGACCCTCTTCCGCCCCCGTTCTTTTCCGAGGAGATCGCGGCGCTCGCGGTGCATCCGTCGGGGCGCGCCTTCTTCGCGTCCGCGTGCCGGTGGAGCGACGACATCCGGACCTTCTCCTACGACACGACGAGCGGACAGTGGAGCCGGCCATGGAAGCTTCCGTTCGTAGGCCACGCCGCCTACGACAGCAAGCTGGACGCCTGGGTCGGGCTCCACGTTGACGACCACGCCCGCTACGAGACGGACGGGCACCTCTGTGCCTGCCGTGTTCCACTTCCATCGAGCGATCACCAGCCACCCGAGTGGACGGTCGGCGGGGAGAAGATGCTCCTTGAGCACCCGGGCTGGAGCCGCGTCGACGTCAAGCTCGTGCACATGGCCGAGCGCGGTGAGTACTGCCTGGTTGAGCGGCTGCGACGCGAGGGGACCGACGAGGAGGAGCACCTCCGCGACGGAGACGTGTGTCTGCTGCGCGTGATCAGGTTCCGCGTCAAGTACGGCGAAGACGGGGAGCTGATCACGGTCATGGACCGTCGGTACGCTCGCTCCTACAGGGTGTTGAGGTATCGCGATGATTTCGATGTTGCGGCGTTCTGGATTTGACTCTTGATGCATGGTTCATCATAAGTCATAACACAATGACGTCGCTAGTCTGGAAAACTCTGAGATTAAACTCTGTTTCACTGAACTTTCTGAGAGATCATGTTGATTGTTGATCAAATGACCCTACCAGGTACCTCTTCAGTAGGAACAAAACCTTTGCCAATGCAGTCTCCACATAACCCTCGAGTACAATTTTCACACCAGCTGTCGCCATGCAACACTCCTGGAAGAATTATACTAGAAACAAAATTCAGCTCACCGCACTTGCTACAGAGGCATTCTTCTTATCAGGCCTCTGGGAAATAGTTGGAACTAATAGTATTCTGAAATATAAATGTGAGAAACAGCCATAAGTAATCAAGCAAAAAATTTCTTCAGATTCTTTCAGACTATGGCAAAGAAATGCATATCCAGAAATGCAAAGAAATGCTATCACGCACAGTACTGTCAACGAAGAGTACTTTCAGGAAACAAAATCAGATTCACTGCCTCAGGATGTTCATGGTCATTAGCAAACTTCAACCTGATAGCATAACTTGGAAACTACAACGACAACTCGTTCCTAGGCTACAGGCTGACCATTCGTAAGCATAAAAGATTATGTATGCTCACACAAAAATATAAATCAGCAATTAAACTTGGATAGTTTCACAAGGGTAACTGCATAAGTTATAGGAATAACAGATGAACTCTAGACTAGAAATAGAGCAGGCATATGTGCAATAGTGCATTTTTGAGTAATCACTGTACAAAATGAGCACAAGCCAGTGCAATATTCAGGCATCAACCCTGTCTATGGATGTCTAAAAGGGTTGGTCAGTGACAAAACATGGATAAGCTTGTTAACAAGGTATGGTAATCAACGCACAGAATTAGTCCTGAATTCAAATTCAGCATCTGGAGAAGCTCTGTTTTCCACTTGTAGCATTTTGTGTAGATAATTCACTGTATTATTGATGTACCCACCAACCACCATAATTGTTCCTCCGCTCACTGTGCATTTCTCCCGTTAAGATTTTATTTAGCCTCCCAGGGTCCATACCTAGTTTGACAGTATACTGTCATTGTTGTAACTGAAGGTGGGATTTTGCAATGAGATTCTTCTCTCTCTTTCACGGCATGGTCGCACGCAACGACAACTATACGTGAAACCTATTTTAGAGTAAAAACTTAAACCCAGCTTGTTCAAAATGTTGTGATGATTTTAGAACTCACAACTGCACTGCCTCTGCCGTAACTGAAGTTGGGTGTACGCTTTGGTTTGGTCCCGGCATCTTGAATTTGTATAGAAAATTACAGTCAAAAAAAAAAATGTCGCTCCACAACTAAACCTCTTTAGCAAATTAGCAGCAGGGCATCATGACAAGCCTGAAGCTATCAAGCAAACACGCCAGCTTGAACTGACTGACGATAATTTCAGTTCTTAAAGACTAGGCTGCGTCTGAAACAGAGAGCATACAAGAAAAAAGTTGTTTGAAAAAAAAATTGAATTGCTTTGGTTGGGGTGCGCCGGGCCCAGGCAGCAGTGCAACGCACTGGGCGACACGTGAGGGCTCCAGTAGCAAGCTACTGTGGTGAGCCCTTCCCCATAAAAGATAAATTTAATATCATGTGGACACGAGAGTCCACATATCAGATATTAAACTGATAAGAACAGATACTACACTTGATCTTAGCCAAAAGGCCGAGAAAGGTATGCTTCTACCGTGCGCCCAGGGTCTCGGTATATACTGCGTCTTCGCTTCCCGTTCGCTCTCGCCGAGCGAGGTGGGACTAAACGAGAGCGAAGCGCTGCACAGAAGCTCAGGTCGGTTCGTTTATTTCGCGAGGCTCTGATGGGTTTATCTGGGCCATCATTGAAGCAAGCCCCCTGGCCTAGATGGGCAGCTGACTCCCAAAATATGATGGTCCGACAACGTAGCAGACTCCGCTAAAAAAAGAGGGATTACGCAGCAGAGGTCAAGCCTAGTATTTCGTCCAGCATCTTTTATCTGCTACGCATAAAAAAAATCTTTCGGTTTTTTAGAAAACATCCAGGCGTATTAAAAAATGTACTAGTATTTGCCATTTGGCCTCTTCGATTCACAAAATTGCAAAATGCAAGAGCAGTAAGAGAATCCTATGAAACTATCTAAGATCAGAAACTATACATAGAAAATAAAAACAAGCAGTAAGGTGTCCTCGGTGGAATTGGGCCTAGGGAGTCTTGTTTCCGGCTCCGATGATGTGCCATAATTCCTTTTTTTGTTTGTTGCGTGGTTTTCACCGGTTCCCGTAATTAACCGTGTATTGTTTGGGTTTGGATCCGGTTTCCCCTTCTAAACTGGATCATTTCTTCCTTCTAATAATGAAATGGCAAAGCTCCTGCCGGTTACGGTCAAAGAAAATAAAAACAATGTATTTGGGGAGTTCCCGCTGCACCTTGTTGCATGGAATCGACACGACGGCAAACCCGTCTGCAACAACAATGCACACGCTTGAAGCTTCAGCACACACACTGACGCACACATGATGAGAAACGCCAACTCTATCAAACAAAGCATTCCACTTTTTACATTACACTAGAAGGAATTTTACTTACAAAGTTACAAGCTGGGTAAACATACACCTCTGCTCTCGCCGACAACACAAAACGCTAATCTTTACAAAGCCAAGAATTGAGGAATAGCCGACTCATTTACTGTATGATAGAAAAAAAAACGAGCTGGGAGAAAAGACCTGACAGACCATACCCCGGCACAGCGAAACAGAACACACGCTGTGCTCCCACACTCGAGAAGATCAGGAACTTTCTATTTCTATGTTCAATGAAGGCTACTTCCGACCGTCGTCGTCGTTGATGGATCCGTCCTTGTGGAGCTTAAGGCTGAGGTTGCTGAACCTCTGCCTCGAGTACTGCCGCGACGCCTTCCTCCAGTCCGTCCCGGCCTTCATCATCGCCGCGAACTCGTCGAAGCTTATCTTCCCGTCCTGTGATGTTCAAAGAAGAAACATGCACAACACTGTTAGGGTTGACCTTAGGAGGGGATGAACGAGTCAAACGCTGCTATTTTCAACTGCCAACTGCATTATATCATATCCTGTTAGGTTATCCTAGTCTGGCTGGTATGTCAATGACTTTATAGCGTCTGGTAGTATGCTTGACTATCTGGTATTCCTTTGATTTCATAACATTATTATTATAGGTGCAGCGATAGCAATCGCCAATACTTTAGTTAGCTAAAGGGAATCCCTTAAATAGAACCATGTCTTGCAGCAATATTTGAATCCTGACCAGGGCCATGCATGTGGTACTATTCCAGCAGCAAATATTCAAAGCAGTTTTCAATACTAATTTGGTTTCGTTTTAGATAGCTTAGTCAACAGCATATATAATGTTCCGAGAAAGATGTACAATTAATTGGTTGTGAAGGCAAGATTGAGCTGACCTTGTCTGTGTCTACATCATGAATTATGCCACTGATAATGTCTTCATCAGCAGGCCCCTCAAACTCATCAGTCAAAGCCTCTCTAAGCTCTTCAATTTCTATGTAGCCACTTTATTCCGATCAAAGTATGAGAAGGCCTCTTGGATATGTTCATCATTGCCTATTTTTTTCACATGGACAGACACCGTAACAAATTCTCCATAATCTAGGGTGCCGTTTTTATCAACGTCAGCCTGCAAAGCAGTGTAACATTTAGTCTCTCAAAATCACACTATTGAGTTCTACAGCTTACACAATTTTTGGTTAGTAACTCACAGCATCCATCAACATCTGAAGATCTGAATCATGCATTTTGTTTCCAAGTTTACGGAGGCCAGCCTTGAACTCCTCAAAGGTTAATTTGCCATTTTTGTTTATATCCATGCCATCAAACATTTGCTTTATGTCAGCTACTTCCTCTGTAGATAAATGCTCAGCAATGACCTGCAAAGGTTAAAGCATAACATAAGTTGATTTCTAACTATACAAATCCATTTGGAATGTAAACTTTTTTATGCCATCAACTCAACAGTTTTTTTCTTTACCAAAGGATGCTATAGTAGTTGGGACCATCATGTAATGAGTCTTACCCTCAAGGCTTTCTTCTTTAACTTATTCATTGCAGAAAATTGCTGCAGTCTCGCTCGGACAGCATCACCAAGTTGAATGTCAGGATTCTTTCTGGAATCGTGCAACCACGGATGTTCTGTTCAGGCAATTAACTTTGTCAAGAAAGTAATAGGAAAACTGTCTCATAGATGCAATTAGTATAATCATGTGAGTTCATTATTCATCAATTTTTCACGGCAAATACATAACACACGCATATCTTCATAAGATTCAATTCACCACAGGAGTGAGAGTGAGACAGCATTCTGTATGGATGCTATGCAATAGAAAAGGTAATGGCGTAATGCTTACCAAGTACTTGTGCTGCAGTAAGCCGTGTCATTGGATTTGGATCTAGCATCCGCCTGACAAGGTCTTTAGCAGGCTCAGATACTCTGGGCCATGGTTCTCTTTTGAATCCACTACAGATCGTATAATTGCATGTGCTACTCCCTGTTCAGTTTCTGCACAACATCACAGGAATTTGTAAGGTGGTCTATACTTTCCCATCAACATATGTCTAATCAAGGAAGAAAAGTACCTGCCCAAAATGGTGGCACACCACAAAGAAGTATGTAAAGTATTACTCCTGCACTCCAGACATCAATTTCAGGCCCATAGTTGCGCTTTAAAACCTCCGGGGCCATGTAGTATGGACTGCCTACAATTTCAGTAAACCGTTCACCTGCATATAGATGCCATCATCGATCAGATGACGAATAACCCTTCAATTATGCGGCAAAAATAGTGTACATATATTCTAAATAAACAGTATCAACGAAGTTAGCTCCATTTTGCAGGGCTGGAAAATCAAGCATATATACAGTGGGCAATCTATTATATAATATTAAAATGGTTTCCACATTTGCTATGAGAAGCTTTAAATTACTACATGAATTGTAGAAAAACTGGAAGATTTATAAAAAGAAATACAGTCCTATTTCAATATTGTAGAATCTAGCCATGTTGCTGCTGAGGGATTCCACTGGTTATATTTACACTTCACTAGCTTATCTTATGCAGGTAAGATAAATTCCATATATTGCAAAGGTTTGTTCTTGAGCATCAGTAATTCACTCAGTTGTCTCCAGCGCATACCAGGCCTGAAGAACACAGATAACCCAAAATCAATTGCCTTCAGAGGAGAGCTCTCCTTCTTGTTTGCATATAAGAAGTTTTCTGGTTTAAGGTCCCGATGGATGACACCATTCCTGTGGCACATCTGTGGCAATAGAGTGGCAACACTACATGTCAAATGCCACAAAACAATCAAATGATACAAGAAAGGAAGATGGAAACACATGATGCAGCATTGGCAATGTACATCCCGGAGCAAGCATGGATATATGGTCAGAAATTGGGATACTACCATATTTGCAGTGTGCATTGGGATACTCCGTAAAGCCATTTCATTAATTGCTAGCTCAGTTAAACATTTAACGCCGACAAAAGCGGAGTTTAAGAGATTGCCCCCATCCTTAACAACTGAATCACAAAATTTAGTTCAGAAGCTTGTCTGAAGCTTAGCTAAGATGAAAAGCTCCCATGAGTTCCTCTTCCTTGCTAATCTAGAATATTCTCCCACCATAAATCCATGTGTGTAAGAGCTAGTGCTAGCAACTATTGACATAGCTTGAGCAGTACTGAGCTAGTGCTAGCAACTATTGACATAGCTTGAGCAGTACTGAGCAGTCTTCTCACATGAACAAATCTATGTGCACAACCACCAGTACCAGCAATTGTACTTGCAAGCATAGTAAGCAACAGGGAAGAGAACCAAGCAAGCGGCCATACCTGGACCACCTCGACGATGGTTCGCGTGACGGCGGCTGCGGCGCGCTCGGTGTAGTGGCCGCGGGCAACGATCCTATCAAAGAGCTCGCCGCCCTCGCATAGCTCCATGACTATATGCACGGCGTCCTCGTCCTCGTAGGTGGCGCTGAGGCTGACGATGTTGGGGTGGGGCGGCATGTGGCGCATGATCTTACCTCCCGGCGCACGTCCTCGACGTCGACGGGCGTCCGCAGCTTGCGCTTGGAGATGGACTTGCAGGCCATGCGGACCCCCGTGGCGGATTCCGTGCAGAGGTAGGTGACCCCGAACTCGCCGCGGCCCAGCTCCCCGCCCAGCACGTAGCCCGCCGCGCCCAGGTCCCGCCCCGTCGGGTCCCGCAGCACCACCAGCCCCGCCCGCGCCGGCGCGGCCCGGTTGTAGGCCGCCGTGAACGGGTTCGGCTTGTCCTTCCGCCGCCGGTTCTTCCCGCCGCCCTGCGACGACGGCGCGCCGCAGCAGTTGCCCATGGCGAGGCGCTAGCTTGCTAGAGCCGTGGGGCAGATCAATTTGGGGAGCAAATCCAGATTCCGGCGAGGAGCAAGAATGGATTCAACGAAGGAGGCGGCGCCTGTGGAGAAAAATCAAATGGAATTCGTGAGGAATTCCTGCGCGCTTTGCAGCGGGGAGACTAGCTAGCGTGTGGGCTGGGTCGGGGAGTCTACGGGTTCCGGCCGGCCGGCTGGAGGCGTTCTAGAAGCCAGCGATTGGCAACAGCAAGCTCTGTTAGCAGAGAGGAAAATCTTTGTGGCTCCGGGGATTATCATATGTACACGGCGTGTATATATTATGGCATCAAGATCCAGTCGTCTTTGGGGGATGAGATTTTCTGGATGGAAGTGGTGATGAATTCTTCTAGCGGGTTTTAGCACGGGATATGATAATCTCGTGAGGAAATGGGGCAGTTGGTGCGTGTTTCTAGACGGTGAGTGGTTACTGTCCGAGAAATAATACTCCAGCTGCCCTTCCATCTCTGTCTCTCTCCCTTTGTTTGAAATCAAAGTCCACGCGGAATTGATTGCTTTAGCATATATATGCTGAGGAGGAGTATTTAACTTCACCTATTTATTACTGCTGAGGAGTACAAAATTTCAGCTAAAAAAGGGTTTTTTTTTGCAACGTGAGGAAATGGTGAGCAAGACTTTTCCAACGGGACCAGGCGACCAAGAAAACGAGTTTGGAATTCGGTAAGCACGAAAGGGAGATCCCCTCAGCCACAATTAAAACTACCCCTCCTACGCGGATACAAAATCTTTGGAAAATTCATAGCGCTGCCATGGCATCTTGTGGTCGTAAATATTTTAACGATATATGATCTCCGGTCCCTCGTTGACCAGCAGCGTTGCTTGACTCGTTCAACAAAAACTAGAAGAAAGAAAGGCGGAGGCGGTGGTGCTGGTCGCCGTCTTCCTGTGGCTGCAGCGGGGCGGGTGGCCTCGCGTCGGCCTGCTGTGGTGGTGGCGCCACCAGGAGGTTCCACACGGGGAGAAGAGGAGGAGGCAGCGGGAGCGTGGGCCAGGCGCTGGGGAGGAGGAGGGGGTGGTGCCACCGGCGTGGAGGTAGGGAAGCCGATGAGGCGTGGGCTGGCCACGGAGGCAAGCCGGGGCGGCGGCCCCGGACTGGTGGCTGATTTCGAGGATCGACCACATCGGGCGTGGCCGCTGCCGTGGAGGGAGGTGCCGCGGCGGCAGCAGCGTGCCATGGAGCTGGGTGGCTGACAACATGGGCAGGATGCCGTCCTGTGGCTCCCGAAGCTTTGCGGTCGGGTTGAACTCCGGGCGAAACCTCGCACGGACTTCGGTCGGTGCCGACGACGGCGGCGCCCTCGGGTGTCGTTCTCCTTCTTGATCGCGTCGTTGTGGAGCTTTTCGACCTCGACTAACGCGTTTGGTACCAAGAGCTCCGGGTGAAAATCTATGCTCTTCGGGAGCGGGCGGCGGTGACGATCTCGTCTCTACCTTGTTGGAGGCGCCGCTTTGGAGCTCTTGGCCAGCGCGGTGCGACGGTTTCACGGCGGATGTGCAGAGTGGGCGTGTGGTCGTGGGTGGTGGACGTCGGGGCGGCGGCTCCGGGAGGTGGTGTTGCGCCGAGGCGGTGGCTTCGGTCCCTGTTGCAGTGGCGGTCCTATGGGGCAGGACCGTGACCTTACACAGGCTTGGGTGACAACCTGGATGAAGACTGTGTGGGCAGAGGGTTCGTTGACCCGACTGGATCGCCTTCGGGCAATGCGAAGGTCGATCTGGTTGCTACACCGGGGCGGCGGCCCCGGAACATGGTGGTTTTGGTGGCAACCTGGATGAAAACTGCATGGGCAGAGGGTTCGTCGACCATGACTGGATCGCTTTCGGCCAATGCGAGGGTCGATCTGGTTGCTTCGCCGGGACGGCGGTCCCGGAAACGGTGGTGTGGTTGGTTGCGTTTGGTTGACTTGTGTCGTGTGGGCGGCGGGTCGTCTCGCTTGTGCGGTTTTTTGACGCTGTTTTCCTTATAAACAGGACATTTGTATGGTTTTTGGGCCCGGTCTCCCTTATAAACTGGGCCAATTATTTTCTATCTATTCGAGGGTGGTACGACCACGTTATCCTAAAAAAAAGGGTCCTTGAAACCGGTTCCATACGGTGTGGGCATCGGTTCTAACTTGCTAGAGAAAAAAGCGACGCATATACTTGGTTCGGTTCAAAGCAGCTCAAAGCTATTAAATAGAATTATTTTACTGACACGGTCACTGCAACCACACTCCAAACTGCATGCATAGACACAAATCGGCATGCATATAGAGACTAAGGGCGTGTTCGGCAACGTCCCAGCTTCTCTAAATCCTCAAATTCTCACTCCCAACTCCATCGCCAGGATTCTTTAATCGCTAAGAGAAGCCAAAAACGTTTGGCACAGCTTCTTTTTCGTCCATGGGCTGAAAGGCCATTTGTGGCAAATTCGACCGGAGGCCACCCATGGGCTGGATTGCACGTACAGCCGGACGAGGTCGGGGTGGCGCCGGAGGCGGCTGGAGCCTTGGTCTCCGGCGGCCGGGGCGGTCGGAGGAGGGCGGATGGCAGGCGCTGGCGCGGGGCGGCCGGGGGCGGCCGGGGCCTTGGTCGCCGGAGGCCGGGGCGGCCGGAGGAGGGCGGATGGCAGGCGGGCGTGGGGCGGCCTGAGGAGGGCGGGAGGCGGGGCGGCCGGAGCCTTGGTCACCGGAGGCCGGGGCAGCCGGAGGCGGGCGGCGGGGCGGCCGGAGGAGGCGGATGGCAGGCCCTGGCGCGGGGCGGCCTGAGGAGGGCGGGATGGCGGAGTGGACGGGGGCGGCCGGAGCCGTGGTCGCCGGAGGCCGGGACAGCCGGACGCGGGCGGCGGGGCGGCGCCGGGTAGCGGCGGCGGCCGTCTAGGCTGTGTTCCCGGGCAGCAGGGGAAAATACGAAGAAGACGATAGAGAAAGGAAAACTGTTCGCTGGATTTCACTTCGCGGTGGCATGCGCTCGTAATTTCCACCCAACGCCAGCTTCTCTGATTTCCCAGCGGACCGATTTGCTAGCTCTGCGTTTTGTACATGTGATTTGCTCAGCTTCTCGAAGCTAGCTTCTCGGATCTGAAACGTTCGGGACAGCTTCTCACTGAAATTTGGTGAAGCTGGCTGTTGGAGAGTTGCCGAACACGCCCTAAATAAGACTATTTCTTTGCAGCAGCTGGGTCCCATGTACAGTACACAAAGCGATTCATACACTGCAAGCAAACCGAAGCGATTCCTATCACTGCCACAATTTCCTTTGATTCGGTACCACGTTGTGGCTGGTCTTATGGGCGACATAGGGTGCCCTAATTGTCGCCTTCCTCCTCACCCCGCCCTCTCCCCTGCATATGTCGTTGGGCAGAGTTGGAGGCCGTCGGATCTGTACTTGCGGTGACTTCTCGGCTCTCACACCGGGCGGTGCACGCGTGGGTGGTCCGCCGAGAGTGGTACGTAGCGCCACACACTACGGATAGGCGACAAGTTTAGGGCTGCGTGAGGTTAGGTCCGGTGGGTTGCGTCCTCGCGAAAGCGTATCTACAGGGTGCCCCATAACATGGTGTTGTTGTCTGCGATGGTAATCTACGAGCGCAAGCGGTTTCCTTGCTTAACATCGTGTACTACCGATGTTTCTTTGCAAGAGGATCCAGCTTAGCTGCACTGAACTTTCCATTTTCCTTTCCCGGTCACCGGTCGCGTACGTGTTTCCTCTTCTGGAAGAGTTAATGAAGACGTACGCTGGAATAGATGCCAACGTGCTGCTGCCTTTCGGATTTCTAGATTTGGAACTCTTGGAAGGATCTGCAAACTGCCATTGGTTGGTTTGCTCTAGAAGGTGCAAAATTTGGCTGTTTGGCATGCGACGGCCTCGTGGCTACGTGTGCCATGTAGGCGCAGGTGCTTGATATGTTTTCTGAGACCCGGCGCAGGTGTATAATGGGAGATTGTCACCCAGCGATAAAGGGCGAATTCAACTGACATTCCTAGTGTGAGAGAAGATTTTTTGGGTCCTGAATTACAGTGATTCTGATATTTTAATTTCTTCTAAAATGACGTTTTGAAATTTTAAAAAATATAAAGCAAATTTACATGTATACATGCATATGTTATCTACTGCATAGTTTTGCTAGACAATACGTTTACTGTAGCCTGCACAAAGCACAAACTGACGACTCTGGAAATTATAAAAAATAACTCGTTTTACTTGGTACATTTTTCTATTTTTGTGCATACCGCGTATGAAAACATGTTTTGCTGCAAATTTGTTCGTGCGTAATAGACACATATATGTACTTGTATATTTTTTTGAAAGATTTTTCGAGGCGCAGAAGTTACTTTTTATTTTTTTGTAAAACGAAATCACTTGAGCTCGGTATTTACATGTGATTTTCTTTCTATTGTGCTCAATTCTAGTCATGCTACTTTATTAAAAACAAAAACAAAACTTGTTCCATGTATGGTTTTCAGGGTTATAAATATTGGAAAGTTTACGAGGGCATATTTGAATGATTGAACGAAACTAGGATTGCACTCAGACGAAATAGAAGTTTAGGCAGCCAGCGGTATGGGCACAACTATTGTTTTAGCAACCACTTTAACTTCCCAATTGAGCATAGTGTTGTATATACCTAGGAAATGTCGGCTAAAACGATGCCACCTTTAAAGAAATCAAATTAGATCTAACCTTTTTTTTAAAGAGCTTGTGAATGGGGTGAGATCAAGTATAGTATTAACGAAATTGTTTTTTATAGAACATATTCTAGACCATTCGCGACTCGATTTCTGGTCAGTTGGAGTCTGGAGATATATACAGGGAGGGACTACTCATCAGACCGGAAAGCGAGGAAGGTGTGAACAAGACTTTAGATCGATTTGGATTTGAGTAAAATGCATCAACAGTCTCTAAACTCTCTGGCTACGTCTAAAACGGTCCTGGAACTGACCAAATGCCTCATGGCAGTCCTTAAACTTGTTGCGGATGTCCATATACGGTCCTGGCTACATATTCACGTGACGTGGCTATGTGGTGGACCCCGACGGCGCCCAGGGTGGCCCACGATCGCCTCGCGTCCGGTTCGATTCCCCTTTCTCTCCCTTTGTTAACCCTAAATCGAGCCACCGCTGCGGGAGAGCGACGGCGACGGCGTGGCGACGGCACGGCGCGGGAGATTCCGTCGGTGTTGTCCCAGATCGCCTATACTATTCACCGTGTTCGAAGGCAAGTCTATACCTTCTTCCTCCTCTGCTCATCTGTTCGCCATGGGCGGCAATGGCGTCAGCTCGTCGGAGGACTTGCGGCGGCGGTTCCCGCTTGTTATTTGTAACAAATGCAACTTCCGCAGAGTGAGTGCAAAGTGTATTAGCTAACTGTTTGCCCCTTCGCTAATGAGCACCTGCATCAGTACATTCGGCTAAATTAGCACCTTCTGGCCCTTCTGCTACCCTTTAGAGAGAGAGAGACCAGCAGCAGCAAGGTCACACACGCACGTCTCCATCAGGCCATGACCAGCCTTGCATGATACACAAGGACATCATGGGCGGCTAGAGATTCCCTGTGATCATGGGGTATGTGCTCCCTCTGAATTATTTTGCATGTTGTATCTGCATTTTAGGTACTCCTCTGATTTCTCCCTCTATCTTTGATCTGCTGTTTCAGTCACATGATGGTGGTTGCAATTTCTGGAAATTGGAAGATGTGTATGAGGAGCATCTGTTTTGCATTGGCGAAATTCAGGTAGATCATAATGAAGCTAGCAGCTCAATGAGCAAGATGACAGGAAGAAGAAAAATAAAAAGCACAAGCTCGCGTCAGGTGGACAAAACAAGAACCAAGGAGGCGCTGGAATTCAAATACAGCTAATGGAGATAGTTTGTTTGATGCTTCTGGTTGTATGCAAGCAGTAGTGTGTTAATTTGAGCCTGTAATTTGTATTTGTATTTGGATGTTTGGGAATATTTGAAAATTTTGAGACTGTAATTTGTATTTGTATTTGGATGTTTGGGAATATTTGAAATATCAGTTGATGTTGAATAAAATATATGTATTGTAGCACTGTGTATGTACACAATATTTGTATCTGAATTTGCCAGAAATCTCATAATATTGCAGGAACCTAATTTGAAATAGCATAATGGTTCGACACATAAGTACCAGAACTGCATTTGTTCCACCTGGTTACACGGCAAAATGACACACTCTTTCATGGTTTCACACCTAACTACCAGAACTGCAAAATGACACAGTATTAAAAAGTCACAAACATCAGTGCTATGATTTTCACTAAACACCATCAGGAGGAGCATCACTGCCAGGTGGTGGGCCTCTAAAATAATCAAACATAGATGATTTTCTCGGTAATTTGTAAGGTGTTGTGCTGCTGTGTTGTGTCCTTTTTCTTTTGTCTTGATCAGATGCCCTGATCCCAGCAAGCAGCTGCTCTTGTTCATGTAGATGGTCCCTACAAAAGGAAATAAATAAAATTCAAATGCACATAGTTTAATCCCAGACATAATACATCGTACAAGCTAGTTGTTTTACTGTCCCAAGAAGCACAGATTTCCCAGGGGCAACCATGTACACATTTAGCTAATACTCTTGTCTTGTCATTCTTGGGAAACTTGATGTTCTTCCTATGCTTGCAAATGTGCTCTCTAATAGCCTTTCTCAGCTGATCAGTTGACTGAAATATCTGACCAGTTTTAAACTTGGGGTCTACCATATCCTCCTGCACAAATGGCTTGAAATTTTTGAATCTATCTGTCTCTTCATCTGAATCTGCTGGCTCAAAGGAATCATCATCTGACATATCAGCTTCTGGAATAGCCTTCTTGTCTTCCTTTGGTTCTTGATCTGCAAACTGTTGGTACAGGTCATCGTCACCATCTTCGATGTCATTGTCGCTGTCAACAATCTCTGGAACATAATCGGAGTCACTTGAGTTGTCACTGTCGCAGTTCTCATCAGCGCCTTCTTGCCTGCTTGATCTCCTCTCCCTCTTTGCACTTTGCGCAGCAACAATGCTTTCCTCTGCATTTACTTCAACAATAGCATCTTGCACACCAATACTTTTCTTGCTAGGACTGATCGCAGGTAGCAAATTAGTTACTGGATTAGCAACTACATCATCCCTATCCCAATGCACTGCACTCCTTTGTGGCTCATGATCAAGATATAACATCAAATATCTGTGCCCTTGTTTCACCTTTTCTATCATTGCCAGTGCATACTTGTCATCAGCAATCAACCTCAAACCATCCTCATTTATGTGCATTCCTGGCAACAACCAGTAAACCTTGATCCTGCCTGCTGACTCATATCCAATATCTTCAATTATGTCTTCAAACCATAGAGCTGACCAGGTATCAACATCACAATCATCGTAGCACACTTTGGTTCCATTGACATATGCCCTATTGCTTCCATGACCAACAAAAAGGCCACCACGGATCACTTCCACGGTAAAATTATCACTTCCGTGCTCTGCACATTGAAGAAAAACACATAAATAAGCCGAAAGTTCAGACCCTTTTGTCACTCTAAAACCCACATACAAACAAACTGCCACCATAAAATCTACAACAACATTGAGCACAAACCTAAACTCTAAATCGACAATCCCTCTCCTAAATCAACCTCAAATGAACATCAAATTCGAGATGAAAAGCAGCAGAACATAACTCACCGTACACAGGAGCAGGGTCTCCTACCCGTCGCCGCGCGAGCACCTTCTCCGGCGCCGAGGAAGGTCACCTCCTGCGCTACAAGGGTCACCGCCTTCGATCGACTAGTTCGCCGCCGTCGATCACCTTGAACATGGGCTGATCACTTCCTTCCGCCACCACCGTCGCCGTTCTCCTCGAGCAGTCCGCGGTGAAAACAGGGAAACAGGGGATTCACGGCGGAAACAGGGGAAACCGTCGAGGGCCAACCCAGGCCCAGGAGCGCGATCGTGGGCCACCCTGGTGCGCCGTCGGGGTCCACCACATAGCCACGTCACGCGAATACGTAGCCAGGACCGTATATGGACATCCACGAAAGGTTTAAGGATTGTCATGAGGCATTCGGTCAGTTCCAGGACCGTTTCGGACGTAGCCAGAGAGTTTAGGGACTGTAGATGCATTTTACTCTTTGGATTTTAATTAGCGGCAGTAGAAAATCGCGAGGAGGACTTCGTGTGGAACGGGACGAGATGGGGACAAGCGGCAAAGAAAACGAGTTTTGAAGGAAGGGGGGTTGGGTAAGCACGAAAGCGAGCGATGCCCTCGAGCCACAATAAGTCGAAAAAATCCGCGGAGTTCAGTTTAATTAGCAGCGGTGTCATCTCAGTCGTTCGTTGAGCAGCGGCGTTGGTTGACTGGATCAACGGCAACAACTACTAGAGGGGGGAGGGGGGTAGGGGTGGGCAGAAAAACCGATGACCGAAAACCGAAACCGAGAAAACCGAGACCGAAACCGGAAAGACCGGACCGAAAAGACCGAGTAAAAATTTGGGTATTAAATTTTAAAGACCGAATTTCTTTTAGTTAATTCGGGCATCACTTTGACGCAACCCGAACAAACCGAATGGACCGATTTTTGTGATTAGCGAGCAGCCCACCAAGTGCTCAGTTGGCCAGGCCCATTTGGCATCCGCAACGAGACCACGACTCTGAAAGCATACGTACTTGGAGTGTGGCTCGGGAGAACATGCCGAAGAAGACCGACAGTTTGGTTACTGGATGATTGCCGAGGAAGTGTACTGGAAGCAGGGGACGCCGGGCTTGCGGACCTGGTCGCAGGGACGCAGTACAGGTGGTGAGCGTGGACGTGGTTCGTTGGGTGGACGAGGTCGAGGACCCAGTGGTGGTCGCGGTGATGGTGCAGCTGGACGCCATGGGAATCATGAACGTGTTGTGCGAAAGTGGATACCGAGGGGTGGTGCTACTGCAAACCAGGGCGGACGTAAGAGGAACTCGTCCGATGCAGGGATGGGTGACCCTGATGAGCTGAAAGACACGGCGGAGAGCCCGCTAAAAGTGCCACGAGCGGAGGACGGTGCTAATGCTGAAAAACCAGTGGCCGCGGCGCGGAAGCAGCTAGATATGAATGTTGTGGTGGGCGAGGGGACTCCAGCTCTGGTTCCTCCACCGCCGCCTGCGTATGTGACCCCGAAAGAGAGGAAGAAGCAGAAGATGGCGGCTGCAAGTTCTCTCGCACAAGGGGGTACTGAAGAGAAGCAACAGATGGGTGTGAGGGACGTGGGTGAAACACTGAGCGGGAATGAAACCCGAGAGGCGGCCTCCTCCGTGGAGGGCCGCCAGGACCAATGAGTGCCATGTCTTACAACTGTCGCGGTTTGGGTGGCGACGCGACAGTGAAGGAGATTCGCGATCTTGCGAGAAAATATGCCCCTACTGTGCTTTTTGTCCTAGAAACTCAGCTTAATAAATTTCGTGTGGAAAGGCTAGCACGGTCTTTAGGTTTTGATAAGGGTTTTGCTGTAGGCAGTTCCGGTCGTAGTGGCGGCATCGGCTTGTTCTGGAATAATAATATATCAATCGAGATTTTACCCTACTCCCAGTACCATATTGATGCTATCATTCAGGAGGGGGGAAAGGACCCGTGGCGTGTCACGGGGGTTTACGGAGAGGCTCAGACGAACGAGCGCCACAAAACGTGGGACATGCTTAAATATATTCGCTCGTCCTCTGATTTACCCTGGGTTTGCCTGGGGGATTTTAATGAAGTTCTGCACCGTCATGAACATGTTGGGGTACAAGAGAGGAGCCTCGCACAAATAGCAGGCTTCCGCGATATGGTGGACGTGTGCGGCCTTCAGGACTTGGGGTACCAAGGGAATAGCTGGACTTATGAGAAAAAGATAGTGGGAGGCTCATATTGCAGGGTGAGGCTCGACCGAGCACTGGCATCTTCGGATTGGTGCGCAAGGTATCCTTTGGCAACAGTCCAACATCTTACTGCAGCCTCGTCGGACCATTGCCCCATCCTAATGACTTGGGAGGTGCAAGCACAGCCGACGAGGACAGGTTCAAGCGGACATGTTTTCCGTTACGAGGTCATGTGGGAGCGACATGAGAATTTCCAACCTACGCTTGAACAAGTGTGGAGTCAGAATGGGAAAGCAAGGACGTTAGCAGAATTACAGGAAAAGTTGGCCTCGGTGACTGGTTCCTTGCAGCATTGGGGAAAAAATACGTTCGGAAGTGTACGCATGGAGATACGTAGCTTGCGTGATGAGCTTAAAAGGCTACGGGAGGATCCGGCTCGCGTTGGGCCAACACATGCTGAGATCAAAGTAGTCGATCGACTAGTGGAGCTGGACTGTCGAGAGGAGATCATGTGGAGGCAGCGCTCACGGTCCAGTGGCTGGCGGAGGGTGATAAAAACACCAGATTTTTTCACTTGAGAGCTAGCCAAAGGAAGAGGAGGAATAAGATCACTCGCCTACGTAAACCCAATGGCGATGTGACGGAGGACCTCGCAGAGATGGCAGGTATCACTAATGAATTTTATTCTGATCTCTACAGGGCGGAGGGTACCGAGAATATGGACGCTGTTTTGGACAATGTTCCGTCTCGGGTGACAGAGAGCATGAATGAAGGACTCATAGCATCGATTAAGGAGAAAGAAGTCAAGGATGCTTTGTTCCAAATGTTCCCTACAAAGGCGCCAGGGCCGGATGGGCTACCAGCACATTTTTTCCAGCGTCACTGGACTTTATGTGGAGAGGAGGTTACGAGCATCGTATTAAGAGTGCTTCGTGGAGAGGATGACCCCGCTGCTTTTAACAAAACATATATAGTGTTGATTCCTAAGGTGGAGAAGCCAGAAGAGCCGGGTCAGTTTCGTCCGATTAGCTTGTGCAATGTTATTTATAAAATTGCATCGAAAGTTCTTGCCAACAGGTTGAAGCAGGTTCTTCCAGCTATTATTTCGGATGAGCAGTCAGCCTTTGTGCCAGGGAGGCTGATAACAGACAATATTATCACTGCCTATGAATGCTTGCACTTCATGAAGAGGAACAAGGCAGTGAAGCATCGTTTTTGTGCACTAAAACTCGATATGAGGAAGGCATATGACCGTGTGGAGTGGGAGTATCTAAGGGCAATTATGCTAAAGCTGGGCTTTCACAGAGCATGGGTGGACATGGTGATGAGAATGGTGAGCACGGTTACATTCTCAGTGTTGTTTAATGGAGAGCGTCTACAAGAGTTTAAGCCCTCCAGAGGTATTCGTCAAGGAGATCCTATCTCGCCGTATTTGTTTTTGTTAGCAGCAGAGGGCCTTTCGTGCCTCTTAAAATCTAGAAGTGAATCATCAAACCTCCAAGGACTAAAGGTGGCTGCTTCTGCTCCGGCAGTAAACCACCTTCTTTTCGCAGATGATAGCCTGCTGTTCATAAAAGCAAATGCAGTGAGTGCACAGGAAGCCAAAGACACACTGGATGCCTATTGTCGTGCCTCAGGTCAGCGTGTGAATCTAGATAAATCATCCATTTTTTTCAGCAAGCGCTGCCCTGACATGATCAAGCAAGAACTCAAAGCGGTGCTTGAGGTTCAAAATGAGTCATTGAGCGAGAAGTACTTGGGTATGCCCTCGGCTGTTGGAAAATCCACTAATGGTGCGTTCAAGTATTTGAAAGATAGAATCTGGAAGTGGATTCAGGGATGGATGGAGCAATGTTTGTCTGCTGGAGGAAAGGAAGTTTTGATTAAATCAGTGATCCAGGCAATCCCTATATTCTCCATGTCATGTTTCAAGTTACCACGAGGTCTTTGCGAGCACATTAATTCCATGATCCGAAACTTCTGGTGGGGTAGCAAAGAAGGCAAGCGGAAGCCGTGTTGGGTCTCGTGGGATGAGATGACGAAGCCCAAATATGCAGGTGGTTTGGGTTTTCGTGATATTGAATTGTTCAACCTGGCGCTCCTTGCTCGCCAGGGATGGCGCATGATTCAGCATCCGGACACGTTGAGTGCAAGGGTCCTGAAGGCAGTCTATTTCCCTGATTCGGACTTTCTACACGCAGAGTTGGGGTCTCACCCATCCCAGGTTTGGCGTGCTATTATGGAGGGGAGGGACGTGTTGGCGCAAGGGTTAATCCGCCGCATTGGTACAGGGAAGGAGACAAACCCTTGGGATGATAATTGGCTCCCTAGAGATGGGGCGTTGAGACCTTTTGCCTGCCGTGCTGCAAATCCGCCACAACGGGTGGCTGACTTCATCGACCAAACTGTCAAGCAGTGGGATATGGCAAAGGTAGAAGCTTTTTTCCTTCCAATGGATATCCAAGTAATCAAAGCAATACCGATCAGCACTAGAGTTCAGTCAGACTTCTGGGCGTGGCACTATGAAAAACGAGGGATTTTTAGTGTAAGATCGGCGTACAAGATGTTGTCTACCACAAAGGAGAGGCGGGAGGCCTGGCTGGATGGTACGGCAACAAGCTCAGATGCCAAAGGGCTGGGTAATAGCTGGACCACCTTATGGCATATTCAGATTCCCGCTAAGCTGAGAACATTCTTGTGGCGGTTGGCAAAGCACTCTTTGCCCACGACAGATCTTCTCCGCAAGCGTCATATATCACAGTCGAGTGCGTGTGGTATTTGCGGAGCAGAGGACTCTTGGCGGCATTCTCTAATTGACTGCAACATGGCTCGTTGCGTTTGGGCTTTGTCAGATGAGGAGATGACCGAGCACATGAGTCAAGTTAGGGAACCTGAGGCACGTAACTGGCTGTTCACGATGATCGACAATCTGTCGCATGACCAGTTGATCCGTATGTGTGTAACTCTGTGGGCGTTGTGGCATGCACGACGCAAGGCTATCCACGAGGGTGTTTTTCAAAGCCCTCTAAGCACACATTTTTTCGTCGAGAACTTCTTGGCTGAAGTGAATCAAGTGAAAGAAAAAGAGCAATCAAAGAAACCTACTGGAACTCATGTTCCAGGTCAACCGGGGTGGATCCCCTCTCCTAATGGCGTTGCGAAGCTGAATGTAGATGCTGGAGTAGCAAGGAAAAGGGAGCGGGATCGGTTGCGGCTGTAGCACGCCAAACTGATGGTACATACCTTGGAGCATCAGCTGTTATTTTTGAAGGGCTTACCGATCCAGAGGTGCTTGAGGCGCTAGCGGTGAGGGAGGGCTTAAACTTGGCACAAGATCTATTACTTCCAAGGATTTGTGTTGCTAGCGACTGCTTATCGGTGATCAACTCGCTAAAGGAACAAAACCTTGGGAGGTTCAGCAACATTCTACATGAAATAACGACAACGGCGAAGGGCTTTTTTTTTTTTTTTTGCGAAACACAGTACAACGCAAGCGCTCATATACACGCGCACACACTCACCCCTATGAACGCACGCACGCACACCCTACCCCTATGAGCACCTCCGAGAGACTGAGTCGGCGGGTCGAGTCTTGAGATTGACGAAGTCACCACGGGCGCCGGGCTTTGATGAGGTCTCCTTCGTACATGAGAGCCGTTTGTTTAACAAGGAGCCACATATGTTGGCGCAGCATGTGTTGGGGTCGCCTGTAGGGCGATATGTCTGGCTTGGTACCCCGCCTACGGGCGTTTGTATTCCGTGTAAGTTGAACCAGTAGAAAGGAGTCGGAAAAATCTCAAAAAAAAAAAAAAAACTTATCCCATCCCCTGCCCCTGATGCCGACGACGGCCTAGTCCTATTCGCCCGCGACCTACCGCCGTCCCGCGCCGCTCGCCCGCTCCTCGCCTTCCGGCACCTCGCCGCTTTCCCGCCAGCCGCACCAGGTTGCCGTCTTCCGCCGCCTAGCTCCTCAATACATCTTGCCGCCGCACTGCTTTGTCTGCCAGGCCGCAACCTGCTGCAGTTGAGGAAGATCTGTGGCGAGCACAATCTCTACGAGCCGGTCAGGGCGATTCTATGCAGCATTGACAAGTCCATGGCGACATCAAGCTGCTTGATCTGCTCCAACGTGAGTTCATATCTGGGAATGCGTTGATAATTCGGTCATGACCGAAATAAAACCCGAAATTTAGGTACCCGAAATTTTTCGGTCATCAAAAAGTTTGAGTTATATTCGGTCTTCAAATCTGGCAGACCGAATTTCAAGAAGACCGAAAATATAAGACCGAATTTTCGGTCATGACCGAATGCCCACCCTGAGAGGGGGGAGCAGGAGAGAGAGAAGCTACTAGAGTTCAGACTGGACTGGGTACCAACGACCAGGGTAAGTTCAGGCTTCGGAGTTGACTTATTTGTATCCAGAGAAAAATAACATCGCGTAGCTCACTGATTTGGTGGTGCGCGGTCGTGCATTAATTAGCTGCACCGCAAGCGAAGATTTCCATGTTCTTTTTTTCCTTCCCTGGCGGCGAACTGTTTAGGATGACTCCAACGGGCCGACGCAAACGGACGCGCGTTTGGTTCACGTTTTGTCCGTTTGGGTGAGCAAACGGATGCGCGTCCGGCCCATGTCCGCCCCTTTCTGGCCACTGCGTCCAACGGGCCGACGCATTGTGTCCGCCCCGGCCAGGGTTTTGATGGTTTTAGAACATTTTGATCATTTTCACAATTTTGATCACATGTAATCATTTAGACAACCAAATTAAACATAGAACATAGTACCAAAAGAATATTGCCATGCCGGCTTACAACATCCAAAATATAACATAGTTTCGGCCATCTCGGCCATGTTTTTTCGGCCATCTAGGCCATTGTCCAATGCTGGCATACAACTAAAACTACCGAGATGTGATCACTCTCGGCCCATGTAGTACATTTGTTTCTTGAGGTAGTAGGCCATCTTCGTAGTGGTGAAGGCCGAGAGATCCATGTCCATGATCCTGGCCTCCTCTTGGCGTAGGGCGTGCTCAAGATCCTTGCCCTTCGTTTCGGCCTCCTTTGCTCTTGCCTCGGCCTCCTTGGCCCTTGCCTCGGCCTCCCTTGCTCGTGTCTGCGCATTTGCCTACTCGATATCGAGCTTCTTTCTTTGCAATTCGAAGTAGAGCTTGGCAGCGGACTCTCTCTCTCTTGGCGTTCCCTCTCTTTCCTCTCCTCCTTCTTGTCGCACGTCTTGTCCTTTTGGGATAAGAACCCGTTCAATGTCGCTTGCAACGCAAGGGTTGTTGCATCGCGTTTCGCCTCGGCCTTCGAGTTGTTCTCCCCCCCTTGGCCTCCCGTCCTTCTCCGATGGGTCCTCTCCCTTAGCAACTGGCTCCCCACCATTTTTGAGGGAGGCGTAGAGGTCCTTCCATTTCTGATGGTCCTTGAGCACCTTGTAGCAATGGGTCAAGGTGAAGGTCTTCCCATGTTGAGCCTTGAATAACTCTAAAACTTGCAAGACCTATACATGCAAGGGAAAGACAATCAAAATCATTGCAATACATAAGAAGGGAAGAGGAATATGAGGACAATGCATAAGAAGGGAAGACGGATTACCATTTCTTTAACTCCATAGCCACTTTGAGGCCGGGCTTCAATGTTCTCAACGGAGCCGCAAAACTTGCTCATCTCCGCTTGGATGTGGAGTCACCTCTTCGAGATAGAGACCTCGGTCCGGGACGTGGCTATGTTTCTGGACGGAAGGATTCTACTTTCATTGTAGTGCTTCATGAACCGGCCCCAATAAACACTCCCTCTTTGCTCGGTCCCAATAATTTGGTTAGTCCCAACCTCGATCCAGGACTCGCAAATGAGCACGTCCTCCTCCGCCGTGAATGAGGCACCCTTTTGGCTAATCTTTCTCTTCATGGCCCGGGCTTGGGTCTCGAGCTCGTCTTGGAAATCGGCTCATCATCGATGTCGATCGCATCGATGCCGGTGGGCGGAACTTCATCGTCTCCGGCGGTATAATCGTCGTTGGCATACGTATTGTTGTCTCTGATCATGTCCTGGAGGACGTCCTCCCCTTCCGGCTCCTCATAGTACCATGTGTCCCCCGGCGAGGGCCTGGGCATTTCGCCGAACAGGTTACGGCCGTGGACGACAACAGCCGGGGCAGCTGCACGCGCGGCCGCAGTCTGCGGCGCCGGCGAGTGTCCGGCCAAGGGTGTGTCCAGGGTGGCGGCGGGCGGGTTGAGATCAAGGGTAGGTACCTCGAGGGTGGCGGAGGGCGCGGATTCCCCTACCTCGGGTGAAACCCGCGGTGTGTTTCCCGGCAGGTACCCGTACGCAGGCGACGGAGCCGTCGCGGAAGTTCTCGACCTTGGCGGTCGGGGCGCCGAGCCATTGGAGCTGGCCACCGCAGCCACTCCAATGGGCGGCACCATTCCAATGAGGAGGAGGGCAGCGGTGGCGGTCCTGCTCACGAGGTATTCGTCGTCCTGGCCCTTCTGCTCGGCGGCGGCCTTCTTGGCGGCGGCGATCCTGTCTTCCTTCAACATCCTCCTTCGGTCGCCCCGCTTCTTGGTCTCTAGGTCCCTCTGCTCCGGCGTGAGCTCCTTCTTTGACTTCTTTGGAGCTTCGGGCGCGAAATCGAGTTCGACCTCCTCCTCGGCGGCCGCCATAGCGGCGAAGTTGGCGGCGGCTAGTTCGGCCATGGCTAGGGCAGGAGCTCGAGCGAAGGCCAGGACTGTGGATTTTGCCTCTGATGGGCGGGCCCTGGGCGGACTAGAGGAGGACAGAAAAGAGCTCCGCGCGCGTCCGCGGCCGATGCAAACCTGACCCAAATTTCGGCCAAGAATGGGTCGCCGCCGACAGGAAAACGGACACGCTGTCGTTTGCATCGCCCCGTTGGGCCATGTTTTTGGCTTCCGGAGACAGGATCAGACGCGCGCGGATTCGATGCGTCGGGCCCTTAATCGTAGGTGTTTCCGATTCCAGAAGAAGCCGTATGATGCCAACGGGCTGTTACCTTTCCGGTTTCTAGATAGACTTGGCGCGTCAAATAACGGCCCACGCACGTACCTGCGTCTGCGTGCGGTTGGAAGGATCTGCTGCTAGCTGCCGTTGCTTGGTTGGCTCTAGAAGAGGCAAAGCACCACGGGAGTCTCGGCTGTCTTGCGAAACACGTACGATCGGTTTGGCTATTTCGCAGGTGACGGCTGACGACTCACGCATGGCCGCGTCGCTCTGTACGTGGCTACGTCCCACGTGCCATGTACGGAGTAGATTATTATCAAGCGACAAAAAAAAAAACCAAGGCCAAATTGCCTTTTTTTAGGACAGTTTTTTTTTCAAGGACAAATTGCGCTTCTTCTTTCTTGGTTTTCTTTCAACAGTTTTGTTGGGTTCAGGTAGAGATTTCGGGCCTAGGCCTGTACTGAAGCCCAAATTGCCAGGCCTGTCAACGCCCCGCCCATGCTCAGCGGCTATTATATTAATGAAGTGACTCCATTTTTTTTCCCGCCAAGTCACGTAAGTTCATTGCTGCCGCTAGCTTGAGAGGGAGAACATGAAAAGAAAAAATGCTTCGTTTTCTTAATCCTAGTCCATTTTTAAGTTTGGGCCCCATCCAGTAAATGAACATGAAAATAAAACTTGCAAAATTAATGTTTGCTGCTGCATGCGTTGCTGCAACTAACACCGATCTGCATGTGTGCAGATGAGAGGCCAATTGAAGGGGCAAACTGAGTCTCAGGTTGATGGTGGAATTGCAGGGGCTTCTGACAATACAGGTATATTTTGTTCTGAAATCATTTTATGTACTTGCACATATTTTTTTGGAAGAGTTATTGGTTATAGTACCATCAAATTGAAATTGAACTTGTCTACTTATATAACTAGGTGCTGCAAAGAGAGCCAAATGGAGCCACCAAATGAAGGTGTTCCTTATTGGGCTTCTACATGACTATGATGTGCCGGGTTACCGGACACAAAATGCTTGGAGCACGGACGCATGGACAAAAATTACTGCTGCAATCAATGAGAAGTTTGGTGTATCATTAGCTAGTAAACAAGTGAAACAGAAAGAGCAAGATCTTAAGAAAGATTATCGGAGTGTGAAAGATTTGCTAGATGAAAGTGGTTTTGGATGGGATGGTGACAGAAATATGGTAGATGCACCGGACAACGTTTGGACTAGTTTTCTTGCTCGTAGGAACAACAAGGATGCCCTACAATGGCGAGACAGGTCATTTCCATACTATGATAAATTTTCTCCACTCTATGAAGGTGATTTTGACATAAATGTATGTTTATGTTTTATTACACTTGCAACGTATATTTAGCATGTATTTCTATGTTATTGATGAATAGATCCTCATGCCCAGTTAAAATTTCATTGACACGATGAGCACCTGTAAGCATTGAATTATGCATTGGTCTTCGGCTAGAAGAAGGTCCTGTTGAATTTCCTCCTTCCAAGGTTGGAAGAACAAAATGAATGAACTCATGTTCATTTTCTGATCTACGACGATAGCTTGGATCCATGAATGCAGACTAGAGGATGCTGAAACAATCATGAAATGTATGAGTGATCACTATGTCGCAAAATGAGAAACCAATCGTGCTATGTACATGATGACTAACCTTTTTTTTTCGTGTCGACCTGATGAAATAAACCTTCAGCTAGCACTTGCAGGGAACTTGGCTCTTCTGCATTGAACAATGATGCTGGTCGTGAGCTATTGTGCCTATGCGTATTGCTTATGAAGTTGTTGTGCATATATATAGGAAGCTGAATTGATCCAACGGTTATGTGGAAAGGGTAACGGCTAGTTTTCAAATAATAGTATTCAATGCTTGTGAGTTCCTGTGGTTTCCCTTCGATACAATCAAACAGCCAATTGTTGGAATTCCTGTGTCCATAGGATCGGGTTGGTCAGGATCCCATTCCTTTGTACTTCCTATTCCTTTGATTTTCCTAACCTGTAAATCAAAGGAGGAAGATGGGTTCTTTTATGCAACTTTTCCTTTGTAACCTGTAGAAATGATCAAATGGTTGATTGTGCGCAGTAAATAAAGTCGCAGTTGGCCTACTTGCACGTGCAAGCGTACGGAAAAAGATACACATTTACAAACAAATAAACAACGTCGTCTCAGTCTATCGGAGGTGCTCATAGGGGGTATGGGTGTGTGTGGGTGTGTTCATACATGTGAGTGTATGCGTGTGTTCGTGAGTGTCTGCATTTGTTCTGTGTTTTGCAGAAGAAAAAAAGGAGTATACCAATCTGATTGATTACAACAAATAAACCAGAAAACAAACCAAACTTACAATATAGGGAGCTAGGTTGAATGGAAAGAGCACCATATCATTGAGGCATTGACGTTAGAGGGAAACATTGGGTGGCCAACATAGACACCCATGAATTGGACTGAATAGTTCATATAGTTAAAAAAAAGGTGTCTGAACCACATCCAAGTTGTGAATCATGGCAAAAATAAAAAGTTGTGAATCCACAAATTTTCTCAGATCATCAGCCACCGGAGCGCCCCTCTTGATCCTACTCCTCAAAATCATCGTCCTCCTCTTCATCCTCGGATTCTTCATCGCCGTCGGGCCTCAGGTACTCCTTGTGGAACACGACGTAGCCCTTGGTGATCAAATCGATGCGGATCTTGTGCACCAAGATTATCGGACCGCCAATGGTCTTGTGTCGACACTCTTCCTCCAGCTGAAGCCTTCTCTTCTCAATCCAGCCCGGCGGGAACACCCCGCCGGCCTCGATGCCGAGGATGTCGTCGACCGTGGGGGTCTTCAGCAGGAACAGCCATATACGGATTCTATCGTTCGACATCCGGACCATGCCTGGGCCGGCCACCGACGCAGTCTCCGGCTTAGACTCCTTGACGATCCTTTCAATGGCATCCTCCAGCTCGGTTGAGTTCAATGCCTTGGACTCGGGGAAGCGTAGCAGCGCTGCCTTGACTCTCTTCCGCAGCTCCGCGTCTTCCGAGAGGAGGTCCGCCTCCGTAGGCTCCGACGCAACCCGGTCCGCCGGCTTCGAGGTCCAGGTCATGTCGGCGGAAAGCTTCGGCAGCGGATCCGCCCAGTGCCCGAAGATGCTCGCCTCCACATGCGCCGGAAACATGTCAAATGCCTGCGACTTCCTTTTGGTGCCGGTGGGGCATCCCATGTTGGAGCCCTTATTGCTCCGCTTGGTGGAATTAATCCTCGGCGTCGAACAATCGTGCTGATGGAGTTTGGGATCAGGGAAAAGATGCGGCAACAACGGTGGCGTCGTCTCCATGTATATGAGGGCCAGAGGCCAACCCTAGTTGAGACCGAGTCGAGATGCCTATCCACTCCGGTCCGCCATGGACTACAATCCTCGCCGGACCAGGTTTGGCTCCAGGAGCGAGGGGAGCCAAATTTTAGGGACGGAAGAGAACCGCGAGAAAACAACAAAAGCAGCGCCACGGTCAAGAGGAGCTCTGCTTCGTTACTCTGGTTTCACGGAATAAATGAATCGAATGGCGGGCGGGCGACGGGATTCAGGAGTGTCGATATTGCGCCGGAGACTCCTCGACAGCGTCCGCTGCCGCCCGATTCCGATGGGCGGAGGCCGAGTGCAGGCTGTAGTTGGCGGCTCCCCTGATTCCAGCGGGCGCGCGGCGACCTGAATCCTCCGACGGGCGGGCAGCCCGATGCCGACGAGGCGCGGCGGCCTGTCTGCGAAGGGGACAGCACTGGCTACAAGGTAATCGTTGATATCTGAAGCTCGACTCTGAATTTGTGATTAGCGCTCGCTAGGAGTAACACAAAAATTCGATTCAGTTTGCACACATACGTCTCTGAAATTTGGGAACACAAACATCTCTGAAATCCAGGTGGTACAAGTTGAACATTAAGCTTGAACACAACACACTCACAGGCTACAAAGGCTAAAACAAGTGGCACGAGAGTTTAAGAGGTAAACATACATGAAGCCATCGAATACAACCCAGACCATATGAGCACCTAAATGACAAGTTTGTACAGACCATATGAAGAAGCCTTCGTGTGGTGTAATGCAAGCTGAATTTCTGTCAAATAAAGATGAATGTTTCCGTGTGTGTCTGTGGGTTTTCATCTCTCTGAGAATGCGTGATTGTACTCTTTGACAGGATTGTTTAGGTTTCAACAAATGATCCGTATATATTCACGAATCACGACACTGCAGAGGAACATTCGTTCTACTCCTTTGAAGCAATGCAGTATTAGGAACTTCAGTTCATGAAGAAAAAAGATGTACAGATTTTTTTTCCAATGTAGCTGCAGTTTTAACCGTTTCATTGCCACCTTCAGTATGCAACACAACACATTGTAATAAAACATCTACGGACTAATAGCAGCAGTAAAGATACAGTCGGTAGTGACATGGAGGAGACACACGATTTCTGTTTATTATTCAAGAATTTAAGAGTCTCAGCTGGAGTTTGGTGCAGCAGTAGCACTACTTGCAGCGACGTAAGATCTGAGCTGCTGGACAAATTCGTCGATGTACCTGTCATGCAGCTCCTTGTCGGCTACAACCTCCTGCATCTTCGCTGCGTCAGCTACGAAGCCCCTCCTGGCCTCTCCCTCGACCATGACGGCCCGGACCGCGCTCGCGACGCCATGGCGGTCGAACGACCCGTCGTTCTCGTCCCTCGCCACCTGTAACCCGACCTTCTTCGCCTCCATTTGCCGCGCGTTGGGCCCTTGGTCGCCGAAGATGGGCAGCATGACGAGAGGGTGGCCGAACAGGAGCCCCTCGATGAGCGAGTTCAGGCCGCAGTGAGTGAGGAACCCTCCGACGGCGGCGTGCGCCAGTATGCTCATCTGGGGCACCCACCCCGTGTTCACTAGCCCATGGTCTCGGGTGCGCTCTTGGAAACCAGTAGGGAGCACGTCCGTGTCGTCGAGGACGGCGGCGCCGACGCCGCCAGGCTTCCTGAGTGCCCAGAGGAAGCGCGTCCCGGCGAGCTCCAGCCCGAGGGCCAGCTCGTGTACTTGCTCCAAGCGCAGCGGCACCTCGCTCCCCATCGCCACGTACACCACCGAGCCCGGCGGCTGCGCGTCCAGCCACCGCACGGTGGCGTGCTCTGCCCCGTTGGTGCCGGCGGCACGGCGGCCTCCCTCGGGCGACGGAGGGAAAAGGCCGAGGGGCAACACCGGCTTGCCGAGGAGCGTGGCCACAAGCGGAAAGGACTCGGGCTCCCACTCGACGCAGCTCCGCATGGCCGTGAGCGTGCACCTCTCCTGTGTCAAGAGACAGCGCTGGAGGCTGGACATACGCGGCGACGACTCGCCGTGGGCACCGAAAAAAGGCACCATCTCCTCCCGCTCGTAACGGGGTACAGCTCGCGCGGCCGCGGCAGCCCGTTCGAAGACAGAGGCAACGGCGAGATCGGCGTGCTCCGACGGCGGGCGGGGCACGCTAGCGAGCATGGCAGCGGTCGGCAGAAGTACCGCGAATGGCACCTGTCGAAGTTTTGCATGAGAATCTGAGATATAAACCAGAGAGCGCAAATTGGCTGTCTTTGGTTGACTGGATCGAACCTTGTGGTCAACGGCGGCGGCAGCGGCCCAGTGGTGGAAGGCATCGGCGACGATCCAGTGCGGCCTCGTGGCGTCGTCGGCGCAAGCGGCGGCCAGGAACTCGGCGAAGGGCGCGGCGAGGCCGTCGAAGGCCTTAAAGACGAGCTCCTCGTCGGGGACGTCGTGAGTGGATTCGGCGCCGTTGGGGAGGCCGTCGACGCGCGGGAGCGGGAGGGCAACGAGGTCGACGCGCTGCGCCGCTGCCGGGCGCAGTGGCGGGAGGCGGGCGATGTTGCGCGGCGTGGAGATGTAGGACACGCGATGGCCCCGCGACGCCAGGAGCTCGGCGAGCTCCAGGCACGGGAGCAGGTGGCCGAACGCGAGCCACGGGAAGATCACGATGCGCAGCGGAGTGGATGACGACGGGGCGTCCATGGTGAGATCAGGAGCTCGACTGGCCGGTGTACGCAGCGGCAGTGACACCGCTCTGCTCACACTGGGCCAAACTATAAATTCATAAGATAGCGCAGGCAGGGTCACATTGGTGGGTTGCTTCGACAATAATGCAAAAGCTGTATCGGTATGAAAACATAAATAAGTAGGTGACAATAATTGCACCACTCTGTACAAAAACTTGTCCTCCATGAGCAGTTTCATAAAAAAACTTGCAAAGTGTGATCATAACTTGACCATCCGTTGTAGTTTCATACAAATTCAACCAAAACGCGACACATGGCCGTTTTGTCCACGCTGGCAGGGACGCCCCATAATTGATAGTTTTGCAATGACGCCCCGTATAAAATCGAGCATAAAATCGAGCGTACAGAAAGGTCTTAATATCTTCATGTCCTGCAATTTCATCACATCTGTTGGCAATTGCCTTGTTCGTCGCGGCTGAGGCAGTCGAGGAGGACAGAGGCGAGTACGTAGGTGGAGCTCGACCTAGTCGATCATGGCCGGCCATGCGCACCGCCGAAACTAGGATGAAGATCCTCCGTAGTACGGTAAGTTCGTTCTCCGCTCTCGCCTCTAGTCTCCGTTGCGGTAGTCGGTTGTAAATCGTGGTCATGTATGTCTTGTGAGTGTTAGTCATCGTTCCCTCGGAGCTCATCTGCAAAAATTAGGATTTTTTAGACCGTCTTGTTTTGGTGCCTTTTGGAGCTCCAAAGCGGCCGAATTTGCATGAAATTGAGATGGATTTGTTATAGATTAGGATGAGGTGACCTTGTACACGGTTTATAATTAGTTATTCAATTGAATCCTTGAAGAAATTTTGAATTTTTATGTTGTCATATTTAGTGTGTTTTGGTGCACAAAAATTGTCCAATTTGCATGAAATTGAGGTGTATTTGTTGTTGATTAGTATGAGGTGACCTTGTAGACGGTTTATAAGTAGTTATTCAGTAGAATCGTTGAACTTTTTTGGACTTTTGAGGTTGTCATGTTTCCAGCCTTTTTTGTCACTGAATTTGTGTGTTGCACTAACTGAATTATGTTTGCTATGTTTGCATATGATCCTGAAAGTTCAGTATACACTTGGATCATAATCACTTTTTTGGTGGGCTCAAGGATAATCTTTGCTATGTCAGTGGGAGAGAGGATTACTGGGACAACTGCAATACAGATACATTCTCACTTTTGTGGATTGAGGAGTTCATTAAAAGGACGAAATGAGATGACATCCATAACTAGTGTGTACTGGTTACTTGCTAGGAAAAGCCTTTTGGATGGGTTGTGTTTGATTGAAAATGATGCTCACAACCAATGTGCAACTCCCATGAAAATACAAATCATGTATAGTCCAATTTTCTAGATATTGTCTTCTCAGTTGCAAACTTGCAACCCACGTGCCAGTCATATACAAGCAGGAACCAAGACGCAAATCTTAGTCACTACCTATGTGAAAATCTCGGGCCAACCGTAAATAAAATACAAATAACTTAAAAAAGAAAAACATAAAAAAGAAGGTTAAAATGATGTAGATAAAACATCAACTCTATTCTCGGTAACAATTTTAGTTTTCTAGTTGGTCATGCACAAATGAATCAACAAAAAGAAAAAAAACTAACCAAACGTGCGACAGATATGTATATACGACTAAGACAAACTGTGGACACAAACTGTGCGACAGATATGTATATATGTCTAGGGATATGTGCTCGAGTAGGCCGTTTTCAAAATACCTTGAAATTTGCATTTGAAAATCGAAAAAATACTAGGTCGAGAAATATTGAGATCTACCATCGTGCAAATTTTTAATGAAAAATCTGATATATTTTGGCATGAGCAAAAAGATAAATGCACAGAAATATCTACTCGCTCCGTCCTCAAAAGTATGTTTTATCGCGTATTTATTATGCCAAAGAGTGTATTGATTATGTAAAGTGTAGGTGAATGGTGCCGAGTTTCAAAATTTTGAAATCCAACCAGATTTTTGTTTCTTTTTCAGGCCAAAATACAATGAATTTTCATTAAAATTTTACTGAGTGATAGATCTAAACATTATCTCCACATAGAATTTTTGGTTCAGTATTTTATGACATTTCGAAATTGTAAACAAACACGCCTTAGTGCACGAAAATAAAATGTCTTGGAATACACCCGACATTTTTGTGACATTTAAAAAAAATAGTTTTTTAAATAGGTGCATCTAGACCCGTCAGTGAAAACATTGTGTCCCTACGTATACCTGTATTTCGTTGTTTTAAGGCTTTTTTTTTGTTGCGAACAGTTGCGCCGTATACATTTTAGTCATAAAGAGAGTGTCCTTCATCAAAAGAAAAAATAAATAAACTGTTATAACGTCGTTGAGTGCTCTTAATTTCTCGACAAACCTCCCCTGTTCTCCCCGGTACCACTGATACGGACGGGCTGCCAGCAACTCTTAGCGGCATTAATGTGCGGTCTGAGGCTCTGAGCACCACCAGCAAGACGAACGAGCTAGCTCCTCATCTCGCCATGGACGCCGATCGACGCCGGGTCCTCATCCTCGCCGCTGCGTATCGTGATCGTCCCGTGGCTCGCGTTCGGCCACCTGCTCCCGTACCTGGAGCTCACCGAGCGGCTGGCGTCGCGCGGCCACCGCGTGTCCTACGTCTCCACGCCGCGCAACCTCGCCCGACTCCCGCCGCTGCGCCCCGACGCGGCGCCGCGCGTCGACCTCGTCGAGCTCCCGTTTCCGCGCGTCGACGGACTCGCCGAAGGCGCCGAGTCCACCCACGACGTTCCCGACGGGGATAGGGAGCTGCACTGGAAGGCCTTCGACGACCTCGCCGCGCCCTTCGCGGAGTTTCTGGCCGCCGCGTGCGCCGATGAGGCAACGAGGCCACACTGGGTCGTCGCCGACTGCTTCCACCACTGGGCCGCCGCCGCCGCCCTCGAGCACAAGGTTCGATCCGGTCCATAAATTTAATCCAAATGAATAGCAATCCAACATCCTAATTCAGCATTTTGTATGCTACATGGAAACCGACAATGTCGTGCCGTGCCTGATATTGGTGCTTTACTAGCCACGCGTATCTCACTCCTGCCCGGCCTTCTTGATCACCGCAGGTGCCATTTGCGGTGCTTCTCCCGACCGCCGCCCTGCTGGCCTCCCTGCCCGGCCGTGCGCCGACGGAGCCGGCTGCGTCTGGACTTGAACAGCCGCGGTACGAGCGGGAGGGGAGAACAGGTATACAACAACCATAGCGCCTCGGCTATGTCCCCCATCGAGCGCTGCGTCCTGACACAGAAGAGGTGCACGGTAGCGGCCATCCGGAGCTGCGTCGAGTGGGAGCCCGAGACGTTCCCGCTGCTGCCGACGATCATCGGCAAGCCGGTCGTTCCCCTCGGCCTTCTGCCGCCGTCGCCCGAGGGAGCCCGCCGTGCTGCCAGCGCGGACAGAGAGCACGCCACCTTGCGCTGGCTGGACTCGCAGCCGCCCAAATCGGTGGTGTACGTCGCGCTGGGGAGCGAGGTGCCGCTGAGCGTGGAGCAGGTGCACGAGATGGCGCTTGGGCTGGAGCTCGTCGGGATACGCTTCATCTGGGCTTTGAGGAAACCCCGCGGCGCCTCCGTCCTGGACGGCGACATGCTTTCTCCCGGTTTCAGGGAGCGCACCCACGCTATGGGGACGGTGACCACGGGGTGGGTTCCCCAGATGGGCATCCTGGCGCACACCGCCGTGGGCGGATTCCTCACACTGCGGCCGGAACTCGCTGATCGAGAGCCTCCTGTTTGGGCACCCTCTCGTCATGCTGCCCATCTTCGGCGACCAAGGGCCAAATGCCCGCCAAATGGAGAAGAAGAAGGTAGGATTGCAGGTGGCGAGGGATGAAAAGGATGGGTCGTTCGACTGCCATGGCGTCGCGAGCGCGGTCCGGGCCGTCATGCTGGAGGGAGAAGCCAGGACGGGCTTCTTAGCAGGTGCAGGGAAGATGCAGGAGGTCGTAGTCGACGTACCTCCATGATAGGTACGTCGACGAATTTGTACGGCATCTTAAATCTCTACTATATAATATGGCTAGAGGTGGTTATGGTCATGGTACGTTTTTTAAATTTCCAATTTTGCCCTTCCATTGTTAAGCTAAGTCAGAAAATATTACATGTTGTGCCACCGCTAAGTCAAATGTACCGGTTCAGACGGAAAAAATCATTGCCCGTGAAGTTAGCACAGATCTGGTGACCGAGCAGATCGACCAGGAGGCCGCGGTGCCGCTCGGTCTTGGACGACGAGGAGGCCAAACAGGGCGTCGATTACCTACACGCGTGCGCGACCGGCTGGCGGCCGCTGGGCCTGAACAGAGTCATCGACATCGAGGAGCTTTGGAGGTCGCGGCCGCGGCATGGAGGCGGCATGGCTTTGGAGGTCACGGCGGCGGCATGGCAGGCGAGATCGGCCCGAGCTCTTCGGGCGGAAACGAGTTTTACGCGCGCGCCGGGACGCGTCGATGCGGGACGAAGCAGGGAGCGGGGCTCCTAGGAGGAGACGGCCGGAGGAGCTCAGGCGGACTAACAGAGGGGAAAGAACAGAGGAGAAAGGGGCAGACAACGGCCACCGGTCGCGACGTCGTCGCCGACGCCTCCCCACCCTACAGGTCCGCTGTGTCTGGATCCCCAACGCGCGCCGTGAGCCCTGCTCGCCGGCGCACTGTGCCAGACCAATCCAGGATCGATGCAATCTGCTAGAGCACGTTCCTGGTCATCGAGGAGCTACTCCACGATCCACTCCACACCGGCTCGCTACACATCGGCATGTTCCTGTTTGCCCCCGAGCTCCGTCCTGATTCGTCCTGTCCTTTTGTTCGCTCCACAATGTCGACAGGAGTTTCCAAGTCCGACACCAAACATTGGGATCTTGGGCTGCGAGTGACGAGAGGCAAGAAGAAGAGAGTACTGGATTCATTTTTATGTTTCCAACTCATTTTCTTTGATTGAAATTGCTACGCGTACTCTGTCATACGTGGGTCCGACTGCCGATGGCCAGTACTGGATTGATTTTATGTAGTATAGGAGTATCAGACACGAAAGTGTCGTATCTTTTTTTTTGTCCATTCAGTTGTTTTTCAATGTTAACTGAGAATCTGAGATAAAATTGTGTAAGATTTTTATTATTTTTACAAAGCAATTCCTAATACAATCGCTGTGGACTTTTCAGAGAGGTTTGCAACTCATGGATAAGAAATATATACATTTCCAACAATTCTTGACAATCAACTGCTTTTGTACTCCCTCCGTTCGGAATTAATTGACTTAGATTTAGTACAAGTGTGTACTAAAACTAAGTCAATTAATTTGGAACGGAGAGAGTAATATAGATCTTTATTTTTAATCTGTCTACTGATTTTACACTTAATCATCTAAAACACAAGTTTATGGAGAAACTAGGTTAAGTCACTATGGTGTTGAAAAAAAAGGTGTCATGAGGGATTTTTTTAGTATGCATATTACAAATTTAAATTTATGATGATATACGTTTCTCTATGTATGTTATGGGCAGGATAGAAACATAGAGAGTGGACCTTCTAGATGTTGCCCTAGAACCCAAAAATATAAATAGAGTATATATTGCTTAATAAGCGATAGCTTGTTTTCTGTAAAAATGACTTATTATGCAAAGTAAGTCTTTCAACATCTCTATTATATAATATGTGATTCTTTAATATTTATGTGTTTTTTATATTTACATGTGCGACATAAGCCACGACACAATATAGCCCGTGGCAACGCACGGGCATTTAGCTATATTATACTATAATATTTGTAGCCGCCGTGATGGTACGTTCGGACGGTACGTCGGGTGGTGATGATGGTACGTCCAAGGATCAGCAATCGTATTAAGTTCGTGCGATGTCATCCAAACCAACTGTTAGTAACGATCGGAACAGGAGTCCTGGATCGATTGAAATACGGAGTCCTCCCAGCGACATGCAAAAACCACGACATGCAAAAAAACAAAACAACGATCCTGACGTGTACGAGAAAAATAGTAATCGGCACTAAGAGAAAAAAATATCCCCGATCGCATGGTTCAGTTATTCTTATTCCTCGGTCCCCGTGTGGCTGCAAGCAGCAGTAGGTGCGTTAAACGGGTCTCTTTTTTCGAAACACGGTACAAATACAGACGCTCACATACACGTGCACACACTCACCCCTATGAACGCATGCACGCACACACTACCCTTATGAGCACCTCCGAAGTACCGAGCCGGCGGGTCGTGTCTTAAGATTGACGAAGTCACCAGAGGCGTCTCGCTGTCGACGGGAACGTCGCCTCCCACTGAAAACTATTCCGCCTAAATGAGAAACACCAGCGTCAAACCCCAGGTTTGAACTCTGGTGGGCTGGAATACAACCACCCTTCTAACCATCTTGCCACAGGCAGGGGCGGAGCTAGGTGCAATCAGTGGGGTCAAATGACCCCGATGACCCAAAGCAAATCCTTTGTAAATTAGTGAAAAAGTAGTGATTATTTTTACAAGATGACACCAGTGCAAGAGAAATGACCCCGGTCCTCTTCTCGGCTGGCTTCGCCCCTGGCCACAGGCAAGTTCTCATGCGTTAAACTGGTCTTGTACGTACAACAATCACTTCATCACCGAAGGAGAAAAAGGAAAAAATAGTACGTCCAACAATCACTTCATCGCCGAACAAAAAAAAGGAAAAATTAGTACGTGCAACATTCATCGCCGAAGGAAAAAAAAGAAAAAATAGTACGCATAACAACAATCAAATTAACCGTAGGAACTTAAACTTTGTCGGACCGGGTGATTAACTGATTATGGTATTCGCCGGATCGCGTGATTATGGTGCGGTTTTTTGCCAATTGTTTTTTTTTTGCTTCCCAACCACCTCATTTCTGTATACCCCGCGTCGCAATGGTCGCCCTCACAAAGCTAGCCCTTGGGTCCCGTCTAAACTGGTCGTCCTTGAACGGTTGAACCCCTTGGTATTCTATTACCACCAACGGGGCCTCGCCTGAATCCCCTCTGTGGTGTGGCTTACTTAACCCCGTTGACGACTACAAAGAATGCTCTGCTCCATCCAGGGCTCCTGCATCATTTAATTCCTCGATGGCCGGCGCTGACAAGCCGCGGCAGCACGAGAGATACGACTAGGAGCAGCAAAGACCTTCAGCTACCGAGTGTGCGCCTTATAAGTTTGCTGCCATGACAAACGATAGGAATACGGGGCAATGAGATGATCAATCTCATGCTTCACACCATGCACACCATCGACCATCGCGTCCTTCTCAACATCGAGGGGGTGACTATCCATCGCGGTGAAACTAGGGATGCATTCTATCGAGGAGGAGGAGACACGGGAGAGAAGAACTAGAGCATCGCGTTTGATACGAAGCTCGACTTAATATTTGTGTGCATTTTATGTTAGACATGTCATGTACGGTTAGTCGACGATGCTTATTTTCAGCCCCGTGGCAACGCACGGGCATTCAGCTAGTCTTACGTAGTACACCGCTGAAGGTGCAACCTGATCACAATTTCACTACTGCCGCCCTCCACCTGAGACTTGCTGCATGAATAAGGAAAAATCATGTGTTTGGAATATGTAATCTCAGTGTTCGATTTTGTGTACTTGTGTTACGTTGCTCTTTTTGTTATTTTTTATAAGTTGTACTATTTCCGTTCCAAAACACATCCTCGTTCCAACTTATAAGACTTTTTTAGAATTTTCTTGTCCTTCATATCTAGACGTATTTTAGTGTGTCAATTTACTCATTTTAGTCCATGTCTAGCCCGTATTTTTATGTATTTAATAAGGCTTATATTTCGAAACGGAGAGAGTATTATTTTAGATGTTTTGATAGGTTTCGCTATCAAAATTTCATTACATGAAACTAATTCTCGAGTAATTATTGGGGCTCAAAATTAATTGTCATTTGAGTGAATTATTTTTGCTTCCGGAAATCTAAGGATGAGGCCGCTCTATATGATGAAATTTTTGTTCATGAGTTGGACCAACTTCCTAATCGATATTTTCTATTCAAATGCATTATCGGAGGCTTAAAAATGCTGAATGAAAACAAGTGGAGGAGCGGCTCAAGAAAAGACTAGGCATTTGAAAAGGAAAATTATGTGATCAGGCGAAGGCGAGGCTGTGCCCGTATGTATAGGGGGAGGGGGTCAGGAAGGTTGGTGGCGCACCTGAATGCGCCATGCCGCTCGCGGCGTCCTCGTTGCCGCTTCGGGTGTTCTTATCGTAACCGCTCTCCGGACGCTTATTGAACCGGATGCCCAGATCGACCAGCAGGCGCTCGCCGGCCCGTCAATGCGCCGCACGGTGCCGGTGCGACGCCCGCCTTGGTTTAATTTGCTGCCAGGGTCCCCCTTTTTTTTGCAAGGCAGGGTCCCCTTGATAACGTACGTTCTCACTACGAACACTTTTTTGTTTACGTGAACTACGAACACTTTCTGGTTGTTTTTTTGGAGTTGTTTTTGGCACTTCTCAATGTTTCGAGTGTATTCGTGGAGCTGTTCAGAATTAATCAAATTCAAAAAAAAAAAATCAACGGATTATATGCGGTCCTGAAGCAACGTTGAAAATATCGGATATCAGATTTGTATGGATTTGACTTCAACATATTGGATGCCAGATATCGGGTCATATGTTGGACACTATGTAGTTATATTCAGCCCTGATTCCGGAGAGTGGATTTTTGGAGGCCGAGCTACATGGTGGCCGTTTTTTCGAATAATTCGAAATCAACTTTTAAAGTTTCCACCCGTTTGTCTTTTTTGTGTAGCTCAAAATATAACGAATTCAGAGTTAAAAATTTGCACGGTTGTAGATCTCGACAATATCCACATTCAGATTTTTTTGTGATTTTTGGAAACTTTAAAATGTCGATTTCAAATTTTTGAAAAAATGGCCACCATGTAGCCCGGGCTCCAAAATAGGTTTTCTCACGATTCCGACGGTATGTAGTTACATATGTTCGATATATGTTGGATAGCTGTTGATACCCACAACCACTCTTCCTAATTCTGGAAGTCCTCGAGAAGGTCAAGGAGGTGTTTTACCTTTGGGCCAAACACCAAGTGAGCGATGGGACGTCCACTCGTCTTTTGATGGACTGGTGGGTGGGTCCGGGCCCTCTCCGTGAGAGACTTCTGGATATTTTCGCCATCTCTGTGGAACCAGCGGCCTCGATTGCACACGTTTCAGTCAGGAGCACTGAGACAACCCTTGTAGGCGATCTGTTGGCCCTGTTGAGACTACCCAGTGGGTGGACGTCATGAGAGAGATCGAGTATTTCCGGGTTTCAACAATCTTGGATCGCCTGATATGGGCCCTTGAAACTTCGGGAGGTTCACATTCAACTCATTATACAGAAAGCTCTGCGAAGGCATACCGCATAAACACTTTACCGAGATCTGGCAGATTGTGCTCTCCAAGAAAATCAAAGTGTTCCTTTGGAAACTTATTAGGAAGCGGATACCGTCTAACAACAATATCCATCATCGGCAGGGGCCTTCGACGGGCCGTTGCGCATCATGTGGGGGAATATAAAGATACAAATCACATGTTATTTCTTGGCCTCCTTGCCAAATTCATGTGGAGCGCAGTTTGGGAACTGCTCCAATGCACGTGGAACTCCTCTTATTTCTCTGACTTGTACCGGCCGTTGCAGATTTGAGGGCCAAACGAAGAGTTTACTTGGACGTGCTTCGCAATCTTAATCTGGACCTTGTGGATCACTAGGAACAAGTTCACCATTGAGAGAACTATCCCTGTCCAACTGGCTGACGGCGTTACAAACTCTCCATATACTTGCAGGTGTGGAATTCAGTGGCTAGATGTCACGCTGGAGGTTACAATCAACATGATTCGTTCGCTCTACACTACGGTTCGGAAGGCGCTAGGATGCAGTTCTCCTAATCCTCCCCGCTTGTATCCTCTATTTTTAGGAGTAGTGTGTCGTGTTCGCGGTGCCCTTGGGGACCCTCTGCACGCTTTGTGGTAGTGGCGGACGCAGCACCCCGGCTGCCCGGGCACTTGCCGGAAGCCGCCTGTATCTTCATGGTTTTTATCAAAAAAAAATAGCTTACTAAGCCTTTGTACTAACAGTTTGCCCGGGATTTAAAATATTTCTAGGTCCGCTTTGTGGTGGCATTGACTGCTTGCCACAAAACGAGTCAAACATATGTCACGTTGGCCAGACCTAATGGCAACCCATGTCAATTCCGTCGAGTGGTGTAGAAATAGCAAAATCACTCGAGTTAGTTTACAAATTCAATTAACTATAGTGGCACATTCCGAATTTCCGTAAAAATTAATGACTCAGTCGATAATGTGTAACCAGGTTCTACAAGCCCGCGTACTAATAAACAAGCATAAGAAGCTTCTAAAGGTGTCATCATCCACCAAATGCACAACGAGTACATTATTACTATCTGCTTAGACTAAAGTAGTGAAAGTCAACTATTGTATCGTCCTTATCAAAAAGGTAGATTACCTCTCTCTTAAAATAAAAGATGAGATTACCAACCTCCAACAAAAGATACACGAATAATACCACAAAGCTCAGTGAACCATTGCAACCTGGTCAAGCACCTAGAGAACAAATAAGTATCTTCTTGCGGTAGCATTGAGATGGGCACATGGGCAATGAGTTTTGTATTCCACAATGGCATCAGAGATCTTGAAAAAATGTGTTCGGAATAATATTTAGTACAGTACTGTACATGTATATTTGAGATTTCCTTATGATGCATATTCTTGAAGTCTCAGACAGAGCTCTAGGTGGGCGCGGTAGCAGTGAAATCGCCATGAACGATGTAAGATCTAAGGTGTTGTACCAATTCGTCGATGTACCTATCCTGCCGTTGCGTATCGGCTACGACCTGCTGCATCTTCGCTGCGCCCGCTACGAAGCCCCTCCTGGCCTCTCCATCAACCATGACTGCCCGGACCGCGCTCGCGACGCCATGGCGGTCGAACGACCCGTCGTTCTCATCCCTCGCCACCTGCAATCCTACCTTCTTCTTCTCCATTTGGCGCGCATTCGGCCCTTGGTCGCCGAAGATGGGCAGCATGACGAGAGGGTGCCCAAACAGGAGCCCTTCGATGAGCGAGTTCTGGCCGCAGTGCGTCAGGAATCCACCAACGGCGGGGTGCGCCAGTATGCTCATCTGCGGAACCCACCCGGTAATCACCATCCCCTGTCCGCGTGTGCGCTCCTGGAAACCAGGTGGAAGCATGTCGGCTCCATCATCGTTGTCGAGGACGGCGGCGCCGCTGGGCTTCCTGAGAGCCCAGAGAAATCTTGCCCCGGCGAGCTCGAGCCCGAGAGCCAGCTCGCGCACCTGCTCCGCGCGCAGAGGCACCTCGCTCCCCAGCGCTACATACACCACCGACCCGGACGGCTGCGTGTCCAGCCAGCGCACGGTGGCATGCTCTCTGTTGGTGCTGGCGGCACGGCGGCCGCTGTCGGGTGGCGGCGGCAAAAGGCCGAGCGGCACGACCGGCATGCCGAGGCGCTTCGGCACAAGATGGAACGACTGAGGCTCCCACTCGACACAGCTCCGGATGACCGCGAGCGCGCACCCCTCTTTCGTCAGGGTCCAGCGCTGGATGGCGGACATGCCCGACGCTTTTCCTTTGCTGACGAAAACCGTTGCCAACGCCTCCCGCTCGTAACGGGGCACGGGGTCAGCTGCGGCTTGCTCGGACTCGCCGTGGTCGGCGGCGTGCTCCCGCGGCTGGCCGGGCATCGCGAGGGTCGCAGCGGTCGGGAGAAGCAACGCGCACGGCACCTGCAGGTGATCGATGAAGCTAGCGAGATTGGAGATAAGCATCTAAAATTGGAAATACTGTAATGGATCGAACCTTGTGCTCTACCGCAGACGCGGCGACCCAGTGGTTTAAAGAGTCGGCGAAGATCCAGTGCGGCCTGGTGCCCTCGTCGGCGCACGCGGCGGCCATGAACTCCGCGAAAGGCGCGGCGAGGCCGTCGAAGGCCTTCCAGTGGAGCTGGCGCTTTTCCTCGGGGACGTCGTGGGTGGACTCGGCGCCGTCGGGGAGGCCGTCGACGCGCGGGAGCGGGAGCGCGACGATGTCCACGAGCGGCACCGAGGAGGGGCGCAGCGGCGGGAGTCGGGCGATGTTGCGCGGCGTGGAGACGTAGGACACGCGGTGGCCACGCGACGCCAGCCGCTCGGCGAGCTCCAGGTACGGGAGCAGGTGGCCGAACGCGAGCCACGGGACGATCACGATACGCAGCGGCGAGGATGAGGACCCGGCGTCGGCGTCCATGGCGAGATGAGGAGCTAGCTGGTGGTGCGAGACTGCGAACTGCTCAGTGCTGTGCTCAGAGCCTCAGACCGCACTTTAACGCTGCTAAGAGTTGCTGGCAGCCCGTCCGTCTCAGTGGTACTGGGGAGAACAGGGGAGGTTTGTCGAGAAATTAAGAGCACTCAACGACGTTATAACAGTTTATTTATTTATTTTCTTTTGTTGAAGGACACTCTCTTAAATGTATACGGCGCAACTGTTCGCAACTGTTTGCATTTTCCTTCATTTTTCCTCGTAATGCAAGCAACAATTTCGAAGATACCCACTTCTGAACAATTTTAACTCCGGGGCCCATGATGGTGGAAATAAGCTAGCCACCAAACCCCTTGCTACCGGGCATGAACAATGTCAGATAAGTGGTGTAATTTTGTTTCTTATTTTTCTTCATTATTTTCCTTTTTATGATTCCCACATAGTCCTGCAAAATATACTAAATGTCTGTAACTATTTTCCTCAACCTCATAATGTTTCATTGTCAAAGTGTCCCATCAACACTCTTTTGTGAAGAAAGTTTGATCAAATATGTGTTCCATACACAAACACTTCATCCAGTATTAACTGTTATATACACCACTCGAAAAAATGAAGAAACAATAAAACCCATGCATTCTATATCTGTCAACTGGATTCTATAATTATTTTGAAAAGTCATACATCTACCGACTCGCCCTACAATCATGTAAATGTACTTGATTCATGTTAAATAACACACTCCTCAACAAAATTTACTAATAGAAATATATCAGAAAATCAAGCCTCCAAACCATTATGATCATCGCATCGGTAAACAAATCAACCTAAATGTTCCACCAAACACATTCTCCACTCAAGTACTTGACAAAAATTATCTATCAACGAAGCAATAGAAATCTGCAAAGAATTTTGATCCAGATGGAATAACAGAAAACATGAAGATGTGTGTGGTGGATCCGGGATGGGGACGTATCCGAACACAAAATTTTAGTCAACAACAATCTCTACCTCTTTAGTAGTAGGTAATTTTTTCCCTGAAATATTTTAAAAATTAATGAATGTAAAGTAAAGAAGTGCATATTTTGTTGTTTGCCGACTTTTGCTCCTTTGATAAACTATTAAGGGTCATATGGTCTCGAAAAAATTGCTCGGTTCTGCTAAATTTCATGCGCCTGATATTTTTTGGCATCTCAATCACCTAATAAAGCGTGACCACATTTCAGAAAAATATGCAACTCGCATTAATCAGCGGTTTAGTGCAACTGAGGTAGAAAAGTGCGGTTCTGTGGCGGTAGAGTCCAACTGGAACAACTTATGTTTTTTTTTTCTAAACTGCAGTTGCATTTTTATCGAGCGACTGAATTTAGAATAAAATTCAGACTCGACTCAGACTTAGACAAACTCATAAGGGCATGTTTGATTCGCAGGATAGGAAAAACGCAGGAATATGAAAACTGCAGGATTGTAATGTCATGTCTACTTCAATCCTACAGGATTTCACATGCATCAATCTTTATTTGATTCCATCACAGGAAAATCATAGGATTTTGAAAAAGAGGTGCCAGTGGATTTTAGAATTCCTATAAGAACTAGTGTAAAGGATTCCTTAGTAAAAATCCTAGGGGATTCAACCCTATGAATCAAACAAGTATCATAAGAAAAAATTCTAAGTATCTGAATCCTACAAGATTCCTATGCAAATCCTTTGAATCAAAGAGACCCTAATTGTGTTCTTGCTTCATGAAAATGTGCAAAGGTTGTTGATAGCTCGTTGCCATCTGCTACATTGTTTGCAAAGATTGTTTGGCCAATACTTGTGTGCATCATTTTGATGCAGAGGCCGGGGACTCCCCATTTCTAAAAGAAAATGTTTGGCCAATGCCTGACGATAGGTCCCATGGCTCCATGTATGTCAGTAAATGAGACGTTCAGGCATTGGCCAAATCTGTATTCTGTATGTTTCATGCAGATTAGGAATAAGCTTGCTAATGAATGTTTAATCATTAACTTGGACCTATCGGTGTTTAATGATTGGCCCTGTTGACGATAGCTCCCATAGATCACATTAGCAGGGTGTTTAATGATTAAAAATTTGTTTAATTATTTTATATATGTCAGTAAATGGAATAAGAAGACAAAGGACAAACCAAGTTTCAGCTGGCTGTTTGGCGAGTTCAAGCGCATCTATGTGCAAAATCGGCCAAATAGGACTTCCCTTAGACTAGCCACACTTGGGTATCATAAATGGTATCATGCATGCCATGTTGGCAAAAAAAGCTGACGTGTCACTGCAATTAATGATATGAGAGGTCATAGTGGTACGTATCATAGGTAGAGACCGACCAGATTTCAATGCATGATGAGTCTAACACCTAATAAATACAATACTATATGATACCACACATATGTTACTCCCCATTGTCAAGGTACTAATATAGATAGATACCGTAACATAACAGATTTCAATTCAAAATGAGTATACATCCTAATAAATGCATTATTATATGATACTACAGATATATTACTCCCCATTTTGAAGTTAGTAACATAGACTAGTATCATATGTTAGTATCATATGTATGATACTAGTATATAATACTCTCCATTGTCCCGCTGGTGGTAAAAGGTTGGCAGGTTCCTTGGTGGATTAGTCCCTGGCTAAGCTGTATGGCTTAGCATTTATGTTTCCCCCTTCGTTAATCTGTATGTCTCAGCCTGTAATGCATCTTTAAACCTCTCGGAAATTGAAATTGGCTCCTAAGATCATATTCTCCTGACCCATACACAAATTGTAAACAATAGTAAACCATTTTTAAAATAATTCTGAAATAATTTGGAGACGAACGTTTACAAATTTTCTACATATGTACCAAGTTTTGTGTTAAAATGTCATTTAAACTATTATGTACAAAAAAGACAAATAAGTGGTGAAAATGGGATTTCAAAATATGTTTTCTAAGCACTGATTTTGTTATCTTTACACACATCATCACACATATCATTTCATCACCAATTGTTTTTAGATTTTTTGAAATATTTTATTGTCATTTAAATTGTTTTATTTTACCAGAACATATGAGGTCAGGAGTCAAAACGCTTTTTCTCTAACATCTCCGCTTTTTTCTCTAAGCAACCTGCGCCTTTTAAATTTAAGGTCGGGCCCTGTGCATTTTTATCTAAAAAACGGGATATTCAGTATTATTTAACAACGTAGGATCACAAGAAAAAAAAAACAATGTAGGATCACCTGCTGGCCTGCGTCGATACCATCTAGATTCTGGAGATCGAAAGATACTTGCCTTCATGTTGCCGCCGCGCCGCACGCCATCATCTTCGAAACCGCTTTATTCCCTGCATGCCATTGCCAGCAAAACTCATCGTGGGCTTCCAATTCCCGTCTGACCTGTCTCCATCATTTTCTTCTCTCGCTCTCGCCGGCCGGCGCCCTAACAAACGGTTTATGCACTCGCTGCATTGCCAGTTTGCCGCACATCATCACTTGAGATCGATCGGGCGTGCAATGAGGATCATGGTGCGGACGCTGCGCGGGAATCGGGTGGCGCTAACGTGGACAGCGCGGCGACGACAGTGGCGCAGGCCAAGGGCATGGTGATGGCCCGGGAGGGCGTCCCGGTGGCCATGCAGCGGCTCTTCTTCGCCGGCTGCCACCTCGACGACGACGACCGCACGCTCGCCGGATACGGCGTGCAGCACGACTCCGTCCTCTTCCTCGGCCTCCGCCTCCGCGCCGCCGACACCACGCCCTGTCAGTATGTGCGCGTTGCTGCTCTGTCAAGAATAACCTCCTTTTTTTCCGGTAAGCAGAGTCACATGACACGTTCAGCTGACACGATCAGTCGATGTGTTCTGCTTGCGCGGCAGGGAAGGTATGCACCGGTTGCATGTGCCGGCAGGAACGATGGCCGTGAAGCAAGAACAGCATCAGCAGCAAGTGCATGTCCCTGACCCTGAGTCCCTGACCATGGCCACGACGGCGCGAACGACGGCGGCAAGGAGCTCGAGACGGCGAAGCCGAGGAAGCAGGCGTCGCGGCGCGCGCTCCGGAAGATCCTCTCGAGGCTGAACGTGGACACGTGGACGAGGCAGCACGACGCCAAGCTGCTCGACCTGCTGCAGCGCCGCACGGCGGGGCACGGCGGCGAGCGGAGAAGAAGCGTGGGCGAACTGACTGGCGAGGACTGGTCGGCTATCAGCGCCGAGCTGAACGCGGCCACGGGGTCCGGGTTCCCCGTGGAGGAGCTGCAGCGGCGGGTGGGCGAGTTCCGGCGCGAGCTCGAGGCCGTGGGCCGGCTGAAGACCCACCCGCGGTGGGTCGTAAAGCTGTAGAGCAGTAGAGGCGTCGAGACTTGTACGGAGTACATCATTGGATTAAAGGGTAGCGAAATTGAATAATTAATTTGTTTCCGTTGGGCCGAACACGTTTAGGTAGATTTCTAGTCTGCATCAGTGTACTTCTATATTGCCAGGTTATCACTAATGCAACGTCGTTGACTCGTTGGAGAAGTACGAGTCTGCATCGGTGTACTTCTAGATTTCTAGTCTGCATCAGTGAACATAAGCTGATTTTTACTTAAACGCTATTCCAGTTCAGTTATTCAGGTGCTATAATTAAGCACCTCTGCCAAAAAAAAGTTATTTTTTTGTAAGCATTTACCATGCAACAATGGTCAACCGATACCTACGTAAAAAGATAAATTTAGTATCGACGTTTTTTATTAAATTTATTTTTCTTCGGTTTCAAAAATTCAAAGATGTTTAAACGAGGAATTAGGGAGAAAGAAGAAGATGTGTCCACATGAGTTTTGACTCAGCCATGATGGATGGCTTCGTCTGTCAGAAATATTTGCGGATCGGCCCTCTACCACCATAGGCGTTTTTTGCAAATTCTCATCTTGATATGTAATTCGCCTTATTTTCGTTTTGCACTTCTACACTCGTGACGGCTGTGTGCATCCTATTTATGCAGATGCCGAGTGAAATGCTTAAAACTATTTAAGTAATAGAACTCCCTTTATCGAAAAAAATCTGTCAGAAATATTGTCAGAGCACTGTCATAGGGTAATCCCTGCCATTTAAACAGTCATGTCTCTAAAAAAAAAATTTTGTCTCTAAACATATGGGTGTTTGAAAGTTCTAACGAAAACGTCGGTGAAAAGGTATGTTTTATGATATCTACTTGAAATACGACTCGTGCCCTATTTTTTATAGATTGCAGGTCCGGCATGTCTCGGTTTACTGTGACGTGCCTTCACGGCCCATTTTCTGTTGTGTCGTGTCATGCTGACCAAAAAATCCGACTGAAGTTCTTTTGACATATGATGGGATGAAATAATTAAGGGATTAAAAATATTCAATAAAAAACCCGTAATAACATACGCATGACAAAATTCACAGATTTTACAAATTCGTGTGTTGGCTTCACCGAACGATTTTTCTCATTCGGTGAGCACCACCGCAATTTCTCGGACCCTAACGTTACTCTCGATAAGTCCTACTTCGTAGATATATATGATGTGGACATACGAACGTCAAGACGGTTAATCATTTCTTGATGGCGGGACGACAACCGCCAAGAAAGATCTACCATTCTTGAAGGTAGCAAAGAAAAACTAATTTTAGTAATAAAATTCTCTATGACATAGATAATACTGAACCGTAGCAACACACATGCATACTTGGTAGTCAGGCAAAAAGGGTCAATCGAGCACATATGTGAAAAGCATAAATTTAGTACTAAAGTTTTTATTGATTTATTTGGTTTCAGAATTTAAAGATGTTTCAATGAGGGATAAGCGAGAAGGAAGGAGGTGGAGTGGATATACCACAACAAATTCCTCTGCATGTATCCAACTGAGTTGCCAACTCAGCCATGATAGATGGCCTCGTCGTCCAGAAACGTTATAAAAGCGCCATCATAGTGTAAATCCGTGCAATTTAAACAGTCTTGTCTCTAAAAAATAGTCTTGTCTGTAAACATATGAGTGTTTAAATGTTCTAGTAAAAATGGCAGTGAAAGGTTTAAACTGCTAAATGCATCAAACGTAGTAGTTTTTATGATCTCTACTTGAAATAAAGTTCCTTATGTGTACAAATGAGTTGGAAAATATTTAGCATACACAAAACCATAATTAACATGATATCAACATAAGAATGAGCAAGTATAATATCGACAGCTCTTTCACCCTAGTGTGGCACAACGTCATCAAGAGCCGCACACGCAACCTGGCTCTCCATGCTCTCTCACCACACCATACATAACACCACCAGGACTCGCACCTGCAACTGCAGCTGCTTGGGTCGGTCCATGCTTTTCCACCCCCCCCCTGCCATTTATGTATCCTCGTATTAAACAATTAGGTGGTCTTTATGCCACATGGCTCAGACATGTGGGTCCTAGACACCAGATTAGCTTATCACTGACCTAAGTTGGATGATGTTGATGGGATGTAGCACCAATTGGGTAGTCTTTTGCCACTTGTGCTCAGAAAAGTTGATCTTAGAGGCCAGATTCGCTTATCAGTGACCTAAATTGGACGAAAAATAATAGTATGGAAAAATAATGGTGATTTAATAAACGTGTGTAAAAATAATGCAAATTTTAAGATGATTGATTGAATCGTTATTTGCCTAGAATTTATTGAATCAGTGGAGTGTAGGGCTGGACAAAATTCGCCGGAGTGAAGACCTACACAAAATAGCACTTTACCCCATTTTGAAGTACTAGACATAGAGATAATTCCCATATACTCCTACTTGTGTTAATTCTTGGTAAAAGATAAATCTTGAAAAGCGAACAAGCGCCTTATAATTGGGATTGGAGCGAGTATGAATGATATTGCAATCATGAAAATTATGAGAAAATCATTGCAAACATGCAAATTAAACGAGTGTGCGTGACCATTGTCAAATGTGCCAGTGTCCACTGTCATAATCTCTCCTATCTAAAAGAAGAATTTGGTTCCTCTCGTACGTCAAAGTTTTCGTCCGTCGTCCATCGCGCAGCGTTTCGCTTGGTCCATCGTCACGACGTCGCGCCTTCTCCGTATTTAGCGGTTATAACGCACCTCCCGTCGTCGAGTTACTCGACCGCGCATTGAATCGCCTCCCAAATCCTCGCCGATTAATCGCTCCTGCTAAGGATCTGACGCCGCAGTTCTCACAAGCCTAGATCTTACCTTGGCGGCGAGTCGGTGACTTCTGAGCAGCCGTCCCCCGCCTGCTCAGCGCTCCCGGAGATCGGCCCTCATCGCAGTTTTGTGTGGCGGTGAAGGCGTGCAGCTCGGGGAAACCCACAACGCGTACAAGGCGCTGCTGCAGGAAGAGGAGATGAGGCTTGAGGTGTACCTAATCAACAGCCCGCGTCCCCCTTTTCCCACAACTGCCGCAGCCGCCGCCGCGCTGCCGACGAGGAGCAGCTGCAGCCTGACACCTCCTTCTCTTTCTCCTACGACGAGGAAGAGGAGCAGCAGCTGGAGATCGAGGGTTCCGATGAGGAGGAGGCGGTCGCCGAAGCACCAGCGGCTTGGGCGTCCCCGGCTCCGGCGGCCGCGGGAAGGGGCGGGAGCCGGGAGGACGCAATTTCCATCAGTCTCAAAAAGGCTTGCAAGTTACCGCCCCCCGACCGACGCCTGGGGGCTTCACGTGATTTTTCTTCGAGATTTTTCAGTCCATGGATTTTGCTACTGCGTTGCCGATTGCGTCCATGAAGAAATGACGTTTATTTCCTAGATTTTCGGGGCTTACCTCTGCTGCCAGAGCATTTGCACCTGGTGTTGTTGTACTGCAATTTCCGATATTTGGTCTCTGATGTCCTGCTGCATCCTGCAGGTGTGCTAGAAGACGGGGCACAAGGCAGGGTTCAAGGGCCCGGTGTATCTCGATTGCTCCACGAGGAGCTTGCTTTTCCAGGTCCTGATATAATATCTGTAATCGATATTTATTTGTTTGTTGGTTTGTGCATCTCTGTGATTTGGAAGGTACAAAAGCTCGATGTAGTATAGTGATTTGAGTACATGTACACATGGGTTTAGACTACCTGTTTTTTCCAGATAGTCCTCAGAAAATCTGCACTTATATTGAGATAAGTGGTCCTGTATTGATCGATGAACCACCACATATTATTTCCTCGTGTTTTGGCACATATATATACTTTTGAGTGCTTGCGCTGTGTAGGGAACAATTTTGGATTTTGAATTATTTAATGGTGTCTTGCTAATTCTTTCAGTTGCATACACCATTTTAGACGGGGACAATTTTAAGTAGGAAGAGCTTCTTGAAGAAGATGAAATAATCCAGGGGTGCAGAGCACTTAACACCAGACTAATTAATTTGTATAATTTTTTTCTTATTGAATGGCCTGCAGAGAATATATAGAGTGCCCGGGATATGTGGCGAGGCTAACGACAACAGCACCTGGCATTAAGTTGAGGCCAGTGACATATGGCCGATATTATGTAAGTTTGTTTTACAATCTTGGGTTCTTATGTTCAAATTCGTCTTAGTACTAGCCCTTTCACTAGCGTACCGAACTACCGATAGGCCGATAGCCACTGACATATCTACTGATTGATGGTTTTGCCTGAAAAACTGGAAAAGCTTTCAGTTCAGTGTTTACGTTCTTATTGTAGCATCTGTGTCTTACTTAAATTCACTTTATATTCGTTCCTCTTAGTCTTTTCAAATAGTTACCTTTGGCTAAAGTGCTCTCTACATTCTGAAATTGATCACAGATGTGGGTTCAGTCTGATGTCAGAAGGATGGAAAGCTATCCATGGCATGTAAGACTAAATGGATATATATTGTTGAAAGGATTGCTGATATGATGCTACAGACTGGCTCCCCGTTCTTCGGGATCCTGCGGGATGACTTATACAAACCTTTCAAGCATGCTATTCGCAGGTGGTAGTTGCTTAAACATCTGCATAATCTGTGCTACTTCTTTTTATTTTTTTTAGATTATTGACTCATTTGACGATTCAGCTGTCCATAGGTGCTAACCCGATATACCAACAATATTGCAGTGTTTGACGAAATTCCCAGCCACATTGGGCACACGCAAATTTAACCATCCAGGCATCCAAGAAGGCATCAACGAGGATGCATTTCCTTAAGTATTTCACCACTTCAATCGCATTCAAATTTAAATTCAGCTATGTGTAGTAGCAACTAGCAATGAATAAATTCCGAAGGTGACAGTTCAATTACTTAACCATATCTTTCTTCAGAAAGTTAAGCTTTGCCACCTACATGCCGCTGGTACTGTGATTTAGTTTGAAAGGTAGCTGATCAATAGTTTCATTAGAGAACCCTCTCACTATTTTAATTCAGTTTTGGTTTGGAAGTACCAGATAGATTTTTGATTTTACAGGGTCATGCATATGAAGTATATTGTTATGATTCAGGTTATTGATTTTTCTCTGGTTATTGAATTTATACTGTGATGCACTGAATTATTTATGCACTTTCTGGTTGTGAACTTGTTTGTTTTGCCATTTCAATATTTGCTGCAGATGAGAAAAGCACTTTATTATGGTTCACAAAAACTTGAATCACTTGGTTGTGGAATCATGATGCTGACTAGATAATTTCTTCTCCATTGTCCAGGAACGTATTTCGGTTACAGTGGCGGGGAGAGGTGGGTCGTCGAGTGGGCAGGGAGGCAGGGAAGCGGTTGGTCGGTCGGCAGCGGCGGGGAGGCAGGGGAGTGGCGGTATGCTCGGCGAAAGAGTGAGAGGGAGTTTGAGAGTGGCGTTAGCAACTCAACAAACAACGATCCATATTTACAAGCTGGTATTCTCCTGCGTCAACTCAACAATCAAGGATGCCGGTGGCGGCATCCTTGTGGTGGACTTGTGTTTTCGGGCTTCGTCGTTGCGACGTCATTATCTCGAGCGTCGGAGCGGAGTTTGGAATGTCGTCCGAGAGTACGCGCCGAAGGTAGTCTTCGCTGGTGACAACTAGAAGATGTTGCATCTTTTGCTGGGTTCGTGGTTGGAGGTAGACAATTCTTGTTCCCTACTTCGACGTCGTCGTGTGGGGGTGTCAGTTCTAGAATTTGATGGCGTGTCCTGGGGTCATACTGTTTCGGTCTGATTCTTTAAACGACAATTGGTTTGACTCTGGCAAAAATACTTTCGTGGTTCGTAATGCTGATCAGCGATGGAGCCGCGTTGAGCTCGGGTGAAGAGGTGATATGTCCTTTTTCTCTTTGGTAGCTTCTACGATGGTGTCGAAGGAAAGAAACAGGTGTTGCCTTGTTGCATAGGTCTCTATTAATTTTTCAGTACTGTATGATCGGTATTTACGTGTCTTGTAACTTGATCTTTACCAACTGTATAAAGGACACAAATATTACCAACAAAAAAGTATCTTAGTTAATAAGGCATATCACTTGGGTCTATTATTTCTATGCATACTGTTGTAACACTATAGATAGATGTTATCGAAATACGTGTATTTCATGTGTATTACTCCGTTCGGAAAAGGATGTCAAAAAATGGTCTATCTATAGTTCATTTTTGTGACATCCTTTTCCGAACGGAGGGAGTATTATATATAGTAAAGAAAATTGTCTGACCGTGGCAACGCACGGGCATTCAACTATGTCAAACAATATGTGATTTTTATTTATTTATGTGTATTTTATATTTACATGTGCAATATAAGTGATGATACAAAAGAGCACGTGGCAACGCACGGGCATTCAACTAGTAACAAGAAAAATAAAGTGTTTTCAGTACGTAAAAGAAAAGCTAGTTTCATGTTTTGGAAAACTAAGAACTTCCACACGTTCATGGTGAAACTATATGCGCCTTGTAAATTAGAGGCGAGAATACTCTTCGTATTATACTAATTTAGCATTTTGCTTTACCTGAATGATATAACATTCCACCTGACAAAGTGAAATTTAAAGCACGGCTCTGCAAACGAAACAGGAACAAGAACAAACCAGGAAACTCGATCGATCAGTAATCACGCAGTATTATGATTTATGATTAATCCAGCTACAAAGACTGCAGCACAAAACAACCACACCCAACAAAACAACACAAACTTTTATCGATCGATCAGTGGTGCAAGAGAGTCACGTTATACTCTATGATCGCGTCCCCATTGCCGGTGTCCAGGTAGTGCGTCCGGAGCAGCGCAAACCCGCGCGCCATCCGGAACGCGCCGCGGCCGCCGACGACGGCGAGCTCCCTGCCGTCGACCGTGACCGGGTTCCGCGAGAACACGACGAACGAGCTGCCGTTGTAGTCCGCGAGCTCAAAGTCGATGCCCATGACGAGCGACAGCAGCCCATCCTTCCCCGAGGACACGTACAGACCCTGCGCGCTCCCGACCACCCTGGACGTCCTCTCCGGCCCCTCTGTGAGGACGTCGTCGGTGGCGTAGACGGAGCTGAAGGGCGTCGGGTCGGCAGGACTCGCCGTGGCGTTGGCGCCGTGCGCGACGAGGACGGCCGTCGGGTCCTTGCCGCTGAGGGTGTCGTGCAGGTAGAAGTGGAGGGTGGTCACCTTCTCCGGGCCCAGCGGGTAGTCATCGCAGGCCGCGGGGGCGTACTATTGGAGGGAGAGGAGGAGGAGCAGGACGGCGAGCAAGGATGGAGTTTCCATGGCGTTCTTCGTTTTCAACTGAAACACTTTGGTGGGCAACGAACTATTATAGGCGAAGATCAAAATGCATATGCCTTTTTTTGGAATTAATTTACGGGGATAATAATGATTCGCATTAACAAAGAAAGAAATTATTACTAAAGTATTATCCTTCTGTGAAACGCTGGCAGCATGAATGCGCCTAAAATGCTGCCAAATAAGCATCCAAATTATTGGCCGCGATTATGGAAACAAATCATCTCTGTTCGCCCCCAAACACAGGACTTCACTGCATCACAGCATTTCTCCACAAACCATACCAGTGATTCAAGCTTGCACTAAAAAGTCAGAGCTGAAAATTACCATCAAGCAACAGGGTGTAGAACGTGACACTACTGAAGGCAGCATGCAGCTGATGAGTGCAATTGCAACTAATCTCAGATTCCTAGCGAACCTACCGAAAGTCCGAAACGCACCTGCTTCTGTGAATCAACCATGGGATACTTTATATCCAGAACGCTCGAACCTCAAATTCCTGGCGATATCTGGAGACATTGTAACAGCGGCTACGGCGGTCCGTGATCCCGACGCCGTAGTGCTCGACGCCGACGCCGCAACCGCTCGACAAGGCAGTACTCGCCGTGCTCAACCATGTGAACGAGCTTGGCGTCGACGCGCCTCCAGCCCCGGTCCTCGAGGAGCATCTTCTCCCCGATGACCTGTGAGTGCGGAGGCTATTCTTGTTCGGGCGACGGGACGCGGCAGGCGACGAGGTGTCCCGTGCAGTGGCCTCTGTCGTCAGCATGGAACCCGAGCCAGGCGTCGAGCTCGCCGTCGAAGACGGCCTGTCCTTTGAACGGCAACGCCGAAGTGCCTTGGTGCGTCCACTCGGTGGTCGTCGTTACGTCGTGTGGAAGGAGAATGTACTGAGGACGCAAGTGCGAATATCGGCCCACTTGGGCGCCGACACAAAGATGGTGCGCTCGCCCGCGTGCACCGCGTGCGCCTGGATCTGGTGGAGAAAGAATGGGGGCTCGTCATATGAAGAAAACCACAGGTGCCAGGCTAGGGCAAAGTCGTGGAACGGGTTTTGCGGGAGACGACAGCGTCTTGAGATGGACAGCGTCTCCGTCTTGATGTAGTAGACGACGGTGCTACAGTCGTCATCATCCATGTCCATGCTCCAATCACTACATCACGGTAAGGATTTTGGGGCATTTTGAAGTGCCCCAAAAAGTTCAATAAATGCCCTAAAAGCTTATTAGGGCACTTTCTTGAGTGCCCAATATACTGGTGATTGGAAAAGTATTTAGGGCAGTTTGAAAAAATGCCCCAAAATGTACACCTTTTAGGGCACTTCTGCGAAGTGCCCCGAATAGATTTTAGGGCATTTTGAAAACTGCCTCATCTACTTATTGGGGGCATTTCTCCAAAGTGCCCCAAAAGGTTTTTAGGGCATTGAAGTGCCCTAAAAACCTTTCAATGCCCTAAAAACCTTTTGGGGCACTTTAGACAAATGCCCTAATAAGTTGTTGAGGCATATCGGTGAAGTGCTCTAATAAGTTTTCGTGGCACTTATGAAAATTGACCCGAAAACTCAATATATGTTTTCCATATTACACAGAATTCATAAATAGGCAAATGATTCAAAATCATATATTCCACATCGTTATCACAATATACAGGACAGGGAATCAAACGTAACTCACTAAAGATTGGGAACTTCTTCAATTACATTAAGTACTTGACAACCGGTAAGAATAACCTCATGGCAATTGGTACGGTTGCTTCATGTAGCACTGGTACACGACACTGATCGAGAACTACAACTTGTACCGAACAGTACAATCATACGCCTGAGGCAGGAGAGAGATAGGGTGCCTGTATATGCTCGACGGCGGCGCAGAGGTCGGCGGAGTCCTTGACAGCTTAAGGTGGTCGACGATGTTCCAGAGGACGTCAAGCCTGCGCATGTAGTGGCATAGTCAACAAATAAACACAGATATTTCGCTGCAAAATCAAGAAATTAATGAAAAGTAGAAAGGGTTGGTTTTGCCAATAGGCATAAAAGTACCTGTTGCCTCATACTGGAAAATTCAGGAGGACCTGCAGCAATAACTGACTTAAATATATGGGGAAGTATTCCATCTTGCCCCTGTAAAATAGCAATAGAACACTGTGTGCATCAACACCAAATTTGCTGATGAGTGGCGAGCAGAAAACCAGAACGTGGGAATAACACAACAGTACGATGGGACCATTGCTGTACAACACAATTATCACAGAAACTGACCCTTGACTACTCAAAAGCAAGAGAGCATTAACTACCATTAGTGATTTGTTCATCTGGAAGCTTGGAGTAGCACAGTTAAAGTGTCGGGGGAGTATCCCCGGGTAGGGTCAAGGCTTGGCATAAGGTGGTGTTCGAAGTTGTGCCGAGGTACGGAAGGGCCGACCTGTTTGGGCCTGGGAAGGTCCGAGCTTCATCTTGACCTGGAGAGTACAGGCCGACCTATTTTGGCCCAGAGGGGTCCGAGGTATACTGTTGGCCAGGGCCGAAGTTCACTGTCCGAGCTATGTTCTGCCGACCTAACTACCTCAGTACGGTGGTTTGTGTTGTGAGTGCAGGAGAAGCTGTGGGGAGGATGTAAGATCCGCCCTAGTAAAAGATATTAAGCGCAAGACCAAGGTACGGCACATCCGTGCCAAGCTAACCGAGGTGATGGGCTGTAGGTCGGGCAGGAGTCAATGCTCCTGTCACTTCCAGCCGGGTACAAGAGCGCCTGACGCGGGAGCGTCTGTCAAGGAGCCTGGCAGAGGCGTGCTCCGGGTTCGGCGGGCCTGCACGTCTCCGACCGCTGACCACGCGGGATCTGGGAAAAGGCTACGAGGTAGCTCTGCCAGGCCACGTCCTGTCTCGGTCAGAGGGGACATGCTAGTTCTGCCGTTAGGCTACAGGAGATGGGCAAGCCACGTCTTGTCCCTGACCGAGGTACGGAGGTACGGTGGTGACCGTTGCAGAGGCATGGCAACAGTGTTCTGCGAGGGGCACAATGGTAACCCGGCTGGCCTATATAGTGGGCTTCACCCCCTCCTGCTAGAGAGCATCGAAGATAAAAAGGTCGATCCCCCCCCCCCCGCGCAGGAGCTAGTGGAGTAAGAGAGAAAGAAAGAGAGAGAGGAAGCTCGGAACACCCCGGAAACTTACCTCGGATTCACCTCGGAGTGCCTTCTTCCTCCCGTCTAGCTCCATCTTTTACCTCAAGATCTCACCATTGTAGCGCCATACAGCTCGAGGAGCAGGTTGTACTTGTCACTTTGAGCTATACACTGAGTAGGCTAGTGCTGCAGTAGGGGTTTTACCTCCTCGCGAGGGCCCCGAAGCAGGGTACATCGTGGTGTGTTTTGTGTTCTTGCTTTCTTGGTTCTTCGTCGTGTTCTTGCGTGTTCTTGCGTGTGCACTCTTGAGTGCATAAACCCTCCCCGGATTCCCCCAACGACCATTCGGCCCCAACTAGCCATACCCATGGCATCTGCCGTGATCCCACCACGACAGTTGGCGCCCACCGTGGGGCAGATTGAGGCGTTGGGTGGAGTTTCCATCCGGACGGGCTCCTCTGGGTGTGTTCTTTCTGGCCTTGTTACCAAGATGGCGAGTTCGCCTTTGTGAGCGACAATGCGGGGTGCTTCGCCGGCAAGCCTTTCCCCACCGATGGTTTCCTCATGATGCTCGGCAGCTTCCCCACTTACGTTGCTGTCGAGGTGGTTCGCGAGTACCCGGAGCAGGTGCTCGTGGACGACGAAACTCCTCTCCTGGCGGCTTTGGGTCGGCGTGTCACTCGCCCTCCGAGGTGTGTGGAGGTGATGATGGCTGGTACCAGGCCTGCAGCTAGCAAGGCAGATGCTGGCAAGGTCGCGCTAGCCGAGGTGGAGGCGACGCCAACCGCGCTGCCTGAGAAATCAGGTCGGACGGCGAAGTTTCCGTACGAGAAACCTAGTCAGAATGAGCAGTTGGGCATGCCAAGGGAAGAAGTTCCCTTAGAAGCTATCGTTGATAGGTTAGCTCGGCCACTCGCAGTAGAGGCAAGTGTGGAGCATACGGTGGCCGGGTTAGAGGCAGAGCGCCAGAGGGTGCTGAGAGAAGCTCGGTTGCTGGCCGAGGCTAAGCAGCAGTTCGATATGGAGCAGAAGGAGTACAATGCTGCACATGGTATAGAGGATGGTTTTACTCCGGTTGTGCGGCGTAAGAAAGCTGCTCTGCTCAACCGAGGCAAGGACCTCTATGGGGAGATGGCTAGGGCTGCAGTCTCGGGCTCGAGTAAGGCAACAAGTAGCAGGTCGGCTACTGGTAGGCCGGTGTATAGTTCACCAGCTAAGAACCTTAGAGCAGCCGAAGCAGTAAGGGCCGGGCTATCGGAGTTGACCGGAGATGCATGGCGTGAGCAGCAGAAGCGGCTCAATGAGTTAGTGCATGTGGCCAGCAAGCAAAATGAAGCCCTCCGCAAGGCCGGGCTTGGCGGTTCGCAGGCGGTCCATTCGATTAGGCCAGTTAGCCAGGGGTCCAAGGGGCAAGCCTCGTCTCCACACGTCGGAGGAGCCGATCGTGCCCGGAGTGTCACTTCAGGTCGGAACAAGGAGATGCAGCTGCAAGTGTACGATCCGGTGTTAGCTGGGAAGCAAAAGGTCGGCAACGCTAGCCGAGCCAATGGAGACCCCGGCCCAGGTGATGCAAGCCGAGCTAAGGCCGTTCAGCTCAGGGAAATCAGAACGGTGGGCAAGCAGCGTCGGCTGGCCGAGGTAAACCACCTCAGCCCCCGAGGCATCAGCAGCAACCCCGGCCGCAGGAGCAGTATCAGCAAGAGCCGGAGTATGTTCCGCAGCCGAAGAACGTCGGTCGAGGTGGCGACCGATATGATGATGGAAATTCAGCCATGGAGCGGGCTGGATTCTATAGAGTGGATGGTGCATTGGGAGAGCGTATCGGAGCTCGGACGTTGCCTACAGGTGATGCGCGCTACAAGCTAGATCGGATTTACATGTCCGAGAAGTTGGAGGAGGAAGGCCCTCCTGGTCCGGCGTGTTTTGGACCTCGGATCATGAAGGAACCACCTCCACCAGTGTCTCAGTTTCAGTTGGGTCGGAGTACCAGGCCGTACAATGGGAGCACCAAGCCGCAAGATTGGCTAGCTGATTATGTTTCAGCAGTATACATTGCGGGGGGCAATCGCCGATGGGCGGTCCGGTATCTCCCGCACATGTTGGAAGGTCCTGCTCGGATCTGGCTGAACAATCTGCCGGAGAATAGCATCGATTGCTGGCTGGATTTAGAGGAGGCATTCAATAGCAACTTCGCCAGCACTTACAGGAGGCCAAACCGACCTCAGCTTTTGCAGGCGTGCAAGCAGGAGGACAATGAGACTGACCGAGAATTCTTGACTCGGTGGAGCAATGTTCGGAACTCCTGTGAGGGAGTTATCGAAGCACAGGCTATAGCGTGGTTTGCTGATGGATGTCGGTATGGTAGCATGTTGTGGCAGAGGCTCCAGAGAGATATGCCAAAGACTCTGGCCGAGACGATTCGGATAGCTGATTCCTATGCCCTTGGCGATCCGATGCAGCCTCTGCTGGATGGGAATGCCCGGAACAGGAGGAATCCGATGAACAACCGCAACAACGGACCGAGGTTTGATAACCGTCAAGAGTTCGGGCAGAAGAGGAGAGAACCAGATTTCCAAGTCAATGCTGTAAACCCAAGTCAGTCCGGACCTGGAGGCGCCCAGAAACCGAAGACTGAGGGTCAGGCGTGGACTCCGAACCAGAACCAGAATCAGGGAGGTGGTGCGAAGCAGTGGCAGGAGGCCGGACCACCTGTGACTTACGAGTCATTGGTGAATGGACCATGTATCTATCATGGCAGGAATGGCAGAACACCCAACCATACCACTCTGCAGTGTAGTTTTCATCACCGAACCGCTGCAGAAGGGGCGAAAGCTGGGGCAAACCGGAGTGGGCCACCGAACCAATGGCGTAGACCTCAATATCCGAACACGCAGCAGCAGCATAAGCCGACCATAGCGGCGCAGAATCAGAGCTTAACCGGAGCAAATTCAACCCCGGTGCATGCGGCCCAAAACCAGAAGACGGTGCAGGCGAAACCGGTGAATGCAGTGAGTGCCCAGGGCAACAACAACAACGGTGGTGCCGGCCAAAGCCAAACGTGGTCCTTTGAGAATCAGAGGTATGAGAACCCCGGTAATGATTATAGGGAAGTACATCAGAGCTACGTGGTGTTTGTGACTGAGTCAACTGATAAGAAGAGTATGCTGAGGCGTGCCAAGGAGGTGAATGCAGTATCTCCGGCGGTGGTGAAATACATGAACTGGTCCGAGCAAGAGATCACTTGGAGCAGGCAAGATACACCTCGGATCATGCCGAGCCCTGGAAACTATGCACTGGTGGTGGATCCGACGTTTTGTGGGCCGACCAACAATGTGAGATTCACCCGAGTCTTGGTGGACAATGGGAGTGCCATAAATATCATGTACCGAGACACAATGGTCAAGCTGGGATACTCACCGAACCAGTTGCAGCCTAGCAGCTGTACATTTCACGGTATTGTGCCCGGGGTCTCTTGTGCACCTATGGGAAAGATTTGGGTCGACGTGGGTTTTGGTACCCGAGATAACAGCCGAGTTGAAAGTCTTGAGTTCGAGGTTGTGGACTTGCAGAGCCCTTACCATGCCTTGCTGGGAAGGCCAGCCTTGGCCAAGTTCATGATCTCCACTCATGTGGCTTACCTAAAGATGAAAATGCCGGGGCCCAAGGGAATAATAACCATTTCTGGTGACTACAAGAAGGCTATGCAATGTGCCTCGGCGGGATCAGTTTAGCCGAGTCCTTGGTGATCGCGGCGGAGAAGAAGCAACTTCAGAAGGTGGTGGCAATGGCGCAGTCTACTCAGCTCGGCATGTCCGGACTAATTACTCCGGACATGAGCGCTTCATTCGAGGTGCCCAAGGAGACCAAGAAAATCCCGCTGGACTCGGAGAACCCGGAGCGTTTCGCCATCATTGGTACTGGCATGGACGAGAAATAGGAAAGCGCGCTCTGTCACTTCCTCCGTGAGAATCGGGACATTTTTGCATGGTCGGCTAAAGACCTGCCAGGTGTTCCGAGGGAGTTGGCAGAGCACTCTTTGTTTGTTCGGCCAGAGGTGAAACCAGTGCGTCAACCGACGCGGCGGCTCTCAGATGACCGAAGAAAGGTGGTACTCGAAGAACTGGCGAAGTTACTGGCTGCAGGCTTCATCATGGAAGTGCTGCATCCGGACTGGATATCTAATCCAGTCCTCGTGGAGAAAAAGAAGGACGAACCGGCGGTAGTCAAGGTGTGGCGCATGTGCATTGACTTCACCAACCTGAACAAGGCGTGCCCGAAGGATCCCTTTCCTTTACCTCGGATTGATCAAGTGATCGATTCTACGGCTGGATGTGAGCTGTTGTCTTTTATTGATGCATATTCTGGTTTTCACCAGATCCCACTGAACACTGATGATCAAATAAAGACTGCCTTTATTACCCCGTACGGGGCGTATTGCTATCGTGTCATGTGTTTCGGTTTGAGAAATGCCGGGGCAACTTATCAAAGGTGTATGCAGAAGTGCTTACATTCTCAAATGGGCAAGAATGTGCAAGTGTATGTCGATGACATTGTTATCAAAACTAAAAAGAAGCATACTCTCATCGAAGACCTCGAAGAGACATTTGCAAATTTAAGAAAGTATCGGTTGAAACTTAACCCGGACAAGTGCACCTTTGGTGTCCCGGCTGGAAAATTGCTCGGTTTCCTCGTATCGAGCCGAGGTATAGAAGTTAACCCGGCTAAGATCCGAGCTATCGAAAGAATGAAGTTGCCGAACTGTTTAAAAGATGTGCAGAAGTTCACGGGATGCCTTGCATCTTTAAGTCGGTTTGTAAGTCGGCTAGGAGAAAAAGCCTTACCATTGTATCAACTTATGAAGAAAAGTACCAGTTTCACTTGGACCCCGCAGGCGGACGCGGCGTTCAATGAGCTGAAGAAGATGTTGTCCACTGCTCCGGTGTTGGCATCCCCTTTGCAGAATGAACCGATGTTGATATACATTGCGGCTACAAACCGGGTCGTAAGTGTTGCAGTGGTGGTGGAGCGAGACGAAGGAGGCAAATCGGTGCAGAGACCAATCTACTACCTGAGCGAGGTGATATCCACGTCGAAGCAAAACTACCCCCACTACCAGAAGATGACGTACGGAGTATACCTGGCGGTTAAGAAACTGAAGCATTACTTCCAAGAGCATCCCATGACGGTGGTATGTGATGCTCCAATCTCGGAGATCATCGGATGCAAGGACGCAACTGGGCGAGTTGCCAAATGGGCGATCGAGGTATCTCCATACACTCCGCATTATGAAAGGCGAGATGCAATCAAGTCGCAGGCGCTGCCGGACTTTTTATGCGATTGGGCCGAGATGCAATATGAGCCGCCCTTGCCGGACTATAATTATTGGAAGATGCACTTTGATGGGTCCAAGACCAAGGTCGGATTAGGTGCCGGCGTAGTCCTAACCTCGCCGAAGCAAGACCAGTTGAAGTATGTGCTGCAAATCCATTTCTCGGCGTCGAACAACGTGGCGGAGTATGAGGCCCTGATCCATGGGCTCAAGGTGGCAAAGGAGATAGGTGTCCGGCGTATAGAATGCTTCGGCGATTCAGCTTTGGTGGTGCATCAATCCACCGGCACTTGGGATGCGTTGGATGCGAACATGGAGTTGTATCGGTTTCATGTGCAAAAGGTGTCTGGGTTCTTCGAAGGATGTGAGTACAAGCACATACCTCGGGGGGAGAATGAAGCCGCCGACGTATTGTCCAAGCTCGGTTCATCCAAAGAACCGGTGCCACCGGGGATAGCGCTGAACCATTTGAGAACTCCTTCAATCAAGCCCTCGCCTGACTCCGAGTCAATTTTCTTACCGCCAAGTTCGGAGTCTGAGCCTATTCCTATGGAGGTAGACGTCGGATGCGTTTGGCCGGACTCGGGGACTGCTTCGCAGTATCCGAGGACTGATGGAGCTTTTCCTATGGAGATAGATGATGGGAACTTCGGGTCTGACCCGGGGACTTCGCACCAACACTCGGGGACTGGCCGAGCAATGGTGGAGGAAATCATGAAGGAGATCATGGCGACCGAACCAATGGAGATAGATGAGAGGCTTTTTCCTCTGCATCCAGTGCCGGAATGGGCGGAGCAGATCATGAACTTCATAGCCGATGGAAGTTTGCCAAGTGATACAACCGAGGCAAGGAGAATCCAGAGGAGAGCTAAGGGATACACCATCATCAACAAGGAGCTATACAAGAGAAGTGTGACCGAGGTGTTGCAGAGGTGTGTCGAACCAGCTGAAGGCAAGGAGATGCTTTTAGAAATCCACCAAGGAGAATGTGGACATCATTGCAGCACAAGAGCTCTGGTGGCCAAGGTGTTCCGGCACGGGTTCTATTGGCCCACCGCCAATGCCGATGCAGAAGATATAGTTCGGAAATGTGAAGGGTGCCAAAGGTTCGCCAAGCAGCAGCACATGCCAGCTTCGGCGCTCAAGACCATTCCTATCACGTGGCCCTTTGCAGTTTGGTGTCTGGACATGGTGGGAGAATTCAAGCCAGCCCGAGGCAATATGACTCACATACTGGTGATGGTGGACAAATTCACTAAGTGGATCGAGGTGAAGCCAATCCGAAAAGTGGATGGTCATACGGCGGTGACCTTTTTGAAGGAAATAATCCTGAGATATGGATATCCTCATAGTATCATTACAGACAACGGCACGAACTTTGCTGTCGGAGAGTTTGCTCGGTTCTGCATGAGTAAGGGAATTCGACTTGATGTAGCCTCGGTGGCTCACCCACAGGCTAATGGGCAAGTAGAGAGGTCAAATGCATTGGTATTGGCCGGAATCAAAGCTCGGCTATAGAACCACTGTTGAAAACACCGGGGTGTTGGATCGATGAGATACCAGCAGTTCTGTGGGGTCTAAGGACCACACCGAACAGATCAACTGGCTATACGCCATTTTTCATGGTCTATGGGGCCGAGGCAATGCTGCCAACCGACATTGAATATGATGCGCCCAGAGTGGCAATGTACACAGAAGCCGAGGCTAAAGAAGCTCGGGAAGATGCTGTAGATTGCTCGAGGAAGCAAGAGAATTGGCCTTATCTCGGTCAGCAATATATCAGCAGGGTCTCCGACGTTATCAAAGTCGGCATGTAAAACCCCGAAAGTTTAATGAAGGAGATCTAGTGCTGAGGCTTGTTCAGCGCAGCAAAGGTCGGCACAAGTTGTCACCTCCATGGGAGGGACCATACATTGTGAGCCGAGCTTTGCACAATGATTCGTACTATCTTATAGATGCACAGGAGCCAAGGGGAGATGGGCTGGACAGACCCGATGGAGCTTCAGCGTCCATGGAATGTAGCTCTACTCCGACCCTTCTACTGTTGAAGGAAGTAATGTATGTACCTCGGCTGATCTTTAAATAAAAACTTCGGCACCTCGAGAGTGAGCTCGGGGACTGCCTCGCTCTTATGATTGCATGTTTCTTTTTGTTTGTACTCTTTCTTCGTTCGTATGCCGAACTATTTTGAACCTCGTCTCAAACTTCAAGTACTGTATGCTATGTAACTAATCTTGTGACTCGACTGACGAACGCCAGCATGGCAGTCAAGAGCAAAGACGAAAGAACATGGGAAACATGAAAATGAACTCGGGGACTCGGTCCAAAAAGACAGTTCGGCATATGTCGTTTACTAACCCCTGTTTTTACTTCTTTTTTATGTCGGATGACTTTGAAACATACCTCGGAATTTACCAAGTACTGTATGCTATGAACAACAATCTTGTGACTCGACTGTCGAACGCCAGAATGGCAGACAAGAGCAAAGAATGCCAAATATAGTAAACACGAAAGTAAACTCGAGCAATCATTCAAAAGGATTCGACATAAAGCTTAGAAAAGCATGGTTCGAATAAGCATGATAGTAATAGAGGTAGCAAAGGAACTACTTAAGTTTGATTACATCTGCGTCCCGGCATACCGGGGATTTAATGAAGTTTTTTGGCCAAGCATAAGTTCAGGTCGAGGCATCAGGAATTACGTCGGCAGCAGCCGATGTAGCAGGGATTTCGTCCGGAGCCGAGGTAGCCTGGGAAGTGCTGGCAACGTCGGCAGTAACCTCGGCACCAGGTTGTGGAGAAGCCTCGGTTTCTGCTTCGCGGGTTTCACCGCCGTCACCTTGCTCGGCCTCGACGTCGGATTCTGTTTCGTATTCCTCGTCTTCTGGCTCGTAATCCTCGGCGTCGGAGTAGGTGTCTCCTTCGCTCAAGTTCTTCGTGGTGGCATATCCAGCAAAGTAGTTGGCCATCTTTTGGCGGCGCGCGACAAGGATCGGGTCGGACGACCAAGGTGAGCCTCGCCGGAGAGTGTTCATCTTCTCGAGGTCGATCTTCTCGCACCAAGTCATGATAAACCTGAGAGCGGCATCAGCTCCAGCGCGAGCTGAAGATGAGCGCCACTCTCGCAATCTTCTTTCGGTGTCGCGAAGCTGGGCGGCGAGCTCGGGCGTAGATTTGGGAGCGTCGGCAAGAGGCCATAAGGCTCGGAAAGCAGACGCACCTGCATCAAGAAGTTCCGACCCAATGGTTTTCAAGGGATTGATCCGAGCCTTGATGGCCACGATGTGGTCCTCAACGGTCCAGACGGGGTTCGTCTCGTTACGCCTCTCCCTGTGCCGAGCAGTGATACTGCGGGCCGAGACTTGGGTGTAGGTGAAATGCTCTGCAGAAGGATAGCATGTTAATAATGAAAGAGATGGTTCGGCAGAGAACCAATGGTGCGGAGGACAAAGAAAAGTTAAGGGAGGCAAGAAACTTACCGTCCATCTCGCGGTTGATAGTTTGCAGAGTCGGGAGAAACTGGTTGACCTGCGCTTGCAGAGCTTCCAAAGCCTCTGTGGCCGAGGTGGCGCGGGTCTCGGCTAACTGGAGCGCTTCCTGGTGATCCTTGGCGGCATCCTCCCGAGTTTCTTCTCTGTTTCAACAACACTGGCCTTTTCCGCCTGCAGCTGCTCTTTTTCAGACGTCCGCAGCTCAGTGATGCGCTTGAGTTCCTTTACCAGACGAGCTACTTCGGCTTTTTCTTGGCTAGCTTCATCCGAAGTTTTTTCGCTGCAAGGACGGCCTTGTGCTCGTCGTGGAGTTTCTTGTGGTCAAACAAGAGGGTATGAAAGATGTCCGTGCGGACGTTCATAGTATTCTGCAAGGAAGAAAAACATAGCTCGGTTAGAAAGGCTATACCTCGACAAGAGTCTCGGGGACTCGTACCCGAGGTGCATGCTAAAGTAAGGTAAAATGGTTTGGATACGTCGGATGAAAATTGAAAGTTGAGATTCAAGCCAAACAATTTTAACTCCGGCGGAGCGTCAATAGTTTACCTCGAATCTCGGGGACTGGGAATGGTGGATATTAGATGAGATACTGCATGAAAGTAAAGAGAATAGGACTTACGTCGATGTTTTGAGCAGCACGCAGGGCAGCGACTTGTAGGTCGTGTACGCTTCGGCCGCAGGCGCTGTTTCCCGCAGGATGCTCAGCCACCGGAGCAGCTAGGGAGGCCGAGGAGACCTCGTCTGCAGAATTCCAGTCTGCATTGTAGTGTTCCAAGGAGCCGAGGCTCTGGTCACTATCAGTGCGCAGAGGAGGATATCCCCACGGACCGCCCTGCTCGATGCCCCTAACCGAGGCCTCCAAGGCCAAAGCAGCCTCGGAGTTTGAAGCAGGCCGGTTATCCAATATAAGAGATGTCCTCCGAGCATATTCTTCGGCCGGAGGAGCAGTCTCATCAACGGGTGCGGCGAATGGAGGAATTCGGCGTGTCACCGGGGAGGAGACCTCGGTGGCATCCTTGAAGGAGAAGAGATAGTCAGGGTGCCAGACCCAGATGTTGGTTTGGGGGTGACCTTAGACTTCACCGTCTCTTTCTCTTTCTCCTTGCCTTTCTCCAACGGCAAGGTAGTCTGGCGAACTGGTTTTTGGGGCTGCTGCTTGGGCTGCTGCTTGGGCTGTTGCTTCTGCTGAAGCTTCTGCTGTTGCTGTTGTTGGTTGCGGGCAGTCTGGCTGCGGGGGGAGAGTCGAGGCTCCGGCAAGGCGGTAGCCGGAGTTCTGGCGCGATTGATCCCCGCATCCGTTTGAGGACGCGGAGAAGTCTGACCTCGGGTAGGGGCAGATTTCTCCAAGGCCGGGCCAGACCTCGGTGGAGGAGATCCGGGGCGAGAGTTCGTCGGGGTGGTGTGGCTTCAGAGGCACCAACGGGTGCAGTCATGGAGGATACCTCCTGATCCACGTCTATGGGTCACTGCAACGAAGGGAAGATGGTTAAGTGTTAATACCGAGGTAATATGTTTAAGCAACAAACATGTTGGCTATAAGGGCAAAGCATTACCCATCCGAGGTAGGAAACCTCTTGCCCCCTCGGGCATGAGGAGGATTTCCGGACTTCTTCAGCCGACGTCTCTTGACCGGAACCTCAGTGGGTCCGGAGGCTCCAGTGGCGGATGGTTCGGCGGCCGAAGTTGCGGCACCAGCGCGTTTCCGGCTGGTTGCTGGAGTAAAGTTCGGAAGGTGAGGAAGGCAGGAGATAGGTACCGCGTTTATTGGTTCCATGACGAGAAATCCCTCATCGTCATCCGAAATCTCTTGAACTGAAGCTTGTGCTTGAGGCTTACCCGCGGTGGTGACGCGGGCCGAGGCAATGGGCATGTAATCCTCGTTGTCAGGATCCACGTTGGATGGTGGGTCCTCGACAGGGAGATCCTTGCCGAAGTGGTCCGCAGGATGGACTCCATCCTCGGCGGTCTGGCGGGAGAACAGCTATATGGCAGACACATGAAAAGGAGTTAGGGAGAAAATTATCAAGATGAACGTAGGTGGCAAGACCTCGGTGGTAAAGGAGTACCGAAGAAAACGTCGGAACAGCGTACCTGTTTTGGTGGCTTGGTCCTGTAGTGGGGTTCCCTTCCCCATGTCCAAGCGTCAGAGATCTTGGACTTGGTGATAGCTCGGACTCGCCGAGCTACCGCGGCGTTGTCCAGTGCAACGTGCGTATGGCGGGTTGGATCATAAAGACCGCTCATGTGGCAGATCTTGTGAGTCCTCGCCTGGAGAGGGGAGACCCTGCGCTTCACGAATGTGCAGGCCAGATCGTCAGCCGTCAGGACTTTCCCGTCGTTCGCAGGGTCCTCCGGGTCCTGCCATTTCGCAACATACCCATGGATGGACTTGATTTCGCCGCGTGAGGGGAGTGTAGTCCCAGTTGAGCGGTTCTGTAGGAGGGCTGAGGTTAAACGTCGGCAGGTTGAGGAAGTCCTCTTCGCCGGAGTTCTTCACGTAAAACCACGTCCGGAGCCACTTGCGAACGGTGTCCGGAGTAGCGATACGTGGGAAGATGGAGTTTCGGCGAGGAGCTACGATGGCTGCTCCGCAGGCGGTTAGTAGCTTGGGCAGATCCTTGTTTTTCGGATCCGGGATCACTTGCCGCTTAAGTTGGAAGTAGCGAGAAAAGAGGTCTACCGTGGCTTTGAGGCCGAGGTATCCCTCAGAGAAGGAAACGATGCAGGAGAGAGTGGTGATGGCGTTGGCGGGGAGGTGATGAACCTGGAGTCCGAACTTGTCGAGGAAGCTCCGGAAGAAATCACTAACGGGCAGTCCGAAGCCGCGCTGGAAGTGCGCGACGAAGACCACCCGTTCCCCTTCCTTGACTTGAGGCTCGAGTTCGCCCTCTGGCAGGCGACACTCTACCCCGGCGGGAATCCGCCGAGTCGCCCTGAGCCACTGGATTTCGTCCGGAGTTACATCCGAACCTTCCCAGCCGGCTCGTTCTCCGACCTCCAGTTCGAGGTCTGGAACCTCGGTTTGTTCCGAAGTCTCAGGAGGAGACATCTCGGCAGAATCAATCTGCAGAAGAGTGCACAGAAGTTTAGCAAAAGAAAAAGTAAATCTGGAATCTAAGGCTATATCTGGCTAACTCAGGAGGAGTTGGACGGCTATCTAATGTACCCAGAGGCACATATATGCTAGGCGAACGTCAGTCCGAGGTATGAAACTCGTTTCTACCCAAAAAAGTATGCGAGTAAGATCTACCGGAGGAGGTAAATAGAATTTTATTCAAGAACATATGAAGAACCAAAGCGCGAAGAGGAAGAAACCTAGGGCAATGCCTAGGGTATCAAGAAAGGGAGTGCATACCGTGAAAACGAGGTGCTGAAGGGCGGCGCCGGTGACGCGGTCGCAGCGGCGACGAAGGAACTGCTCGTCGGCGACGGCGGGAACACGTTTCTTCTCGACTGGAAGCAGCAGCACTGGTGGCGATGGAGGCGAGACGGCGTGAAGGAGGAAGAAGATGGCGAAGTTGCCCGTGGGGCCCTACTTATAGCCGCGTGCGGTAACTGCGCGGTTATCGGGAAGGCGCGGGATCGTGTGCGGTGGGCGCACGGTTACGCGGTTTGTGGCCGCACGATCAGCCACATCGTGGGCCGCAGGGTGGCAACCGCCTACCCCGGATTTCCTGCGCTGGTCAGCGCGAGAATCGAGGGGTCGTGGGCGGTCAAGTACTTGAGTGCGCAGGTGCGCTGTTCGGTGGGTCCGGCTGACGAGGGCGGCGTGTGGTCAGAATCTGCTTGACAGAGGTCCGGATTCCGAAGCCCGGGCAGATATTCCTCGCCACGTGCCTCGGAAAATCTGGAGGCAAGATTGTGCCGAGTCAAATAGCTCGGAGAGTTCAGTCCGCATATCTACCTCGGATTGGATGGTGGTGTGTGGGAAGTACCTCGGAGTAACTATGTTGGAGGTCGGTTAGGAGGAGGTGTGCTGCTTGTTTTTGAACCTGCTACAGCCCTCCGTCCGAGGTCGTAGGACCGCACCAGCTTCGGGGACTAGTGTCAGGGGAGTATCCCCGGGTAGGGTCAAGGCTTGGCATAAGGTGGTGTTCGAAGTTGTGCCGAGGTACGGAAGGGCCGACCTGTTTGGGCCTGGGAAGGTCCGAGCTTCATCTTGACCTGGAGAGTACAGGCCGACCTATTTTGGCCCAGAGGGGTCCGAGGTATACTGTTGGCCAGGGCCGAAGTTCACTGTCCGAGCTATGTTCTGCCGACCTAACTACCTCAGTACGGTGGTTTGTGTTGTGAGTGCAGGAGAAGCTGTGGGGAGGATGTAAGATCCGCCCTAGTAAAAGATATTAAGCGCAAGACCCAAGGTACGGCACATCCGTGCCAAGCTAACCGAGGTGATGGGCTGTAGGTCGGGCAGGAGTCAATGCTCCTGTCACTTCCAGCCGGGTACAAGAGCGCCTGACGCGGGAGCGTCTGTCAAGGAGCCTGGCAGAGGCGTGCTCCGGGTTCGGCGGGCCTGCACGTCTCCGACCGCTGACCACGCGGGATCTGGGAAAAGGCTACGAGGTAGCTCTGCCAGGCCACGTCCTGTCTCGGTCAGAGGGGACATGCTAGTTCTGCCGTTAGGCTACAGGAGATGGGCAAGCCACGTCTTGTCCCTGACCGAGGTACGGAGGTACGGTGGTGACCGTTGCAGAGGCATGGCAACAGTGTTCTGCGAGGGGCACAATGGTAACCCGGCTGGCCTATATAGTGGGCTTCACCCCCTCCTGCTAGAGAGCATCGAAGATAAAAAGGTCGATCCCCCCCCCCCCCCCCCCCCCCGCGCAGGAGCTAGTGGAGTAAGAGAGAAAGAAAGAGAGAGAGAAAGCTCGGAACACCCCGGAAACTTACCTCGGATTCACCTCGGAGTGCCTTCTTCCTCCCGTCTAGCTCCATCTTTTACCTCAAGATCTCACCATTGTAGCGCCATACAGCTCGAGGAGCAGGTTGTACTTGTCACTTTGAGCTATACACTGAGTAGGCTAGTGCTGCAGTAGGGGTTTTACCTTCTCGCGAGGGCCCCGAAGCAGGGTACATCGTGGTGTGTTTTGTGTTCTTGCTTTCTTGGTTCTTCGTTCGTGTTCTTGCGTGTTCTTGCGTGTGCACTTCTTGAGTGCATAAACCCTCCCCGGATTCCCCCAACGACCATTCGGCCCCATCTTAGCCATACCTATGGCATCTGCCGTGATCCCACCACGACATAAAGATACCTCAAAGATCCTTTCATTAGATATGCAGTTTCTATCCAACAAAATTGCGGATTTTAAATTATCATACAATTCCAAAGATAATTATCTGGGGCATTCAAGTTAGCATATATGAGCATGGTTTGCATCAGTTCAAAGAAAATCCCCAATTGCGTTAAATCATACTTCGTAAGATGCATTGCTCAAAACTAAAATTAGGCAGTAGAGTAGTCAAATCCAGATTGAATTATGCCCGCAATCCACATGAACACAATAATTGCAAGGGGAAGGTACAAACAACAAAAGATTGATAAGTAAGTATATAGTAAATTATTACCTCCTGCATGGGCGCAGAATATTTAACAGAGAGCAAACCATGTGCCAACTTTGTCCTGAAAAGAGAGTAAACAGTGTAAGTACATGTATACTACGGCTAGTACAAATGTCACTGGAACATGTAAAACTGGATCATGTAAACCTGCTGGCAAGCCCTGGAACACCTGCCAAATGGCAGTACATGTGTTAGAACTTGGAAAATCAAGCATTTCCAGAGAAGGTTGCAAAATATAGCATAGGTTGCAGATTTTGATGACAATCAGACCATTTTAATGTTGTGCAAGACAAGGAAGCAAAGTGTTTTAACGGAAACAATCAAACAACTACACTAACAAAAGTATGACTGCAAAGAATATTTTTGGGGGATATTATTAAGAAAAGAGGATGCACATTTTCATCCTTGTATTCAGGGCATAAGAAATAGAAAAAAATGGCATACCTTATTTCCTCATATTAGTCACTTGTTCTGGAAACCATCCAAGTTGTGATTAGCATCTAGAGTAATGCATAAAGCAAAGGAGAACCGATAGATGATTATGTCAGATGAGTTCATAATACAGAAGCAAAATGATTTTACTTCGATGAGAAAGAGTAAATGTAAGTGGAAAGGTTGTTTGGTTTAGCCACATCATTGTAAAGCAGGTCACTGCAGATAAATAATGGTTCTGTATGCATGTCCGTATTAATCATCAGACTTTTAATCAACATATTATAGGTCATCCTGAATTTGAGGGAAGCTCAGTAGTCAACAAATACAGTCATATTCAGATAAGTATATAATTTTAACTAGACCAAGAGGTTTGGTCAAGATGAATATCTTACAATCGAACTGGGTTTCTATGTGATTAGGGGTTCTGGCTGCTGCTTTGCTTACCTATCTGGCACACCCGTGTTCTCCTAAATAGAATCAAGCAAATCACACCTGGATGTTGGTAGACTCACCTTCTTTGTAAGCAGCAGGATCAATTCAGCATAGAAATAGAACAACAGAAGCATAAGCCAATTAACAACAAAAGAGAATGGGATGCCCCACATATTTCGAAACGCCCAGAGATGAAAAGAAATAATTTAACAGAATAATATTTTTCAAATCATCTTTAGCATGTTGAGCTAAGAAACAAACAAATACAGCAGAAACTTCGCTCCTTATCTAACCAGCTATAGCTTAAGAACAAGCAAGAAAAACATCTATATCATCTAAAACAGCAAGCAAACTTGCTAATCCAAGCTATTTCATCAAGTAAATAATATATTTATCAACAAAAAATACATGCACTGTAGTGTTTCATCTACACATAAATCGCAAAATCAAATATCTAAAGGATTATAAGATCAGCACAGATGGTTGGATGAGTAGATCATCCAAACAGGATATCCAGACTAGACAACACTTCACTTAACCATATCTTGTATGCAGAAATTGTACAAACTGCTAGCCAGCTAGTCTAGTCTACAAAAGATTAAAGAGTATTGGCAATTTGGCATTTGCAGTTGCAGACCGGCCAAACTGCCATGTCCATAGCACTGGAAATGCCACTCATCTAATACAAGCTAGCTCTATGAGACAGAATGGGTGAATTAAGCAAAATCCCTACTATCAATTCCAAATAGTAAAAACAGGTCCTACATTAGTGCTCTAAAATTGCCAAGTGAACATGGACATGACAGAAACATGATCTTCCAGTAAACAACAATGCGTACCTCACTATAATTGTATAGCATGGCTCAACCCTGGAATAATGAGAAAATGAATCAAATGATTCGGCTCGATGGAATGGATCCTGTTCAAACATCTAATACATGAAGGAAATAGGCAAATAGCACTAACATAACCTACTCATGCATCACATATTGATAAAGGGGCTAGGAGAGGGCAATTTTACATGAAGGATCACCCAACCAGCGCGTGGCAGAGCTAGCCTAGAATTCAAGCAATCCTTATTTTTACACCCATTAAATCCCAGAGTTGTACCCTCATGTTTGGAGGAGATGGAATGTCAGCATCATCCGATAGTAGAAATGAATAGTCCCGATTATCCTTAAGTGCCTCAGCCTTCTTTTTTACCTGCATTGCAGCTGCTATTTCTGACCGCACTGGACAAAGTTTAGACGAAGAAATGAACAATGCAGTGAAGATATATCCTTTGTACCTCATTAACAATCTTCTGTTTCTGGTGAAATCTATTTGTTTTATATTGCACTCTTGAAGATGATGGAATGTCCTTCTACATACATATTACCTACAATTAGTAAGTGCTGGATCAACAATAATTAGGATCAGATGTAGTACCACATACTCCAGGAGGTCTTCGTTCTCTGGGCACTGTGTTCTGTATCTCTTTCATCGACTTCCTTTCTTCAATCACTCGCTGGGAAATCACCGGCTTGGAGGGCCCAAAGAAGGAGCCAAAACTACACAAGTGGCATACATACTGAAACGAGATCTCATGAATCTCAATAAATACAAAAGCAGGACCAGCTATAGTTTAGTATGAGTAAAACAGGGGCAAACAACAGCTGCATGAGTGCAAGAACTAAGACTAGAATATAGACAAATCCCCTTATAAATCTTGAAGATTTGTGTCCCGTAGAAAGCATATGAAAATCGATTCTCCATCACCATACTAAAATCAGTAAGATGAAACATAGAATTTCAAGTGGAAAACAATATTGCAAGATAGGATAGCATGCCAATCTGTCCAGTATGATAACTTTATAGTTTGAAGACAATATAGCCAAAAAATGATCCCGACCCTCCTCCCACAGTCAGCACTAAAGATCGTGATAGAAGGTATGCGAGAAGGACTCATTGCTTGAATACAATAAAATGCTCGACAAAGTGTAGAAGAGGTGCATTGCAATTCAGAGACACTTACTTTGCTGGAGGTGGTCTCCTGTCATACGAGGAAGACGAGCGACCAGCTGTGCTGGCACCGGCACCCAGTGCCCTCTGCCTAATCTCCTCCTTTTTTTTTTTTTGCGGGAAAGATACACTGAAGTGTTACAGAGCTCATACAGAGAGATCCCTCAAAGAAAGCAAAATTACAATGAGGTCCAGAGGATCCCGGTGTCGAAGACGAACCACAGCACGTATCGCCGGCGCGCCGCCACCACTCCATCCACGCGAACGCCTTGGAACAGATGGAGCCCCTCCATGGCCGGGAAGTCGACGAAGCTCAGCTCCACCGGAGCCTCCATCCTGTGTCGCCATCTTCACCACCCTGCAACAAAACAGCCGCACCTTCCAGAAGATCAACATCCGGAGCCGCCGCAACTCGAGCTCCGGCGAGGGTGGCCTCGCACACCAGATCCGAAGACCTGCGAGCAAGCCCTAGACAAGGGGTCCACGGCGGAGCCGCCGAGAGCTCCGACGCCGAAGAGGAAGACCCCGCCAGCAAAATCCACTCCAGACGCGCCGCCACCTTCCCGACGCCTCCGGCTAGATACCCACGCCGCCCTACGCTATGTACACGGTGGGATCCGGGGTTCCCCCACCCTCCCGCCGCCGAAGCGGCCGACGGAGAGGTGGGGCAGCCGCCGGATCGCCGCCGGTGAGGTGAGCTCGCGAGAACGCCCAAAGATCGCCTCTCTCTACTGTTACGGGAGAGGATAAGGTCCAAGGTCTGTCCCTGCCTAATCTCCTCCTTTAACCGTTCTTTAATTTGAAGGAACTCCTGCTGACCCTCCGGCGGCTCTTCCTCCTCGACATATCCTGACCCTCCGTCCTCATAGTCATCTTGACTATAGTACTCGTCCTCATACTCATCCTCTGCTGCCCGACGATAACCCTATACGGAAAGGAGAGAAAGAAATGCAGCTGTCAGTATATCACCAAAGGAACGGATATTCATAACGGTGCATGGGTCTAGATGCACCCACTATGTATTTTATTTTTAATTTTTTTTTCAGAATGTCAAAAAATTCCGAAAAAAAATCCGGATGCAAATTACAGCGTGATGTGTTAGCACAAAAATTGGCATGGTGAAAAAACTTTTTTTGCAACCTGTACAAAAAAGACAAATTTCGGACACGTACATATACTTTTCGGTATGTCCGAATTTGTCTTTTTTGCACAGGTTGCAAAAAACTTTTTTTCACCATGCCAATTTTTGTGCTGAGTGCAAATATGTTGGACTACATGCAAATATTTTTTTTCGAATTTTTTGACATTCGGAAAAAAAAATTCTGGCTAGCGGGTGCAGCTGCACCCGCTAGCCAAATCGCCGTGTCAGCACCAAAGGAATGGCTATACTACTATATAGTATGCTACTGTATGCTAGTTTTACAGAGGTGAAAAGGTGTTCCCGTATGAAAGATATAACAAAGAGAGCCCAAAATCTTGAACATAACTCAATGCAAATGGTACAGTAGCAAGAGTTAAATGTCGCGTGTGGAGTGCTAACCCACTTCCAAAGGTGAAGGAAAAGGTTCCACATCAACATGAATCTGTTCTTTGAACATGGCAGAATGCAAAGAAATATTAACATTTTTAGAAAGTGATACATCCACTTTGAAGATAGGGCTATTTCTCAAGTACCCTACTACCCTCGTTATCATTAATACACACAAGCATTGACCGGAACCTGGAGCTTATTCAAACTGACTAACCAAGGCATCAAAATCGGCAACATGCAGAGAAATATAATGCCTGCATGCACCCTGCATCAGCAGCTATAACACCCAAACAGTCCTCCCCTGATCCGGATTTTCAATTCATGAATTTGATCAAACAATTAAAAGATTACGACAGGAGGCGGAAAATCATACGAGAAATTATATGAATAACTGCTGCCCCACAAACACAAGAACAGACTCAAGTTACAGCAGGAACACACGGCAAGGACCAACAGCTAGTGGGGTGCATCTCAGTTACATTTTGCAGCATGGAACAATCAGTGATAAGGCATCAGGAAACTTTTAGAAAACTGAAAACACCACAATACAGTATCGTAGCAAACTGATAGAAAAATCAGCAATGCACAATTCAGCTCATACCAAGCAAGCTGACAGACTGACAATATATTACCGTTGCAAGTGCATCATATCATCACAAATCAGTATTACACAATGCAGCACATAGCAATTCGTACAATGTAAGCTGACAGACTGGCAGTACTCTCAAAAGTCTAAGAAATTTCATACACACACAAAGTTAAGTTGTCCATATGGCCACCTTGCAATAGCCCCCAATCTCAACAATCAGACTAACACCACAGTCTAAACAGACACCAACTCTGCATTATCACCACCACAGCAAGAAGATCTAGCTCAAACAGATTGGCTTCACTCACATAAACCCGGCATGAGCACCGAGCACACATACAGTTCTAGAATGGGCGTGGAGACGGAGAGAGCACTTACTTGGCCTGCGATTTCCCCTTGGGCAGGACGGTGTGGTCCACGGCGGGCCTGATCCTCCAGGCCTCGTTGAGCTCAACCTGCGCGAGAAATTAGTGCGGTCATAACTGGAGCCGAACCAGCAAGGGTACGTGCGAATGGATCGAGCAGCACGCAGAGAAATTGGGCGAAACACGAGGAGCTCGAAGTTTACCACGAGCCGGGACACATCATCTGCGAGGAAGAGACCATGGACGCACATATTTGAGCCGGTGAGAACCCAAACATCTCAACGATTTGTAGAATCTCCTCGCTGCACCAGACACAACACATGCGAGAATTAAAATCGGACTGAGGAAACCGCTGAGGGGATCGGGAAGAGGAAACCAGTCGGGTTGGTGGCTCACCAGATTTTGATGATGTCGAGCTTGTCGAGGCGCTTGCGGTTGATCTTCGCGTGGAGCGTGGCCGCCATCCTGCGCACGCGGGGAAACAGAACAGGAGTCAGTCAGCGGCCGGATCGGAGCAGCGGCGGCCGGCGGGCGAGCGAAACCCGCATTGGGGACGGATCGAGCAGGAACAGCGGAGAAAACCCGGAACCAAACAATCCCCCGGAAAACTCGGCGGAAAAAAGCGGAATCAGTGGCCGCCGCCACGAGGCCGGAGAAGGAAGGGAGGGACGCACCATATCTGGCCGAGCGGCGCCTTCCGCGCGAGGAGCTGGTGCGAGTAGAACATCCTCGCGGCGAGATGGGGGAGGAGGCGGAGGCGCCGCGGAGAGCACGAGAGTACGGAGGAGCGGCGGAGCGGGTGGGGGTTTTGTCAGGGGTTGGGTTGCGTGCGGTTCCTTCGGAGTGGGGAAGATGGCTTGGGTAGTTGTGTTGAAAGAAGTTCATATAACCCCACAAGTATTGGAGTTTGGACAGAGCACCCCCTTAACTTTAAAATGGCACACTTAACCCCCCTAAGTATCCAAAACCGGGCAATTGACCCCCTGGCCCCTTAGTAAGCTGTTTTGCAGGCGGTTTTGCTGACGTGGATGCTAGTTTTGTGTTAGCTTCCCCTATTCTTCAGCCACCCGTCTCCATGTCCATGCCCACCGCGTCGTGGCCTTTGGATGCAGACGATCAGCAACTTCCAAGGCGTCAGTGCTTGGCGGCTTGGACCACCTCATGCTTGCCCTCGTTGTTATGGGTCGGCTCACCTTTGTCGCCGGTCACCGCGGTAAGGATGGATGGCGGCGGATGGGGGCGCCCGACGCGGACCAGCGGACGCCGTGTCCCGCGCGATGGCGTGGCTGCTGCTTGCGGCCTACCTGCAGCTCGAGTGTGGCCGCCCTGCCCAGCGTGCCTCCCATCCCATCGGTCTCCTGGTCGACGTGCGCCGCCCCTCGCGCACCACTCCAGCGCGCCTTGTCGGCAGTCTCCCGGTCGGCATGCGCCGGCCGATCCTTGCCTCGCGCGCCACTCCTCCCCTGGTTTCCCGGCCGGAGTGCGGCGCCCCAAACCTGCGGTTCCTGCCCAAGTATCCGAGCAAGGAGGAGCGTGCTGGACACGGTGCTCCAATAACGTTTTGCAATGTAAAGAGCACGTCGTACGTGCTGTGCTGGGCTCTTGGCGCTTGTCGTGAGACATGCCGTCGAGAGACCCGGACGGAAGAAGGACGACGATCGGCATCACAGTTCACAGGCGAACTGGTCGTGAAAATCGTTGGCAAGCTGGCCGTGATTGAGGCGACCACCACGGCCATGCTGTGGGCTGCTCATCACGCTCGCCGCAGGTCACTACCAAACGGGCACCACGTCGCCGTCTTCACCGGCATACAGCGCCGATGTTGTCGGGGCGCGGCTGACGCTGTCTTCAACACCGCGAACATGAAGGTGCCGGGGAAGCCACCCGAGATGAGAGTATGAGACACCTCCGGCACCGCCGTGGCGCGTGGTCGGGCGCGCCCGTTGAAGCTATCGAGCTGCTACCCTGCAACGACGGCCGCCGCTGCTCCGGTGACTGGTGCGGCATGTGCATCTTCATGGCGGCTGCGGTGACTCTTGCAACAGCCGGCGCGCCACGGGCAAGGCGAGGAAGCAGCAGGGAGGTGGACGGGAGCGGCTGGCCTTCGTCGTCGCTGCCGGCGGCGCAACACGAGGAAGCCGTCCACGGTCAACGAATTGCTCGCTTGCGCGCATGTCCATCTAACCAAAACCGCCTTTGATACAGCAAAACCACCGTGAGGGGCTAATTGTCCGGTTTTGCAAACATAGGGGGTTAAATGCCACAGTTTAAACATAGGGGGGTTAATCGTCCCAAACCCAATACATAGGGGGTTATCTGGACTTCTTTCTAGTTGTGTTGTGGGGGAGTGGCAGATCGGAGAACAGTACGCGCGCGGAGGTAATATCGGTAATCCAGCGTGCCGCCCGGATCGCGGTGCGGCCCCACCTCTGCTGTGATGCTGTCCTGCGTGCGCGCGGTACAGCACCCATCGCGTTGGCTCGCACCTTTTTTTACCAGCTGTGTTTGCCCTGATCACCTCCGTTAATTTTTTAGGAGAATACGCGTATTATTATATCTGTTTCAAAATAGATGCATTTGGATTAATAACGTTCCTGCTTTTCTCAAAATAGACCCCATCTTTTGGGCACTTAAAGACGCCATCTTTTGGGGCACTTTGATAAATGCCCCTAAAGACCCCATCTTTTGGGGCACTTTGATAAATGCCCCAAAAAAACCCTACATATTGGGGCACTTTATCAAAGTGCCCTTAAAAACCCATGCATATTGGGGCATTTCGGAAAAATGCCCCTATAAGTTAAGTTTTTAGGGCACTTTGATCAAATGCCCTCTTTTATATACCATTTGGGGCATTTTTAAAATGCCCCTAACAAAGTGCCGCAATATCCATGCCGTCCACTAGTGAATTGGAGGACGAGAAGCAACCCATGCCGATGACGCAGCCACCCTCCGCGACGAAAATGGGGTGTTTGCCTGGGACCTCCAACCGGATGACCGCAGGCCGGGGAGGCGCCGTGGCGGGGCTATGTTAGAAGCCTTAGAGCCGACGGCGTCGTCCAGATCGGCGTCAACGTTTATCCTGTAGATGCCGTAGTTTTTTTTCGTGGTCATCTAGCAACAAGTACAGATGCCGCTTCGTCGCCGCCGGCTGATGCGAATCTCCATTGCCATTGGTGGCATCCGAGACATGTCCCCGTGATGCAGTCAGGTTCCGGCCGAAAAGAACCGCCGCCCGTGTTGCGTCGTGGCGGCAGGCAGGTCGAAGGCAGGAGGTGAGCGGCTCGCGTCGACGGAGAAACGATCGACATGCCCACATCGCGTTAGAAGACCAGGAATTAGGAGCCTCGCCACGGAACAAAGAGAAGAGAACAGCCGCCGCGCAGCTAGGGCTTACGCCCGCAGGGTGCACCGGAGATTAAGCTGCAGGGCCAGTTGTCGTGTGTCAAATTTGGACGGTCGATCATATGTCACGGTCGTTATTCATGCACTAGCCTGCGGCACAGCTTCAAGGTTCAGCAGACTTTTTGCTTAACTAGCAAAATGCCCGTGCGTTGCAACGGGAAATGAATATTCTAATGGTCCAACAATAATCGTATTAAACATGTAATTTTACTATTCTCGTGCACATCAAACATCATTGTCAAGCTTTGAGCAAAGGCATAATATTATTTCACAACATGATTTTTTGAGCAAAGGCATGCTCACAATTTTAGCTGCAACACAAAAGTATCATCGTTTTAATTTTAGGACATATATATTAGTCATCGGTTTGATTTAATCTCGTGATCCCAAGCCTCTGATGAGGCACAAGTTGATGTTGAATAAGGGATCCCATTTTGAAACATGAAACTGAATTAGAGAGGAACATGACTGTTGGATATAATGAATTTTGCAATTTTGAAGTATAATGATGAATTCATGCCCAACATATTCAGAAGTAATATTAAGTTGTAATGTTCACATTATTCAGAACTCGAAGGTTGATTTCCATCTATAGGCACGCCAAATACATCCTTTCTTATGCAAAGATTTCAGACTATTATGTTACACATATAGTTCACTTCATCTATGTACTCACCCTGGACTTGACACGAATTCGATAAACCAACTTGAATAAATTCACACAAATTACATAAGAACACTGGAAAAATTCTGCATTGTTTGGCAAGAGAATTTGCTCATCCCATACACCATATGGTCGACACTACATTTTCAGTTTAACAATTTCAGAAATTAGCAGGTTCCATACGCCTCATGTGGAAGTAGCCATTCATGGCCTTTTGCGGCTCGTAGTTGATAAACACTGGCACAAATTGCAGCGCACCCAAAACGTATCCGCTTCTGCACACAATAACACACCACCACCACATCTGGAGAAGCAAAAAAGAACCCATAAAATTAACTGCATCGGAGTTCATCGATTTGTAAATTACCACCAAATCTTCTATGACTAAACATCAGAAGGACAAAGACAGTAGTAAGTATAATCGTAAATTAGCTTCTAAATCTTATAGATAATTAGGCAGTACCTTTTGGACAACATAATCAGTGAGCCCAAAATTTAACTTCCACCCCTGGCTAGCCTGCAGCATTCAGCTCAAACATGGCAGCAGGGATCTGTGGCGTAGCAGGAGGCGGCAATGGCATACTTACCAAAGAACAGAACAAGTACTTGCTATGCGATCCAAAAAATATTGCATAAACCTTTACATGTGTGTTACCGGCGCCCTCTGACTCGCCGCGTCCTAGCCGATGAACCCGGACAGCCTCCGCTGGTAATCCTTCCATTGTCCAGCTGCTATGCTATCCTAATTATGTTCACCTGCATGTAGGTATACACACCAGATTATCAGATATACCTGCATATATGGAACCTTAGTAAGTAATTACTCAATCAATCAGTAAGGTAATATCATCGTGCAGCAAAATAAAAACGAATTCAAGGCAAAGCAATTTTTGCATTATTAATTTCCTTTTGCTACAAGGAATCATCATTCATATATGTGAAGTTGCAGGTTTGTAGGTAAAATTCAAGTAACTATTTCAGTTGACACTTGCATGTATGGACAGTTATTATCAAAATAGTTAGAAAGCCGTCTACCTTGTACTTGCTCATCAAGGACTGTAAGATTCAGATGTCAAATAATGTACAGGCATACTTACTTTGGAAAGAACCTTACACACATCAGGAATAACAGGACACGGACCACTCAAATGTTCTAATCCCAGCTTCATTTAGGTCACCACTATACTCCTGAGTACGTTTCATTATCACCAACATATATCAGCCCAGAAAGCAAAGTGATATTTATATTACAGCAATCAACTAAATAGATTCAAATTTTGAATGAAGAACTGGGAAGAGGATGGGAAATACAATCATGTTGAATGTCTCCAGAAACGAACATTTCAAATCCCTTTCACCATAAAAATCAAGCCTTGAAGATTTCATCCTACAAAAAGACAACAAGATATGCTTTCTCGGATCACATTTACAAGCTGATACATTGAATTTACAAAAAAGATAAGCACCATCATTTCTTCATTCATCTGTTCAGTAATTGCAGCCTTATGTTCAAATTTATCATCTTCTTCGTATGTACATCACAAAGGAAGTTCCATGAATAATTGTTGGCTTACATCATACCACCTTTGATGCTCTAGAAAGAAATGACTATTTATTATCTAAGCTGAATGTTTAATTAAATATTAAAATCTACACAGGATCATCATTATCATGTATGTAGAGTGGAATTCCACATATATCTGCTGGATCAACATATGTAGGGAAGAGCTGGCATAGTCTGTTTAATGGCGAGATAACATATTGATCTGTCAGCTTGCCTAGTTAAGCCATCATGATGTTGAAGTTCTATAAGGTCATGCCTATTGGTTTCTTCGAGCCTAAACATTGCTTAGTTTTGCACTTGACTGATGCTCCTCAGTCAATCCTTTATTAAACTGAGGAACCTTGACTTAAAAGAGACAATGCCACACATTTAGATTTAACGACTACTGAACAATTTGATATAAATAAATAAGTTATTTGTTTCCCCATTAAATGAAACCTGAAGAATCTGACATACTTCACAACCTGTGCGACAAACACACAACTCACAAGAGGTCCAAAAATCTATGTCGTAGCTAGCCCTCCTAAATACATGTCTGTTACTTCATGGAAACTGTATCTAAATCATATTCACACCAACTGACTTGTTCAAGAGATTTTGAAAAGGTAAAAGTAAATAAGGGCCTTGAAGCAAATCAGAATAGTGGCCAACTGAATGGATTTATCCACCAAGACATGTGAAACCAATCATTTTAATGAAACCTGAAGCTCATCTATCACTATAGCTTGTAAACCTTGCTTGTTACAAATGGTCGTGCAGCCAAACTTTAACCTAACTGGTCGCACATGCCACAGAAACGCGCTTGGTTAATTGCTTTTGCTGGCAAGAGCATGGCGCTAGCACCTGTTAGTTTGTGCACTGTCCATGTAGCAATATATTTCCGAATATTTATGAGATCCACTTACTGAGTATCAATGAAGTCGCTCTGTTCCTTACGACAAAATGCATATGGATTGAGCAATGGAGATGCAGATGCATTTTCCATTACAAATTGGATTCACTGTACATTACCCAAGCAGCCTGATCACCTAGCTATTCCACGCCCAGCAAAATCGACACACACACACATGAACGATAAGAGAAGGAAGTATGTGCAAACTTTAGGATGATCAGAACAAACAGAACAGTCATCACATTTAATTAAAAAGAGATCACCAATGGTAAAAATATATCACCAATTCTCCACAACATCAACAGAACAGATATCACATCCATGAGCATAACTGCGCCGCCAAAAAAGCATCTACGGCATAATACCATTAACTAAAACAAGCACAGCTAAGCCTAAGCCCAAGGCACCAAAGCTGAAAGAATCACCTCACGAAGTTCCAGAGGCAAACAGACTCGACAATTTACATCAGAACAAATAGAAGAGCGGCAGCTAGAAGGTACTCACTGGTGGACATGTCCAGAAGCGTGCGGAGGAGCTGGCCATGCCCGACATAGGCTCCAAATAAACCTTCATCGCCTAGGGCGGGCTATCCATGACCACTTCATGAACTTGGCCACAACGGTGCTAGGTCCGCGTCGTCCGCTTGAGGGTTCTTCAGCGGCAACCTGCCTCAACCACTGGAGAATGCATCTCCGGCCGTGCCACAACCCTAGATCGAAGGCAGAGGACACCGACACCTAAGGCGAGGATGTTGGCTAGAAGGATCAAAGAGGTACATGTTGGAACCACAACGGGGGAGGATGAAAGCAACTTGGTGTCTCTCCGGTGAGTGAGGAATATGGCTGGTGCGGTTGAATCCAGTTAGGCCGGGGAGCTGGCGGCGCACTATGGATCGTGCGGCGGGAGCAGGTGAGCCCGGGATTTCAGGCAGAGGAGGCCCGGCCGCGGCGGCGCGCTCGGAGGAGGAGGACGGAAGGGTAGATGTTTCCTCACCGTAGGAGGAGGAGGTGCTCCGCTGCTTGGGTTGTCCAGGTCGACGACGGTGCTCGGTAGGAGGTCCGTGGATGTCCCGGTGGGAAACGCGGCCGGCCCGTGTGGTAAGTTTATACGGTGGGTTGATTCCCGGCAATGGTGGCCTCGAGCAAACAATGTCAGCAACGACCGGTGTTGGGGATCGAGGGGGCGGTAGTGCTGCTGTGACTCGGGGAAGGTGGCGACGGTGTTGGGGATCGAGGGGGCGGCCTTGGAGATAGGGTTTGGAGTTCTCGCGTGCGGGCTGCAGAGGCGAGCGAGCGGGAATAGAGTTTTGTTGGGCCTGGCCCATTTGGTCGCACGTGGAATTAGCTGAGATGCGGACGATGGACGATGGACGACGGACGAAAATTTTGACGTACGAGAGGAACCAAATTTTTCTTTTAGATTAGATTAGAAGACTAGTTGGCATGTACGTGCAACGCACGTGTTCACAATTAAGGGGACAATTTGTAAGTAAAAAAATATGCAGATGCAATGCACATGTTGACTAAGAAATACACAAATATTACCAGGAGTCGTTTAAATAGAATTACAATTTCCGTGTGTTGGTAATGTCGTTCAATGGAGGGTGTTGCAAAGCCATCAAGTAAGATTCACTTGGTTGAGATTCCTCGACATCAGTAGTATTTGATTTAGATCCTTTTGTATCAGTTTATGTTCCTAATTTGTATCTGCAGCGTTGTTGTTTAGGTCTATAAACGAGGTATGCTTTCCTGATGGAGATCCAAATGAAGTCATTTAATTTCTCATATGGGAGGAATAATAGGAGCAAGATAAATATGGACAAAAACCATGCTTGTAGCTTAACTGAACTGACCGTGTAATATCTCAGGAAACCAAAAATTTAAGGATAACTCAGTGAAAAAAATATCAAGCATGTTATCCATAAAATAAAAAAGGTAAATAGAAGTGAGATTGAGCTTGTAAACTCGTGAGTCTTCTGATAAGAATCATGGAAACATGAGCTTTGCTAGACACTCAACGGTACAAACGCCGCACCCGGGTTGGTTAAAAGAATCATGTGAGGCTGAGCTTTTGTCTAACTCATGCCGTTCGTCCATGTTCACGACTACCGAAAGGTAGTCCAAAAATCATCTACAGCACCACAACATACAGCTCACGTTTTGGTCTTGTTCAGAATCGCGTGCAACCGGAATTTCAGAATCATGTGCAAACGAAATTTCAGGGAAAAGAAAAGAAAAGAGGAGGAAGCGGTGGATCCAGACTTAGGAGCAGCTCATACTCCACCTGCACTCCTCCCGCCATGGCCCCTACGTTCCACCAGCTGCACTTGTCCTCGACCACCTTCCACCGTAGTACCTCGTCGCCGGTTGCCTCCAACACACCAATCACCTGTCAGCGGACGGAGCTGAGCTCTCCTGAGGACGCTGGTGGCGAGTGTTGTGTACCGATCGATTCTGCTCGCCACCATCTTGCTTGATTCGGCGATCTCCTTCGTCACGCAGCGTCCTTCGTTGCGCATGGCCCTCTTCCCGGAGCACTACGAAGGAGCTCGACCTGAAGACAGCACCTCTTCCCGCGTTATCCGAGGCGGCGGCGACGCGCGTCCTGGAGGAGCACGGTCTCTCCACGTTGCCACGTCTAGCCGCAGGAGATAGAGTCGCCCGAGCTTGCTTCACGGGCCGGCTCCACGTCGAGCGGCAGAGGCCGAGTCGCCCGAGCTTGCCTCGCCGGCCATCTGCGAGGAGGAGCAGAGTTTCCGTCGGCGCGCACGGGGAAGATTGCGCGCGCGTCAGGAATTGGCGGCGGCGTACAGGGGAGCTCGGGGCGGCGCTTCGTTAGCTAGACACGCCTCATTGCGCTCCACGGCGAGGCCAGAAGAGTTCTTTTTATCGGTGGCAATCTTCTGTAATTAAAGGCAAAACGAAAAGGTGGTGAGAATTTGGGACGCGCGTCCTGGAGGAGCACGGTCTCTCCACGTTGCCACGTCTAGCCGCAGGAGATAGAGTCGCCCGAGCTTGCTTCACGGCCGGCTCCACGTCGAGCGGCAGGAGGCCGAGTCGCCCGAGCTTGCCTCGCCAGCCATCTGCGAGGAGGAGCAGAGTTTCCGTCGGCGCGCACGGGGAAGATTGCGCGCGCGTCAGGAATTGGCGGCGGCGTACAGGGGAGCTCGGGGCGGCGCTTCGTTAGCTAGACACGCCTCATTGCGCTCCACGGCGAGGCTAGAAGAGTTCTTTTTATCGGTGGCAATCTTCTGTAATTAAAGGCAAAACGAAAATGTGGTGACAATTTGGTCGTATTATGTGATTTGGTGGAAGGGCAAAACGGTCCAAAACGGACAATGTTGAGTTGTCAAACATTGGGACGATCTGAACCGTTTGATCGGATATTGAAGGGCTCAGATTTAAAGTATCCCAACAAGTACAAGTTTGCTCTTTTAATAATAGTATAGATAGGAGAGATGTCACAAATCTCTTCTAATCAACATCACTTTGCCAAAAGTGCGTAGAACGTACACCTAAATAGTGGCATTTAATTTGCGTGAGGTGCGTCAAATGGACACCATGGCACCTGACGCAAAATGCGAAAAAACTACTCCCTCCCTTCATAATTATAAGATGTACTATTACATAGTTCAATGTGGACTATATAGAGATCTAAATGAGTAAATCTACACACCGAAACACGTATAGATAGTACAAATGAATGGGGGAGTAGTTGATACCGAGAAAATTGCAAATAACCATACAATTCTGATTAAATTTGAACCGGACAAGGTAACAGCCCACCACGCCGCCGGCCGGCCGTCCTCCTCCCCTGGCCCTCCGCCGCCGCTGCCGCCGGCCTCGCCGCGGTGGCGGCGCCCCGGGCCTCCACAAGGGCGGCGCAGGGCGAGCTCGCGGTGGACGCGCATAGCAGCTCTGGTTCTCTCGCGGCGGCGGCGATGTGGTGCGACGGCGGTGCTGCGCTACTGCAGCGGGCTCGACACGGCTCGACGACGACGTGGCCGGGGTAGGTGCGGCAGGTGGTGGCGGCGACCCCATGGCGGCCCTGCTGGTGGCTCGGCCAGGGCCCGATCTGGGCCCAGATGGGCTCGGCGAGCCGCTGCTTCTCGGCGGCTTTCCGTGCGTCGCACCGCTGCTGCACAGAGCTGGCTTGCTGCTGTGCGGAGGTTCTCGAGGGGGTTGCAGCGCGGTCGGCGGGAGGTAGAGGCTCCCCGTCTGGCCTCCCTTGGCTGGCACGTCATGTCGGCTTCGGGGCAGCGGCACTTGTGCGGCTGGGCGTGTGGCTGTCATGCAGCACTCGGACGCCGGGGCGGCGGCCCCGGACATGGTGGTGGCGTCGAGCTGAGCTAGGAGGTGGCTCAGCCTCAGACGGACCTAGGCCCCGGCGCCTAGCTCTGTTTTGGTGGTCGTGGACCGTCGGGCGCGCGGGGCTAACGGTGTCTGCGTGCAGGTATGCGATGGTAGGCCGGTCGGTCCCCGTATGGGTGGGCAGGTGGTTCGTGTTTCTCCGCTGGGTGAAAACCTTGCCCTGGTCGACGACCAGGACAGGCGACGGTGACGCCCCCGGGCACCACTTCCTTCTTGAAGGCGTCGTCATGACGGTGCTCTCACACTCCTCTGCCCGGAACTACCGAGGGAAACCTCAGATCCTTCGTGGATCGGGCGAGGGCGGCACTTCGGCGTCGTATTCCCCTTGGGTCCTCGTCTTGGATGTTTCGCCGGCCAGATGGACCCGTTGGGATGTTTGGTGGTCAGCGGCGACGATCTTCTCGTTTCCGGCTAGGTGGTGCGCGGCCTTGGGGCCGGCGTGGATGTCGGAGTGGCGGCTCCGATTTCGCCTCCGCTGCGTCGTGTTGAGGTGTGTGGGTGTCGGCTATTCCTGGTTGGGCGGATTCGTCGTCCACCTGTTGGGAGCATGGCCCGTGGCCAGCGTGGATGTTGGAGCGGAGGCTCCGGGTTTTGCCTCCGCTGTTGCGTTGAGGGGTAGGGGTGTCGTCCTTGGCCGTTTGGGCGGTTAGGCCGTCGACTTGTGTCGAGCGTGGCCTCGGGGCCGGCGTGGTGCGTTGTGTTGTTGTATCCGGTTTTCGGCCAGTTTTCCTTATAAACTGGCCAATTCACTTCTTCAATATTAATGAAAAGGCAAGGCTCTTGCCCAGTTTCAAAAAAAAAATTGTGATTAAATTTTGGGAAAACCACCCCGGCATTGCGGGAATTCTAGAAAAACACCAACGTTGAGCTAATTTTCGCTAAATGTAACCGGTTTTCTAACGGGTGGACCCCGATGTCAGGTTGCCTATTTTACAAAAAGGACCTCGACACGGTGCATCTCCTAATTTTTTTCACTTACAGCGAAATGTGCGGAGTATATTAGCACAAATGTCAGAATTAAGAACCTTAAGAAACGCATGCATGAGCTATATCCAGAACGCTTGTGCTTCAAAATCGCCGCGATATCTCGACACTTTGTAAGAGCGAGCACGGCAGTCCATGATCCCGAGGTAGTCGGGCATGTCCACCTCGTCGTCGATGTACTTGAGACGGAACATGGTGACGCGAAGCAGGAAGTCTTCTCCGTCGCCAAGGCACTTCCTCTTTTCTTCTTCTTCTCGGCGGCTCCCGGTCGCCCTAGGCGCTCAACGAGACAGTACTCGCCGCGTTCGCCCATGTACACGAGCTTGAAGTCGATGCGCCTCTTGTCCGGGTCATCCAGGAGAATCTTCTCCATGCTTGAAGTCCACTCCGGCTCCGGGCAGCAGTCCTCGTGCTCGCTGGATGGAACCTCGCATGCAGAAAGGTACCCGGAGGTTCCTTCTTCTTTGTTGTCCCCGTGCATCCCAACCCACATGTTTAGCTGGTGGTCGTAGTGGGCATGGCCTTTGAACGGCAGCGCCCAGCGGCCGTAGCGCGTCCACTTGAAACTGTCTCCCGTCGTGTTGTAGGCGAATGTATCGACGCCGTCGGACACGAAGATGGTGAAATCCCGCGGGTGCACCGCGCGCGCCTGGATCTCGTGGGTGCTGAACGGGAGTTCCTCCGACGAAGAAACTAAGCTCGCAGCTGTCGCTCCAGGCGATCCGCGAGGAACCCGAGTCGTCCCACCATCCCCAGTCCCTCTGCTTCACCTCACCATTGGCAGCGTCATCGCCATCTCTCGCTGTAGTCATGCAGTGGAAGCTGTCGTCCGAGCTTATATAAGTGTCAAACACGTACAGTCTGTTTCCCACGGGCACGGCTACGACGTACCCGTCCTGCATGGTCACCGTGGGATGAGTCGAGAAGGACAGCGCCGGCGTCTTGATGTCATAGAGGATGGTTACCATGCCGTGATCGTCCGACTCGGCCAGGCCCTCCTAGGGGGACCGACCTGTGGCGACAATGCATCCGCCCGCCGCGGCGAACTGCGCCGATTTAGGAGAAGATTACAAAAACCTACCACAATTGTCTACTTTTGGTGATTTTTCAAGTCAGTACCAATCGTGAGGCGGGGCATCACAAATCGCACAAATTCGTGTCTAAGAGCATTTTGACAACCGCACTGACTGATGGGGCCCAATGGTCAGGGCTGACATGGCTGGATACGTGGAAAAGTAGCTGAGGTGGCAGTGTGACCAACCTGTCAGCCCCTCCAATTACTTTCTATTGTTTCCCTTCTTCTTCCTCTCTTTCTCACGCAAGATCCAAACCCAAATCCCATCATGCCCATCCGCTACTGGACCCCGGTCCCGTAGGCTGTCAGGGACGCTGTTGTCTCCGGCGTGGAGGCAAGGCCGGGACAGAGGAGAGGTGACCATGGGCGTGAGCGCGAAGCTCTTTGCTGGAGGGAGCTGGCCGTCAGAGGGACGGTGCAGGTCAGGTGCTTGGCAGCGGTGACCTCCGGGCGCGGGGTGGACGTCGGGGATGCTCGCCGACCAGAGGAGGCTCGGACGGCCGTGTGGGGAAGAGGCGACCGTGGTCGGTGGTCGTCGGCCGTCTAGGCGAGGGCGTGCAGGGAGCAGCAAGCGGCGCGCGTGCGCTAGGTGCAGCGAAGGGGAAATCAGGATGGGGAGCTCACACAGCGGCGTGGCCTCCTCGGCCTGGCCGGCGAGCCCCTCCTCACCGTGCACCGCCGCCACCTGTCCCTGCTCCAGCGCGAGATGAGGGACCACTGCCGCGCTCCTCATGGAGAGCAGAGAGAGACGCGACAGAAGAGGAGGTGCAGAGGACGCCGAGGTCGGGGCCGTAGCTGAGAGAGGCGCGACAGAAGAGGCGGCGCAGCCAGCCCACGCTGGTCGGCTACTCCCTCTCCGAGCACCACCTCGGCAACGGCCGACAGTCTCGGAGCGCCAACGGAGGCCGTACCAGCCTAGCACCGTGGGCGTGCCCAAGCTCACCCGAAAAGAGCCGGCCAGCAGCAAGAAGACAGCGCCGCCGCGCTGGCCGTGGTTGCCGACGCCACGTAGACTACGGAACATCTAATTTGGGAGGGCTGGGGAGGCCGTAGGCGAGCGAATCGAGTGCGCGCGGCGGTGGCCGGAGCAGCGTTGACCTTGGCAAGTATGCAGCCATGTCCACTACTAGAAATCCCCTTATTTCCGACGGTACATTTTAATGACCGACGGTGCCAGGAATAGGCGACGGTTTTACTTTAACGCTCGGTTATTACCGCATATAACCGACGGTTTTAGAAATGACCGACGGGTATGGAACAACGCTCGGGTATTACCTTGAAATAGCCTACGGTGAGTTGTAATATCCGACGGTTAAACGGTGACCCTCGGCTATGTAATTAATGACTGACGGTCAATTGCTAACCGTCGGTCATATGTGATTAATAACCGAGGGTTAATAATGATACCCGACGGTGAAGGTGCCCCTCGGTTATTTTATTCACCAGAGATAAAATGGTTAAATAATCTTGGGAATTATACTGTTGCATATTTAAATTCGTACAGAGGAATTACAAATTTATAATTTTTACTGAAGATCGAAATCAGTTGGGATTCATCGGTTGCTCTACTATCAGACGGGATTGGCAGGAAAGATCCTTACGTACGTACCGATGCTCCTCTAGTCTACTAGTGCTGTACTGCAACCAGGCACAGCCCCATTTTGACACGCACACAGAGCACAACTGCGCGCCACCTCACTACCTCACTCCTCAGCTCAAAAAAGAAAGGGGAAAAAGCAAATTTGACTTTGCACACACACGCGTACTCGCCTGTTCATCTTCACAGAGGGCCTCCCGATTGATGCTGCTGCCAGCGCTGGCGCCTCCGACGCTTGATGCAGGCAGCCGCCGCCGATTTAGGCCTATGCCGACGCTGGCCTATACATGCCGATTCAGTCCGTCGCCGCCGTATACAAGCCGTTTCAGTCCGCGGTCGTCCCGTACGAGCCATGCTTCGACGGAGCTGAGCTCTCCTGACGCTGTCGAGGATGGTTCTGCGGTGCACGCGGTCGCACGCGGTCACCCCCGAGTCGCCCAGCCTAGACGACCTGGTAAGCCACGTCAAGCAATTTATTTTTGGGCCGATTTGTTTGCGCGCTCCGCAAAAGGAGATTTCTTGGCGCGCCCCACAAAATAATCCCGCGCACTGGCGCACGCCCACGCCAATTCCTTAACTACCGCCGTATCCTGATTCTGTTCCAAACTGAGGTCATCTCCCCCGAAACCAATCTAGGGCTCGCTCTTCGACGGGTGCCTAGGCGGCGCCCTCTGCTTCAACTCCGACGGCCAAGTGCCCAGGAGTTCCTCTGCTTCCTCTGCGATGGACAACCAGAGAGCACGCAGCAGCGATCACAGTGCGGCGCCAAGGTATCCATCTTTTCTCCTCCTCCTCTTCCCCTCTCTCTTTGTTTGTCGACCGACTCCTATTTCAGTCTTTATGATCAGATTTTCAATATGGGTTTGATGCCTGCTCGCTGTAGATTAGAGCTTGATTGCAATGGATAAATACTTCCTTGAACTAATTTTGAATTAACTACTCTAGATCCGTTTGTGGAAAACAATGACACGCTGAAATTAAACACTTCATATTGTTTGTCCCGGTTGTCTTCTATGTTGGAACTGAACTTTCATTGCAATTTGTTTCGTGCAGCAGCTTCTAGGTTCTATTGATCGTGAATTCAATTTAGTACTCTAATATGATACTGAACTACTGTCGATGAATGCAAATACATATAACTGGTTTATTCTGATACTTAACCATGATCCACAATTTGGATACTGGGATTCAATTTGGTCCGCATCTACACACTGAATAAATGATGTTTGGTTGCTGATATTACACTTTACCGAAACTGTTCTTTACTTCTGTAGCAATGTAGATGACAACCGTAGTTGGATGTACAAAGAAAGAAAAGGGAAGTTATTCAGTCCAGCTTGGCAACATGGATTAGATAATTTTTTGGAGCATGCGTTCTCATTGCCTGATTCTGCTGTAGATGGGGAATCACTTTGTCCCTGTACCAAGTGTTTTTGTCGTCATAAGCGCAAGAGGGATGCTATGACCGCTCGTGAACCAGCAACAGTGCAAGGCGCATTAGTTCGCCAGATGTATCCGGAGCCAATTGGTCCAGCTGAAGATCTGAAACCAGTGTTGTGTTGGGAGGACTACAAGTGGTCCCCTGGTGCAGGAGTAAGAACAGCAGCTTCCAAAATTGTGGAAGAATTTTGGGCAAGTATATCCACCTTCAAGTATGCTTTTTGTAGATGCTTCGAGAAATGTGAAATGCTCTTGCCAGTTTAGTGTTACATGTGTGAACTTTTAGTTTGATGCTTGATGATTATATATATATTTTGGGTTGTTCTTTTGCAGTGGCGTTTCAAGTGTGACCCATCAAATCAAGAGAAAGCAGATGCTGCCTTGGAGCAGAACTTTACTAATAAAGTGAGACAGATGCTACACGAGGAAAAGGCGGCAGCCATCAAAAGATTAAAGAAAAATGGAGAGATGCCTACGGAAGTGGATGAGGAGGGTAACATCTGGCCAACAAAGGAAGCTTTAATTTCTGCAAAACCACCCGGCTTTGGTACCATCGTTGGCTGGCGTTTACTTTGCGAGTATTGGAGTACTGCTGCATTTCGAAAGATATCTTTGACCAACAAGAGGAACAGACTAGCTCATGGGGACACAGTCTTCCATTGTAGTGGTGCGAGAAGTGCTACCTCTACACGCCAACATCTGGTACTCTATTTTCGTGAGACCGTCTTTTTCTGCAGCTTTTCAAGAAACATCTTTTTATTATTGTTGAAGAAGAATGTTCCATTATTATTGTTTGATGTTTGTGATTCTTGAACTGCAGAAACTCAAAAAGGGTAAAGATCCTGGAATTAGCGGTGCTTGGCAACACATGCACAATTTGCACCGTGGGACTGATCAAGAGAAGATATGCAGCCAAAGAACTTCTAAACGTTGGGTTAGTAAAATCTTTGTAGCTTACCAAATTTTGGTCATAATGAGAACAATTTTTAAATCTTAACATTTTTTTATTCTGCAAAAGGAAAACTTTGATGATGCAATGACAAAAGCCCATGGAGAAAACTGGGAAGAGGAGCACCCAGAATTAGACCCACAAATCATATATGATGCAGTAGGTAGAATGCCACATGGCAGGCTGGGATTGCCAACGAGTTATTTACCAAAGAAGAGAAGTCAAAGATTAAGTCTAGAAGGTCGGTTGTCTCACAGCCTGTGCCGTCAGCTAGGGAGGACCGTCTAGAAAGAGAAAACGCCCATTTGCGAAGGGAGAACAAGCGTTTTCGAGGCTTTGAGCTGGTTGTGCGGGTAATATATAATTCTCTTGTAAATTGGATTTTATGCGTGATATGGTGATTCTGACTTGTTGACGTTTTGTAGTCTTTGTCTGAGAAAGGAGGAGTAGATTTTGATGCCATAATGCAGTCAGTTGACTTGGTAAGTTTAACAAGTCTCAGTGTAGGCATGCAACAATAAAACTATAGAGTGATGTATATTTTGTATTATATACAGGCCACATCGGATTCTGAAGTCGGATGTGAAAGAAGAAGAAATGCTGATCATCAAAATGAATCTGAAAAGGTTGGTTCAACGCAGCTTCTCTAGCCTGTTCACTAGTCCACTCTTGTTTGGCAATTTACAATAGGATGCTACTTCCAAACTAGATGTACTGCTTCTTCCAAACTAGATGTACATCTACACTTGTTCTGGAGTACTTGTGCATTATCAACAAATATCTTACAACTAGATGTATCATTTCTTAGGGAATGGGAAGCAATACTGGAGGAAGTCCTAGTCATGAGAAGGATCATAGTACTAATGATGATGGGGACGATGAAGTCTATGACAACAGGGATGATGAAGGCTATGGTTTTGGTGAGCATGATTATGATGATGGATATGGCTTTGACTATGACAATGGGCATTATGATCAAGATGGCGATGGGCAGTACGGTAACTATGGTGATGATGGTGAAGATTATTGATGAAACAAAGCGAAGTTCTGAAGTTGTTCGAAATTTAGCTTATGCAGAACGTTTGATCCATTATAATATAGGTTATTATTTCCATTTGCATTTGACATTTTCCAGATGTATCACACTCTTTCAGAGGTCACTATTAATATAATATATGTTATTGAGTCATGTGTGATTGTGTCGTTGTGAAATGGTATTATTTTGTGAAAGAAATGCATGAAAGTTGACGGGTGTCGAAACCACCTCAGGTAGTTTGACACCTCATCTATAATACCCCTGAGGGGCTGTCTACACCGTCTGTAATAGCTCTAACCGACGGTATCGTTAACCCTTCAGCTATAAGTAATACCGACGGGCACGCCAACCGTCGTTAATAAAATCACCGACGGTCCACATTGACCGTCGGAACAGTTCTATCCGACCGTACACCGTCGGCTAAACGTGATTTTGAGTTCCCACGGGCAGCCGGTGGGCGAAACATGACCGACGGCTTACCGTCAGGTAGGTACCGTGAGCTAATATCTTGTCCGACCGTCCCGTCGGCTATAAATGTAATGGCCGACCGAGCATAGCCGACGGGAGATGGCCGATGGTTCACCGTCGGTTATACCAATGACCGACGGTAAACTAAAATAGCCGACGGTAAATCACCCCTCGGCTATATTGCAATATCTAGTAGTGGTCAGCTCTAACCATTGGCCCCATTAGTCAGTGCGGCTGTCAAAATGCTCTTAGACACGAATTTGTGCGATTTGTGACTCTCCACCCCACGGTTGGTACTGACATGAAAAAATCATCAAAATAGTACTAACTCGTGGTTTGGCGGAGAATTGTGGTAGGTTTTTGTAATTTACTCCCGATATAGAGTCCTCCGTACCTCTATGCGGATGTGCACGGGATAGGGGAGGGGCCGCGGGGCCGTCGTGGAGTCAGAGTTGACGTCGCTGTCCAAAAGATCGGTGTCGACGTCCAGCTTGTAGATGCTGTAGTCCTTCTTGCGGTCGTCGTGGGCCATGTGCTTCCTGGGCCTAGGGACACGGCTCAGCCCGGCCTGGTATAGTCAATTTCACCAACGGAACTTATTCAGCATAAAAAAGGGAACTTTTTTTTTGCGACCGAGAGCTTTACAGACGAGCAGTGGCGGAGGGTGAACAAAGTATAATAGGGGGCAAATTTCATAGAAAACAGCAAATAAGCATAAAAGATAGGGCAAAAATCATTCAACAGGTATAAGATATTTTTAGATGACAATGTCATATGATATATAGCTATCTAGTTCATGCAAATACAACAGATATGACTAGCTTGAATATACTGAGCATTGTGGACAAGTAATTTTTGATGCTCCAAAATAAAAGAACGCATAGGCAACTAGGTATAACCAATAATTAGCTAGAGAAATGTTGTTCGATTCTTCTTAGAGCATCTCCAACCATGGTCCTCAAACCTCTCCGAAACGACCGGGCGGACAGGTCGGACTAGTTTTGGGCCGAAAACAATCACCCAACCATCCACCCTATAGTCAGTCCAAACGTCCGGGCAGTCCGGCAAAGCCCAAAGCCAGCCCATATCTAGAGAGGGTTTGGGGCCGCCCGGACGCGTCCGCCACGTCGCACCTGGCAACGTGGACCTACACATTTTTTCCCTCAATCTGACGGAAACCCTTACTGCTCACTCTTCTTCCTCCGCTCTATCCACTTTGGCCGCACCTCTCTGCTCCGACGCCGTCCCCTTCGTGTAACCCCCTCCCCCCCCCCCCCCCCGAAGCTACCGCGTGAGCAGCCAGGTCCTCCCCGATCGTCGAAATCCGTCGCCGGAAGAACCTCGCCTGGACGCTCCTCTCCTGGTACGTTTTGCATCGCCCGACAACCACCTCGCTCTCAAAGTGTTTGTGTAAATGCCGGAGCCGGTTTTTGATTCGGTGTTCATGTATGTAGCCATGAATTCTTCGTCCGACGAGGACTACGATTACTCGGCCATGGAAGAATTCGTTTACAACGAGTTCATCGACGGGTCTAGCGATGATATACATGTCTGAGGACGGAGACGAGGTGGCCGCAATGTCGATGCTGAGTATTCAAGAGGAGTTAGAGAAGAAGGAGGAGCATGTTCTCAACTTCTGAGGTTCGATCAAGGGGAGGATCACGGTGGCCCGTGACTGGCTCAAAGGCGCTCGAGATCTCTATGACGATTATTTCCACCGTTCGAAGCCGGTCTTTCATGAGAGGTTTTTCGGCGTCGGTTCCGGATGAGCTCAAGTCTGTTTGAGCGCATACAGGAGGAAGTAACTAAGTATGATGATTACAGTTGAAGTATGATTGCTATGGAAAACTATCTTTCTCCCCTTTGCAGAAATGCACCGCGGCTTTGAGGATGCTTGCGTATGGAAAAGCCGCGGATGTTGTTGATGAGTATGTCCGGATGGGAGAGAGTGTATGCATTTAGGCCATGGTGAGGTTTGCATACGCCGTGGTGCGGGTGTTTGGACTGCAATATCTGAGAGAACCTAATACCGAGGACACCGCAAGGCTTATGGCCATTGGAGAAGCAAGAGGATTTACAGGTATGCTTGGTTTAGTTGACTGCATGCATTGGCAATGGAAAAACTGTCCAACGGGGTCGCGTGGACAGTGCCAAGTTCACAGGAAAGAGGCAACACTCATACTTGAAGCTCTGGCATCTCAGGACTTGTGGATTTGGCATGCGTTTGATGCATGTAAAATGCATACATGAACTTTGCACTTTATCACTTATATTCTAATCATATTTGCATCATATAAGGGTTATACCACTGTTATTTAATGATTTTAGGAAATAAAATAATTGTTTCCTATTTTTATGGAATTAACCCTGCGCAGGCAGAAAACCCTATTTCTTTCCTTTTATGTTTCAGGGACCCAAACGTCGTCATAAAATTCTGGAAAAATACAGAGTTCGTTATTTTGGAAGGAAGAAGACGTAGGAGCGAAGGAATCAAGCAAACGGAGTCCGCAAGGCGAAAGGGGGTGGCCCACGCGGCCAGGTACTGTGGCCACGTGGGACCCACCCATTTGGGCCTCGTGGCTCCGTTGCCGTTGATCTTTGCTCCACCGACTCCGTCTTGACCTAAAAACACCTATAAAAAAGGTCCCCCGACGTTCTCTGGAAGAAGGCGGCGGAGAAACACAGAACCACGAAACAGAGAGTCAGAAGGCTGCCGCCGGAGAAGATCGGAGGGGGAAACGCCGCCGGAGTCACCTCCGGAGGGCTCCACCCCCCTCCGACGTGTTCATCATCAACATCTACAGCAAGAACTTCTCCACCATCATCACCATGATGAAGGGGGAGTAGTCCACCCCCTGGATTTGGGTTTGTGGTGGTAACTTATGTATCTCTCCTCTCTTTGTGCTTCACTAATTAGTACCGTATGAGCTGCTGAACATGATTACGGTCATCTATGTAATTCCCATGGTGGATATTGTGGTGTGAGATAATATTTGTTATGCATTTACTGTTGTGTTGGATCTTTTATGACTTGTCATACTTTGGAGATATTCTATGATGCATGTGATGGTTTGATTTATGCATAATGCCTTGTTTATCTTGTCATGAGGTGATTGACACCACCAAGTGTAGATAGATGAGAGAGTTGTGGTCACACACACGAAATATAAATCATTGCACTAGTGTTTAAATATTTCCATTATGAAGTATGATGTATGTGGGTACGGGTGGCCGATGTGACACGGCATAGGTATTGAGTGACACAGTACCGCCCAACATCCTTTATCTGGGGGTAAAAAGAAAGAGTATGATGTGGGAGTGAGAGAAACCACGCTAGCCTTACGAGGGTGACCTAGCAACACAAATGAGTATTTCTTTCAACTATGTGTTTTAGGACATATAGCCGTCATAAAAGCTACCATTAAAACATGACAATTGTGTGTACTTTATCTATAACATGATGATCACCGTAGATGAGAGAGAGAGGATTAAGTGAACCCATGAACCATGTCCATTGTTCCTATAAGAAACTCACACTTGAGCTTGTCCTCTTGCTACATAGAGGATTGGGCTTTCTCTCTCTTTGAGAGCTTTTGCTTGCTACCATTTGTCTTGTCCTCTTGCATTGAAGAGGATTGGGACACTTTTACATTCTTGCTTTTACTTCCATCCATCAACCACCTTGTTCTCCAAACTTGTTTAGTGCATAATCAACTAAAACTTGTGACACTTTAGTTGTAGGGAATAGATAACTTTTCCTTCTTGCTCCTGCGGATCGATACCTTACTTCCACATTGAGAGGTGCTACAGTGATCCCTTGCTCTTGGGGGTTATCAAGTACTTTTCTGGCGCCGTTGCCGGGGAGCGTAGCGCTTAAGTTTCTATTCTTGTGTGCACTAGACTAAGCTTGGGGAGGTTCTTTTTTTATATCTTGCAATCATCTAAGCTTGGGGAGGTTCTTTGACTTGTTTGATGATACTATGTCTCCCATTTATGATGATGAATATGATATTTTCAGTCCACCCACTATTGAGTATAAAGTTTATTGTGATTATGATATGCCTCCTATATATGATGATTACAATGATTATTATGAATGTTTTACTCCCACTATTCCTAATGAAACTGTTTATGCTTATGTGGAGAGTAATGATACTTTTATGCATATGGATCATGATAAGAATGTTTCATGTGATAGCTATATTGTTGAGTTTATCAATGATGCTACTGAAAGTTTTTATGAGAGAGGGAGACATGATTTCATATATCTCAAAAATATTAAGTCTTCTCTCTTTTTGTTGAAAATTTTGAAGTTGCACTTGCTTTGCCTTCCTATGCTAGTCACTTTGTGCTTTATTGATTTATTTTCTTACAAGATCCCAATGCATAGGAAGTGGGTTAGACTTAAATGTGTTTGATATTTGCTTCTTGATGCTCTTTTATATTCAACTCTTATTCCTATGTGAGCATCATTAAAACTATCAAGCCTAGCTATATGGCTATAAAGAAAGCGCTTTGCGGGAGGCAACCCGGTTATTTTTTGTGTGATTTTCTTTGTGTCCTCTTGCTGTACCAAGAGACTTTGTTTATAGTTTAGGTTCTGGAATTTTCAATAAAGTGCCAAGTTTTACCCTTTTTGGTTTGAAAAAGTTGCTTATAGCGTTCGGAGATTTTATTCCTGCACGAGTCAGTGCACGGTATGATTTTTAATTCTTATTCTGTAACTCCGAATGAGCTCATATTTGAACTGTAGTTGCAACTTTTCATCCTCTGTATGCATGAATTTTTTCGGAATTTTTCGAGAAAGTTTGGTAGGGTAGAAAAATACGTTTTGCTGCTGCTGTTTTTCTGGACAGATTCTGTCCCATTTTGTTTGATGCATGCTTTGAGCTTTTAAGTTGAATCTTTTTGATCCAATTGAGTTTATGAGTAGGCATACAACATTATACACTTTCTGGACATCTCATATGAATTTTTGTTCAAGGATTATATGCAGCAAGAAACCTATTTGTTTATCACTATTAATGCACCCCACAGAAAAGAAATGGGAGAAACGGTGTTTTGAAGTTTTTTCACAGGGATTGGAGGAGATGCACCAAGAGCTATCCAAGGATGGTGAAGACCATAAGCTTGGGGATGTGAAGACAACCCCACTGGACCTACACACTCTCGGTTTGCACACGTCCAACTTCTGTTTTTCGATCGAAACACTTTATCGCATAAACTTGGAGCGTCTTTTTGTTTGTTTTGTTTGATTTTTGAGAGACCACCACACTATCATTTATATATGGAGAGCTACTGGAAATATGGGTTGAAATATGTTGGATGCTTTTATAAGATTGGGAAAAGGGATGTTTGAGTTGATTTTTAATGATACATATAGTTGCATGATTCATGAGCTTGTTTATGAGTAATAGTTTGCAAATCCTTTTTGAAGAGCTATCACTTATTCATGTTTTGGTGCTGATTGTTATTTTACTTGGTTTAACATGGATTAGTTAGTTCTATGGACACTCATGCATGCATCTAGATGGTCAACTTTCTCCCTTTTGCTAGCCCAAACATTCCAACAAGTCAAAACTTGTTTCCAACACCTTCAACCAAAGTTATTCCAGTGAGTCCACCATATCTACCTACTAGCTATATGCTATTCCGAGTATGTTCATCATGATATTTGTGTTATCTATACCTCTGAATGAAAATGATTATGTTATTGATTGCCATGGGAAAAGTTGGTTATATAGCTCTCACGAACTTGATGCACATTTTACTATCATTGCATAAATAAAACATGACCCATTGTGATTAAGATTATGATGCTAGTGGCTTGATAAATGTTCGAGGTTGGGAGTTAGCCCATATGTGCTGTCACATGCAAAGCTTTCAACATGCTCCATTTAGTTGATATCATGTGCTTTTGTTATGGATGCCTATCATGGTGAAATAAGGGGAAATGAGTAGTTTAAATGAGTTTGTATAAATGGTTAGAGAGACGCCTGGGCCGCTAATCTAAGCCATGCATCATTCATGGTGGAAATTTACTTACATGCTATGGTGAATTCTGTGACACACCTTACAATAAAAAGCTATTCCAATGGTAAATAAAAAGGGTGTTGAGGTTTTCATCTTGTTTGTTTGTCTTGTCATTTTGATATGGGCTTGTTCCATATCCTGGGACAAGAGGTACCCCAGTTGACGCTCTTGATGATACTATTATTACTTACAATGATAATAACTTGAACTTGCTTTGTTTCCCAAGTTGAGTAATCATGGTGTAGGTACTTGTATTCAAGGGGCATGAGACACCAACCTTTACTTTGTCAAGCACACTACTCATATTTGCTCTCACATTAAACTTAATCATTCAAGATGCTATGATAGGGGAATGAGAGCTTGACACCAAGTATTACCACATTGCAATCATTAACTTAAGTAGGAGAGTTTGGAGGTTAGATGAAACTTATGCATGCTTTACCTCTACTCACTTATTCATCTTTCCAAAGTGTCCACCAAACATATTCAGATTTTCATCATCACTCTATGACCACATGTATGCAAAAGTAAGAATGTCCATATTATCTGTTATGTTACACTTTGTGAACTATCAATGAACATCCTTGTCTTGAATACTTGATATCACTTCATAAACTATTTGCATATTGCTACTCCTTTGAAGAATGAATCATTTGACTTTATGTAGCAATTGTAATCATCTTTGATATCCATTGTTAGTATTAAATTGCAAAGTCCATGTTAGTTTTATCACCTTCATACTCGAGGACGAGCATGGGTTAAGCTTGGGGATGTTGATGCATGTAAAATGCATACATGAACTTTGCACTTTATTCACTTATATTCCAATCATATTTGCATCATATAAGGGTTATATCAATGTTTTTAATGATTTTGGAAATATAATTGTTTCCTATTTTTATGGAATTAACCCTGCACAGGCAGAAAACCCTATTTTTTTTTATGTTTCAGGGACCCAAACGTCGTCATAAAATTCTGGAAAATACAGGTCGTTATTTTGGAAGGAAGAAGACGTAGGAGCGAAGGAATCAAGCAAACGGAGCCCGCAAGGCAAAAGGGGGTGGCCCACGCGGCCAGGTACTGGCCGCGTGGGACCCACCTTTGGCCTCGTGGCTCCGTTGCCGTTGATCTTTGCTCCACCGACTCCGTCTTGACCTAAAAACGCCTATAAAAAAGGTCCCCCGACGTTCTCTGGAAGGAGGCGGCGGAGAAACACAGAACCACGAAACAGAGAGTCAGAAGGCTGCCGCCGGAGAAGATCGGAGGGGGGAAACGCCGCCGGAGTCACCTCCGGAGGGCTCCACCCCCCTCCGGCGTGTTCATCATCAACATCTACAGCAAGAACATCTCCACCATCATCACCATGATGAAGGGGGAGTAGTCCACCCCCTGGATTTGGGTTTGTGGTGGTAACTTATGTATCTCTCCTCTCTTTGAGCTTCACTAATTAGTACCGTATGAGCTGCTGAACATGATTACGGTCATCTATGTAATTCCCATGGTGGATATTGTGGTGTGAGATAATATTTGTTATGCATTTACTGTTGTGTTGGATCTTTTATGACTTGTCATACTTTGGAGATATTCTATGATGCATGTGATGGTTTGATTTATGCATAATGCCTTGTTTATCATTGTCATGAGGTGATTGACACCACCAAGTGTAGATAGATGAGAGAGTTGTGATCACACACACGAAATATAAATCATTGCACTTGTGTTTAGAATATTGTCCATTAAAGAAGTATGATGTATGTAGGTACGGGATGGCCGATGTGACATGGCGTAGGTATTGAGTGACACAGTACCGCCCAACATCCTTTATCTGGGGGTAAAAAGAAAGAGTATGATGTGGGAGTGAGAGCAACCACGCTAGCCTTACGAGGGTGACCTAGCAACACAAATGAGTACTTCTTTCAACTATGTGTTTTAGGACATATAGCCGTTATAAAATCTACCATTAAAACATGACAATTGTGTGTACTTTATCTATAACATGATAATCACATAGATGAGGAAGAGAGGATTAAGTGAACCCATGAACCCATGTCCATTGTTCCTATAAGAAACTCACACTTGAGCTTATCCTCTTGCTGCATAGAGGATTGGGCTTTCTCTCTCTTTGAGAGCTTTTGCTTGCTACCATTTGTCTTGTCCTCTTGCATTGAAGAGGATAGGGACACTTTTACATTCTTGCTTGGTTACTTTCATCCATCAACCACCTTGTTCTCCAAACTTGTTTAGTGCATAATCAACTAAAACTTGTGACACTTTAGTTGTAGGGAATAGATAATTTTTCCTTCTTGCTCCTGCGGATCGATACCTTACTTCCACATTGAGAGGTGTTACAGTGATCCCTTGCTCTTGGGGTTATCAGCGTTTTTTGGCATGCCTGGTTCCCACAACGATATCAGCGGTATCCTCTGTTCAAGAGACTATGTGATGGGATGCTCCACCATGCAACTACACCGTCAACGGCACGACTACACCATGGGATACTATCTTGCAGATGGTATCTATTCTCAGTGGGCGGCATTTATAACGACTATTAGCAATCCTACTGGTCCCAAAAAATGTGGACTTGCAGCTGCACATGAGGCTGTTAGGAAAGATGTTGAGAGGGCATTTGGAGTGCTACAAGCTCGCTGGGTATAGTCCGTGGAGCCGCACTGTTGTGAGATCCGGAGACATTATGGCAAATTATGACTTGTTGTGTGATTTTGCACAACATGATTGTGGAGGACGAGGAAGAAGGGGCTGCTTGCACAAATGATTTTGAGAAGCCAGGAGTGCATGTCCACCTACCTGAACAAGATGCGCAGCATGTTATCAGCTTCCTTGAGATGCATCGACAGTTTCGAGATGAACAAGTGCACACCCAACTACTCAATGATCCGGTGCAGCATATGTATAACTTCATGAGAAAGGAGTGAATTTCCATTTGCACTATGCATTCCGAATAATTTGAACTATTTATATTAAGTAGATTTGAACTAATTTAAACTACAATTTCATGTCTTGTAATAAGTAGATTCGAACTATTTATTTACACTTAAAACTAGTTCTATGATCGTCGTGTATGGCTTGCATGTATTTGAACATGATGGTTATAGCACACCTCATTTGGGGGTTGCCCGGGCTGTGTCCGCGGACACGTCTGGACGTTGCCCGCGGACAGTTTAAGGTCCGATTCTGAGGGCCATGGTTGGAGTGCTCTTAGGTTTGAAATCAGAAATTATATCTCCACATGGAATTTGTTAAGCGATTTCCCGTTCTGCTTCTTCTTGGCTAGAATTTCAGAAACTTTGAAATCAGAAATTATATCAACTGAGAGATTTCCCGTTCTGCTTCTGTTGGCTAGAATTTTTGAAGCAATTTCCCGTTCCCCATTGCAACCTAAATCAGAAAAATTTGCATCAATTGAGCAATCCAATGTAGTAATGGGCACCTAAATCACCAGTGCATCCCAATTCTCAAGAAAGAAAATCAAAAATCAGATGCACGACCTGGCGCTGCCGGTCACTGCTGGCCGGTGACGTGCGTCCAGTGGGTCGCTGGGCACTGGGACCGGGCGGAGCATCAACAGTTCGTGCGCCGGGGACGGGATCGCGGCGCCAAGCAGAAGGATCGAGGGGCTAGGAGGAGGATCAACTGGCAAAGACCTAGAGTATGTGCGAAATCGCCATGGAGATGGAGAGCGGCGCCGGAGGCGTGACGGCTCTGTCAGTCCACTGTTCGTATGTTCCGTTCTGCGTCGAACTAGGAAAAGAAAGAAGAAAAGTTGGGGTGGATCTGCTAATGGGCTGAGTTGGAGTGGCGGCCAACGTAGTAAAATACCATCAAAAAGACTTCAACCAAAGTGGGGGCGGCAATTCAAATTGGTATCGATATCTACAATAAGACAATTCAAAATTATTCCCTCCGTCTCAAAATAAGTGTCTCAAGTTTGCATTTGGTATCGTAGATGTTCATTTTTTTCTACAATAAGACAATTCAAAATCATTTTTTTGGCAAACTTGAGACACTCATTTTTGGACGGAGGGAGTATTAGAATCAACATAGCATATATTTTCACGTCATATGCATTTGGTATCGTAGATGTTCATTTTTTTCTTGTATATACTTGGCAAACCTTATAAAATTTGACTTCAACCAAAATTTGGAGCTATTTCAGAGTTGCTCTATTCACCGGTTACCCTTAAGTTGAATATTGTGTTTCAGATTTATAGGCAAACATTAAAGTGAATGCCTTTCGGAAGTAACTAGTGAAATAATTATTCTATCTAAAAACTAATGAAATAATTATGAATTTAAGATTTATTTTGTTATTTATGAGCTAAAGATCATCCTAATACAATCAAATAAAGTACTTACCTTCAACCAAGGTGCCCAGTATGGTAAAATATCAAGCATGCATATAATGGCCATAATTCTTCCACTGTAGAGTCTCTGATAAATCTGAAGCCATCTGACGGACTTGCCTTGCATTCAAAATGCACAGCCAGAACGTGACTCCACTAGCTTCAAACTTACGGCGACATGTGTAGAGTATAATTAGTACGGAGTACAAATCCAAGAATTCACACCTTTCAAAACACAACTGCCAAGACCGACATTTCTAAGAACCAACCATGCATGAGCTATATCCAGAACGCCTGTGCCTCAAAATCATCGCGGTATCTCGACACTTTGTAAGAGTAAACACGGCGGTCTAGGATCCTGAGGTATCCGGGCTCGCCAGGCTCGTACTTGAGGCGGAACGTGGTGAGGCGAAGCACACACTCTTCTCCGTCGCCAAGGCCTTCTCGGTCGCGAAGCCACCGCTGCTTCTCGGCGGCCCCGGGCGTCCTAGGCGCTCGACAACACAGTACTCGCCACCCATGTACACGAGCTTGACGTCGACGCGCCTCCCGTCCGGGTCATCCAGCAGAATCTTCTCCATGCTTGAAGTCCTCTCCGGCTCCGGGGTGCACTCCTTGTGCTCGCTGGATGGAATGTCGCAGGCCGAAAGGTACCCGGTGGTTCCGTCGCCTTTCTCGTCCACCTGCAGGCCAACCCACCGGTTTAGCTGGCGGTCGTATTGGCCGTGGCCCTTGAACGGCAGCGTCCAGCGTCCGCAGCTTTTCCAATAGCGCCTCCTGTCACCCGTCGTGTCGTAGGCGAATGTTTCGACACCGTCCATCCACTTGTCCCTCCACACGGGCGCGGACACGAAGATGGTGCAATCCCGCGGGTGCACGGCGTGCGCCTGGATCTCGTCGGGACTGAACGGGAGCAGCTCGGACCAAGACCTAGCCTTGCCGCCGTAGCTCCAGCCGATCCGCGAGGAACCGGAGCCGCTATACCAGCCGCAGTCGGGGTCGTCATCTTTAGATGTGGTCATGACGTGGAAGCTGTCCACCGAGCTGGTATGCAAGTCCAATACGTACAGCTTGTTCCCGACGGGCACGGCGACGGCGTACCCTGACTGCAGGGTGTCCGTGGGATGAATCGAGAAGGACATCGCCGCCGTCTTGATGTTGTAGAGGATGGTGACAATGCCGTAATCTCTTGAGTAGATCAGGCTCCGGTAGGGTGAGCAACCGGTGGCGACGATGCAGCCGCCCGCCGCAGCGAACTGCGCCGATGATTCTTCCTCAGTGACCTCCACGCGGATGAGCGCGGGCTGAGGGAGGCGCCGCGGGGCTGTCGTGGAGTCAGAGTCGACAGAGCCGAGAGAGCCGACGTCGCCGTCCAGAAGATCGGCGTCGACGTCCAGCTTGTAGATGCCGTAGTCCTTCTTGTTGTCGTCCAGTACAAGGTACAGATGCCGCTTGGCGGCCGCCGCGGCCGGTTGGAGCGGATCCCCATTGGTGGCATCCGAGAAGCGTCTCCGTGAGGCAGGTATCAGGTTCCGGCAGAGACCAGCGGTGTGGGTAGCGTCGTGATGGCGAACTGATCGGAGACGAGAGCTGACGAGGGGGTTGGGTCGACGGAGGAACGAGCGAAAAGCCCACATCGTGTTTCACGATCATGCTCGGAAGACGAAGATCGCAGATGACGCACGCTACGCGCTAGGGTTACGCGCACGCCGGCGTGAAACTGGCTAAGGATTAGGCTGCAGATGGACCGATTTGCGTGTCCTAGGGGAGCTCCTATTTCACGCGTTTAGTGTCAAATAATGAACTTGCGCGCACCCGTGGTTCTCTGGGCTCAGGCGCTCAGCCAATTTACTGCTTCTGGTTAATTAGCGAGCTTCACGTTAGTTTCTTTCAACACTCAAAAAACAAAACGCTGCTTCATTTGATTTGATACCTCAGAAACAGTTACGTACTCGTCAGTTTAAGCAGAAAAATGGATATCGTTTGGACAAACCAGATAATCTGTACTAATGTTTGACCAAAATATAGTGTCCAACATATTTAATTTGTTTTTCTGGATACAAGATATTTTTATTTCAGCAGAAGGGTTACAAGGCGGTCCAGGGGAATTTTTCTATAAATTATATAAAAAATTACGAATACCAAAAAATAAAGGCCATAAACAAAAACAGAAACTTTAACATGAACATTTTTTTACCAGGGAATAGTATATTAAACCCCTTGGGAGTAAGAAATTACAGTCGAGCCGATTTTATTGAACAAAAACATATCGTGAAACAAACAATCACCTGGATTACAAACATAGAAGGCTGACAATAAACTTAACAATGGGGCGAGTTTTGAAATTATGCAACAAATTAAAAGTACAACAATCGGTAAACCGGAAAATTGTTGGGGCTATAAAAAACACTATAAACGGAAGGCAGTGTCGGAGCCAATATTTCAACTCTGTGTAGTAAATCGAAAGTTGTCTAGTCAAATACACGTATTTGTAATATTTTTTTATTAACTTTTCCTTGTATTGCAAAAAAAAAACTGGGTAGTCAGCTAACTACCCAGCTCTAACGTGGCTCCGCCACTGCCGGAAGGCCTGAAATCAAGCTCATCAGACCATGAACAAACTGGAATACGCGGGTCCACCACGAGCGGAAGTTACGCTAGGGCGATCGGGAGGCGATCGTGTTTTGCTAGGGTTTTTCGTTCGAGGGCGGTTTTCTTCCGGCGGCGGTGCTGATCACGGCGGCGTGGTCGGTCCGAGCGGCGGTGGTGTGTTCTCTCCCTGCCTCTGTGGTGTCGCAGGATACTGAGGGGCGAGGGCATGGCTTCTTCGGGGAAGGCGGTGGTGGGAGGCGGGTCTGCGAGGACGCCGTCTAGGTCACCGTCGAAGCGAGGAGCTGATGATCTGTCGGCAAGCCTGTCGACGAAGATGGGGGATCTGTTGTTGACGGACAAGGAGGTCACGGGTCTTGTGATCCGGGGTGTTGAACCAGGATCTGTGCCGCGTCCTCGCTGGGCCGCGGTGGGTAAGGTCTGCTCTCCACGTAAATTGATCATTACTGCCTTAGATCGGGCGATGCAGAGGCCGTGGGGGTTGCATGGACCTGCACAGTTCAAAGATATAGGCGACAACAGGTTCGTGGTTCGGTTCACTTCTGAGGGAGATTGGAGGCATGCAATGAAGAATGGTCCATGGCAATTCGATCTCAATGCAGTCTTGTTGAAAGAGTTTGACGGAGCTGTCCGTCCCTCTGATATGGTTTTCGATACCATGGACGTCTATGCGAGAGTGATCGATCTCCCAATGGATATGATGAATAGGGTGTACGGAGAACTGATTGGGGGCTGGATTGGCAAGTTCATTTCGGTGGACGTTGACAAGGATGGCATGGCGTGGGGTGAAGAATTGAGAATCAGGGTGGCGGTGAGGGTGGATCAACCCTTACCTAGAGGTGTGAGGGTGAGGCTTTCAGAGGAAGACGAAGAGGGCCGGTGGTTCGACCTGAAGTACGAGAAGATACCGCATTTCTGCTTTGATTGTGGTTGCTTGGTCCATTCGGATGAGGGGTGTCAGGCTGAAAAACTGGAGGTCAAACAATGGGGGGAGTGGCTAAGGGCAGCACCGGGAAAGAACAGAAAGCAAAGCCCTCCCTCGAGGCCGACTATGTCAGAGGGGGGGGGAGCTTTAGTAGCAGAACCTGCGACAGCAGGACGGGGGGAGGGCGCTCGATGGACTCTCACCCTAGGCTCAGAGATACTGGCTTTGTCCGCGATCTTCCGCCTCGTCGTGCATATTACAGGGACTATGATGAGTCCAGCTCTTCTCGCACTGGCGGGTTGGAGCGTAGACGCGAAAATGGAGAAGTAACTAGTCCAGAAAAGGGCCACAGGGTCCCGGCAAAAGAGAGGTTGGGAAGAGAGGCAAAGGAGGGAGTGTATCAGAAGAAGAACAAGGTTGGGACATTTACCCGGAGGGAGAGGAGGAGCTCGCCCAATGCAACTAGGACTTACCAAGTACCACTGGGTACAGGTCCCAAGAAGTGGGGCCAGAAGCAGGTTTGGCTGCCGGTGGAGGTCAAGGTTGTGGAGGCAGGAAGTTCTGAGTCGGCGGGGAAGAGGCAGCGCACGGCGACGTCCATGTTTGACAGACTTGAGGAACCAACAGCTACATCGGCGGTGCCTGCGGTGCAGGGCCACCGGGACCAATGATCGTCTTGGCCCGTAACTGCCGCGGATTGGGGTTGGACGCGGCGGTGGGCGAACTCAGGGACCTTGTTAGGTCATACAACCCAGCGGTGGTTTTTCTTTGTGAAACCAAGAAGAAAGCTAACGAGATGAATAAGCTCAAGTGGAGTTTGGGTTTCACTAATGGGGTGGCTGTTGATTGCAATGGGCGTAGTGGGGGTTTGGCATTATGGTTGCGGGATGATGTGACGGTGTCGGTGCGACCGTGGTGCCAGTACTATATTGATGCTAAGATCACATATGAGAACAAAACATGGAGGTTTACCGGCATATATGGGGAGCCAAGGACGGAGCTGCGACATAGGACTTGGGACGCCCTCCGATACCTGAAGAGAAAGGATGATCTCCCCTGGCTGTGTGCAGGTGATTTCAACGAGATTCTGTGGCAATCAGAGCAGTTTGGAGGGAATCCTAGAAATGAGAATCAAATGGAGGGCTTCCGTGAAGCATTGCTGGACTGTGGTCTTACTGATCTCGGTTTCTCAGGCTATGAGTATACATGGGACAACAAAAGGGAGGGAGAGGACAATATCCAGGTTCGGCTTGATAGGGGTACGGCGACAGCGTCATTTCTCCACCTCTTTCCTCTTACTCAGGTACAACATGTGATCACAGAGGAGTCGGACCATATGGCACTGGTCATAAGGGTCCTGAATGAGATGCCTCCCCGGGTTCCACCTAGTGCTCGGGGTTTCATGTTTGAGCAAATGTGGACTAGGCACGAAGAGTATGATGAGATGATAGAGGCCACCTGGGCGCAGCGTGCAGGTGCGACCGGGGACATCCACAGCTTCTGGGGCAAGCTCCGGGATGTTTCCCAAGACATCAAGAGGTGGAGTTTTGAGGTTTTTGGCTCGGTCCGGGCAGAACTAAAATCGCTGAGGAGAAACTTGAGGACGCCAGGACTGCTGCTCGGACCTCGGGCTCATCTTCGGAGGTCCGTGAGCTTGAGCAGAAATTGCATGAGATATATGAGAGGGAGGAGGTGATGTATCGTCAACGTTCGAGAGTGGACTGGTTGAAAGAGGGGGATCGGAATACAAGATTTTTCCAAAACAGAGCGTCTCACCGGAGACGTAAAAACACAGTCCGGGCTCTTCGCCGACCGGACGGAACTCTCTGCAATACGAATGAAGGCATGAGTGGAATGGCACTGGCCTTCTACCAAAGTTTATTTTCATCAGAAGGATCTACAAATGGGGATGATGTTCTTAATCTGATTCCAGGGTCGGTGACGACGGAGATGAATGCAATGCTGACAGCAGCGTTGTCAGATACGGAGATTGAAGCTGCCCTTTTCCAAAGGGGGCCCACGAAAGCTCCTGGGCCGGATGGGCTACCGGCCCTGTTTTATCAAAGGCACTGGTCTTTGTTAAAGTCCCATGTCTGCCGCACAGTGCGGGATTTTCTCGCTGGAGAAGACTGCCCAGCTGATTTTAATGACATGGTGTTAGTGCTTATACCGAAAGTACAAAATCCTGAGTTACTAACCCAGTTCCGTCCTATCAGTTTGTGTAATGTATTGTACAAGATTGCCTCGAAGGCTGTGGCTAATAGACTTAAGAAGATTCTTCCTATCCTAATTTCGGAGGAACAAAGCGCTTTTGTCCCGGGGCGTCTTATCACGGATAATGTGCTTATCGCCTATGAATGCACACATGCAGTCCGGACTAGGAAGAGGAAGAAGTCGTTGTGTGCGGTTAAGTTGGATTTGATGAAGGCCTACGACAGAGTTGAGTGGGTCTTCCTCAAGCAGATGATGTTAAAAATGGGTTTTGCGGAGGTTTGGGTGGACATGGTTATGCGGTGTGTGAGGTCAGTCCAGTTCTCCGTGAAGTTGAATGGCTGCCTGTCAGATACATTCTTGCCTACAAGGGGTTTGCGCCAGGGGGACCCCCTCCCATAATTAACCTGTTCCTTTTCTGCGTGGAGGGTTTCTCGGCTCTTCTGCGTCAGGCTCAGATAGATAAGGAGCTAGCGGGGGTGACATTTGGGGACGGCCCCATGATCACCCACTTGTTGTTTGCGGACGACAGCATTGTGTTCATGGAGGCTAGCCAGGCTAGTGTTTTAGCTCTCAGGACGGTGTTACAGAAGTATGAGGTTTGCTCGGGGCAGCGAGTAAATTTCCAGAAGTCCTCCATCTTCTTTGGGAAGGGGTGCAATGAGGATGCTAAGCTGGTGCTTAAGAACACGGTCGGGATTCAGTGTGAAGCTTTGTCAGAGAAGTATTTGGGTCTACCAACAGTGGTAGGACGGTCGAAGGATGGAGCCTTCAAAAATCTCACTGATCGGTCTCGTGGAAAAGTTGGAGGTTGGAAGGGCCAGGGAATGTCCAAGAAAGGAAAAGAGGTGCTTGTGAAATCGGTTTTACAGGCGGTTCCTACCTATGCGATGGGCTGTTTCATGTTGTCTAAAGGGCAGTGCAAGCAGCTCACGTCTATCTCCTCTCGATTTTGGTGGGGCTCAGCCGATGGGGAAAGGAAGGTGCATTGGATCAGCTGGGATCGGATGTGCGCGACTAAGGGCAATGGAGGCATGGGCTTTAGGAATTATTCCGGCTTCAACCAAGCGCTCTTGGCAAAACAAGCATGGAGATTACTAACTAAACCCTCATCGCTGTGTGCTCGGGTTCTGCGGACTCGATATTTCAAAGATGGAGACCTCCTAGCTGCTGGGTGCCCTGGAGGGGCTTCCTACACATTGAAGAGCATCATCCATGGTAGGAACTTGCTGAAGGAGGGGCTCATATGGAGGATTGGTGATGGTTCGAGTGTGGAAGTGTGGAAGGACAACTGGATTCCTAGGAGTAGTTTGAGGCGCCCCTTTGGTCACAATGAAGGCCAAAACGTTGAGAATGTCAGCGAGCTGCTATTTTCTGATGGGGGCGGATGGAATGAACCTAAGGTACGGGCTGTGTTCTTTGAGGGGGATGCGGAGGACATTCTGAAGATTCCGGTGGGTCGCGCCGGAACAGCTGATTATCTTGCATGGAATTACACCAAAAACGGAGTCTTCAGCGTGCGTTCTGCATACCACCTCAATTCGCAGCTAACGAAGGAAAAGGAGGGCCGTTCAAGCTCATCTCGGACCACAGATGGTCACAAGGGTTGGCTGGCCCTGTGGGCTGCGCAGGTTCCGGGCAAGGTGAAAGTTCATTGTTGGAGGCTGGTTCAAAACGGTCTTGCTGTGGGGGGACGAACTAAATCGGAGGAAAATTAAACCAGGGGTGCGATGCATTGTGTGCAATAGGGTGGAAACGCTGAAACACAGGTTTTGGCTGTGCCCACACGCACGAGAGACCTGGGACTTCGTCCGTACGGCGACGGGGCTGCAATTTCGATTTCCTTCAGAAGATGTCCGCAGTTTCAATGATCTGAAGTGCTGGTTGCTGAACTGGTTTGGTTCGGTAGAGGACCGCGAGCCGTCAATTGGACTTATGACTCTTTATCATATGTGGCTTGCGAGGAACGACGCGCGAGACAAGCCGTGCATTGAGGACCCACGAGCGACGGCAAGGAAATGCTTGGCGTTGGTTGATGAATGGATTGCCGTTACGGCAAAGGGTGGTGCGACGGCTAGGCACAGGGAGTCGCACTGGCGGCCTCCGGATGTGGGTTGGCACAAATGCAGCGTCGATGGGGCGTTTCTGCAGACAGAAAACAATGGTGGTGGTGGTGCCGTCATTAGGGATCACCATGGGAGCTTCATCGCTGGGGCTTGCCATTTTTTCCCTATGGTTACTGATGCGGAGAGGGCGGGGCTGCTGGCGTGTCGGCGTGCTGTGGGTCTTGCGCGAGAGGCTGGGATATCCAAGCTGGTTCTGGAAACGGACTGCATGGGAGCGGTTTCGAAGCTGAAGAACGAAGAACTTGATCGATCAGTGCACGGGCCTTTGGTTGAAGAGATCAAAGAAATGCTCCAGGAGTTTGATGATCACACGGTCATCCACGTTCGGCGTTCTCTGAATGAAGTGGCGCATAAGTTAGCTAAGGCAGGCTGCGATAATAAAGACTGTAGTTCCTGGTTCGGTTCTCCGCCAGGGTTTATTGTAAACTTGTTGGCACACGTTTCTGTTGGATTTGAATAAAATCGCAGCACTTAAATCTCAAAAAAAAACTGGAATAACAAAAAAAAGCAGTAGAAATAAAAAGGCAATAACCAAAAAGAACTCTAACAAATGATGATTTTATAGCATGAAGGAACCTAAAAATGTGTTGAACCAAAAATATTAAAAGAATAGTTGGAATAAATTAAACTGGAACAAAATTGAATGAACCCAAAAAAGTATCATAGACTAAAATATCCTCGGAATTAGAATTCAAAAGGTTCGAGTGATCCAACGTGAACCAAGAAAATGGAGTAAGAAAATTAAATTTGAACCAATTTCAATGAAAAAAAAGAACTACAACCAATAGATGGTTGCAAAATAAAATTAACCGTGTGATTACTTTAGAAATTAGTTAACAGTTTTTTATTGTATAAGCTCCTCGCTCCCGATTTCATTCCATAGAAACGATACCCATAATACAAGATCTGATTAGGGCATGTACAATGGTAGAGAAGGCAGACCTTCTCTTAACCCTCCACATCATCTAGAGAAGGCAAAATTATAAGTTGTACAATGCGTTATCTCTTATTGCCATCCCTAACAATTAATGAGAATTAATTATATTTTAGTAGAAAATCCTAGTTCTAAGGGAAGACAAATGGTACAATGCTGAAATTAGCCTTCTCTTATTTCGTAAGAGATCATCTCTTAGCTAAGGGAAGGCAACCTCCTCTTTCTTCATTCTCTCTCCGCCAACTAGATAATTATCCTACGTGTCAACGCTAAGAGAAGGCTGACATCACCCCATTGTACATGCCCTTAGCATTCATCCTTCTTGCTTACCCTACGCCCCACACACCCTTTTTAAAACCAGAAACAGAGTTCTACCAAAACAAAACAACCGAGGCTACCAAAACAGAGTTCTGTTCATACTTTTGCAATCTATTTTAGTATCAAAATAGTTAACAAAGTACAAAGAACAAAAAATTAATGTAAGCATTAGGTTCTCAGAAGCATTCCATTTGTATTTCCACTACTAAAATAGATTAACGGCCTTGCATTTGCTTGGAATCACCAATGATAATCAGAATAAAATTCAAGCTAAAACGCAAAAAAAAAAAAGACATTGCCAGATTGCCTTGCCTATACATGTGGTATATGCTATATCCAGAATGCTTGTGCCTCAAAATCGTCGCGATATCTGGAGATTTTGTAAGAGCGAGCACGGCGGTCCATGATCCCGACTCCCGAGGTAGTTGGGCTCGTCGTACTCGTACTTGACACGGAACGTGGTCAGACAAAGCAGGCACTCTTCTCCGTCACCAACAAGGCGCTCGAAGAGGCAGTACTCGCCGCGTTCGCCCATGTACACGAGCTTGAGGTCGAGGAGCCTCCCGAACGGGTACGGGTCATCCAGGACAATCTTCTCCATGCTCGAAGTGCACTCCGGCTCCTTGTGCTCGCTAGACGGAATGTGGCAAGCGGCAAGGTACCCGCTGGTTCGATCGCCTCTCTTCTCGTCCACCTGCAGCCCAACCCACTGGTTTAGCTGGCGGTCGTAGTGGGCGTGGCCTTTGAACGGCAGCGCCCAGCGGCCATAGAGCGTCCACTTGTAACTGTCACCCGTCGTGTCATAGGCGAAGGTATCGACGCCTTCCCTCCAACTGGCCCCGGACGGCAGCTCGTAAGACACCTGCGCGGATAAGAAGATGGTGCAATCCCGCGGGTGCACCGCGTGCGCCTGGATCTCGTCGATGCAGAACGGGAGCTGCTGGGAAGAATAACCAGCCTTGCAGCTGTCGCTCCAGAGCCGATCCGCGAGGAACCGCAGTTGTACCACCAGCCCCACTCTTGCTGCTTGACCTCACCGTCGGCAGCGTCTTCGCCGTCTTTCGCTGTGGTCATGCAGTGGAAGCTGTCGTCGGCTGCGCATGTATGCGAGTCAAACAGGTACAACCTTTTTCCAACGGGCACGGCTACGGCGTACCCAGCCTGCAGGTTCACCGTGGGATGAAGCGAGGCGTACAGCGCCGCCCTCTTGACGTCGTAGAGGTTGGTGACGATGCCGTAATCGACCGAGTGGGCCAGGCTTTCGTAGGGTGAGTTACCGATGGCAACGATACAGCCGCCCGCCGCGGCGAACTGCGCGGACGGTTCTGTGTTTGTTACCTCCAAGCGGATGAGCGCGGGACGCGGGAGGCGCCGTGCGGCCGTAGTGGAGTCAGAGCCGACGACGCCATCCGGAAGATCGGCGTCGACGTCCAGCTTGTAGATGCCGATTGCCGAAGTCCTTCTTGTGGTCGTTACCAGGTACAGATGCCCTTGATGCGTATCCTCATAGGTCGCAGCATCTGAGAAGCGTCTCCGTGAGGCAGCCATCAGGTTCCGGCCAAGAACAGCGGTGTGGGTAGTGTCATGGCGGCGAACTGATCGGAGTTGAGAGGTGACAAGTGGGTTGGATCGACGGAGCAACGAGCGAAACGCCCACATCGTGTTTCAAGATCTAGCTAGGAAGACGAAGATCAAGATGACGCACGCTACGCGCTAGGGCCGGCTGCGCGCACGCCGGCGTGAAACCGGCTCACCACGTAGGATTAGGCTGCAGGGGCGATTTGCGCGTGGGAGCTCACCTGGGCCGTTGTGCGTGCGTAACAGTAGGATACGGTTAATCGTCATACGCACAAGGCAAATCATCTCCTGCCTCGAGTGATCGACACCCATGACCTTAAAAAGGCCACCAATTCCTTCTCTTCCTCCTCGTGCACATTGCTCATCACCCACCGCTGAATTCTCTATCTTCAGCATGATGCCGGCCGCCCACAGCTCAACTCCCGGCGCCACCCCGCGCGTGACGGCGTGGGAGATCCCCATCCACGGCCGCCCGCACTTCATCAACGTGTTCAAGGACGACGGCGTCCAGGCCGGCGACCGCGGTCCGGGTGGCCACGCCGCCGTCGGAGCGACGCACGTCCCGCCCGGAGTCCTGCACCGTGTACTTCCCCCCTCCGGATCCCGAGATGGACTACTACGCGCGGCGCCACGCGTACGCCTACATCTCCCCGAACAACGCCCCTGCCCGCGCCAACCCGTATGACTTCATCCGCGCCGTCTTCCGCACCCTGGCGCCCGACCTGCCGCAGGACTTCGAGCTCTCCGGCCCATCCTACCACGGCGACGTGGTGGTCTGCTTCCGCACCCCCGAAGACCGGGAGGCGGCCATGCTCCGGCAGCCGTTCGAGGTGGCCGGCGTCACGATGAAGCTGGTGCGCGCGGAGGAGACACCCAACGTCACAGAGACTCGCATGGACTGCCTCACCCACGTCGCCCTGCGCCGCTACCCCGTCGAGCAGGGGCCGGAGGAGGAGATCCGCGGTAACTGCTGCTACTTTGGGTACATGCTCGAGGTCGACCCGTCCTGCTTCGCGGCGCCCGACCTCGCCACAGTCTTTGTCGTCGTTCAGCTCGAGCACCCTCGAGAGATCCCGCGGGAGCTCCGGATCAGGTACGCGGATGGCTCTCACAGCGTCGTCCCCGTCGAAATCCTCAGGTTTTGGGACCGTTCCGAGTCCCTCGACAGCAATGGGGAGCAGTACGTGCCTCTCTTCCAGTCACCGACTGCCGCGGCCTGATGTCTACAATTGGCATCAAGTACTCAGAATAAATAGTCCAGTTCTTCGCTAGAGCCATGTCAGGCTCTCTCTCGTTGGTGTGTGTCAGTTCGACGTAGCTACTGCTAAGCTACCAGGTCGGTGCATCCGTGCATGTTTGGTTGGAACCTTAATCTGGACGGTGTCGTGCTTGTTTACTTACTGTCTGTATGGTTTGGTGACTTAATCTGTGTTAAAAACTACGTACGTGAATTCGCAGTGCTAAAGCTGCATCTTACATTATTTGTTGCAGGCGTGTGGCATGAAATTTATTTCCTCGTGCATGTGTATCTTAATTTTGTTTTGTGTTACATCACACTAGGGTTGCAGAGCGGCGTCCCGCCAAGCCCGCAAAACAGATTTGGCTTCACAAACTGTACTAAAGCATTACATCTCAGTTTTAACTGAAGGCTCCAAATTTGTATACGGAGCGGGCGGCTCATTCGCCGCTCTGCAACACTAATCACAATGCACATGCAACTCGAACTTGGCCTATCGACCATCCATCCTTCATCCACTACAAGAAATTAGCAGGAACGATGGCCGTGAAGCAAGAACAGCATCAGCAGCAAGTGCATGTCCCTAACCATGGCCACCATGGCGCGAACGACGGCGGCGAGGAGCTCGAGAAGACCAAGCCCAGGAAGCAGGCGTCCCGGCGCGCGCTCCGAAAGATCCTCTCGAGGCTGCACGTGGACACGTGGACGAGGCAGCACGACGCCAAGCTGCTCGACCTGCTGCAGCGCCGCACGGCCGAGCACGGTGGCGAGCGGACGAGGAGCGTGGGCGAACTGACCGGCGAGGACTGGACGGCGATCACCGGCGAGCTGAACGCGGCCACGGGGTCCGGGTTCCCCGTGGATGAGCTGCAGCGCCGGGTGGGCGAGTTCCGGCGAGACCTCGAGGCCGTGGGCCGGCTCAAGAGCAACCCGCTGTTTGGCTACGATCCTCGCCGCCGGGTCATCGTCGCCGAGGAAGACGACTGGAAGCGCTACACGCTGGTACGCGCTAGCTGCATCGAACCATCCGTCACGATGTGTCTGTTTCTTGTGCTTCGTAGCTGTCGTATTATCTTGATCTGTTTTCTTGGTGGTGGTTTCAGGAGAATCCTGAGGCGGCGGCGTACCGGGGGAGGAGCCCGCATCTGGGTCGCCTCCGAGCAATTTTCGCCGGAGACGGGCGTGCCGGCGCGGGCCTGAAAAGCCGGGAATCGCGGCCGAAGAAATACCTGAACAAGTTGCTGCGGAGTTTTGGGCTTCAGTGTAAGCTGTAGCGCAGTAGAGGCGTCGAGACTTGTACATCATTGGATGAAAGGGTAGCGAAATTGAATAATTTGTTTCCATTGGGCCGAACATGCTAACGTGTCAGGTAGATTTCTAGTCTGCATCAGTGTACTTCTAAATTGCCAGGTTATCACTAATGCAACGTCGTTGAAGAGGTACTTAGAAGCATAAGCTGAATTTGACTTAAACACTACTCCAATTCAGGTGCTATAACTAAGCACCTCTGCCAAAAAAAAGTTAATTTGTGTAAGCATTAATCATGCAAAAATGGTCAATCCGGCACCTATATATGTAAAAGAAGATAAATTTAGTACTAACGTTTTCATTAAATTTATTTTTCTTCAGGTTTGAAAATTCAAAGATGTTTAACGGGGGATAAGGAGAAAGAAGAAGATGTGTCCACATGACTTAGCCAACTCGGCCATGATGGATGGCTTCATCTGTCAAAAATGTTGTCAGAGCACTATCATAGGGTAATCCCTGCTATTTAAACAGCCTTGTCTCTTCCCTCAAAAAAAAAAACAGCCTTGTCTCTAAAAAAACAATTTTGTCTCTAAACAGATGGGTGTTTGAAAGTTGTAACGAAAATAACGGTGAAAAAGGTACGTTTTAAGATATCTACTTGAAATAGGACTTGTTCTGTATACGTTTGATGTCTGTCCATGACATGGCACCCCATTTTTTTTATAGATTGCAGGTCCGGCTTGTCCCGGTTTATTGTGTCGTGCCTTTCCGGGCCCATTTTTCGTTGTGTCGTGTCCTGCCCTGGACCGTGTCATGTTGACCCGAAAAATCCGATTGAAGTTATTTTGACATATGATGGGATGATAGAACTAAGGGATTAAAAATATTTAACAAAAAACCTGTAATAACACACGCATGAAAAAATTCACATATTTTACAAATTCGTCTGTTAGCTTCACCGAACAATTTTTCTCATTCGGTGAGCACCATCGCAATTTCTCGCACCCAAGCATTACTCTCGGTAAGTCCTACCTCGTAGATATATATGAAGTGAACATAATCATTTCTTGATGGTGGGACGACAACTGCCAAGAAAGATCTGCCATTCTTGAAGGTAGCAAAGAAAAACTAATTTTAGTATTGAAATTCTCTATGATGTAAATAATAGTGAACCGTAGCAACACACCGACATACTTGCTAGTCAGGCAAAAAGGGTCAATTCGACACTTGTGTAAAAAAGATAAATTTAGTACTCCCTCCGATCCATATTAGTGGGCACAACTTTGTCTAGATACACATGTATCTAGTCTAAATACTTAACTAGATACATATGAATTTAAACAAAGCTATACCCACTAATATGGATCGGAGGGAGTACTAAAGTTTTTATTGTTTTTTTTGTTTTCAAAATTCAAAAAGGTTTCAGTGAGGGATAAGCGAGAAGGAAGGAGATGGAGTGATATACCACAACAAATTCCACTGCATGTGTCCACATGAGTTGCCAAGTCAGCCATGATAGATGGCCTCATCGGACATAAACGTTGCAAAAGCGCTGTCATAGGGTAAATCCGTGCTTTTAAACAGTATTTTCTCTAAAAAATAGTCTTGTGTCTAAACATATGACTGTTTAAACGTTCTAGTATTGTTCTGGACCGATCCTTGGCTCGACTCCACGCCACTGACGCAATCTGCGCCCGCCCTAGTCGCCGCTGTATCCCCGCATGGCAGGATGATCAGAACTGTGGAGGAGGCGCTGACGGACAGGCGGTGGATCCGCGACGTTACCGGGCCGCTGACTGTCCCGGTCCTGACCCAATTCCTCCTTCTTGTGGATGCGCTACAGGCCGTTGAGCTGATACCGGGAACGCCTGATCGCGTGATCTGGAAGTGGACGAGCTCCGGCACCTACTCCTCCAGCTCTGCATACCGCGCTTTCTTTGTTGGGCTTGAGTTCTTTCCGTGCGGGAAGACCATCTGGAAGACATGGGCGCCGGCCAAGTGCAAAATCCATGTGTGGCTCGCCTTGCAGCGGAGGCTTTGGACGGCTGACCGCCGGCTGCGTCACGGGCTGAACTCGCACACGGCTTGCCCCTTGTGTGATCAAGCCCCCGAGACGGCAGACCATCTTGCGCTTGGCTGTGTTTTCTCTCGTGAGGTCTGGCACATTGTGCTCCGACGGTGCGGCCTAGACCAGCTAACTCCGGATGAAGAGGATTCCTTGATCGAATGGTGGCCGGATGCGCGGCGGCGCGCTCCGCCGCACGCTAGGAAAGGCTTCGACTCTCTAGTCCTGCTGGTTATTTGGATACTATGGAAAGAGAGGAACTCCAGGGTGTTCCAGCGATCTGCCGAGATGGTTGCCGCAGTCTGCCGAAGAATCGCTGACGAGGTCGAGCTCTGGAAGCTCTCTGGCGCTGTAGGGCTGGGACAAGTCTGGAGATAGCACGCTAGGTGTTGTTGGGCGCTGTTTGTTTTTGTTTGTGCGCATGTTCGTGGTCGCCCGCCACTCTTCGCACATCTGTAACCGCATCTTCGGATGCTGGACACGCTGTAGCTCTATTGTCTTTCTGTTCTTTCTATCTATCTATCAAAGTCGACACGCAAGTCTTTTGCGTGTTCGCAAAAAAAAAAAAAAACGTTCTAGTAAAAATGGCGGTGATAAGGCGGTAAATCGTTATATGCATCAAACGTAGTGGTTTTTATGATATCTACTTGAAATAAAATTCCTTATCGCAATGAGTTGGAAAGTATTTAGCATACACAAAACCATAATTAACATGATATCAACATAAGAATGAGCATGCTAAGTATAATATTGTTCTACAACCCATCCAACTCCGTCTTGTGCAGCTTAGTTAGTAGAGAATCTGACCCATGTAACCAACCTATCATAGAACATCTCGATGACATAAAAACCGACCAGGAGCTGCCTCGTCACTCAACTAACCTATATTTAATTTCCCTGCAGCATAGTGTGGAAAAACACTATGTTGATTTAATAATAGTGTAAAGAGTTAAACGCCTCTGCAGTCCACCAAGTTGCAACGTTGGAGCGGATTGGTCCCCAACTGGGAGAATGCAAACTATCGGTCCCTAAGTTGCGGCGATGGAGCGGATTGATCCGACCGTCACGGCCGCCGTCAAATTGCTGACGTGACACCTATTTTTTTGCAGAAAACCCCCCGATTCTTAGTGATTTCTCGGGCTACATGTAGCCCTTTTTTTCAAAAAAAATTCAAAATTTGAAAACTCATCAAAAAAATCTGAAAAAAATCAAGCACGTACCTGAGCATGGCACGCACCGCCGTGAATTTTTTCGCACCGAAATGACATCGTATGCGCTCTGTGCAAAAATGACAAAATTCGGACAGAAAATGAGATCCAAAATTTGAATTTTCTGTCAGCAATTTGTCATTTTTGTACAGGGCGCATATGATGTCATTTCGGTGCGAAAAAATTCACGGAGGTGCGTACCATTCTCAGGTACGTGCATGATTTTTTTCAGATTTTTTTGATGAGTTTTCAAATTTTGAATTTTTTTTGAAAAAAATGGGCTACATGTAGCCCGAGAAATCACTAAGAATCGGGGGGTTTTCTGCAAAAAAACAGGTGCCACGTCAGCAATTTGACGGCAGCCGTGACGGTCGGACCAATCCGCTCCATCGCCGCAACTTAGGGACCGATAGTTTGCATTCTCCCAGTTGGGGACCAATCCGCTCCAACGTTGCAACTTGGTGGACTGCACAGGCGTTTAACTCTAGTGTAAACTATGTTGATTTAATAATAGTGTGGGAAAAAATGAATGCACATGACGTGCAGGATCTCCCAATTAGCTGCCACCGCATCAACATCTAGAGCAAGCAGACAGGCACAAAAAATAGAAAAGAAATTTAGCAGCCCTGCCACGCTAATGTGCAGATTACGACTTTTATAACATGGGGGTGGATCGCCATGGACGCCGACGCCGGGTCCTCATCCTCGCCGCTGCGTATCGTGATCGTCCCGTGGCTCGCGTTCGGCCACCTGCTCCCGTACCTGGAGCTCACCGAGCGGCTGGCGTCGCGCGGCCACCACGTGTCCTACGTCTCCACGCCGCGCAACCTCGCCCGACTCCCGCCGCTGCGCCCCGACGCGGCGCCGCGCGTCGACCTCGTCGAGCTCCCGTTTCCGCGCGTCGACGGACTCGCCGAAGGCGCCGAGTCCACCCACGACGTTCCCGACGGGGATAGGGAGCTGCACTGGAAGGCCTTCGACGACCTCGCCGCGCCCTTCGCGGAGTTTCTGGCCGCCGCGTGCGCCGATGAGGCAACGAGGCCACACTGGGTCGTCGCCGACTGCTTCCACCACTGGGCCGCCGCCGCCGCCCTCGAGCACAAGGTTCGATCTGGTCCATAAATTTAATCCAAATGAATAGCAATCCAACATCCTAATTCAGCATTTTGTATGCTACATGGAAACCGACAATGTCGTGCCGTACCTGATATTGGTGCTTTACTAGCCACGCGTATCTCAATCCTGCCCGGCCTTCTTGATCACCGCAGGTGCCATTTGCGGTGCTTCTCCCGACCGCCGCCCTGCTGGCCTCCCTGCCCGGCCGTGCGCCGAGGGAGCCCGCTGCGTCTGGACTTGAACAGCCGCGGTACGAGCGGGAGGGGAGGGCGCAGGTATACAACAACCATAGCGCCTCGGCTATGTCCCCCATCGAGCGCTGCCTCTTGACACAGAAGAGGTGCACGGTAGCGGCCATCCGGAGCTGCGTCGAGTGGCAGCCCGAGACGTTCCCGCTGCTGCCGACGATCATCGGCAAGCCGGTCGTCCCCCTCGGCCTTCTGCCGCCGTCGCCCGAGGGAGCCCGCCGTGCTGCCAGCGCGGACATAGAGCACGCCACCTTGCGCTGGCTGGACTCGCAGCCGCCCAAATCGGTGGTGTACGTCGCGCTGGGGAGCGAGGTGCCGCTGAGCGTGGAGCAGGTGCACGAGATGGCGCTTGGGCTGGAGCTCGCCGGGACACGCTTCATCTGGGCTTTGAGGAAGCCCCGCGGCGCCTCCGTCCTGGACGGCGACATGCTTCCTCCCGGTTTCAGGGAGCGCACCCACGGCATGGGGACGGTGACCACGGGGTGGGTTCCCCAGATGGGCATCCTGGCGCACGCCGCCGTGGGCGGATTCCTGTCACACTGCGGCCGGAACTCGCTGATCGAGAGCCTCCTGTTTGGGCACCCTCTCGTCATGCTGCCCATCTTCGGCGACCAAGGGCCAAATGCCCGCCAAATGGAGAAGAAGAAGGTAGGATTGCAAGTGGCGAGGGATGAAAAGGATGGGTCGTTCGACCGCCATGGCGTCGCGAGCGCGGTCCGGGCCGTCATGCTGGAGGGAGAAGCCAGGACGGGCTTCGTAGCAGGTGCAGGGAAGATGCAGGAGGTCGTAGTCGACACAGACCTCCATGATAGGTACGTCGACGAATTTGTACGGCATCTTAGATCTTACGTAGTACACCGCTGAAGGTGCAACCTGATCACAATTTCACTACTGCCGCCCTCCACCTGAGACTTGCTGCATGAATAAGGAAAAATCATGTGTTTGGAATATGTAATCTCAGTGTTCCATTTTGTGTACTTGTGTTACGTTGCTCTTTTTGCTATTTTTTATAAGTTGTACTATTTCCGTTCCAAAACACATCCTCGTTCCAACTTATAAGACTTTATTTAGAATTTTCTTGTCCTTCATGATATCTAGACGTATTTTAGTGTGTCAATTTACTCATTTTAGTCCATGTCTAGCCCATATTTTTATGTAATAAGGCTTATATTTCGAAACGGAGAGAGTATTATTTTAGATGTTTTGATAGGTTTCGCTATCAAGATTTCATTACATGAAACTAATTCTCGAGTAATTATTGGGGCTCAAAATTAATTGTCATTTTAGTGAATTATTTTGCTTCCGGAAATCTAAAGATGAGGCCGCTCTATATGATGAAATTTTTGTTCATGAGTTGGACCAACTTCCTAATCGATATTTTCTATTCAAATGCATTATCGGAGGCTTAAAAATGCCGAATGAAAACATGTGGAGGAGCGGCTCAAGAAAAGACTAGGCATTTGAAAAGGAAAATTATGTTCTATCGATGGAGAATTGGTACTTATTAATAACACTGAATATATGGTATTTGTTTACAATATCATTCTTCATTTACCAAAAAATGTTTGCTTATTTCGATTTGGATTGTTTTGGCAAGTATATAGTAAAAAGATACTCCCCAGATAATTATAAGCTTTTTTATTTTTTCTTGATAGTTCGTATCTAGACGTATTTTAGTGTGTCTTTTCACTCATCTCAGTCCGTATCTAGCCCGTATTTCTATGTATTTAAAAAGGCTTATATTTAGAACAGAGCCAATATTATTTAAGATGTTTTGGTATGTTTAGTCTATTAAAATTTCTTAACCTGAAACTATTTCTCGAGTAATTATCGAGGCTCAAAATTAATTTTCATGAAAGTGAATTGTTTTGCTTCGGGAAATCTCCAGACGAGGCCGCTCAATATGCTGAACTTTTTGGTTATGAGCTGGACCAGTTTCCTAATTGATATTTTGTATCCCGATGCATTATTGAAAGCTCAAAATGCCGAACGAAAATATGCGGATGAGCGCCTCAAGAAAAGACTAATCAGTTGAAAAGGAAAATTACTTTCTATCGATGGAGAATCGGTACTTATTAATTCAATAATAAATATTATGGTATTGTATACAATATCATTCTTCAAGCTACCATAATTTTTCCTTATTTTTGATTCAGATTCTTTTGGCAAGTATACAATGAAAAAGAAATATCGATTGGCTAAAGGGATGTGATTTGCCGCCCAAAAGAGTAGTGGGACTTGGTATTCACGACTCAGAGGTGAATAATTCAGCCCATCTTGGTATATGGCCGTTCAATCCTATTACCGATGATCGGGTATGGAAAAATATTCCTAGGACATACATAGGCTCAAAGGATTTCACACTTCTACGTCGATCTAATGACGATGAAAAAACATTTCTTCTCCTTTGTATCTTTTATTTTCAGTGATGGCTTGGAAATCAGCTGCTAGGATCTTAGAAACATAAAATATTTTCCGACACAAAAGCGACACGATTGCCACGGTCTTAGAAACATCTCTGACAATTTTTTATCGTTCAAATGAGATTTGTTCGGGCCTAGACTCGTGCCATGGAAAGCTCTTCATAATCGGTTTGGAAAGGGTTCAATTATCACAAGGGGTGAATGAATTTCACTGAAATTTCCATGAGCATGGAAAATTCTCGATTGATTCTCTGAACATGGCACTTGTTATCCAGATGCCAGTTGATACTAACAAAACAATACGGAAGATGGAGGTGCACATAAAAAATAATTTTGATTCGCGTGGTACCTTCGCAAAGGGCTAGTGCTCCTTAGTGACCCATTTGTTTCATTTGCATAAAAATATGGAAGATGAAGGTGCACATAAAAATTATCACAAGGGATGGACGTGTCGTTATTATCGGTGTCTCCCCATTTTTGCATCAAAATTTGTCCTATCATTTAGCAAGAAAAACTTGCAGATTTTCACAATGTTTCCCGAGCTAATATGCTCCTGCCCGCACTAAAAATTTGAGAAAAAGTAGTAAAACTTTTCAAAAAATAATGAAAAAATTGGACAACAAACATATACAATTTTTATACATACATGCAAAGTTTCTTGATGAAATGACACTTGTGTTGCTCTATGTGAAAAAACAAAATTAGTGGATTTGTGCACTGATTTTGATTTATTTTTCACACAGAGCAAGACAAATGTCATTTAATTACGAATCTTCTTATGGATGTGGAAAACTTGTATATGTTTGTTACCAAATTTTCGTACGTCATTTTGGGGCCGTTACTGATGTTTGTTCACCAAAGGAGTATTCTGAGGTAGCCATCCGAATTCCGAAATTAACAAAGAAAATATGCTGAAAGAGGACTGATAAAAAAACGTGAAAACCAACCAACAATGTAGGGTTGGCACATATGAAAATAAATTTCATTTATGCATCAAGCTGATATGGGATACAGATCCCGGATTCAATACAGACTGAGATAGTTGCAAGATTTGAGACGTACGCGAAAACAAAGGGGAAGATGTTTAAGGGGCGCAGATGCAGGCACAATTAAGATCACAGTGAACAATATATTATCAAGACTCTTGCACGCTGTATGTAGTCACCAAATTCTGGTAATTCGGTCCTTGCATAGCAAACGCTTGGATCACAGCATTTTGTATACTTACGCGCCGCACCGCGTTCTGGTACGCCGCTCGCCGGCCGCTTACGGTACCCTGCCATGCATGCAAATGTGCCATGAGAATTAACGAGCTGACGATCGGTGCAAATATGTGGTGTACCGAGCAGTAGAACCAGGTGCGTACTTGTCGCAGTCGGTGTGGGGGCTGACGGGGATGGAGACGCCGAGCTTGCAGCGCGCCGGGAGCTGCCGCGCGCGGTCCGGGAGCACGCCGAAGGATGGGCCGGACTGTTCCAGGCACCGGCAGAGCGCGCGTCGCGCCCCCGCCGTGCCGGCCATCCTCCGCAGCGCCTGCGCGCCACGGCAGCAGCTCTCGCTCGGCCCCGTGGCGCCGGCGTCCGCGCCCACCAGGAACGAACGGCAAGGTATCAGCGCGCTCACCGCGGCCCCGCACGAGACCTGCGCCGCCGACGCCGCGGCACCCCGTGCGTCGGCGTCGGAATTAGCTGCTGCCACCTTGGCCGCCGCGAGGAGGAGGATCGTCGCCACGACGGCAGTGGCATTGTCCATACGAGTGCTAGGCGCCATTGTTGCTGTACGCTATACTATACGCACTCAGTGGAACGATGCGTGTGATCAGGCGAAGGCGAGGCTGTGCCCGTATGTATAGGGGGAGGGGGTCAGGAAGGTTGGTGGCGCACCTGAATGCGCCATGCCGCTCGCGGCGTTCTCGTTGCCGCTTCGGGTGTTCTTATCGTAACCGCTCTCCGGACGCTTATTGCACCGGATGCCCAGATCGACCAGCAGGCGCTCGCCGGCCCGTCAATGCGCCGCACGGTGCCGGTGCGACGCCCGCCTTGGTTTAATTTGCTGCCAGGGTCCCCCTTTTTTTTTGCAAGGCAGGGTCCCCTTGATAACGTACGTTCTCACTACGAACACTTTTTTGTTTACGTGAACTACGAACACTTTCTGGTTGTTTTTTTGGAGTTGTTTTTGGCACTTCTCAATGTTTCGAGTGTATTCGTGGAGCTGTTCAGAATTAATCAAATTCAAAAAAAAATCAACGGATTATATGGGTCCTGAAGCAACGTTGAAAATATCGGATATCAGATTTGTATGGATTTGACTTCAACATATTGGATGCCAGATATCGGGTCATATGTTGGACACTACTAGTTGAATTTGGCGTGGCGTCACACCACGCCCTTGGTGAATTTTTTTGTACAATATATATATTTTTTGTTCATCAAAATGTTGGCCAAATTGATATGTTTAAACATGTTTTTGTTTTGTTATGAATAGGCAGCATTTTTTTGTGATTTTTTTTATATATTTTGTAGAATATTCCAAATTTTAGTGGTTTGAAATGTTCGAACATGTTTGTATTTCGGCGTCAATATTTGATTGGATTTAGAAAAATCCAGTTGAATTTGATTCCACATTTGGGGAAAGTTTATTTTTATGGTGTCGAAATATTGGCCAAATTGACATGTTCAAATATATTTGTGTTCTGCTATAAGTATATAGCGTTTTTTTTTTTAGCATTTTGGATATATTTTATGGAATATCGGAAATATTCGGCAAAATGTTGGCCAAATTGGATTTTGCAAATATGTTTTTTTTATTTTGTTATGAATAGGTAGCATTTTTTGTGAGCATTCTTGATATACTTTGTAGAATATTTAAATACTTAGTAGTTCAAAGTATTTGAACATGTTTGTATTACGGCGCTAATATTTAATTGAATTTAAGAAAAAAAGCACTTGAATTACCTCTAAATGGTGACAAAATTTGAATATTCTATTTTTTTCCTTATCATAAGTAGTTTGTATGTGTTTTTCTGATTGTTTTCACATATTACTTGTATTTATCTGACGGATATATTTAGATATAATGATTTATAATTTGTTTCAATTTCAAAAATTGGTGAAAGTGGGAAGCTATTCGTATGTTTTTTTTTCGGTTTTGAAATGCTTAGATTTGGAAGCCGTTGAAAATTTTGAATTTTTCCAAATTTGAAATTTGATCATATGGCATAAATAGTTGACGTTTATTTTTTTTTTTGTGTTAATGTTGATATGTTTGTCATATCTGTGAATACCGTGGTGGGAGAAATTCAATTTTGAAGCTATATACATTCAAAATTTGTTTACATTTGAATGTATCGAAATTGAAAAGGAGAAGTTTACATTTACAAAGTTGAATTTCGTCGCGGCGGCACGCCGCGCCCTTGGCGATAATTTGTGATAAAGTTTGTATCTCGAAATATGTTTGTATCTACGAAGTGGAAACATTAAGAGGAAAACATTTGTATCCCAAAATATGTTCGTAATTTGTCATAAATATTTAATTTGACTGCATAATTTGAGGTAATACATTGTATGAGAATTCATCAAATTCAATCCATAATTACAGGAGATAAATTCGTATTTTCTCGAAATGGTTAGTAAAGCAACCATCTGTAAAGTGCAACTGCATAATTAGAGAAAGTGTAGCTATATTATCTCTAATTGTGGTAACTAAATTGAGGAGATCAAGTATGGCTGTCTTTTGGCATAAACATTTTATTGAACTCCATAATTAGAGGGAATACATTATGATTTTCCCAAAATGTGGACCAATTTAAGCATTTATTAAATTTAGGATCATAATTAGAGAGAGTACATTTATGTTGGCTCTAAATATTCAATAATTTCAGATGCTTTGTCGTTTAGGGTATTTGTAAGTATGTAGCAATTTCGAATGTTTAAATATGCTTATATTGTGGCATTAATATTTTGTTTAACTTGCTATATTGGAATGGCCAAATATGTTTTTTTTCTCACACAAATATCTAAATTAATTATATAATCTGAGGGAATGCGTTGTAGTAGATTTCGTTAAATTCAATCAATAATTAGAGGAATTAATTTTTTCTTAGTTGAGATGTTCAATTAGAGTCCATAATCAGAGGGAATACATAGTGTGAGCATTTGTTAAATTTAACTTTACATAATTATGGGGAGTGTGTTTGGTTTTTCTTCAAATATTCAACAATTTAAAATGTTCCAACATTTTTTTTCCATGCAAATAGTTAGCATTATTTTTTTGTGAGCATGTTGATATATTTTAGAGTATCTCCAATTTTTAAGCAATTTGAAATGTTCAAAAAATATTAATTTTAAATGTAAGTCCATAATTGGTGAAAATGCACATTTATTCATTTGGATTCCATAGGTAGAGAATTTTTTAAAATTGAACTTCATATAATTGGAGCAAGTGTATGTACAATTTTTCTAATTTTTTCCAAATTGAGGTGTGTAAATATGTTTTCATTTTGGTATAATTTGTTAGCATTTTTTTGTGATGTTTGTGAGCAAATAGTTTTTAAAAACTGTACAATTTATAGTATAATCAAATTTGATTTTTTGTAGTGTTTACCAAACGATTAGTTTTGAAAGTCATATAAAATTATGGAATATTCAAATTTGTAATTTTAGTTGGAATGCTTATATATGAGTGTTTTTCCATAAAACTATCCTAATCTAGCCCTATTTGAATTAGTCATTTTTTTCCCAAAGTACGTAACATTTTCTTTCCCTAACATTTTGATATATTCTTGTTTTCTGTTCCTGTGTTTTTTTTGGAGGGAAAAAGTTGGCTTAAACGGTAACAGAATGATAAGATTTGGTAATTTTTTTGAAAAATCTGAAATATGTAAGTGTCAAATGTGAGTTCAAATGGTCGAATAGATTTTAAAAATTGTACAATATGGAATTTATGAAAATTTGAATTTTTTTAGTGTTTCCCAAATGATGAGGTTTGGAAGTCATATGAAAATTCGAGATATCCAAATTTGTAATTTGAGTTCGAATGGTCCAATATATGTTTTTTTCCAATAACAATATCCAAATATAGGCCAATTTGAATTAGTCAAACCTTTTTTTTTCAAAAAAGTAGTTAACATTTTTTCCCCAGCATTTTGATATATTTTAAATATTTTGTCGACGGGTTTTTGCGATGTGTAATTTTTTTGAATTTTTAATATTTTACATTTCCTGGATTTTGTGTGAAGCAGTGGGGTCCACCCGTCTTTTTTTTTTGTAATACAACTTTTCCTTTTTTAGTTTTTTTTTTGACGTTTATTGATTGTTCAGATTTGGAAGACATTTGGAATTTTGAAATATTTGAATCTGGAATTTGGTCGAACGTCATAAATAGCCAGGTTTTTTTTTGTGCTCATGTCGACATATTTGTTATATTTGATTTTTTGTTTGTGTTTATTAAATGTTCATATTAAAAATGCATTCAAATTTTTTGTTTACAATTTTAAAAGTTGTTCGTATGGCATAAGTAGGTGACATTTTTTTTTGTGACCATTTTGTTATATTTTTTGTGAATTTGTAATATTTTTTCATTTCCTGGATTTTGTGTAAAGCAGGCGGGCCCACATGTCTGAAATTTTGCATTTTCTGTTTTTTTTTGTGGGAAAAAAAAATTCGGCAGCCTGGCCCCACGCTGACGTCGCGATGACGTCAGCAATGGCCAGGCCTGCCACTGCCGCGCCAGCGACGACCATGGCGCCGCCGCGTCCGAGCGAGCCGGGAAGCGAGGCTGGACGCGTCGGGTGCAGCTCGACGCGGGCTACCCGCGGGTGGTGGCGCGGCCGCATCTGGTGGACGGAGCGTCGCCGGCGACGTCGAAACGCGGCGGCGGATGAAATCCACGCCGGCGACGATTCCGCCGTTCGTGCGGCGCCCCGGCACGCCTCCGTCGGCGAGGACGAAGAGGGGCGACGGCGAAGCCTCCTGCGTCGGTGGATCCGTCGGGGAAGGCGCGTAGCGGCGGTGGCGTGCGCCGGCGCCGGCGCGGCGATCTCGGCGTCGCGCGGGAGGAGGAGGGAGGGGGTTGTGAGGGGCTTTTTTGCATTTTAGTCCTTCACTTTGTGGTAATTTGCAAATCGGTCCATCGCCTCACGATTTCCTGGACTGCGGGTTGATATCTGCTTTCCGGAGGGTTTTTTTTAAAAGAGTCGCGGGGTGTGTGTGTGGGCCGTCGGATCGGCAGCGGACGGCTCGGATCAAAACACTGTTCAACACTGTTCCTAGGAACAGTGATGAACAGTAGCAGGGACGCTCACAGCTCGCTAAATCGCTCAGCTTTCATATAGTTAGTGATGTAGTTATATTCAGCCCTGATTCGGAAGAGTGGATTTTTGGAGGCCGAGCTACATGGTGGCCGTTTTTTCGAAAAATTCGAAATCAACTTTTAAAGTTTCCACCTGTTTGTCTTTTTTGTGTAGCTCAAAATTTAACAAATTCGGGTTAAAAATTTGCACGATTGTAGATCTCGACAATATCCACATTCAGATTTTTTTTCGTGATTTTTGGAAACTTTAAAATGTCGATTTCAAATTTTTGAAAAAATGGCCACCATGTAGCCCGGCTCCAAAATAGGTTTTCTCCCGATTCCGACGGTATGTAGTTACATATGTTCGATATATGTTAGATAGCTGTTGATACCCACAACCACTCTTCCTAATTCTGGAAGTCCTCCAGAAGGTCAAGGAGGTGTTTTACCTTTGGGCCAAACACCAAGTGAGCGATGGGACGTCCACTCGTCTTTGGATGGACTGGTGGGTGGGTCCGGGCCCTCTCCGTGAGAGACTCCCGGATATTTTCGCCATCTCTGTGGAACCAGTGGTCTCGATTGCACACGTTTCAGTCAGGAGCACTGAGACAACCCTTGTAGGCGATCTGTTGGCCCCGTTGAGACTGCCCAGTGGGTGGACGTCATGAGAGAGATCGAGTATTTTCGGGTTTCAACAATCTTGGATCACCTGATATGGGCCCTTGAAACTTCGGGGAGGTTCACAGTCAACTCGTTATACAGAAAGTTCTGCGAAGGCATACCGCATAAACACTTTACCGAGATCTGGCAGATTGTGCTCTCCAAGAAAATCAAAGTGTTCCTTTGGAAACTTATTAGGAAGCGGATACCGTCTAACAACAATATCCATCATCGGCAGGGGCCTTCGACGGGCCGTTGCGCATCATGTGGGGGAATATAAAGATACAAATCACATCTTATTTCTTGGCCTCCTTGCCAAATTCATGTGGAGCGTAGTTTGGGAACTGCTCCAATGCACGTGGAACTCCTCTTATTTCTCTGACTTGTACCGGCCGTTGCAGATTTGAGGGCCAAACAAAGAGTTTGCTTGGCCGTGCTTCGCAATCTTAATCTGGACCTTGTGGATCACTAGGAACAAGTTCACCATTGAGAGAACTATCCCTGCCCAACTGGCTGACGGCGTTACAAACTCTCCATATACTTGCAAGTGTGGAATCCAGTGGCTAGATGTCAGGACAGGGACACGCTGGAGGTTACAATCAACAGGATTCGTTCGCTCTACACTACTGTTCGGAAGGCGCTAGGATGCAGCTCTCCCAATCCTCCCCGCTTGTATCCTCTATTTTTAGGAGTAGTGTGTCGTGTTCGCGGTGCCCTTGGGGACCCTCTGCACGCTTTGTGGTAGTGGCGGACGCAGCATCCCGGCTGCCCGGGCACTTGCCGGAAGCCGCCTGTATTTTCATGGTATTTATCCAAAAAAAATAGCTCGCTAAGCCTTTGTACTAACAATTTGCCCGGGATTTAAAATATTTCTAGGTCCGCTTTGTGGTGGCATTGACTGCTTGCCACAAAACGAGTCAAACAGATGACATGTTGGCCAGACCTAATGGCAACCCATATCAATTCGGTCGAGTGGTGTAGAAATAGCAAAATCACTGGAGTTAGTTTACAAATTCAATTAACTATAGTGGCACATTCCGAATTTCCGTAAAAATTAATGACTCAGTCGATAATGTGTAACCAGGTTCTACAAGCCCGCGTACTAATAAACAAGCATAAGAAGCTTCTAAAGGTGTCATCATCCACCAAATGCACAACGAGTACATTATTACTATCTGCTTAGACTAAAGTAGTGAAAGTCAACTATTGTATCGTCCTTATAAAAAAGATAGATTACCTCTCTCTTAAAATAAAAGATGGATTACCAACCTCCAACAAAAGATACAAGAATAATACCACAAAGGTCAGTGAACCATTGCAACCTGGTCAAGCACCTAGAGAACAAATAAGTATCTTCTTGCGGTAGCATTGAGATGGGCACATGGGCAATGAGTTTTGTATTCCACAATGGCATCAGAATCTTGAAAAATGTGTTCGGAATAATATTTAGTACATGTATATTTGAGATTTCCTTATGATGCATATTCTTGAAGTCTCAGACAGAGCTCTAGGTGGGCGCGGTAGTAGTGAAATCGCCATGAACGATGTAAGATCTAAGATGCTGTACAAATTCGTCGACGTACCTATCATGGAGGTCTGTGTCGACTACGACCTCCTGCATCTTCGCTGCACCTGCTACGAAGCCCGTCCTGGCTTCTCCCTCCAGCATGACGGCCCGGACCGCGCTCGCGACGCCATGGCGGTCGAACGACCCATCCTTTTCATCCCTCGCCACCTGCAATCCTACCTTCTTATTCTCCATTTGGCGGGCATTTGGCCCTTGGTCGCCGAAGATGGGCAGCATGACGAGAGGGTGCCCAAACAGGAGGCTCTCGATCAGCGAGTTCCGGCCGCAGTGTGACAGGAATCCGCCCACGGCGGCGTGCGCCAGGATGCCCATCTGGGGAACCCACCCCGTGGTCACCGTCCCCATGCCGTGGGTGCGCTCCCTGAAACCGGGAGGAAGCATGTCGCCGTCCAGGACGGAGGCGCCGCGGGGCTTCCTCAAAGCCCAGATGAAGCGTGTCCCGGCGAGCTCCAGCCCAAGCGCCATCTCGTGCACCTGCTCCACGCTCAGCGGCACCTCGCTCCCCAGCGCGACGTACAGCACCGATTTGGGCGGCTGCACGTCCAGCCAGCGCAAGGTGGCGTGCTCTATGTCCGCGCTGGCAGCACGGCGGGCTCCCTCGGGCGACGGCGGCAGAAGGCCGAGGGGGACGACCGGCTTGCCGATGATCGTCGGCAGCAGCGGGAACGTCTCGGGCTCCCACTCGACGCAGCTCCGGATGGCCGCTACCGTGCACCTCTTCTGTGTCAAGACGCAGCGCTCGATGGGGGACATAGCCGAGGCGCTATGGTTGTTGTATACCTGCGCCCTCCCCTCCCTCTCGTACCGCGGCTGTTCAAGTTCAGACGCAGCGGGCTCCGTCGGCGCACGGCCGGGCAGGGAGGCCAGCAGGGCGGCAGTCGGGAGAAGCACCGTAAATGGCACCTGCGGTGATCAAGAAGGCCGGGCAGGATTGAGATACGCGAGGCTAGTAAAGCACCAATATCAGGTACGGCACGACATTGTCGGTTTCCATGTAGCATACAAAATGCTGAATTAGGATGTTGGATTGCTATTCATTTGGATTAAATTTATGGACCGGATCGAACCTTGTGCTCGAGGGCGGCGGCGGCGGCCCAGTGGTGGAAGCAGTCGGCGACGATCCAGTGTGGCCTCGTTGCCTCGTCGGCGCACGCGGCGGCCAGAAACTCCGCGAAGGGCGCGGCGAGGTCGTCGAAGGCCTTCCAGTGCAGCTCCCTGTCCCCGTCGGGAACGTCGTGGGTGGACTCGGCGCCTTCGGCGAGTCCGTCGACGCGCGGAAACGGGAGCTCGACGAGGTCGACGTGCGGCGCCGCGTCGGGGCGCAGCGGCGGGAGTCGGGCGAGGTTGCGCGGCGTGGAGACGTAGGACACGCGGTGGCCGCGCGACGCCAGCCGCTCGGTGAGCTCCAGGTACGGGAGCAGGTGGCCAAACGCGAGCCACGGGACGATCACGATACGCAGCGGCGAGGATGAGGACCCGGCGTCGGCGTCCATGGCGAGATGAGGAGCTAGCTCGTTCGTCTTGCTGGTGGTGCGAGACTGCTAACTGCTCAGTGCTGTGCTCAGAGCCTCAGACCGCGGAAATGAATTTTACAATGGCACACAGCAGATTGGACTAGCAGTTTAGTACAACTTGGCTGGTCCGTATTGGGCAGTGCCGAGGTTGATTTTGACGCGATCCACCCCCATGTTATAAAAGTCGTAATCTGCACATGCGTATGTAGCGTGGCAGGGCTGCTAAATTTCTTTTCCATTTTTTGTGCCTGTCTGCTTGCTCTAGATGTTGATGCGGTGGCAGCTAATTGGGAGATCCTGCACGTCATGTGCATTCATTTTTTAACGATTTTATATCCAACGAATGATATGGTTCCTACTGATTGATATATTGATAAAACAAGAAATCGTGTAAATGTATAGTTTAATTCTGTTATTTATGTATGTTCAGAAATTTGTTTTTAGTAGATGAATTTAAAAAATGTTACATAAATCCAAAACTTATTGCGAATGCATGGATAGTTGAAAAATCATTAATAATTTATGTTCGGATCATAAATCAATTGGACGTCCCAGATAAGCGGGGGAGATCCAATTAGGCGTGGAGTTGCATTTTCCTTCATTTTTCCTCGTAATGCAAGCAACAATTTCGAAGATACCCACTTCTGAACAATTTTAACTCCGGGGCCCATGATGGTGGAAATAAGCTAGCCACCAAACCCCTTGCTACCGGGCATGAACAATGTCAGATAGGTGGTGTAATTTTGTTTCTTATTTTTCTTCATTATTTTCCTTTTATGACTCCCACGTAGTCCTGCAAAATTTTCTTAAGTAGACAAGAAATATACTATCGTAGTCCTGCAATAATAAAAACTAAATGTCTGTAACTATTTTCCTCAACCTCATAATGTTTCATCGTCAAAGTGTCCCATCAACACTCTTTTGTGAAGAAAGTTTGTTAAAATATGTGTTCCATACACAAACACTTCATCCAGTATTAACTGTTTTATACACCACTCGAAAAAATAAAACCCATGCATTCTATATCTCTCAACTGGATTCTATAATAATTTTGAAAAGTCATACATCTACCGACTCGCCCAACAATCATGTAAATGTACTTGATTCATGGTAAATAACACACTCCTCAACAAAATTTACTAATCGAAATATATCAGAAAATCAAGCCTCCAAACCATTTTGATCATCGCATCAGTAAACAAATCAACCTAAATGTTCCGCCAAACACATTCTCCACTCAAGTACTTGACAAACATTATCTATCAACAAAGCAATAGAAATCTGCAAAGAATTTTGATCCGGATGGAATAACAGAAAACATGAAGATGTGTGCGGTGGATCACGGATGGGGACGTATCCGAACACAAAATTTTAGTCAACAACAATCTCTACCCCTTTAGTAGTAGGTAATTTTTGCCCTGAAATATTTAAAAATTAATGAATGTAAAGTAAAGAAGTGCATATTTTGTTGTTTGCCGACTTTTGCTCCTTTGATAAACTATTAAGGGTCATATGGTCTCGAAAAAATTGCTCAGTTCTGCTAAATTTCATGCGCCTGATATTTTTTGACATCTCAATGACCTAATAAAGCGTGACCACATTTCAGAAAATATGCAACTCGCATTAATCTGCGGTTTAGTGCAACTGAGGTAGAAAAGTGTGGTTCTGTGGCGGTAGAGTCCAACTGGAACAACTTATGTTTTTTTTTTATAAACTGAAGTTGCATTTTTATCGAGCGACTGAATTTAGAATAAAATTCAGACTCGACTCAGACCTAGACAAACTCATAAGGGCATGTTTGATTCGCAGGATACGTAAAACGCAGGAATATGAAAACTGCAGGATTGTAATGTCATGTCTACTTCAATCCTACAGGATTTCACATGCATCAATCTTTGTTTGATTCCATCACAGGAAAATCATAGGATTTTGAAAAAGAGGTGCCAGTGGATTTTAGAATTCCTATAAGAACTAGTGTAAAGGATTCCTTAGTAAAAAATCCTAGGGGATTCAACCCTATGAATCAAACAAGTATCATAGGAAAAAATTCTAAGTATTTGAATCCTACAAGATTCCTATGCAAATCCTTTGAATCAAAGAGACCCTAATTGTGTTCTTGCTTCATGAAAATGTGCAAAGGTTGTTGATAGCTCATTGCCATCTGCTACATTGTTTGCAAAGATTGTTTGGCCAATACTTGTGTGCATCATTTTGATGCAGAGGCCGGGGACTCCCCATTTCTAAAAGAAAATGTTTGGCCAATGCCTGACGATAGGTCCCATGGCTCCATGTATGTCAGTAAACGGGACGTTCAGGCATTGGCCAAATCTGTATTCTGTATGTTTCATGCAGATTAGGAATAAGCTTGCTAATGAATGTTTAATCATTAACTTGGACCTATCGGTGTTTAATGATTGGCCCTGTTGACGATAGCTCCCATAGATCACATTAGCAGGGTGTTTAATGATTAAAAATTTGTTTAATTATTTTATATATGTCAGTAAATGGAATAAGAAGACAAAGGACAAACCAAGTTTCAGCTGGCTGTTTGGCGAGTTCAAGCGCATCTATGTGCAAAATCGGCCAAATAGGACTTCCCTTAGACTAGCCACACTTGGGGTATCATAAATGGTATCATGCATGCCATGTTGTCAAAAAAACTGACGTGTCACTGCAATTAATGATATGAGAGGTCATAGTGGTACGTATCATAGGTAGAGACCGAACAAATTTCAATGCATGATGAGTCTAACACCATGTCGCCATCCCTCGCGTCGCCGCCATGTCACCGCCGGCACCACCCCTCCCACCTCCGCCGCATACAAGTAGCTAGGGAGCCCACCTTCTCGCCAATCCTCCGCCGCCGGCCGCCCCTCCTCCCTCCGCCGTCATCTCGCCGCAAAGAAGGCTCTCGAGAAGGCTCGCCCCCACCTCGCCTACTAGGTGTTCGGCGATTTGTCCGCCCAGCCATGGACTCCGACGACGAGGATCTACTCGCCGAACTGCTCGATGAGGAAGCCCAAGCCAACATCGACGATAAAGAACACTTGCTCATCCTCGCATGCCTTGCCGGCCTGCTCGACAAGGCAAAGCCGCGGCGTGGTGGCTCAAAGCCCGGTCGCCGCAAGAGCAAGCCGAGGCAGCGCTACGAAGGCTACTGCATCCTCTACTCCGACTACTTCGCCGAGCACCCCACGCAGGACGAGGCTGTGTTCCGGCGCCGTTTCAGGATGAAACAGCAACTCTTCCTCGACATAATGCATGCCATCCGAGAGTTCGACACCTACTTCAAGTTGAAGACGGATTGCACCGGCACGGTAAGCTTTACCTCAATTCAGAAGTGCACGGTGGCGATGAGATTGCTTGCATATGGTGCTCCCGGTGACGCTCAGGATGACTATCTGCGCATGTCCGAGTCTACTGCCATTGATTGCTTGAACAGGTACTGCAGGGCAGTGGTGGCGGTGTTTGGGCCAAAATACTTGCGATCACCCAATGCGGAAGACACTGCCCGGATCCTGGCCACCAATGATCTGGTGGAGCACCTGTGGAGGCGCAAAGGCAATGGCCATGTCGATGCCTAGTTTGTTCTATTTGCTTGCATTGTTGAACTATTTGTGTATGGATTTGTATGTTGAACTATTTGTGTGTGGATTTGTATGTTGAACTATTTGTGTGTTGATTTCTATACTGAAATGTTTGTGTGTTGATTTGTATGCCGAAATGTTTGTGCAATTTTGTATGCCAAGTTTGGCCGAAAATTCGCCGGCTGGGGGCGGCCTGGGTTCGGCCACGGCTGGGAAAACGCCGAACCCAGGGCGTTAAATAGCGCCGGTGCCCCCAAGGCCGTCCAAAAAGGCGCCGATTTTCGGCCTGGGGGGCCGAACGACTGGAGATGCCCTTAATCCCCGGCTAAGCTGTATGGCTTAGCATTTATGTTTCCCCCTTCGTTAATTTGTATGTCTCAGCCTGTAATGCATCTTTAAACCTCTCGGAAATTGAAATTGGCTCCTAAGATCATATTCTCCTGACCCATACACAAATTGTAAACAATAGTAAACCATTTTTAAAATAATTCTGAAATAATTTGGAGACGAACGTTTACAAATTTTCTACATACGTACCAAGTTTTGTGTTAAAATATCATTTCTATACCTAATAATAAAAGCATTAAGGCTTCTTGTCGTACGTTGACATGGGTATACATCTCGGGTACCCTACCATGAGGGTACCTGGTGCACGTGACGACTAAGGCCCAATAGCGAAGAGCCTACTCGAAGCCCAAGACAAGAGGCCTAAGAAGATGGAGTACCCTCCAAGATTAGACATAGGCATAGTCGTTTAGATTTTCCTTACATGTAAACTAGGTCGGTTACGAACTCCCGAGACCCAGCCTATTTAAAGGCTGGGATGGGTGCCGATCTGGGACCAAGCCATACTCGAACCACCAAAGCTCTTGCGAGATCGACATCTCGCCGGAGCATCCTTGTAATCGCATAATCTCACACGATCAATAACAGACAGGCAGGAAGTAGGGTCTTTACCTCCACCCGAGGGGCCTGAACCTGGGTAAATCTTTGCCTCTGCTTGTCAGCCGACGAAACTACCAGTACTACCACGTTCTCTCCCCATAATCTCAACCCTAGGTCCTTAACCATGGGATTTGATGAGGGTACACCTCGTCAATTGGCGCCGTCTGTGGGAAAGAATAGTGCTGGACTCACGGTTCCATCGGAAAACGGCGACTCGCCGATCGGATCTACAAACGGCAACTCGCCGGCTGCATCAACAAACCAGAACTCGCCTACTCGGGCGGCACACGGCAACTCGCCGAATCACTCGACGAACGGCAGCACGCCAGCTTCACCTGCAAAAAGCACATCAGATCCTCTGATGGATTTCGAGCCACACTCGCCAGAATTCCAGGAGACCTTCTCCGATCTCGAGTCAGGTTTGGGTTTGACTGTTGGTTCGTTCAATTTTTTCGTAAACAAGCTTGGTGTGCAGGACTTGACAGATCCACGTCAACTCGCGACTTCCGCACCCGAGGCTCCATCGGTTGCGGCTCCTTCGACTGCGGATCCATCAACCGCGTCCATACCATCGTCGATCCTCCAATCTTGCTCGTCTGCAACAACCATCTCAACTCGAGAACTTAACAAGCTCCTGGAGGAGCTCGAAGGTGAGGAGGCCGAATCAGCATACCGCATAAACAACCCCGAGATCGATCTTCCACTCGAGGATAGCATCGACTGCGGGATCTCCTTCAGCGACTTCGACGAGCCCGAACTCATATCGACAACCACGTCGACTCCGAGATCTGCACCAACAACAACCTCGACTCGAGATTCATAACAGCTTCGCCGACGCCGAGATGAGCATGGGCGATGAAGGCATCGACTGCGAGATCCATGAGAGGACCACTCGACGCATATCGACTCCGACATGAGTCTTGATGACGACGTCGAGTCCATGACGGGACTCGAAAGCACATACCATACCCTCGGGTGATACCCCAGCAGGTCTACGTCGCCATCGCCGCAGAATCATCAGATGCTGCGGCCAGCCGCAGGCCTACAGAATTCCCGTGCACAGTTACTATGCCGGACGGAGTCACAACTCTCACAATCACTGCTGAGATGGCAGCAAAAGCAGATAAAGTCATCAAGGAGTGCACAATGATGCCAGCAGACGCAACACAAGAGGAGATGTTGACCTTCCAGTACTTCAACTGGCAGGAATCACTTCGACTGCGGCAGGTCAGAGCAACACTCGAAGAACGCAAAAAGCAAGCTAGCTTGTCGAGTGCGCGAAGAAGACAGCTCTCCCTGAGCTCCACGGGCGAGCAGACACAAGACCCAGATCAAGGCTGTCACACCTCTCGCCAGACGAGAGGGCGGCACTCACCCGCAACTTAGGCAACTCCTTCATGACATACGACGAAGAGGGAGTGCCAGTACCCAAAACAGCTGCGGGTGCCCTCTTTACTGCAGCATACCTAGAAGCAATCAAGCCTCCAGCTGATGACCCCAATGCAAAACTACATCGCCAACAGATCAAATCACTCGCCTAGCAGCGAAGGCCATACGCCAAATCCACACTCCAGGAGGGAGTCGAGATCGTGCCATAGTTGACACGCGTCGTGAAGAGCACAATCGCAGTGGTCGTCGCCACCACTCGAAGGAAAGAAGCAGCTCGCGTAGGCGCAGGTCCAGGAGCAGATCACGCAGATCTTACAGTAGCGACTCATACTCTGATCGAGAGCCTGAGCCACACGGAGCTCTGTGCTTCACTCGACGCGTCCGCGAGACACGGATGCCCAAAGGGTTCAAACTCACATCTGAACAGCCCAAGTACACGGGTCGACAGGAACCTTCGGGTGGCTGGAAGACTACAGGCTGGCTGTCGCGTGCCAGCGAGGCACAAACACCACAGCCATGCAATACATACGACTCATGCTCGAAGGCACAGCCCGCGACTGGCTCAAGGCTCTACCTCCATCAACATACGACTCGTGGGATCACTTCCGCAGACTTCATCAAAAACTTCGAGCCTCTATGTGAGCGACCAAAAACGTTCGAAGAACTGCGAGCTGCGTTCAACGTCAGGGAAACGTTGAGGTCATACATCAGACGATGGACTGAGATACGCAACTCAGTCGGAGTAATTTCAGAAGATATGGCCATGGATGCTTTCATCATGGGCCTCGCCAGGCATGACTTCAAAGAAGCACTTGGTCGCAAAAAGCCAACCTCTGTGGCTAACCTCTTGATGTAGCGACTGAGTGGGCAGACGGAGAAGACATGGCGCGCACACACGCGGGTCCTCACCCCGTGACAATCATGAAAGCGGCAGTCGAAGCCGCAGAGACTCGTACAAGAGACGAAGGCGCAAGCGTTCAAAACGTCACTACGACGACGACAGACCCGAATTCATGGCGGCTGGGTTCTCACACCCCGCAATGACCAAGACAGAAGCGACCGACGGTCAGAAGATCGACGGGACAGTCGAGATGATCGCGGACAGTCGAGATGATCGCGGGACAGTCGAGACCGCGGCCAACGCAGTGATAGCTACAAAAGGAAAGACTGGCGCAAGTCACGACCGGCGCACAATCCGAGCGATCATTCGAAGAAAAGATGGATGCTGATTGCAGATTCCACCTGTACAAGGGGAAGACGGAAAACTGCGCTCCAATCACTCGATGAGAAACTGCAGGGAATTCGACCAAATGGCGACTGATTACATAAATCTCAGAAAGGCAACAGCCGCAAACGCACCTGCCTGCACCGTGCCTCAGCCAAACAATGTCCTGTTCTGATGGCACCACCTCCACCACCACAGCCTGCCGCAGGCGGAAATCTCGCGGGTGCCATACAGCACATACCTCGGGTGGACGAACCACAGTACCCTCCGCCCCAAGGGCAGATGTACATGATACAGAAAGGTCGCCCTTCCAACAGGGAGCAAAAACTTCGCACTCGACAAGTAAACATGGCGGTCATGTCACCTCCTGCGTAACTGAATTCTTGAAGGGCTGAAACCACAATAAGCTTCAGCAGAGAGGACCACCCTCCATCGGTTGTTCGTCCAGGGCACTCTGCTCTGGTACTCGACGCACAAATTGGAGGCTACGCCATGTCCAAGGTCTTCATGGATGGTGGAGCGGCATAAACATCATCTTCGCAGATACGCTCCGCAAAATGAACAGGTCAGTCGAAAACCTGCCAAGATCTTCAAATACCTTCACGGTATCGTTCCAGGGAAAGCAATAAGCCCAGAAGGCACCATACAACTCGACGTAACGTTCGGGGACAAGAACCACTTCAGGACAGAGTCGATTGAGTTCGAAGTTGTCGACTGGAAGTCACAATACCATGCTATACTTGGACGCCCGACGTTCGCTCGATTCATGGCGGTGCCACACTACGCATACCTCCAGCTAAAGATGCCTGGACCAAAAGGAGTAATCACAGTCAAGGGAAACTTCCAAAAGTCTGACTCTTGCGACCGAGAGTTTAGCAAAATCTCTGAGATGTTCGGCATGGAAGCAACACTCGCCGATCTAGCGGTCTCCAACGATCGAACACTTATGCCAGCACAAGAAGGTGGCAGTCGACAGAGCATTCAATGCCACCAATGACACAAGGTCGCATCAGGTGCACCCGACTGACCCGACCAAGACAGTCAATGTCTCGTCGAGTCTGCCTATCGCATAGGAAAGCGCGCTCGTCGAATTCCTCCGTGAGAACTGGGATATATTTGCGTGGTGTCCAGCCGACATGCCAGGTATTCCCAGGGAATTCGCCGAGCACTCTCTCCAATTATTTCCAGATGCTAAACCAGTCAAGCAAACAATGCGCCGCATATCCGGCCCAAAAGAACGCAGTCGAAGCCGAAGTCGACAGACTACTCGCAGCAGGTTTCATCAGAGAAATCAAGAAATCACAATGGGTGGCCAACCCCGTACTCGTAGAGAAGAAGAACACAGATATCCTTCGGATGTGCGTAGATTTCACAGCACTCAATAAATGTGTCCAAAGGATCACTTTCCACTACCTCGAATCGACCAGATCGTCGACTCCACCGCCGGGTGCGCTCGCTTGTCCTTCCTGGATGCTTACTCGGGTTACCACCAGATAAGGATGAAGGAAGAGGATGAAGAGAAAACGGCGTTCATAACCCCACTCGGGGTCTACTGCTACACAACCATGCCTTTGGGCTCAAGAACGCAGGCGCAACCTACCAGCGCATGATGCAAGACTGCCTCAAGAAGCAAATTGGGCGAAACGTCCAGGTCTACGTAGATGACATCGTCATCACCACAAGGGAGGAAAACACACTACTCGATGACTTGCGAGAGACGTTCGCAAACCTCAAACGCTTCCACATCAAGCTCAACCCGAAGAAGTGCACGTTCGGCGTCCAGCCGGGCAACTCCTCGGGTATCTAGTCTCAGCTCGAGGAATCGAGGCAGACCCGGAGAAAATACAGGCCATCTTGACGATGCAAAGGCCTTCAAAGCTCCATGACGTGCAAAATTGGCGGGTCGAGTGCAGCTCAGTCGATTCATCAGCAAGCTAGGCGAAAAAGCACTCCCGTTCTATCGACTGATGAAGAAAGCAGATAAATTCGAGTGGACGCCAGAAGCCGAAGCAGCCTTCACGGACCTCAAGCGAGTCCTCACAAGCCCTCCAATCCTCGTAGCACCAAGGGAACGCGAGCCACTATACCTATATGTCTCTGCAACTAACAGGGTGGTGAGCACTGTTCTAGTGGTCGAACGCAGAGGAGGGACACGCCCAAAGCATACAACGTCCAGTCTATTACTTGAGTGAAGTGCTCTCCATCAAAGCAGCGGTACCCGCACTATCAAAAGCTGGCCTACGCCGTGTTCATGTCCTCAAGGAAGCTGACGCATTACTTCTCCGAGCACCCGATCACTGTAATCAGCACCTCAGGGATCGGGGACATCCTCACAAACCCCAACGCAACTGGGCGAGTCGCAAAATGGCTCATCGAGCTAGCACCGCGAGATATCAAGTATGATTACCCGAAGGCCATCAAAGCACAAGTCTTACCTGACTTCCACACCGAGTGGATCGAAGCTCAGCTGCCAGGAGCACCAGATGTGTCCAACTCATGGACTATGTACTTTGATGGCTCGAAGAAAAACGAAGGCGCAGGCGCAGGTGTCATCCTCATATCACCAAAAGGCGACAAACTCCGCTATATCCTGCAGATGGGATTCGAGTTTCCATCCAATAACGGGTGTTTTGCACGCGAAGACAGGCGAACTCTCGCATAATCCTTGGAACGTTGCGCAGCTCCGCCGTTTCTATGCTTAGATTGCTCAGTCGCACAATGTAATAGGCACATATGTCGGATGGCTGCAGGTTTCAGACGCGCTCTTTTCCTTACCAGGGTACCTAAGGGGACTGGAAGGTTTTTAATGAGGCGGCCTGCAGCCTAACATTCATAAATGGAATATAGTCAATAAATTCCTCATATTTTTCCTGCTTACTACTCGCATAAGTTATCAGCACAAACTTAGCCTCACCCGTATGCTCGGGGGCTGAGCTACCTCATAGCATAAAGCTTTCGCTCCTTCAAACATAATACTCTAGCCACACTCGAATACTCGGGGGCTGGATCATAAAACTCAATACATAAAGGAAAAAGTTGCTCAACCCCACTCAATTACTCGGGGGCTGAGCCTGCAGGCATAAGTTGAAGATTCAACTCTCATAAAATTCATAGCCTCACTCGAGCACTCAGGGCTGTACAATTCATGTTCCATATTAAGTAATTTCTCATAAACCCCACTCGATACACTCGGGGCTGCATACATACACATAAACAAATAAGCACTACGTACAAGTGGCAAATTTACACTCGGGGGATGTTCCCTATACATAAATACCCTAATCTCCGGTTCGGCCTTGACTGGGAGAACAGGGCCCATAAGTTGAGCGTTATAACACTCAACCAACGTCCTCGCATGTTCGACTGTATCGTCCAGATCCGATTGGGACAAAGACGATCCAGGCACGGGTAGACGTAGCTGCATATTCGGACACTGGCTTCGGATGTATGCCATCGTTGCGTCGTTGAAAATACCCCTAAAGTTGAACAGAATTACCCACCACTGCCACCCATAAGTGAAATACCCTTTCGTTTTTTCCACTCGTGAAACCTCCTATATTTCGTACGTAACCCACGCGTTGCCTTTGTTCGTTCCGCAATACACACGTCGTGCTCATAGGCCAGCACAACAAAACCCAGCCAATCGTTTTTTTCTCTCCTTCCCAATGAGAGAATCCCCAGTCCGAGGCTGGTTCATTTCATCTGCCCATCGATTGGATTGATTTAGTCGTTGGCAGAGTCCTGAAAGGAAAAGAAAACGTAGAGTCCTGACTTCTTTTGCCTGGCATATTCATCTATAAATTAAGACAAGGGAAACCCCACGATCTCATGATCGAAGTCCAAGCGCTGGAGCGGAACCACGATCTCATAATCGAAGAGCGCTGCAGCGGAACCACGATATCATGATCGAAGTCCAAGCTAGCGCTGGAGCGGAACGACTCTTGGGCCATGTCAAGGCCATCGAATCGAATCGAGCGTTTCTGAACCGTACGGGAACCCACGCCGTCATGATGGAGGTCCACGCGCTGGAGCTAAGCGGACCCTGGGCGCAGGTCAAGGGCACGTCGGCCACATGCTCTTCGTCCGCCACGCCCTACTCCGGATCCTTCCGCAACGTCGTCAAATCACCGACGGACGGACTGAGGACGACATGATCAGAGAGAGGCCAGGTCAGCTTCGTTCACGACGAGATGGCGATTAGGGCCGCCTCAATGGCCGCCCGGTCTCCATGGTCGCCTGCCGCTCTAGCTCCTGGGCTCATGGTCCGTCCAGGGTCCGCGGTGGTTGGTGACGACGACCGACGTGGTCGGTTCTCTTGTTTTGTTGCCATGGAGCTTCGCGTCTCTGCTGATGTTGCTGCCTAGAAGCGCCGGCGAGCCCGGCCGTGCTACTCTTCAATTCATGACAATTGCGTCAACCAAAGAAAATAGAACGGACAGATAGGGCAGATAGCTCATGTGTTCGTACTGACTGACAAGCAAATACGTGGGATGAGAAAAGAAGCATCGCTATTTGCCAAAGTTCACTTCGGGCATTGCTCGAGTGCAAATTTCATGGAGATTTAATAATATACTGCTACTTACCATCTAGCATGAACACTTTGCCCAGTCCATAAAAAAGTATCCCATCTGCTCTAGGTAATTCATCGATTTTTCCATCTTGTACGTAGCTAGGGTTCTGACTTCTAACGTGCCGTAGGCTGCGACCACTGCATTCTGTATGGAACGGGCCATACTCATCCTCCAGCTGCGGGGTGTCATCTCGAGAAGAGAGGCATGTCTGCTCCTACGCCGCAATTTGGCGACCACAAGGTAAAATACCGTGTGGATCCATATGGATTATGACTCGGCTCCTGCTACGACACCTTCTACCAGGCGCCGTAGGCGTCGCGATACAAGACGGGCCGTGGGCCGCCATTCCGATGCCAAACAGGCCCACGCCAACGAAGCCACCACCGCCGTCGTCAACTAGCTGGTAGTGCGTGGGGAAAAGTTATCTTGGATCATTGTAATCAGGTCTTCACCTGCTACTTTCCTCTCTCCCAGAATTCCTCTCCACGATCCTTGTGTGAGATGTGTATCCAAACCTCGGATCCGGCTGCCTGCGCGTGACGCGAGGACTGCGGTCTCGATTGTGGCTGTGTTCAGTAATCTAGATCATAGCAAGTGGTATCAGAGCGGGATAGTTCCTGCGTGTTCTTCCTTCAATTTTGAGCAAAGATTGGCCGCCGTCGAGGTGCTGTGTCGCCGAAGCTTGGAGCTTGCTGTCGTGCGTTGTGGTGCGGCCGCTCTCAGTCTCTGTCTTCATTCCAGCCCAGTCCGTCGGAGTGAGGTGCAGTCCGCCGGAGTGAGCTGTTGTGCTGCCGCTGTTGGTCCCTGACGCAGCTCTGCAGTGCTGCAATTGTTTGGTCTCAAGTGGTTGCGACTACGACGAATTTTTCGTCGCTGTTGGTCTCAAGGTCCGTTCCTGGAGAATTTTTCGTCGGAATCGATCGGTCCGATCTGAGTCCAGTGAGCTCCGACGACGAGATCCGGCCAACCCACCCTGACGCAGCGCGTCACCATGGCGGAGGCGACGGTAGCCGACCTGCAGCGCCTACTGCAGGCGACGGCCGAGGCGAACAAGGCCACCGCTGAAGCGGGACAGGTCAACGCCTCGCGCATCACCGACCTGCACACCGCCCTGGACAAGCTCACGCTCTCGCAGAGCGACCTCACCACCGCATCCAAGCGGGTGGAGACATCTCTGGACAGGGTGATTCAAGCCAACACGGCGCTGGATCGATCCGTCGCAGAGTTGAAGTAGTCGATGGACGGCATGGCGGCCCGCATCTCCAACATCGAGAAGGGCGCACGTCCTCCATCGACCCCGGGTGACGCCGACCTGTTCCCGGGTTCGCTTCGGCCTCAAGGGCTCCGCAATCCACTGATGAACCAGGGTGTGAATTTCAGAGAGGATCGAACCTCTGGACTCACCCTGGTAAGGGATGAGAAATCTGTTACCCATCAACATGATGTTCTACTTTCTGATGATGATGATGATCATGAGCAACCTGGAAGTAGTAGAACTAGACCTCACAATCATACTGGTCCGAGATTACCTAGATCAGATTTTCCTACTTTTAATGGTGATAATCCTAAATGGTGGAAGCAGAATTGTGAGAAATATTTTCACCTCTACAATGTGCAGTCTCACCTCTGGGTAGACTTTGCTACAATGCATTTCAAAGGAAATGCCGCATTGTGGCTGCAAACATATGAAGCACTGCATACTGTTGCTAGTTGGCCTGAGCTGTGTGTAGGTGTTTTCAATAAGTTCAATAGAGATAAATATGCTAAGACAGTAGATGCACTCTTTGCTCATTGCCAAGTAGGCTCAGTAGATGAATATGCTCACAAGTTTGAGGAGTTGATGCATAGTGTTCTTCTGTACAATCATTCGTATGATGAAACCTTCTTTGTACGCCGTTTCATTGCTGGTTTAAAACCACATATTAGATCAGCAATCAAATTGCACAACCCTGGAACTGTTGATCTGGCTTTTTCTCTGGCTCAAACGCAGGAAGCTCTTATGGTGGAAGATAATACTATACAACAACACAAGTACTCTCAGCGGGATAATATGCGACAGAAGTTCAAGCAGCATGGGCAAATGGCTGGTTTTCTGGGACAGAAGCCTGAGGACAAAACAACTCTTGATAAAACAGTCACCCAATCAAATTTGATTCTCTGAGAGCTTTAAGGCGTGCCAGAGGTGATTGTTTCAAGCGTGGAGAGAAATATGGCCCAACACACAAGTGTCCACCTCAAGTGCAATTACATGTTGTGGAAGAATTACTGGAAGCACTGCAAATCACTGAACCAGCAAAGGAGCCTACATCTGATACTGACTCCTCTGATGAATCTGATATTGACAAGTAACATATGATGAAATTGTCTGTCCATGCAATGTCTGGGACTACAAGTCGCCGAAGCATGAGATTACAAGGGCAGGTTGGAAGCATTCTGTCATTAACCTGATTGACTCGGGAAGCACAAGTAACTTCATCAGTAAAAGTCTAGCTGATAAACTGCAGCACAAAGAGAATGCAATGCCCCTGGCCAAGGTGGGTGTAGCTGGTGGAGGCACAATTGAGTGCAGCAAATACTTGCCAGCAGTTACTTGGTATACACAAGGGCATAAGTTTACAACTGATTTGAAAGTCCTTCCTCTTATTTCATATGATATCATATTGGGCATGGATTGGCTGGAGGATCAAAATGATGGGAAAATGTGGGTGAACTGGAAGAAGAAAACCATGCGGTTTAAACATGAGGGCAGCAGAATCACCTTGAGAGGAGTGCACCATAATGCTGATAGTGGTACACCTGTGTCAGCTGAGCAATTGCAAGCAATGATCAAGAAAGGAGAAGTATGTCACATACTGGAACTGTATCAAACATCCATTGAGGATACCCCGGCTGAGGCATCGATACCAGACACAATACAACAAGTGATTCATCAATATGACAACTCTTCGAGGACCCAATGTCGTTGCCACCCCCCGTCAGTTTGATCACCATATCCCACTGCTGCCTGGAACAATGCTAGTAAATATTAAGCCATACCGATATGCTCCTCATCAGAAATCTGAGATTGAGAAGCAAATTCAGGACATGTTGCAAAGAGGAATTATACAGGAAAGTACCAGTCCTTTTGCCTCTCCAGTTCTATTGGTTCGCAAAAAAGGATGGCACTTGGCGCTTTTGTGTGGACTACAGAGCGTTGAACTGTATAACAGTCAAGAATAAGTATCCAATGCCTATCGTCGATGAGTTACTAGATGAATTAGCCGGTGCCAAGTGGTTTACCAAACTTGATTTACGAGCAGGCTACCATCAAATTCGTCTAGTTGCTGGGGATGAACACAAAACAGCCTTCAAGACACACATGGGACTGTATGAATTCCGAGTTATGCCTTTTGGCTTAACTATGCTCCAGCGACATTTCAGTCGGCAATGAATGAAATATTTGCCCCTATGATGCGCAAATGTGTCCTGGTTTTCATGGACGATATTCTCATCTACAGCCCAACAATAGAGAGTCACACAGAACATCTCAAGCAAGTGCGCAACATTCTTCAGCAACACAACCTCTCCATCAAAAAGAGCAAGTGCTCGTTTGCTCAGCAACAACTGGAATATTTGGGACATGTCATTAGTGATAAAGGTGTTGCAACTGACCCACAGAAAGTACAGGCAGTGCAACAATGGCCAACACCACAAAATGTGAAGGATGTCCGAAGAATTCTGGGTATGACTGGCTATTACAGAAAGTTCATAAAAAATTACAGCCTAATCAGCAGAGTTCTCTCGGACTTACTTAAGAAAGATACACAGTTTCATTGGACACATACTCATCAGCAGGCATTCGATTCTCTGAAGCAAAAGTTATTAACAGCTCCAGTATTGGCACTGCCAGATTTTGCTGTACCTTTCACAGTAGAGACTGATGCATCTAAACGGGGTATTGGTGCAGTGCTTACACAAAGGGACACCCAATTGCTTATTTAAGCAAAGCACTGGGCATCACTGCTCAGACACTTTCCACATATGAAAAGGAGTGTCTCGCAATTCTGTTGGCAGTGGAAAAATGGCGCCCATATCTCCAACATGCACCCTTCACAATTTTGACTGATCACAAAAGCTTGGTACATCTCTCTGACCAGAAGCTGGCAACTGATATTCAACAGAAAGCATTTGTGAAGCTAATGGGTCTGCAGTACAAAATTGTGTACCGCAAGGGAAAGGACAATTCAGCAGCGGATGCTCTGTCTCGGCAACCGGAAACTGCAACTGAACTCTACAACATATCCTTATGTCGCCCAAGATGGTTGGAAATGATTGTGGAAGGTTACAATGAAGATGCCAAAGCAAAAACTCTGCTACAACAACTGAGCCTCCATTCCCCAAATGCTCAGGGATATGCTTTACATCAAGGCCTCATCAGATACAAGGACCGCATATGGCTGGGCAATAATGTGGACGCTCACAAAGCCATCCTCTTATCATTACACTCAAGCGGTGTTGGGGGTCACTCTGGTTTTCTTGGAACATATCAGCGCATCAAGGCTCTGTTTGCATGGCCGAAAATGAAAGAAGACGTCCGCAAGTATGTGGCACAATGCACTGTGTGCCAACAGGCAAAGAATGAGCATGTGAGACTGCCAGGTTTACTGAACCCATTACCCGTACCCACAGACGCCTGGAGTATGATTAGCCTAGACTTTGTGGAAGGCCTACCACGTTCAGGGAAGTATGATTGTATTCTGGTGGTCATTGACAAATTCACCAAATACGGTCATTTCATTCCCCTGTCCCACCCATACACAGCTCTCACAGTGGCAGAAAAGTTTGTCGACACAGTCTACAGGTTACATGGGTTACCCACTGTCATCATTTCTGATAGAGACCCAGTGTTCACAAGCAAACTGTGGCAGGAACTATTTCGCCTGTCCGACACTAAGATGAACATGAGTTCAGCAAATCACCCACAGACAGACGGCCAAACTGAAAATTGAACCAGTGTTTGGAGACTTACTTACGATGTGCTCAGTGGCTTCCCATGGCTGAATATTGGTACAACACTAATTATCATTCAGCACTAGGGAAAACGCCGTTTCAAGTACTGTATGGCTACTCACCTAGACACTTGGGTGTCAATAACCTGCAATCGAGTGTTTCACCAGAATTGGCAGGTTGGCTGCAACAACGTGAAGAGACAGCGGTTCTGCTACATCAGCATCTGCTACGAGCACAACAAAGGATGAAATCCCAGGAGGATAAGCATCGTACTGAAAGAGAGTTTGCAGTGGGCGACATGGTGTACATGAAGCTGCAACCCTATGCTCAGCAGTCTGTAGCCAGAAGAGGAAATCACAAGCTATCATTCAAATATTTTGGTCCCTATGAACTCCTTGATCGCATTGGCAAAATGGCATACAAACTTAAACTGCCAACGGGGAGTCAAATTCACCCGGTGCTGCATGTATCCCAACTGAAGAAATCCGTTCCACCAGATCAGGTGCATGACTCAAATCCTTCTTGTCAATTCATTACTGATGCTTCGTCCATCATTCGGCCACTACAAATTGTGGGGCATCGTGTGATCCGTCGTGGAGGTGGATTCGCCAAGCAGATCCAAGTCACCTGGGAAGGCATGCCATCGTCACTGAGTTCCTGGGAATCGGAAGAAGCTCTGCGTCTCCGTTTTCCTCTCGCTGCTGCTTGGGGACAAGCAGCCTTTCAAGGGGAGGGACCTGCTACGACACCTTCTACCAGGCGTCGCGATACAAGACGGGCCGTGGGCCGCCATTCCGATGCCAAACAGGCCCACGCCAACGAAGCCACCACCGCCGTCGTCAACTAGCCGGTAGTGCGTGGGGAAAAGTTATCTTGGATCATTGTAATTAGGTCTTCACCTGCTACTTTCCTCTCTCCCAGAATTCGTCTCCACGATCCTTGTGTGAGATGTGTATCCAAACCTCGGATCCGGCTGCCTGCGCGTGACGCGAGGACTGTGGTCTCGATTGTGGCTGTGTTCAGTAATCTAGATCATAGCAGCTCCAATGTTGTTTGTGCCGCCGTCACTCATTCACGAAGAGTATCTATGCGGAGTATGAACTCGCTGTCATGGTGGCAAGTGCCAACACTCAATCACGTCAGCAGTTTTGTGCGGCCAACATCTCCGTCGCCGATGGTAAAATATATAAGCAGGTTTTTTCTCTCTCCCGTTGCAACGCACGGGCATGTTTCCTAGTAAATATTATGTTCAAAAAAGACAAATAAGTGGTGAAAATGGGATTTCAAAATATGTTTTCTAAGCGCTGATTTTGTTATCTTTACACACATCATCACACATATCATTTCATCATGCAACAAACATATATATGTTCATCACCAATTGTTTTTAGATTTTTTGAAATATTTTATTGTCATTCAAAGATTCTGGAGATCGAAAGATACTTGCCTTCATGTTGCCGCCGCGCCGCACGCCATCGTCTTCGAAACCGCTTTATTCCCTGCATGCCATTGCCAGCAAAACTCATCGTGGGCATCCAATTCCCGTCTGACCTGTCTCCATCATTTTCTTCTCTCGCTCTCGCCGGCCGGCGCCCTAACAAACGGTTTATGCACTCGCTGCATTGCCAGTTTGCCGCACATCATCACTTGAGATCGATCGGGCGTGCAATGAGGATCATGGTGCGGACGCTGCGCGGGGATCGGGTGGCGCTGTGTTGCCCGTGAGCTGCTTTTTGCGCTCGAGAGAGAGGGGAGTGTGTGCCAAAGAAATGGTTTGCCTCAATTTTTCCTTTTTCTATTCATGGGGTATTCATAGGGTAAACACTATTCCTACAAATATCTGGCTAGATATTTCCAGCCAGCGTGGCGAACCCATCCACACAGGGACAGGTGTCACACCACTACGCGCGGGCCACACAGGTGTCCTGTGCTTCTAGAACCTCCTAGCAGATTCCAGACCGCCAACACCCGCGCTGACGTGTCCACGAGCAGGAGTCGACAGTTCGACTCCGTCACTCGACACTTCTTCGGGTAGGAGTCGAGAGTTCGACTCCACGTACCCGGAAACTACCTCCAGTCAGAACAACCTCCGACTGGGCTACCTACTCGAATCCTCTTGACTCGAACATATGGGTTCTCCTGACCCGAAGTCACTCGAGTGACAATCCACTCGAGTCGACTAGGAATACAAGCCTATTCTAACAATCACTCCCTAGGCTTGAGTTCCGGCGACACCTCTACCATGCCGATCCTTGAACGCAGCTCCGCCAGGCGGACTCGACCAAGTGGCTTGGTCAGCATGTCTGCGAGTTGGTGTTCGGTGGGCACGAACTCCAGCTCGACTTTCTTCGCCTCCACGCAGTCTCGAATGAAGTGGTACTTCAAGTCGATGTGCTTTGATCGCTCGTGGAAGACGGGATTCTTGGCGAGCGCGATAGCCGACTTGTTGTCGACCTTGAGCACCACGTGCTCAGCTTCGCCGTTGCTGAACTCGGACAGCAACCGAGCCAGCCAGATCCCCTGGCAAGCAGCTGTGGCAGCCGCCACATACTCCGACTCGCAGCTCGACAGAGCCACGATCTTCTGCTTGAGTGACTGCCAGGTCACTGGGCTGCACCCGAGGAAGTACAGGGTGCCCGACGTACTCTTGCGCGAGTCGACGTCGCCCGCCAGGTCGCTGTCGCTGTAGCCGACCAGGCGCGGTGCACCTTCTCTCCTCCCATACCTACACCCGAGTCGCTGAGACCCGGCGATGTAGCGTAGGATGTGCCTCACAGCCGCGAGGTGCTCCAGAGTTGGAGCCTCCATGAACCTCGATACGAACCCGACTGCGAAGGTCAGGTCCGGCCTCGTGTGCACCAAGTACCTGAGGCTCCCGACGATGCTCCGATACTCGGTCGCATCTGTCGCGGGTGCCGTGCTGCACTTGGACAGCTTGAAGCGTGGCTCCATGGGTGCGTGGACGGGGTTGCACCCGCCCATCCCCGCCTTCTCGAGCAGCTTCTGGGCATAGGCACCCTGCGAGATATCGATCCCGCTGGGTCCTTGTCGAACCTCGATGCCAAGGTAGTAGCTTAGCAACCCGAGATCGGACATCTGGAATAGGCTCCGCATCTCCAGCTTGAATCTGTCGATGTCGCTGGAATCCGAGCCTGTGATCACCAAGTCGTCGACGTAGACACCGACTAAGAGCCGGCTCGGAGTCGCTCCTCGCGCGTACATGCCATGCTCCGACTCGCACCTTGCGAAGCCGAGCGTGACGAGGCATGCATCGAGCTTGGTGTTCCATGCCCTTGGCGCCTGCTTGAGGCCGTAGAGCGCCTTGCTGAGTCGAAGCACCAGGTGCTCCTTCCCCTTTGCAGCGAAGCCGGTTGGCTGCTGCACATACACCTCTTCCTCCAACTCGCCGTTGAGGAAGGCTGACTTGACGTCCATGTGGTGGACGTCCCACCCCGCACTCGCCGCCACGGCTAGCAGTAGCCTGACGGACTCGAGACGGGCCACGGGTGCGAAAACCTCGTCGTAGTCGACCCCGTGCCGCTGCACGTAGCCCTTCGCCACCAGGCGAGCCTTGTGCTTAAGGACTGCGCCATGCGCATCCTTCTTCACCTTGTACACCCACTTCAGGCCGATCGCGCGGTGACCTGGTGGTAAGGTGGCCAGCCTCCAAGTCGAATTGGACTCGATGGCCTCCAGCTCCTCTTGCATCGCCTGCCTCCAGCTGGCATGCACCTTCGCCTCATCGAACGAGCCTGGCTCTTCGGAGGCGAGATAGTGGAGCTCCTCGTCCGGCTCAAGGGCCGAACCCACTTCGAGCACGTTCTGCAGAGTGCGGAACCGGTGGTCGAAGCTCATGTCGTCTTTTCCATCGAGCATACCTGAGTACCTCGAGGGTGGCGTGACGAACTCGACGCCTGAGACAGCCGGAGTCGAAATCTCGGCTGTCGGGTGCTCCGGTGTTGTTGGAGAACCAGCTGGGGATGCACTCCCCACTCCAGGAGTTGGCGAGTCTGGAGTCGGCGAGTCGGGTGCTGGACCCGCACTCCCGTCACTCGAAGTTGGTTGCGGCTCGAACACCATGTGCTCGACTCCGAAGGTGTTCACCGGAGTGTCCGGCGAACTCCAGTCCCAGCTCGCGTTCTCGTCGAACACGGCATCTCGCGTGATGGTCACGCGGTTAGTCACCGGGTCATAGGCCCGATAACCCTTCGTCCCAGGTTGGTACCCGACGAAGATCATCGGCCTGCTCCGGTCGTCGAGCTTCTTCAGCCCGGGGCGCGTCTCTCTGACATGCACCACGCACCCGAACGTGCGCATGAAGCTCACATTCGGCTTGCGGCCATGCCAGGACTCGAACGGCGTCATGCCGTCCACGCTCTTGGTTGGCGACCTGTTCAAGATGAACACGGCCGTCGTCACTGCCTCACCCCAGAATTCTCCGGGTACCTTCTTGGCCTTCAGCAGACTGCGGGCCATGCCCACAATCGTCTGGTTGCGTCGCTCCACGACGCCATTCTGCTGCGGGGAGTACGGAGCCGTCAGGTGACGCTCCATCCCGAGCTCAGCGCAGTATGCTGTGAAGGACCCGGAGGTGAACTCGCCTCCGCGATCCGTGCGCAGCGTGCGCAGCTTGCAGCCTGTTTCTGCTTCGGCTCCCGCCTGGAGTCGAATGATGGCGGCTGCGGCCTCGTCCTTCGTCGAGAGAAGGGCGAGCCACATGTACCGCGACAGGTCGTCCACCAGCAGGAGGAAGTACCTCTTCCCACTCGGTGTGGCCGGGGTGATCGGCCCGCAGAGGTCGCCATGGACCAACTCGAGTCGCTCCTTCGCCCGGAACTTCGCTTGCTTTGCGAATGGGGCTCGCCTCTGCTTCCCTGCTAGGCAGGCGTCGCAGAGCTGGTTCACGTGCTCCACCAGAGGGAGGCCACGCACCATCTCGCCCTTCGCCAGTCGGCGCAAGCTGTCGAAGTTGAGGTGCCCGAACCGCGCATGCCAAGTCCACGCCGGGTCGTCGCCAGTGCCCACGACTAGGCACACTGGCTGCGCGACTTGCGCGTGCAGCTTGTACATCCGATTCGGCTCTCGCCTGACCTTGATCAGGAGCTGCCGCTCCCTATCACGCACTCGAAGGATCCCATCCTCGATCAGCACCTGGCAGCCGTTCTCGTCGAACTGGCCCAGGCTGATGATCTGCGTGTTCAGCCGGGGTATGTAGTACACCCCGGTGACGGCCCGATGCTCGCCTGACTTGCAGACGAAGAGCACCGTCCCTTGCCCGTAGATTTCGACTCGCGAGCCATCACCGAACTTTACAGTTCCAATGATGCTTGTGTCGAGTTCCGCGAACGCGGCGCGGTCACCAGTCATGTGATTGGTGGCGCCCGAGTCGAGGTACCAGACGCCCTTCTTGGCGTCCCCCTCTTGCGCCAGGTTCACCTGCGCCTTCTCCTCTAGCATGAGGAGGACCGGCTCCTTGCGAGTCGGATCAGCCAGCTCCTTGCGAGCTGGCGCAGTCGAGTGCTCTCCACTCGACGAGGATGTCGGGTGCTCTCCCCCGACGAGGTTGTCGAGTCCTTGCGACCCGACACTCCCGGCTGCTGGAGCCGGGTGGCCAACTCCTCCCGAGTTGCCATGGTCAGCTCCTCCTGAGCCAACGCAGTCGAGTGCTCTCCACTCGACGAGGATGTCGGGTGCTCTCCACCCGACGAGGCTATCGAGTCCTCCTGACTCGACACTCCCGGACCCTTGCGACCCGAGACGGCCGACTCCTTTCGAGTCGCCGAGCCCAGCTCCTCCCGAGCTGGGGCAGTCGAGTGCTTGCCACTCGACGATCCTGCCGAGTCCTCCTGACTCGACGATGCTGTCGACTCCTCCCGAGTCAACATGTCCCACTCCGCGATCCACTGGATCGGCGCGAGTTCCTTCGGAGGAGTCGACGATCCCTCCGACTCTGCCACCGGTCGAGTCGCTGACTCTGCCACCGGTCGAGACAAGGGTGCCGCCTCCGAGGTGCTCGACTCCGCCTGGCGAGTCGAAGCAGGGAGCTGTGGGGCAGTCGCGATGGTGCAGGTCTCCATCATCAGGAGTGCGCTGTCATCCTCATCGTCTCCACCACGGACGAGGTGTGCTTCCTCGCGCTTCTTCTTGCGGCAGTCCCGCACCCAATGGCCGGCGACTCCACAGTACCTGCACGTGTCTTTCGACGTGCCAGGGTTCCCAGCTCCACGAGCTGAGTTGCCTCTACCGCGACCGCGCGGCTTGCCGCCGCCGCGTCCGGTATGGCTGGAGGATCCACCTCCATCCTGCAGGCGCATCCGAGAGAACCACTCCTCCTCCGTGAGGAGTAGTTTCCCAGCCTGCTTGGCCTCCGGCTTCTCCGCTTCATGTCGCTCCTCAGCCGTTTTGAGGCGGCCTATGAGCTCCTCCATGGGGAGCTTGTCGAGGTCGAGCAGAGTCTCGATTGAGCATGCCATCTGCGAGAACCTCGTGGGAACGACCGAGAGAAACTTACGGATTGTGTCTGGCTCGGTGATGGTGACGCCGAGCACCCCAAGCTGCGACACGAGTGACGACATCCGCATGGCGAAGTCGTCGATGTTCTCGCTGTCGCCGAACTTGATGGCCTCGTACTGCTTCTTGAGCGCAGTCGCCTTCGCCTCCCGGACACGGGTATCTCCGACCCGCATCGTCTTGATCGCCTCCCACGCCTCCTTGGCCGTCGCCTTCGACGCCAGTGTGGAGATCATCTCCGGCGGAACGGCGAGCAGCACGTACTCGAGTGCTGCCCGGTCCGTCTCGCGCTCCTCCGTGCCATCGTGCACGGCGGACCAAACACGGCGTGACTCAAGCTTCACTTGCATGAGCAGCGCCCAGTCCGCGTAGTTTGACCGCGTGAGCAGCGGCCACGAACTACCGGCCTCCCGCACAACACGCTGGACTGCCAGCGTGCTCGCGGCCTCCTTCACCTCCGCCGGCATGAGCGCCTTTCCGTCGCCCATCTCCGATGAGATCTCTCAAGAACTCAAGTTCTGATACCAACTGTTGCCCGTGAGCTGCTTTTTGCGCTCGAGAGAGAGGGGAGTGTGTGCCAAAGAAATGGTTTGCCTCAATTTTTCCTTTTTTTCTATTCATGGGGTATTCATAGGGTAAACACTATTTCTACAAATATCTGGCTAGATATTTCCAGCCAGCGTGGCGAACCCATCCACACAGGGACAGGTGTCACACCACTACGCGCGGGCCACACAGGTGTCCTGTGTGTGCTTCTAGAACCTCCTAGCAGATTCCAGACCGCCAACACCCGCGCTGACGTGTCCACGAGCAGGAGTCGACAGTTCGACTCCGTCACTCGACACTTCTTCGGGTAGGAGTCGAGAGTTCGACTCCACGTACCCGGAAACTACCTCCAGTCAGAACAACCTCCGACTGGGCTACCTACTCGAATCCTCTTGACTCGAACATACGGGTTCTCCTGACCCGAAGTCACTCGAGTGACAATCCACTCGAGTCGACTAGGAATACAAGCCTATTCTAACACGCTGGACGTGGACAGCGCGGCGACGACAGTGGCGAAGGCCAAGGGCATGGTGATGGCCCGGGAGGGCGTCCCGGTGGCCATGCAGCGGCTCTTCTTCGCCGGCTGCCACCTCGACGACGACGACGACCGCACGCTCGCCGGATACGGCGTGCAGCACGACTCCGTCCTCTTCCTCGGCCTCCGCCTCTGCCCCGCAGACACCACGCCCTGTCAGTACGTGGGCGTTGCTCTGTCAAGAATAAGTACCTCCATTTTCAGCAAGCAGGCTCACACGAGACATGACATGACATGACACGTCCTGCTGACCCGATCGATCGATGTGCTCTGCTTGCGCGGCAGGGAAGGTATGCACAGGTTGCAGGTGCCGGCAGGAATGATGGCCATCAAGCAAGAACAGCATCAGCAGCAAGTGCATGTCCCTGACCATGGCCACGACGGCGCGAACGACGGCGGCAAGGAGCTCGAGACGGCAAAGCCGAGGAAGCAGGCGTCGCGGCGCGCGCTCCGGAAGATCCTCTCGAGGCTGCACGTGGACACGTGGACGAGGCAGCACGACGCCAAGCTGCTCGACCTGCTGCAGCGCCGCACGGCGGGGCACGGCGGCGAGCGGGGAAGAAGCGTGGGCGAACTGACTGGCGAGGACTGGTCGGCTATCAGCGCCGAGCTGAACGCGGCCACGGGGTCCGGGTTCCCCGTGGAGGAGCTGCAGCGGCGGGTGGGCGAGTTCCGGCGCGAGCTCGAGGCCGTGGGCCGGCTGAAGACCCACCCGCGGTTTGGCTACGACCCACGCCGCCGTGTCGTCGTCGACTGGAAGCGCTACACTCTGGTACGCGCTAGCTGCATCGATCCATCCGTCGGGATGTATGTGTCTCTTTCTTGTGCTTAGTACGGAGTAGTTAGTAGCTGCTGTATTATCTTGATTTTTTTTCTTCCTGTTGGTTTCAGGAGAATCCTGAGGCAGCGGCGTACGAGGGGCGGAGCCCGCACCTTGGTCGCCTCCGATCAATCTTCGCCGGAGACGGGCGTGCCGGCGCGGGCGTGAAAAGCCTGGGGTCGCGGCCGAAGAGATACCTGAACAAGTTGCTGCGGAGTTTTGGGCTTCAATGTAAGCTGTAGAGCAGTAGATCGAGGCGTCGAGACTTGTACATCATTGGATGAAAGGGGTAGCGAAATTGAATAATTAATTTGTTTCCGTTGGGCCGAACACGTTTTAGGTAGATTTCTAGTCTGCATCAGTGTACTTCTATATTGCCAGGTTATCACTAATGCAACGTCGTTGACTCGTTGGAGAGGTACGAGTCTGCATCAGTGTACTTCTAGATTTCTAGTCTGCATCAGTGAACATAAGCTGATTTTTACTTAAACGCTATTCCAGTTCAGTTATTCAGGTGCTATAATTAAGCACCTCTGCCAAAAAAAAGTTATTTTTTGTAAGCATTTATCATGCAACAATGGTCAACCGATACCTACGTAAAAAAGATAAATTTAGTATCGACGTTTTTTTATTAAATTTATTTTTCTTCGGTTTCAAAAATTCAAAGATGTTTAAACGAGGAATTAGGGAGAAAGAAGAAGATGTGTCCACATGCGTATTGACTCAGCCATGATGGATGGCTTCATCTGTCAGAAATATTTGCGGATCGGCCCTCCATCACCATAGGCATTTTTTACAAATTCTCATCTTGATATGTAATTCGCCTTATTTTCGTTTTGCACTTCTACACTCGTGACGGCTGTGTGCATCCTATTTATGCAGATGCCGGGTGCAATGATTAAAACTATTTAAGTAATAGAACTCCCTTTATCGAAAAAAAATCTATCAGAAATATTGTCAGAGAACTGTCATAGGGTAATCCCAGCCATTTAAACAGTCTTGTCTCTAAAAAAATAATTTTGTCTCTAAACATATGGGTGTTTGAAAGTTCTAACGAAAACGTCGGTGAAAAGGTATGTTTTATGATATCTACTTGAAATACGACTCGTGCCCTATTTTTTATAGATTGCAGGTCCAGCATGTCCCGGTTTACTGTGATGTGCCCTCACGGCCCATTTTCCGTTGTGTCATGTCATGCTGACCAAAAAATCCGACTGAAGTTCTTTTGACATATGATGGGATGAAATAATTAAGGGATTAAAAATATTTAATAAAAAACCCGTAATAACATACGCATGACAAAATTCACAGATTTTACAAATTCGTGTGTTGGCTTCACCGAACGATTTTTCTCATTCGGTGAGCACCACCGCAATTTCTCACACCCTAACGTTACTCTCGATAAGTCCTACCTCGTAGATATATATGATGTGGACATATGAACGTCAAGACGGTTAATCATTTCTTGATGGCGGGACGACAACCACCAAGAAAGATCTACCATTCTTGAAGGTAGCAAAGAAAAACTAATTTTAGTAATAAAATTCTCTATGACATAGATAATACTGAACCGTAGCAACACACATGCATACTTGGTAGTCAGGCAAAAAGGGTCAATCCGGTACATATGTGAAAAGCATAAATTTAGTACTAAAGTTTTTATTGATTTATTTGGTTTCAGAATTTAAAGATGTTTCAATGAGGGATAAGCGAGAAGGAAGGAGGTGGAGTGGATATACCACAACAAATTCCTCTGCATGTATTCAACTGAGTTGCCAACTCAGTCATGATAGATGGCCTCGTCGTCCAGAAACGTTATAAAAGCGCTATCATAGTGTAAATCCGTGCAATTTAAACAGTCTTGTCTCTAAAAAATAGTTTGTCTGTAAACATATGAGTGTTTAAATGTTCTAGTAAAAATGGCAGTGAAAGGTTTAAACTGCTAAATGCATCAAACGTAGTAGTTTTTATGATCTCTACTTGAAATAAAGTTCCTTATGTGTACAAATGAGTTGGAAAATATTTAGCATACACAAAACCATATTTAACATGATATCAACATAAGAATGAGCATGCTAAGTATAATATCGACAGCTCTTTCACCCTAGTGTGGCAGAACGTCATCAAGAGCCGCACACGCAACCTGGCTCTCCATGCTCTCTCACCACACCACACCATACATAACACCACCAGGACTCGCACCTGCAACTGCAGCTGCTTGGGTCGGTCCATGCTTTTCCACACCGCCCCTGCCATTTATGTATCCTCGTATTAAACAATTAGGTGGTCTTTATGCCACATGGCTCAGACATGTGGGTCCTAGACACCAGATTAGCTTATCACTGACCTAAGTTGGATGATGTTGATGGGATGTAGCACCAATTGGGTAGTCTTTTGTCACTTGTGCTCAGAAAAGTTGATCTTAGAGGCCAGATTCGCTTATCAGTGACTTAAATTGGACGAAAAATAATAGTATGGAAAAATAATGGTGATTTAATAAACGTGTGTAAAAATAATGCAAATTTTAAGATGATTGATTGAATCGTTATTTGCCTAGAATTTATTGAATCAGTGGAGTGTAGGGCTGGACAAAATTCGCCGGAGTGAAGACCTACAAAAAATAGCACTTTACCCCATTTTGAAGTACTAGAGATAGAGATAATTCCCATATACTCCTACTTGTGTTAATTCTTGGTAAAAGATAAATCTTGAAAAGCGAACGCGCCTTATAATTGGGATTGGAGCGTGTATGAATGATATTGCAATCATGAAAATTATGAGAAAATCATTGCAAACATGCAAATTAAACGAGTGTGCGTGACCATTGTCAAATGTGCCAGTGTCCACTGTCATAACAAGAAAAATAAAGTGTTTTCAATACGTAAAAGAAAAGCTAGTTTCATGTTTTGGAAAACTAAGAACTTCCACACGTTCATGGTGAAACTATATGCGCCTTGTAAATTAGAGGCGAGAATACTCTTCCTATTGTACTAATTTAGCATTTTGCTTTACCTGAATGATATAACATTCCACCTGACAAAGTGAAATTTAAAGCACGGCTCTGCAAACGAAACAGGAACAAGAACAAACCAGGAAACTCGATCGATCAGTAATCACGCAGTATTATGATTTATGATTAATCCAGCTACAAAGACTGCAGCACAAAACAACCGCACCCAAAACAAAACAAAACAAAACAACACAACACAAACTTTTATCGATCGATCAGTGGTGCAAGAGAGTCACGTTATACTCTATGATCGCGTCCCCATTGCCGGTGTCCAGGTAGTGCGTCCGGAGCAGCGCAAACCCGCGCGCCATCCGGAACGCGCCGCGGCCGCCGACGACGGCGAGCTCCCTGCCGTCGACCGTGACCGGGTTCCGCGAGAACACGACGAACGAGCTGCCGTTGTAGTCCGCGAGCTCAAAGTCGATGCCCATGACGAGCGACAGCAGCCCATCCTTCCCCGAGGACACGTACAGACCCTGCGCGCTCCCGACCACCCTGGACGTCCTCTCCGGCCCCTCTGTGAGGACGTCGTCGGTGGCGTAGACGGAGCTGAAGGGCGTCGGGTCGGCAGGACTCGCCGTGGCGTTGGCGCCGTGCGCGAAGAGGACGGCCGTCGGGTCCTTGCCGCTGAGGGTGTCGTGCAGGTAGAAGTGGAGGGTAGTCACCTTCTCCGGGCCCAGCGGGTAGTCATCGCAGGCCGCGGCGGCGTAGCATTGGAGGGAGAGGAGGAGGAGCAGGACGGCGAGCAAGGATGGAGTTTCCATGGCGTTCTTCGTTTTCAACTGAAACACTTTGGTAGGCAACGAACTATTATAGGCGAAGATCAAAATGATATGCCTTTTTTTGGAATTAATTTACGGGGATAATAATGATTCGCATTAACAAAGAAAGAAATTATTACTAAAGTATTACCTTCTGTGAAACGCTGGCAGCATGAATGCGCCTAAAATGCTGCCAAATAAACCATACCAGTGATTCAAGCTTGCACTAAAAAGTCAGAGCTGAAAATTACCATCAAGCAACAGGGTGTAGAACGTGACACTACTGAAGGCAGCACGCAGCTGATGAGTGCAATTGCAACTAATCTCAGATTCCTAGCGAACCTACCGAAACGCACCTGCTTCTGTGAATCAACCATGGGATACTTTATATCCAGAACGCTCGAACCTCAAATTCCTGGCGATATCTGGAGACATTGTAACAGCGGCTGCGGTGGTCCGTGATCCCGAGGCCGTAGTGCTCGACGCCGACGCGGAACGTGGTCAGGCGGAGCAGACACTCGTCGCCTTGGAGCAGGCGCTCCTTCTCGTTTGTTCCCTCTCGCCGCAACCGCTCGACGAGGCAGTACTCGCCGCGCTCAACCATGTGAACGAGCTTGGCGTCGACGCGCCTCCAGCCCGGGTCCTCGAGGAGCATCTTCTCCCCGATGACCTGCGAGTGCGGAGGCTATTCTTGTTCGGGCGACGGGACGCGGCAGGCGACGAGGTGCCCCGTGCCTTTGCCTCTACCGTCGGCGTGCAACCCGAGCCATGCGTCAAGCTCGCCGTCGTAGACGGCCTGTCCTCTGAAAGGCAACGCCGACGTGCCCTGGTGGCTGGTGCGTCCACTCGGTGGTCGTCATGTCGAAGGAGAATGTATTGACTACGCCGGTGCGAATATCGGCCCACTTGGGCGCCGACACGAAGATGGTGCAATCCCGCGGGTGCACCGCGTGCGCCTGGATCTCGTCGGGATAGAACGGGAGCTGCTCGGACCAAGACCTAACCTTGCCGCCGTAGCTCCAGCCGATCCGCGAGGAACCGGAGCCGCTATACCAGCCCCAGTCGGCGTCGTCATCTTTTGATGTGGTCATGACGTGGAAGCTGTCCACCGTGCTGGTATGCAAGTCCAACACGTACAGCTTGTTCCCGACGGGCACGGTTACGGCGTACCCTGACTGCAGGGTGTCCGTGGGATGTTGTAGAGCCTAGAGGATGGTGACAAATGCCGTAATCTCTCGAGTGGATCAGGCTCTGGTAGGGTGAGCAACCGGTGGCGACGATGCAGCCGCCCGCCGCAGCGAACTGGGTGGATGATTCTTCCTCTGTCACCTCCATGCGGATGAGCGCAGGACGGGGGAGGAGCGGCGGGGCCGTCGTGGAGTCAGAGCCGACGTCGCCGTTCAGAAGATCGGCGACCACTTCCAGCTTGTAGATGCCGTAGTCCTTCTTCTGGTCGTCTAGCACCAGGTACAGATGTCGCTTCGCTGCCGCCGCCGGCTGGTGCAGATCCCCAGTGGTGGCCTCATTTGAGAAGCGTCTCCGTGAGGCAGGTATCAGGTTCCGGCAGAGACCAGCGGTGTGGGTAGCGTCGTGATGGCGAACTGATCGTAGACGAGAGGTGACGAGGGGGTTGGGTCGACGGAGGAACGAGCGAAAAGCCCACATCGTGTTTCAAGCCGGCAATTCTGCCCATGGGAACGTCCGCCCCACGGGCACCCGACCCTAATGGGCAGGGTATGGGTCGCTATGTTCGCCCATGGGTCTCGCCCGTGGGCGACCCGATTAGTTATGGGTAGGATATGGGCAGACATGTGTACCCATGGGCGACCCGATGGGTAACCCGATTAGCTGACATGTGGGGTCTCATAGTAAGACATGACCAGAGCCCATGTAATTTTCAGCCTAGCCCAACAGTCCAAATCCAACACGCACCGCACTAAGCCACTAACCCTAGGTGTGACCGTGTCCCTCCCCAGTCTCTCCCCGTCCCCGCCGCAATCCCTCTCCCCTACTCTCTCTCTCTGCTCAGTGCTCACGCCTCACGGTGCTCTCCGGTCTCCGCTCCCCTCCCTTTACCGGCAGCAAAACGGCGGCGCTGACCCGCTGTTGCTCCACCGAGCCGCCGCTCCGTTGCGCCGCCACTCGCTGCCTCCCCAACGTCCACGACTCACAGCCGGCCTCGACGCCGCCGTCCCCAAGGACCCCGACGCCGATGTCCCCGACTCCCTGTCGTCCCCAACTCTACACTCTTTGCAGAGTTTCAAGAAGAACCAATGGTAATTCTAACTTGTACTCATTAATTCATACATGGTGTGCTTTTATAAATCATCGCATACATTGCTTATAATTTTCAGGATGAAGATGTATCGATCTTAACTGAAGATTAAAGAAGCGAGGAAAGGGCGAGAGCTAGGCGCTGGCTGTTAGCTAGCAAGCTGGTCGCCTTCCTGGGCGTGGCTGCTGGCCTGCTGGTGCTAGCAAGATGGTCGCCTTCCTGGACGTGTTTGCTGGTTGCCTTCCTAGGAGCTCTCTACTCCTCTTATCTGGTCCTGTATAAGCTTGTTAGTTTGTTGTAATGCTGGACAGTAGACACACAGTTGTGTGGCTTATTTGTGTAGCTGCTTGCCTGCCACTTGATGACTTGAATATTTGATGTAATTCTCGACACCAGGTTTGGTCGGGTCGACCTCTTTCAGACCCATGCCCGTTTAACAATTCTCGACACACAATCAAGCTCGGAAGACGAAGATCGCAGATAACGCAGGCTACGCGCTAGGGTTACGCGCACGCCGGCGTGAAACTAGCTAAGGATTAGGCTGCAGATGGGCCGATTTGCGTGTATGAGATTCTAGTTCAGATCCAGAAGCCACCGGCCTGCGCTTACTTGGGCCTCCTTAGGGGAGCTCCTATTTCACGCGTTTTGTGTCAAATAATGAACTTGCGCGCACCCGTGGTTCACTGGGCTCAGCCAATTTACTGCTTCTGGTTCATTAGCGAGCTTCACATTAGTTTCTTTCAACACTCAAAAAAAAAAGTTAGTTTCTTTCAACACTCAAAAAACAAAACACTGCTTCATTTGATTTGATACCTCAGATAATCTGTGCTAATGTTTCACCAAAATATAGTGTCCAACAAATTTAATTTGTTTTTCTGGATACAAGATATTTTTATTTCAGCGGAAGGGTTACAAAGCGGTCCAGGGGAATTTTTCTAGAACTTCTATAAAAAATTACGAATACCAAAACATAAAGGCCATAAACAAAAACGGAAACTTTAACATGAACATTTTTTTCCTAGGGAATAGAATATATTAAACCCCTTGGGAGTATGAAATTACAGTCGGCCGATTTTATTGAACAAAAACAGATCGTGAACCAAACAATCACCTGGATTACAAACATAGAAGGCTTATAATAAACTTAAGAATCGGGCGAGTTTTGAAATTATTTAACAAATTACAAAGTACAACAATCGGTGAACCGAAAGGATATAAAAAAGGATAGGACTAGGTGTCTGTCGCAGCAGTGGAACACGGGGTTCCCCTAGTGCTGCCAAAGTGGGTCCACCCCATGTGGGCCCAAGATGAAGATGGACAAGACCAAGACTCAAGTCAGGCTGGCGGGTTCACCGTCCGCCCCGCGAAGGCCAAGCAAGGCCTACGTCGACGAAGGGCTCCGGTCCTGGGGGCCTGCCGGGTCCCCGAACCAAGCAAGAAGGCAAGGAAGGACCCGAGAGCCCGAGTTCCCGGCAGGAGGCCGGGCTCCCTCTCGGGTACTTCCCCACATCACTGTGGATAAGCTCTCCACCTCACGCTAGAAGACCTCAGAAGACTTGGGAAGCAAGGCGAAGGTAGCGCGGGCAGGAAGCACAGCCCGTGGTGGTGTCAGCCCCTGTCCACCCCAAGGCGGACGCTCCCACCTAACCCAAGGAGACGCTAGGCTGAGAAGAGGCCACGTCTCCCCCTAAACTAGATAAGGAGGGTCCTTCACGCCGAAGGTCCCTCGTGCCCCTCACGTGACCCTGTGGCAACCCCTTAGCCTATAAAAGGAGGACCAAGGCACGGAGGAGAGGGGAGGTCGAACCGAGGAACAAGTCGAACCAGAGCAAGACTAGACTAGGGCTGCGAAGGTAGAAGGGAAGGTGATCTCCTCCGGGTCAGGATCTGTCCTTCTTCTACCTCCAGCCAAAACCCTTCCGGGTACCCCATCCGGGAGGCTCCATTGTAAGCCACACTATGAAGAACCCATCAATCCAGACATGCAGGAGTAGGGCTTTTAGCCTCCGGGCGGCCTGAACCTGGGTAGCTCCTTGTGTCCCTTTGGTTGCATGCTTTGATCGTGGAGAGGAGAGCTTGATCTAGACTCCGTCTGAGAAGACGATTCTCAGCCTCCTTCGCGCCCCGTGCCGAACCTAAAAGGGGTATCCTCTACTCCCGGTGTCCGTGCATCGAGACACGACATCTGGCGCGCCAGGTAGGGGGCGCAAGCGCTGGGTTCATCTTCATCAAGTTCATCGGCAAGTTCTTCGTCAAGCATGCTGCCGAAGAAGAAGGGAGACCCTGCGGCGTCCAAGCCGGTTTCTCCCTCACGCACTCAAGCTTCAGCTGAACGCCGTGCTGCTGGCGCACGGCGGAGCGTCTCTCCATCCCCGCCTCCCATGGAGAGGGTGGCGCCGGACGAAGTGGACGGTCGCGACAAGGACAACGGCCCTGGCGGAGCGGCGGCTCCAAAAGGCACCACCATGCCTCCTCCTCGCTCGGGGGAGAAGAGCGTCTGCAATGGCGCTAGCAAGGAGCCCACCGCTGGAGGAGGGAACCACGGCGTTCGCCCCAGCGGGGATCCACGAGCATCCAAGAGCAAGACCTCCACGCACTCGCCTTCGGACGCGCAAGCTCGCCATGATGCTCTAGTCGCTGCCAAGGCCCTGATGCAGTTCCCTCCAAGCAGCGGCGATCCCAAGGTCTACCAAGAATGGAGGACTCGCGTCGAGAGGCTCCTCGACTTCGCCGATGGTGGTCCGTGGGTCGAACCCACTCAAGCTCCCACCGTCGACGATCCCGGAGCAGCACAAGACAAGGCACGTGATCCGCGAGGCCAGCCTCGTGGTGAACGTCAAGCTAAGACGGCGCCTCCTCGCACCGCACCACCGATGGCTGATCGGCTAAACCGCGATCACGGCGAGGCCATCTCCATCGGGTCGTCTACCTCGCGCAACCCAGATCTTCGTGACGAGCTCAACAGCCGTCAGAACGAGGATATGCGCACCCGCATCGAGCGTCGCCGAGAACGTCACCGCCGAGAAGATCGGGGCATCGACCTCGCCGAAGGCTGCCTCGCCCTCGCCCCGAGTTCCGCCACTTCAACTGGCCCAAGAAATTCAAGATCGACGTTCTCCGCTACGACGGCACCACGAACCCCCGGGACTTTCTGCAGATCTACTCTCTTGCTGCAATGGTTGCCGGGGCCGACGAGGTCATGATGGCCAACTGGTTCCCATTGGCCCTGAAGGGAGATGCCCAGACTTGGCTTCTCAACCTTCCCAAGTGCTCCATCCGTTCCTGGCGGGCACTGAAGGAGCAGTTTCTGGGGGCTTTCCAAGGCGGGTACGAGCGCCCGGGGGCTCCCAGTGATCTCCACGACTTCAAGCAGCTGCCGGGTGAAACTCTCCGCAAGTTCATCCAGCGCTTCACCCAGAAGATGAACACCATCCCGTGCATCAAGGAGGAGTTGGTGATCCAGTCCTTCCACGCCAACGTCCGCAACCCCAAGATGCGCGAGAAGCTGAGCATCCATCGCGTCGAGTCTGCTCGTAAGCTCTGGGAGCTTGCAGATCGGTGCGCTCGAGCTGAAGAAGGAGCCAAGTTCCCCGGGAGGATGAACCCGAGGACAAGGTCTCCAGCCAAGAACAAGAAGCGGGACCCTGGACCCGACAAGCGGATCTTCGTCACCGAGCCTCTTCCGAAGAAGACCAAGCCCGCGCCGACTTCCGAGGAAGAAGGTGAAGGTGATCCCTGGTGCCACATCCATCCAGAAGGCAACCACTTGCTCAAGGACTGCCGCATGCTCAAGAACCTCGCCATCCGGGAGCAACGCCGAGCTGACGGGGTCAGTCAAGACGGTTGCTACAACTGCGGCACTGCCGGGCACATCGCTCGTGACTGTCCCACGGGTCGCCAAGGCGGAGGCGGCCGTGGATGGAACCGAGGCGGTGGCCGCGGGGGCCGTGGAGGAGGACGCGGCGGTCAAGGTGGTCGCGGGTACAACACTCCGAGGCCGCCCACGCGGCAACGGGGAAGCTCCGGCTCCCCAAGGAGGCAACGGCGGCAAGTATCAAGAAGTCACTGGAGTTGTCGGGTGCATCCACGGAGGGTCTTCTCTGCCTCCCTCCAACGGCGCCTGCAAGAGACTTGTCCGGGAGCTGAACGCGGTTGCTTCTGCTCCGTCCAAGCCCTGGACTGGTCCAGTCAAGTCATCACCTTCGACCCAGAAGACCACCCTGCAACACTGCCGGGGTCGGGACCCTGCCGCTGATCGTGTCGCCCGTCATCCACAACTACAAGGTCACCAAGATGCTGGTCGACGGAGGCTCCAGCCTCAACTTGCTGACGGCGAAGGTCCTGGCTATCCTTCAAATTCCCCTGTCTCGCCTGCAAGACACCGGTGTTCCAAGGCGTGAACGGAAGTGTTACTCGACCCCTCGGGAAGATCACCCTTCCGGTCACCTTCGGCGACTCCAAGAACTTCCGCACCGAGGAAATCGTCTTCGACATCGCCGACACTCCTACCGTACAACGGCATACTTGGCAGACCTGCTCTGGCCAAGTTCATGGCCGTCTCCCACTTCGCCTACAACATGCTGAAGATTCCGGCGCCGTGGGGCGTGATCAAAGTCAAGGCCGACATCGACGATGCTATCTACTGCGTTCACCAGCTGAACCAGACGGTGGCAATCATGGCGGATGTCCCTCAAGGTGTACAGGAGGATGATGATGGGGCTCTCCCCGGGGCGAAGGGCACCCTGGGGGCTCCACATCTACTCCCCCAAGAAGGCGCCATTCCATGGCGATCCGCAGCTGACCAAGAAGGTGGCGCTAACCAGCGACGGAGTTCGCTCCATCACCATCGGCGCCCGCCTCACCGACAAATAGGAAAGCGCGCTCGTCGCCTTCCTTCGGGAAAACTCTGATGTCTTCGCGTGGGAGGCGTCAGGTTTACCCGGTGTTCCAAGGGAGGTGATCGAGCACAAACTGGCGGTCAATCCGGGGGCTCGCCCCGTGAAGCAGGTTCTCCGGAACCAAAGCAAGGAAAAGCTGGAATTCATCATCGCCGAGGTGGACAAGTTGATAGAAGCTGGTGTCATCCGGTCGGTTCCCCATCCAACCTGGGTGGCCAACCCCGTGGTGGTACCGAAGCCCATGACCTTCAAGTGGAGACTCTGCATCGACTTCACAGACCTGAATAAGGCCTGTCCCAAGGACCCTTTCCCCCTGCCGCGGATCGACATGATCGTGGACTCCACGGCCGGGTGCGAGCTGCTGTGTTTCTTGGACGCCTTCTCCGGGTACCACCAGATCATGATGTCGCTCGAGGACCAAGAGAAGACGGCCTTCATCACTCCCAAGGGCTGCTACTGCTACACCCGGATGCCTTTTGGCCTCCGGAACGCCGGCGCTACCTTCCAGCGCGCAATGCAAGCATGCCTTGGGCCGCAGCTGGGCCGCAACGTTGAAGCGTACATCGACGACATCGTGGTCAAGACCCGGTACAAGGACTCCCTCATCCAAGACCTGCACGAGACCTTCGAGAACCTCCGCCGGGTCAACTTCAAGCTCAACCCCGACAAGTGCGTGTTCGGGGTCCCCTCCGGCAAGCTGCTGGGTTTCCTGGTCTCTCACCAGGGGCGGCGCCAGGGGTATGCCCCTGTATTCACGGGAATACCCAAGATTTGGACGAAAAAAAATAATATGTATACATATTTCAGCCCAGCTCACGAAGAAAACAGCCCAGGCCCAGCTCGCTGCCTCTCTCGCTCGCTCCATCTCGCGTCGACGTCCCACACATCGCACGCAGACACCCTCTGGCCTCTGCTCTTTCCCCAATTCCCCTTCCCTCGACCTAGAACAGCGACCGCCGCCGGCCGATGCAGCCCGGAGCAGGCGACGGACCCGCGGCGGCGGCGCCCTGCCCCCCGCCGACCCGCGCCCCCCCTCCCGTCCGCGTCGCCCTCTGCCCCTCGCCCTTTTTCTTCGTCCTCGACCTGGAGACGCACTGACGCAGAGAAGCGCCGCCGCCGGCCCCCCTTTTCACCCCGCTCCCGCGGCGCCCCGCCCCCGCCCGCCCGCGCCCCTCCTCTTCCGCCCAGCGCAGAAGCGCAGAAGGTACCGTCCTAGCTAACTGTTGCTACTGCTGCCATGAGTTGAGTTAGAGTTAGAGATCAATCGATCGAGATGGCATCTTTGTTTTTTTCTTGTTTCTTCCTCGGTAGTTTGAGATTGAGATAGGTGTGTTACTAGCGAGGAAGAGAGGAATTTGGACCGGGGAAAAGGGGAGGAATTTCGTGTCCAGGAGAATCGGCGCCTTCATTAGCGAATCCACCACCAGCAGCACCACGATGCCGTGTACATTTCTTTCCACGAAAGTTTGCGGCACATTGACAGGAGCATGGTAGCTAGTAGATAAACTACACTCTAATACTCGAGTAAAGTTCACTCGCCGAGTCTTGCAGACATGCAGAGTTGCATTCTTGCAGACAGTGTGCAACTTCCTTCGGATACGAGAGATTTTTGTACTGTTTGGTTCATATAGCACGTTTAGAGCAAAAAAAAAAAATTGGCTGAATTGTGAATACCCAGCCTTCCATTCCTGGCGCCGCCACTATCTCTCACCGAGGGATCGAGGTGAATCCGGACAAAATCAAGGCAATCGAGCGCGTGGAGGCACCCCGGCGGGTCAAGGACGTACAGCGCCTCAACGGGTGCATCACTGCACTCGGGCGCTTCATCTCAAGGCTTGGGGAGCGGGCCTTACCGTTCTTCAGGTTGCTCAAGAAGTCAGGCCCCATGGAGTGGACCCCCGAGGCCGAGGAAGCCCTGCAGTCCCTCAAGCGCTACCTCGCCTCGCCACCAATCCTCGTTGCACCAGAAGAAAAGGAGCCCCTGCTACTGTACATTGCTGCTACCAACCAGGTGATCAGCGTTGTGCTTGTGGTAGAGCGTGACGCTCCTCCGAAGAAGTCAAGCAAGATCAAGGGCAAGCGACCCGGGAACTCTCTCCCGGGACAACCATGCAAGAAAAGGCTGCCGGGTGACCAGGGGTCTAGCGATCCTGACGTCACTGCAACCTTACCAGACGGTGCGGAGCCCGTCAGCAATGGAGAATCTCCCTCCGATGAGACTTCGCTGGGGGCTACCTCGTCCCCACCCCAAGACGTCGACATGGAGGAAGCCGAGCCCTTTCAGGACTCAGCGACCCGCAAGGTGCATCACCCGGTCTACTTCGTCAGCACAGTGCTGCGCAACGCCCGGGAGCGGTACGCCATGATGCAGAAGCTTCTGCGGGCAATCCTCATTGCCTCCCGCAAGATGAGGCCATACTTTCAAAGCCATCCCATCACGGTGGTATCCAAGTACAACCTAAGAAGCCCCTTGGAGAACCCACTTGCCACTGGACGCATATCATGGTGGGCCATGGAGCTTCAAGGTTTCGGCCTCAAGTTCGAGCACACGGACAACGTCAAGAGTCAGGCGCTAGCGGACTTCACGGCTGAGTGGACCAGGACGGCGTTCGACGACCCGGAAGAGGAAACCTGCCTCCCCAGGAAAGAAGATCCTAGCGCCTGGACCATGCACTTCGACGGCTCCTACACCAAGGGGAAAGGAGGTGCAGGGGTTGTCCTAACCTCACCAACTGGAGACCGGCTGAAGTACGTCGTCCAGATGCACTACCAAGGGAACATCTCCAACAACACGGCGGAGTACGAGGGCCTGCTCGCAGGACTTCGTGCTGCCATCGGCCTCGGCATCAACAAGATCGTCGTCAAGGGTGACTCTCAGTTAGTCATCAAGCAAGTGAACAAGGAGTACGCGTGCCCTCAGATGGCACCGTACGTCGAGGAGGTCTGGAAGCTGCAGCGGCGCTTCGACAACTTCCAGTACTTGCCTATGATGAAGACGCACAAGCTGAGAGGAGGATTGATGACATCAACTTCTTGGAAGAGGTGCGGTGTCGAGCTTCTTTACGATCTGCTCGATACCAGCAAGGGCTCCGTCGCTATCATGATCGCCATATCCGTTCACAGGTACTGGAACCCGGAGACCTGGTTCTCCGCAAGAAGCAGAAACTTGATAACATGAACAAGTTATCGTCCAAGTGGGAAGGACCTTATCGGGTGACGCATACCCTGAGACCCGGAGCTGTTTATCTGGAGGATGAGAAAGGCAGGCCGGAGCGCAACGCCTGAAACATCGAGAATCTCCGGAAATTCTACCCCTGAATACGAACATGAATCGCAGATAGTCGAATCAACTAAGCACGCCCAAGGGGCTAGTGTTCTGTATAAGGGTGTAAGAATCGTCGCCAAGGAACAACAGATAAGTTTTTCAATTCCGTGAGCCTCTCCTGTTGTCGTGAAGTGTGTTATCCGTAACAACCCCCAAGCAGGGGGCTGACATGGTGCCGGTGGCTGACAGGTCGAGCGCGAGTAGCCTATCAGTAGGCGCTGCCACCTGATCGTGCCGTACTGCCGCGGTAAGAAGTGGAACGGGTAGTGCTGTGTTTTAAAGAACATAAACACAGAAATGCACATTCAACTTTGCTTACGGGTTGCTTCGGATGAAACACTTTCACGACATGTAAGGGAGGGTCCATTCTTTTCGTACTAAAAGTTTGTTATGTGTAGCGCCTCTCCCGGGACAGAAATGGATGCTAAAGAGCGGCTCAGGAGCTGGATACCTGGGAAGGACAGAGCAGATCAAGAGCACGGCAAAAATCAGCTAAGTCTTTGCATGTGCATCTTGCATTCTAGGCATAATATCTCGCTCGGAGTCAATATACCACCAACCTGCGCATGCTTGACAGTTGATGAGAACCTTTGCGGGGGTAATGCGTCCTCCCCGGCGAACGGTCCGATTTCCCTTCTGGCCTAGTACCCGTGGCTGTGGAGTGGACTCCCGGAAGGCATAGTGCTCTTAGGGGTACTGCTACCGGTACAGGCGGTTAGAGTACTTGTCACCTAAGAGATCTCCTCTGAAAACTTGACGGCGCGTTAGTGCAAAGGGAGGTTTGGGAAATGACCCCGGGAGTTGAGCCCTAGGGTTGCATTCATCTGAACTTACATTCTGAAATTACAATTCTGAATTACATTCAGTTATGCTTTCCCTGGGTACATATCTAGCCTATGCTACTAAGGCCAGCTCAGAGCTCCTGGCTGCGCAGACCTGTCTTCTGTTTTATTGCCTGCCGGGTGCACTCCTTTCTTCCGGGGACGCCTGGATGAAAGGATGACACGCGTGCAGGATCTTGTCAGGCGCGTCGAAGAGCTCGACCCCCTTCTGCCATCCAGGGCGCTCCAGGGCAAAAAAGACGGAGGATTCCGTCCGCCAGTTCGCCTATGGACTGACTCTCCGCCTACGAAAAGCAGTCCAGGTCAAGATCGAAGTCATCCAGGGAAAAAAGAGGGAAAAACAAAGAAGAGCAAACAGTGAACCTGATCGACGGCCTCGAGCTCAGCCACAACCAAGGACAGCTCCGGAATACCGGCAGTCCTTTCCTTCAGAATGGACCACAGGTGCGCCTCCTGATGCATGTAAAATGCATACATGAACTTTGCATTATTTCTACTTATATTCCAGTCATATTTGCATCATATAAGGGTTATATCACTGTTTTATAATGATTTTGGGAATATTTGACATGTTTCCTATTTTTTATGGAATTAACCCTGCGCAGGCAGAAAACCCTATTTCTTTCCTTTAATGTTTCAGGGACCCAAACGACGTCCAAATCACCTGCAAATTTACGAGCGTCAATATTTGGAAGGAAGAAGACTTGGGGGCGAAGGAAGCGAACAAGCGGAGCCCCGAGGGCCAAAAGAGGTGGGCCCACGCGGCCCCTGTACCTGGCCGCGTGGGACCCCTCCAATTAGGCCTCGACGCTCCGTTGCCGTCGATCTTTCCTCCACCGACTCCGTTTTGACCTAAAAATGCCTATAAAATTAGTCCCCCGACGTTCTCTGGAAGGAGCGCCGCAGAAACACAGAAACACCGAAACAGAGACCTGGAGCTGCAGATTGGAGGGGGAAAACTCCGGCGGGGCGCTGCCGGCGTGGTCTCCATCTTCTCCAACGACTTCTCCACCGTCTCCGTGATGAAGAGGGAGTAGTCCACCTCTGGACTATGGGTTTGTGGAAGTAACTTATGTATCTCTCTCTCTCGAGCTTCACTAATTAGTACCGTATGAGCTGCTGAACATGATTACGGTCATCTATGTAATACCTTTGTGGTGGATCTTTTTATGAGTTAATATATGTTTGAGATTGCAATGGTTTGTTTCAGTTATGAAAGTACGTAGATGCATATTATGTACCCCGTTCTTATTTACTTGTTATGATCAAGCATGTTTATGAGAGCGCGTGAGGGGGAACGTGTGCATTAGTTGGAGTAACGGGGGGTGGCTAGTGCAGTGAACGTGAGAGAAAGTTCTGCGATCCACTTGGGTATCTTTACCTTACTTTGTTGCCTCACTAGGGATAAAAAGAAATACATGCTACCGGAGATGTGGGTGTGACCATTGCCACTACTCCATGACTAGATCTAGCATGTTCTTATTTTAACTTCATGTCATGATACTTATTGCTATACTCTGAGTTATCTTAATTACTGAGGTGTTATGATTTAGTTCGCATCTTGGTGGAGTATAAGAGAGACTAATAACCAAAAGGTCTCTATGTTAGGACGTGATGCCCATATAATTATAACTTGTCATTAAACTGTTGTGTTGCAATCTCATATGTCAACTCTAGTGTTCCATTGTCTAACACTTTATTAAAGAGAGAGTGCATTTGTGAAACCATGAACCCCGGTCCATTTTTAATCATAAGAAACACCTTTCCAACAACTTTTACCACTTTTCCATTTTCTGCCATTTAAAAATCCGAAAATACAAAAACACTTTTACATCTTGCATTCATCATATAAAACCCAAAAATATCATTTATCATTGCCACCACCATCCTTGCATATTTATTTGCCACCATTGCATATTTATTTCTTCTTTGCATTGCATATTATCTTGATATCATTCTCACACCTTGTGCTTGACAACCACTAGGTGAGGTTGAGGACCATGCCCGGGGGCTACTGTCGTAGCAGTGGAACACGGGGTTCCCCTAGTGCTGCCAAAGTGGGTCCACCCCATGTGGGCCCAAGATGAAGATGGACAAGACCAAGACTCAAGTCAAGCTGGCAGGTTCACCGTCCGCCCTGCGAAGGCCAAGCAAGGCCTACGTCGATAAAGGGCTCCGGTCCTGGGGGCCTGCCGGGTCCCCGAACCAAGCAAGAAGGCAAGGAAGGACCCGAGAGCCCGAGTTCCCGGCAGGAGGCCGGGCTCCCTCTCGGGTACTTCCCCACATCACTGTGGATAAGCTCTCCACCTCACGCTAGAAGACCTCAGAAGACTTGGGAAGCAAGGCGAAGGTAGCGCGGGCAGGAAGCACAGCCCGTGGTGGTGTCAGCCCCTGTCCACCCAAGGCGGACGCTCCCACCTAACCCAAGGGAGACGCTAGGCTGAGAAGAGGCCACATCTCCCCCTAAACTAGATAAGGAGGGTCCTTCACGCCGAAGGTCCCTCGTGCCCCTCACGTGACCCTGTGGCAACCCCTTAGCCTATAAAAGGAGGACCAAGGCACGGAGGAGAGGGAAGGTCGAACCGAGGAACAAGTCGAACCAGAGCAAGACTAGACTAGGGCCGCGAAGGTAGAAGTGAAGGTGATCTCCTCCGGGTCAGGATCTGTCCTTCTTCTACCTCTAGCCAAAACCCTTCCGGGTACCCCATCCGGGAGGCTCCATTGTAAGCCACACTATGAAGAACCCATCAATCCAAACATGCAGGAGTAGGGCTTTTAGCCTCCGGGCGGCCTGAACCTGGGTAGCTCCTTGTGTCCCGTTGGTTGCATGCTTTGATCGTGGAGAGGAGAGCTCGATCTAGACTCCGCCCGAGATGACGATTCTCAGTCTCCTTCGCGCCCCGTGCCGAACCTAAAAGGGGGTATCCTCTACTCCCGGTGTTCGTGCATCGAGACACGACAGTGTCCCCCGGGGGATTCCGATCCCCCGCCTCCTGCGATCGACACGTGTCCGTGGGACCGCGCACATGCACGCACACATGCAAAAAGCACGCACGGGACCGCGCACATGCAACCAGGCACGCACGGGACCAGCGCACATGCAACCAGGCACGGGCCACTCGCACACATGAAACCAGCATGCACACGCCGCCGGAGAAGGTCACCGGAGAAAAACGCCACCGCAGCTTCGCCGGCTAACGTTGGTAGCAACGCCGCGCGCTGTCGGGAGCATCATCGGCTACCGTCGGTAGCACGCATCGCCGCCTCGCTGTCGGGAGCATCGTCGGCTTCCGTCGGTAGCATCACTGTGTACCGTTGGTAGCAACGGGGCACACCGACGGTAGCATCGCCGGTTCTTCGACAACAAAAGAAAATTGCTACTTGGCAGCACAAAGATTGCTAAAAAGCTCTAAAGATTTGCATAAAAAATGAAATAAAATTGCTACGAAACTTTCACACATTTGCACCAAAGGAAAAGTTTATAACAAAAAAATTCTTCATATAATTCAAAAAAGAACGTTTGTACCATAGTTCCTCGTATGATGCAAAATCCAAAAACGGTTGTAGCAAAAAAGGAAAAGGTTGTAACAAAAAAATTCTTCATATAATGCAAAAAAGAACGTTTGTAGCATAGTTCCTCGTATGATGCAAAATCCAAAAACGGTTGTAGCAAAAAAGATCTCCTATGATGCAAATCCATCAAACGTTGGTAGCAACGGCAGCATCATCTCGCAGCATCAACTCCGGTGGGCAGCAGCTTAGCGGCACTCCTCTAGTCCTCTTGCTGGGCAGCTGCCGCGGCTAGCACCGACCGACCATGCTGGCAGCACCGCCACCGTGCCATGGCAGCATCGCGGCCGTAAGCTCCTCCCGTGAGTGCTCTCAGGAACGCCGCCCTCCCTGCAGCTCCATCACCATGGCCTTGGTGCCTTGCAGCTCCGGCGCCTACCTTCTGCAGCACCGATGCATCACCTCCCCATGGAGCCACTTGCAGCATCGCTTCCCCCCATGGCAGCACCTCCACCGTTGGGAGAGCGACGCCGTTGGACGGGAAGAAGGCGCGGGTAGGGGCGGCGGTCTTGCCGTGGGGGCGAGCGGGGGCGGCGACCTCGCCGAGGAGGCATGCGGAGGCGGCGGCCGGGCCGGGGAGGCGCGCGGGGTCGGCGACCTCGCCGAAGAGGCGCGCGGCGGCCGGGCCGTTGAGGCGTGCGGGGGCGGCGACCTCGCCGAGGAGGCACGCGGCGGCCAGGCCGGGGAGGCGCGCGGAGGCCATGCCGTGGAGGTGTGTGGAGACAGCGACCTTGCAGGTGAGGCGCGCGGCAGCGGCCGGGTCGTGGATGGTGTTGGGGAATACCACGAAACGGGAGCAATGGAGAGTACGGCGTGCGGGACGAATGGCTGGGAAGGGATAAGGGCTGTGGTGAGCTGTTTATGCGTGGGCCCGTTGATGGATACGCGTCGCTTGGGCAGCCCGAGGGACGTGTCGCGTGTGATCCGGCGGGTATAACCAGGCTTTTCCTATAAAAAACCCTATAAACGGAAGGCAGTGTCGGAGCCAATATTTTAACTCCGTGTAGTCAATCGAAAGTTGTCTTTTTTTTAACGTGGTCAGACGAAGCAGGCACTCTTCTCCCTCACCAACAAGGCGCTCGAAGAGGCAGTACTCGCCGCGTTCGCCCTTGTACACGAGCTTGAGGTCGAGGCGCCTCCGTACAGGTACCGGTTATCCAGGACAATCTTCTCCATGCTTGAAGCAGCAAGGTAACCGCTGATTTCGTCGCCTCTCATGTCGTCCACCTGCAGCCCAACCCACTGGTTTAGCTGGCGGTCATAGTGGGCGTGGCCTTTGAATGGCAGCGCCCAGCGGCCGTAGAGCGTCCACTCGTAACTGTCACCCGTCGTGTCATAGACGAACGTATCGACGCCGTCCCTCCATCCGGCCCCGGACGGCAGCTCGTAAGACACCGGCGCGGACACAAAGATGGTGCAATCCCGCGGGTGCACCGCGTACGCCTGGATCTGGTTGATACCGAACGGGAGCTCCTCGGAAGAAGGACCAATAGGTCTTAAAGTACCCAGCAAATAAAAGCAAAACAAGAGAAAGCTCAAAACCTTCATCATAAAGAGAAGAAATTTAGTAACATGAAGATTTCTATAACCATACTTTCCTCTCTCAAAATAATTTTCAGTGGCATCATGAATAAACTCAACAATATAGCTATCACATAAATCATTCTTATCATGATCCACGTGCATAAAAGTATCATTACTCTCCACACAAGCATAATAAATTTCATTAGTAATAGTGGGAGTAAAACTAGCACATCCATCATTATAATCATCATAAATTGCATGCAGAGTATAATTATAATAAACTTTATCCTCAATAGTAGGTGGAACTAAAATATCACAATTATTATAATCAGCATAAATTGGAGGCAAAGTATAATCAAAGCAAATTTCCTCCTCCAAAGCTAGGGGACTAAAAAGAATATTTTTATCAAAACCAGCTTCCCCAAGCTTAGATCTTTCCATGGCATTAGCAACAATGGTGTTCAAAGAATGTATGCTAATAACATTGCTACTGTCATGATTGTTATGTAGATAAAGTTCCACAGGCTTTTTAATTTTCTCTTCAAACACCTCATGTCCCAATTCAAGATAAAGTTTATAAAGCTCCCTCATGTTGTTTTCAGCCATAGGACTAGTTTCAAGGAAAGTAACCATTGATAGCAAGTAAAAAAGCTAGACATAATAACTCAGCAAGACAATAACAAAGTAATGAGATTGGAAGCGTGAGACTCCCCTTGCAGAAGTCTTCTTACTCCCCGGCAACGGCGCCAGAAAAAGTTGCTTGATGACGTGAAAGCACACGTTCGTTGGGAGACCCCAAGAGGAAGGTATGAAGCAGTGCAGCAGCAAGTTTTCCCTCAGTAAGATACTAAGGTTGTCAGATCTAGTAGGAGTAAAAGGCCTCTGAAGGTTGTTAGTGGCGCCGTTTACTCGATCACCAACGTGGAACCTGCACACAACACAATCAAACTACTTTTCCCCAACGAAACAGTGAGGTTGTCAATCTCACCGGCTTGCTGTAAACAAAGGATTAAACGTATGGTGTGGAAAATAGTGTATAATTGCAGAGAATGAAAAGGAACAATGATTGCAGTTGGTTGTATTATCAGTGTAAAAGAATGGACCGGGGTCCACAGTTCACTAGTGGTGTCTCTCCATAAAAGATAACTAACATGCTGGGTAAACAAATTACAGCTGGGCAATTGATGAATAGAGAGCGCATGACAATGCATATATATGACAAGATGACTACTATGATATTCAATTGGGCATTACAACAAGATACATAGACCGTTATCCAACAGCATCTATGACTAATAATCCACCTTCAGATTGACATCTGTGTTCCCCGTTGGTATTAAGTTGCAAGCAACAGATTATTGCATTAAGTAAAGTGCATAATGTAAACAATACAATTATCCTTAGACAAAGCATTGCTGTTTTACCCCTAGTGGCAACAGCACATCCACAACCTTAGACGTTGCTATCACTCGCCCGGATTACCGGAGGCATGAACCCACTATCTAGCATAAATACTCCCTCTTGGAGTTACAAGCATCTACTTGGCCAAAGCATCTACTAGTAACGGAAAGCATGCAAGATCATAAATAACATATAAGATAAATTGATAATCAACTTGATCATAGTATCAATATTCATCGGATCCCAGCAAACACAACATGTAGCATTACAATAAGATGATCTTGATCATGATAGGCAGCTCACAAGATCTAAACTTGATAGCACAAGGAGGAGAGACAACCATCTAGCTACTGCTATGGACCCGTGGTCCAAGGATGAACTACTCACGCATCACTCTAGATAGGCATGGTGATGTAGAGCCCTCCGGTGATGATTCTCCTCTCCGGCAGGGTGCCGGGAAGAGCTTCAGAACCCTCCCGAACTAGGGTTGACGACGGCGGCGGCTACGGAACTTTTCGTGGATGGAGGCTCGGGTATTTAGGGTTTTCTAGACGAAGGCATTATATAGGCGAAAGGGCGGCGTCTGGAGGCACCCGAGGGGGTCACGCCACCCCCGGCGCGGCAGGAGGTGGGGCCGCGCCGGCCCCTGGCGTGGCTGCCTCCTCGGTCGCCTCCGTCTCTCCTTTGGACTCCGTGTACGTGTCGGGAAAATAGAAGGTTCTGTCCAAGTTTCGTCCAATTCCGAGAATATTTCCAGAACAACTTTTCTGGAATACAAAAACAGCAGAAAACAGGAACTGGCACTGTGGCATCTTGTTAATAGGTTAGTCCAAGAAAATGCATAAAAATGCTATGAAGTGTATATAAAAACATGTAACAATTGGTATAATATCAACATGGAACATCAGAAATTATAGATATGTTTGAGACGTATCAATCATTGACTAGGAATGTCAATGTGTCTTGCAAATATCACGCTATGAATTCTTGATCAAATTTCTTTGACTCAAGACACAATTCGAATTACCTTTCAGAATTGTACTTAGCACATTCATACTCATGTTTATTAAATTCTTAATCTATCTCATAGACAAAATTTTAATAAGACACTTTTCGACCTTTTATTTAAAACCTTTTTAAATCTACACAAGATATACATTTTTGAATTCGGCCTAGCCTTATTCAACAAATATAATATCAGCTCCCACTGTCTTTTAAGTCCCTTCGATTTATATAATGAAAAGAATAAAATTCTTACTCATTATTACGACCGACTTCAAACACTCATAATATAATTATCCAGATTATTCTCATAATCCAAATGAATTATTCTTAGTAATCCATGTTGCTACTTTGGTCCAACAACACATTGAGCAATTGATATGATAAGTTTTGCGACTTCTCACTATCATTTATTCGTCCTTGATAAAACAATTTTGATCAAGACTAGCTCTATGAATATTAAATATTCATATCTGTCCTTTCTTTATGAAATATTCATGCCTAGTGATTTCACATCACGTCCAAACTACTCTCAAGATTAAATCTTGGAGCTACATGAATTTTTCTTGAACTCCTTTATGACATATACTGTCATTTATGAGTATTCATTAATCTGCTTGTATTTGCTTTGTTTCAATCATGTTTCTGGACATTTTAATAATTCAACCACTAGGTGATTTAATCATCAAATTCCTCACATGACTATTATCATAATACTTAATTCGAATCATGTATAACCTACATGAATTCCTGGAGAAAGTAATGATATGGAAACATTTGCATGTTAACCCTCTCATTCTAACACTTGTCCAAAGACTCCTAGTCTTAATTTAGTATTTTGATTTCCACTCTTTCTTCATGAGAAGACACTTTTCTCCAATTCTAAAGTCAACATGCTTCTAGAATTATGTGTGGAAAACAACCGCCAATATAATACTTTGGACTTTACCTTTATGCAAAACATTTATTTAATTCGAATCCACAATTAGATTCACAATCGAAAAACTTGGAACTTTCTATCAAAATAACTCTAAGTTAAAATTGATATAGGTCCCCTGAATACAAAAAATATATATATTTTACTTTAGTGGGTAATTTGGAATTCTATTTCACATCACATCAGAACAAGACCTCTTGACATTATTATAACATTTCCTTTTAATATTTATCTTGCAAAAGATTTTATCACCATGATAATTTCGAATTACCAAAATTCATCATGAGTGATTTGACTAAGAAAACTTTCTTTCGTCAACAATGTTACAAAAAATTTATTAAGTCCTTTTAACTTCATCAAATACCTTTGATTTCTTTATTTTGATTCTCACACTCTCCCACTGAATTATATGAAATATTGCATCTTCACTAATTTCATTAACTCTATTTCATTAATATGAAGCATCATATTAAATCTTCAATAAAATTGAATTGATGGGTAGATTCCACTCCTTTATGTAAATTTAGAAATCTACTAGTGCCTAGCACTTTGCTAATTTCGAATCTACCAAATGCCCAGCATTTTGTGGATTTCGATTTTCATTAAATGCCTAGCATTTTATGAATTTCGAATTTCTCTAAGTGTCTAGCACTTTTGTGATTTCAGTTTTATCAATTTAATTTTAGAGATAACTTTATGAGTCTCAAAGAGAACCAACGAAAAGTGTAACTCCAAATTAAAGATTAAACCAGCTTAATTATTACTCAAAACTTTAAGTAATATCTTGAATCAAAATAATAAAGACTTAACAAACAAAACTTAATGACATATTACAATAAAGAAGATTATAAAACCGAATTCACAATAATTGGAATTCCCACACATACTTTATTATTCAAACAAAAACTTGTTCGAGAATATAAAATATTCATTACAAAATGATCAAACTGAAAATAACTCTTATTTAAAGTCCTAGTGTTGTCGTCGTATCGGCATTGTAGATAGGAGACGGGGGTCCTCTAGCCGAGGGTGAACCGAGGGGGTGAAGGGGAGCGTCGTCGAGGTCGGGATCGAACAAGAGGATTACCCAGCTTCGGATCTCGCAGCGGTGGCGAGGTCCTACGTGCTGCTATAACTCACTATAATGGCAACAGCCTTGGTCGGGTTACAATGAGAGATTGATCGTGCCCTAAAGTTGTCCCTGGTCTGGCTTATATAGGCGGCCAGACCTAGGGTTACAGGGAGAATACGTATCCGGCAAGTATACAGAGTCCTAAACCTAACTGGCAAGTCTGCCGCCTTCCGTCTTGGTCTTGGTGGCTTCATGGGCTTCGGTCCTGGGCTTCCTCCTTGCCGGCATCCGCCTTCCCTTGGTCGTCAGCTATCTGGGCTGCCCGGCAGGCAAAGCCTTTACCACCACTGCAGGCCACCCTGGACTAGCCGGATTGAACCATGCTGGCGATACCCCTAGTTGGTATATCCCCAACATTAGCCCCTGGAAGGGTTGAAGTTCTCCAGGCGCCGTCTTCTTTTGTTGGCGACGTCCGTCTTGTTTCGCAGGCGGCTGAAGAACTTGAAGCATTCCAAAGTTGAAGTAAGCGGCGATCCGTCTAAAGTAGTCGGAACCAATGCCGCCAACATGGGAAAGACGGCCTGACTACTTGTTAGGAATCTTCCATGTGTGGTCTTGTCAAACTGACAAGTCTCGTCAAATGTTGACGGATGGCGTCACGAAGTCCACGATAGTTTGAACTCCGCGTGCATCATGATTACCTTCCCACTTCGCGTGGAAATCGAGGCGACGACCTCGCACACCGCCACCACGACGTGCCAAACGTGGGCACGTGGCGGAGATCATGTGCTCCATCCCTCTCGCGCACGAATCGCGGCGCAGGGGAGATAAATACCCCCACGCCGTCAAGCGGTGAAGTTTACTTCTCAATTCCCCACTTTACCGCAGCCGCATCCACTTCCTTGCGCTCTCGTCCCCATTCAACTCCGGCGAGCACAACGAGAGCGGCGTAGCACCTAGCTAGATGGCAAGCGCGGACGAGCAAACTTCGGCGGCGGCGACAGCGGCGTCCTCAGCCGCAGCATCGACGGCTGCAACCGGATCTGGATCTGCACTGGTGGTGGTGGTAACTCCGATGAACACTGTGCCGGCGACTTCTCCTCTCCCCGCCACGGATATGGGCGGGGTGTCTTCGTCTTCTCCGGCGCTGGCGGTGCCCACCACCTCTGTATCTCCCACCTTTCCTTTGCCATCCATGGCGACGACGGAGGCCGAGCCTGCGGCCACCCCGGAGGTTCCCGCCGGCGAGGTACAGGTCGACGAAGAAGAAGTGGCAGAGCTGGGCTCCCGCTACTGGCTACCGTCCTGCATGACGGATGCATACTTGAAGGAATTGGAGGAAGGCGGATTCCTGCCGCCTAAGACGGAATGCTTTTGGCGGGTACCTGGCGACGAGATGATCCCTGACCCTCAAGACGGAGAGAGAATGGTTCTGGCCTCGCACTCCTTCGCGGTATGACTCTGCCGCCTTCCGCCTTCTTTTCTGCCGTGCTTCAACACTACGGGCTGCAACCACACAACATTGTACCCAACAGCATCTTAGTGTTAGCCGGCTTCCAAGCGCTATTCGAGGGCTACCTAGGTATAGTTCCTACGGTAGAACACTTCAAGTACTGCTTCTTGTGCCGCCGGCAAACCATACCAGGCGGCCAGCTGGCAACATGCGGCAGCGTCACGTTCAACTGCCGCCAACCCGACTGGTTCCCTAAGATCCCATACATCGAGTCGGTAAAGAATTGGACCAGCACTTTCTTTTACTGCAAAGATATCCCGGCACCCGACAATACGGTGGGGATCCCTCCCTTCATCAACAATCCGCTACCTTACAAACCTTGCTGGACGGAAAAGGCAGCAACCATTTTGCCGGAGGAACACCGCCTTGCTTTTAGGCGGATTGAGTTCCTGACGAAGACAATGGAGCCTCCCCGCCTTGACGGAGTTGACACCGTCCTGTGCTGGCTATCAAGACGGATCATGCTGCTTCGCCATCGTCCCTTGAAGATGTGCGAATACAAGGCGGAGACCACCAGCACAGGCAGCACCACCCTCGACGAGGATGTGTTGCTATATGCCTATATCGGATGAGAGAGCTCATCCAGCCCAAGCAGATCAAGGCGGCCGAAGGCGTCGCCATGTTCACCCACGACAACCTAGCCCCAGAGGTAAGCCAAAGCTTCCCTGTATTTACTTGCTTATTATTCTGCCTATTCACTGCTGGATTGACAGTGACTTTGTCTTTTAGCTGAAGAGCTTGACGGACGCCGACTTGGCTCCAAACTGGTACGATCCTGGGACCGGCAAGACCAGGAAGCGCAAAGTTAGCGGCCCTTCCTCCTCCAAGGACTTGGAGAAGAGGAAGAAAGCGGCTGTCACTGCCGAGCCGGAGGATGAGATCCTGGGAAGCAACATTCCCACAAAGCGGTAAATAAGATTTTGCTCTGCTCACTTACCCTTTTGCTGCGTGTCTGCTAAGCTGCCTTTATTCCCTTTGCAGAGCGAAGCCCACCATGGCCAAGCTTCGCTCCAACCTTAAGATAGGTGCCGGTAGAGACAAACCGCCAAGGTCTTCCCCAGCCATCGCACCAGCCACACCTGCCGCCAATACCCCCGTGGTCCTCTGCCCGGGAACATTTGTGGCGGACAAAGTGGTGATGACTGACGCTGCAAAAGCGGCTGCGGAGAAGGCGGCAGGCAAGAAATCTGCTGCCGGCGTCTCTACATCAAGATCGGCTGAAGCTTCGGCTAGTGATGCCGCCCGTTTTATTGCCATGAAACGAGAAGCGGCAAACGAGACAGGAAAAAGTACCAGCGCAGCCTCCTCCTATCCTGGCCTTGTGCTTGGCGGGAGTAAAAGATGTGCGGCAAACACAGAAGGCCGTGCGCGAGGGCACCCGCAACTGGTACACGCACACGAAGGAACTCCACGGTCTTCTTCATGAACAACTTGAGGTATGAGTAACCCCTAGTCACAGCCCCCGAGCACTTTGGCGGCTAAAAGATGTTTTAGCTGGCGGAGTGATCTTTTGACTATGAAGCTTAACCTTATCGTTGTTTCGCGCGTCTTTTCAGGCTACTCTTGCCTCGAACATGGAGCTGTTCCACGCCCAAGAGAAGAAAATCAAGGAGTGCCGCCAACTGCAGCAAGACATCGAGCTGAAGGACGCCCAGATTGCGAGTTTGGAAGAAGCTCGCAAAAAGGATGAAGGTGACAAATCTCTTTGCCTTCTTATCATCCGCCAACTTTCTGGTTTTTCCTCTGACAAATATTTTAGTCGGATTTTCCACGCTTTTTGTAGAATTGCTAAACACTACGCAAGATATCCTCAAGAGCTCATCTAACATGCAAGGTTTGATTAACGAAGCTGTAGATCTGGCCAACGAGGTCATGAAACTGAAGGCGGATCACGCCAAGGATCTGGAAAAGCGAGACATGGCTCATGCCACCGAAGTGAGCAAGTTGTCGGAGCAGATGAAAAATCTGAGCGACAACCTTGCTGAGGTGACCAAGAAATCCCAGCTTCAACAAGAGAAGCATGCCCAAGCCGTCCGGCTAGCCGAAGAGACATTCGCCGGCCATCTGGACGAGATAAATGCCATCCACGAACATGTCATTGGTAATTATTTTGCCCTTCATGTTATTTGAGTACTTGAGTCCCTTGCTGCATTTGCTAACTCTGATTTTTTTTCGCCTTGTAGTGCCGGCTAACCTTAGCGACAATGAGGAAACCTCGCCCCGCCTTGCACGCATCCTGAAAGTTGGTGAAGTTGTCACCAATATTCTCAACGCAAGCAAGGCCTTCGCCGCCAAGTTCTTCTCGGATGAACGCAGCGATCCCATTGTTCTCGAGGCGATGCCCGAGGTGATGAAGAAGGCGACCAACGAGCACGAGAACGTGCTGCGTTCTGCTGCACGTGGCGGCGCGAAGGTGGCACTCTCGCTGATATCTGCTTGGTACCCGGAGGCGAACATGCACCAGGTGACGGAGTACATGCCCACAGAAGATGAAGATGGCAATGCCATTGATCCGAAAAACGTGGCTGCCTCCGTCTCCGGCTACGCGACCTGGGTTGCCAATATGGTGGACCTCCGGCTGTTCTACAAGGCGCATCCTGATCCTCATCTTGCTGCAGGCGGAACCTCCTTGACTGGTGAAGTCGAAACCCCGGCTGACGAGAGTGGCTCTCAGGATGGCGGGGCCAGCCCCAAGGATGCCGGCGTCAGCCCCCAGGACCCCGAGCCAGCTTCCCTCAAGGCGACAGTACCTTAAGCTTCCTTTCCTGCAAGTGATGCACAACCGGACGCGTTAATCTGTTAACGCGAAAAAACTTGTCTAATTCTGGGATGTACATATTTTTGTTGGGCCAAACTTTTATGCTACACTTGGCGGTAGGCTTATTTAAGTGGTCCGCCTTAAAATGTATCTGTGTATATATGTTTAGCTTTTTCATATGTTGGCGGAACCTCATCTCATTTATTTTAGCTATGCCAACCAGATGCAATACCAATTAGTTTAGACACAGAGACCAAAGCCGGCATGTTGGTGCCAACGACATATTACTAGGCGACCCACATACAAACAAACAAATAGTCATACAGGGCGGTGCAAAGGTTGTTTGCTTAGGTTTTAGCCGACGGACGGCACATGTCAAAAAGTTGGAACCGCTAGCCGGAGCAAAAAAATTGGGTAACTTTTGACACAACAGATATATGATTGCAAGAAAAGACAAAAGATGGCATGATCTCAAACCGGAATGAGCAAACCACAAACTTTTATTTCATAATGGTATAGTACTTATTACAATCAAAAATTGCTAAGTGTAAAAAGGACGTAGCTGCTCAATGTTCCAAGGCCGCTTTGTTTCATCGTACTTGTCATCCCCATTTTTTTTGCTCTTGCGGCCCCTCTTCTTCCTATATTCGTCTCGTATATCGACCAGGTAGTAGGATCCATTGAGTAGTGCCTTGCTGACCACAAAGGGTCCTTCCCATGGCGGGGATAGCTTATGCAAGCCTTTCCTGTCTTGAATTAGGCGGAGGACCAGATCACCTACTCTAAAACTGCGTTGTTGCACTCTTCGGCTATGGTAGCATCGCAAACTCTGCTGATAGATGGCGGAACGTGCAAGAGCAACGTCTCGTTCTTCGTCAAGTAGGTCTAGGCCATCCTGTCTTGCATCTTCTGCGTCTTTTTCGACGTAGGCTTGAATTCTGGGAGAATCGAACATCATGTCGGATGGCAACACTGCTTCTGCGCCATAGACTAGGAAGAAAGGGGTAAACTTGGTTGATCTGTTTGGGGTTCTTCGTAAACTCCAAAGGACAGATTGCAACTCTTCAACCCAAGCCCCAGCTGCCCTATGCAATGGTACTTCGAGACGAGGTTTGAACCCTTGGAGGACCAAGCCGTTTGTACGCTCTACTTGACCGTTTGCTTGGGGATGTGCCACTGAGGCCAAATCCAGCCGGATGCCATGTTGGTTGCATTATTCCTCGACTTCGCATTGTGAAAGATTTGTGCCATTATCGGTGATGATGCTATGTGGCACCCCGAACCGAGAGATTATTCCCCACAGAAAATTGGTGGTTGTGGCGCCGTCAAGCTTTTTGATAGGTTTAGCTTCAACCCATTTGGTGAATTTGTCTACAGCCACAAGCAAATGTGTGTAGCCACCAGGTGCCGTCTTAAATGGACCAACCATGTCCAAGCCCCAGACTACGAAAGGCCAAGTGATGGGTATTGTTTTGAGCTCCTGAGCCGGCATGTGCGGTTGTCTGGCATATAGTTGGCAGCCCTTGCATCTCTTGACGATATCCTCTGCATCCTCCTTGGCTGTCAACCAGTAAAAACCTTGCCGGAACGCTTTGGACACAAGGGAGCGGGACGAAGCATGGTGCCCACAAACTCCAGCATGTATCTCATCCAACAGGTTTCTGCCTCATCTGGCGAAATGCAGCGTTGGTATACTCCGGTGGTGCTATGCTTGTACAATTCGCCTTTGATAATCGTGAATGCCTTAGCTCTTCTGATGATTTGTCTTTTCAATACCTCATCGTCCGGCAACTCCCGATTGATCAGGAAGTCCAAGTATGGTGTCATCCAATCCGGCTTCACCAAGTAGACGGCATAGCCTGCGTGGCCTACTGGTTCTGCCGCTTCTGGGTTGAGGAGGTCTGCTCCTTTTATTGACGGCTTGTAGAGGTGCTCCAGGAAAACATCCATTGGTACCTTTTTGCGCTCAGACCCAAGCCTGGCAAGCATGTCTGTCGCCTCGTTTGAGCCCTTGGGATGTGGCGGACTTCGTATCCTAGGAAGCATTTGGCGAATTCGTCAACAGTGGCACGATATGCCGCCATTGTTTCGCTTTTTGCATCCCATGTGCCACGTATCTGTTGCGCAACCAGGTCTGAATCTCAATAACAAAGGACGCGCTGGACGCCTAATTCCTTGGCGATGTGTAAACCATGAAGGAGTGCCTCGTATTCGGCAACATTGTTCGTTGCCTTGAAGTGTATCTGCAATACATAGCTTAGCTTGTCTCCTTGTGGGTTTCTTAGCACAACGCCAGCCCCCGAGCCCTGAAGTATCTTTGACCCGTCGAAGTGCATGATCCAGTATTCTGATTCAGGGAGAGGTATTTCATCCATGGCTTCCGTCCAGTCAGCGACAAAATCTGCTAAAGCTTGGGACTTATACGCGATGTCGAAGGCGGCGAGCTCAATGCCCCATTTGGCGACTCGGCCTGTTGCATCCGCATTGTTGATTATATCTCCAAGAGGTGCCTTGCTCACCACAGTTATCGAATGCTCCTAGAAGTAGTGACTCAACTTCCTGGCGGCGTAGAAAATGCCGTAGACCAGCTTCTGGTAATGTGGGTAACGCTGCTTTGAGGCGGAAAATACTTCACTGATGAAGTAGACGGGACGCTGCTCAGAGGCGTCAGCTGCTTCCGCCTTGCGCTCCACAACCATAACTGCGCTGACAACCAAGTTGGTTGCCGCTATGTAAAGCAGCATGGGTTCATCTGTACGAGGTGCTGCGAGGATCGGGGCAGTCATCAATGCTACCTTAAGCTGCTGCAAGGCGGCATCTGCATCGTCTGGCCACTCAAAGGTGTCAGATTTCTTCAGTAGCCGGTAAAGAGGCATAGCCTTTTCACCAAGGCGGCTAATGAAACGACTGACGGCAGCTGCGGAACCGGCTAGGCGCTGCACGCGCTTCAGACATGTGGGTCTGGATATGTTGAGAATAGCCTTGATTTTTTCCGGGTTGACCTCAATTCCTCGTTCGGAAACGATAAAGCCAAGCAATTTGCCGGCAGGAACTCCAAAAACGCACTTCTTTGAATTGAGTTTCATCCTATATACCCGGAGGTTGTCGAAGGTTTCTCACAGGTCGTCAAGCAAATCCGCCTTCTTTCGAGACATGACGGCAATGTCATCTACATAGACGTGAACATTGCGGCCAATCTGCTCATTCAGGCATCTTTGCATGCATCTCTGATACGTTGCGCCAGCATTTTTTAGGCCAAAGGGCATCGTGATGTAGCAGAAGGTTCCGTAGGGCGTGGTGAAAGCTGTTTTTAGCTGGTCCGATTCTCGCATTTTAATTTGATGGTTGTCGTGGTGGGATCACGGCAGATGCCATAGGTATGGCTAAGATGGGGCCGAATGGTCGTTGGGGGAATCCGGGGAGGGTTTATGCACTCAAGAAGTGCACACGCAAGAACACGCAAGAACACGAACGAAGAACCAAGAAAGCAAGAACACAAAGCACACCACGATGTACCCTGCTTCGGAGCCCTCTTGTGGAGGTAACACCCCTACTGCAGCACTATCCTAGCCAGTGTATAGCTCAAAGTGACAAGTACAAGCTGCTCCTCAAGCTGTATGACGCTACAATGGTGAGAACTTGAGGTAAAAGATGGGGCTAGACGGGAGGAAGAAGGCACTCCGAGCTGAATCCGAGGTGTTTCCGGGGTGTTCCGAGCTTCCTCTCTCTCTTTCTTCTCTCTCTTGATCAACTTGTTCCAGCGCGGGGGGGATCCGTCTCCTTTAGCAGGAGGGGGTGAAGCCCACTATATAGGCTAGCCGGGTTACCATTGTGCCCCTCGCAGAACACTGTTGCCATGCCTCTGCAATGGTCACCACCGTACCACCGTACCTCGGTCAGGGACAAGACGTGGCTTGCCCATCTCCTGTAGCCTAACGGCAGAACTAGCATGTCCCCTCTGACCGAGACAGGACGTGGCCTGGCAGAGCTACCTCGTAGCCTTTTCCCAGATCCCGCGTGGTCAGCGGTCTGAGACGTGCAGGCCCGCCGAACCCGGAGCACGCCTCTGCCAGGCTCCTTGACAGACGCTCCCGTGTCAGGCGCTCTTGTACCCGGCTGGAAGTGACAGGAGCATTGACTCCTGCCCGACCTACAGCCCATCACCTCGGTTAGCTCGGCACGGATGTGACGGGCTCCGTACCTCGGGTCTTGCGCTTAATACCTTTTACCAGGTCGGATCTTACTTTTTCCCCCCAGCTTCTCCTGCACTCACAACACAAACCACTGCACTGAGGTAGTTAGGTCGGCAGAACATAGCTCGGACAGTGAACCTCGGCCCTGGCCAACAGTATACCTCGGACCCCTCTGGGCCAAAATAGGTCGGCATGTATTCTCTAGGTCAAGATGAAGCTCGGACCTTCCCAGGCCCAAACAGGTCGGCCCTTTCCGTACCTCGGCACAACTTCGAACACCACCTTATGCCAAGCCTTGACCCTACCCGGGATACTCCCCCGACACTAGTCCCCGACGCTGGTGCGGTCCTACGACCTCGGACGGAGGGCCGTAGCAGGTTCAACACAAGCATCACACCTCCTCCTAAACCGACCTCCAACATAGTTACGCCGAGGTACTTCCCACACACCACCATCTAATCCGAGGTAGATATGCGGACTGAACTCTCCGAGCTATCTGACTCAGCACAATCTTGCCTCAAGATTTTCCGAGGCACGTGGCGAAGAATCTCTGCCCGGGCTTCGGAATCTGGACCTCTGAAAAACAGGTTCTGACCATACGCCGCCCTCGTCAGCCGGACCCACCGAACAGCGCACCTGCGCACTCAAGTACTTGACCACCCCCGACCCCTCGATTCTTGCGCTGACCAGCGCAGGAAATCCGGGGTGGGCGGTTGCCACTCTGCGGCCCACGATGTGGCCGATCGTGCGGCCACAAACCGCGTAACCGTGCGCCCACCCGCACACGATCTCGCGCCTTCCCGATAACCGCGCGGTAGTGGTGCAGTTAATGCGTGCAGTTACCGCACGCGGCTATAAGTAGGGCCCCACGGGCAACTTCGCCATCTTCTTCCTCCTTCACTCGCCGTCTCGCCTCCACCGCAACCAGTGCTGCTGCTTCCGGTTGAGAAGAAACGCGTTCCAGCCGCCGCCGACGAGCAGCTCCTTCGTCGCCGCTGCGACCGCGTCACCGGCGCCGCCCTTCAGAACCTCGTTTTCACGGTATGTACCCCCTTTCTTGATACCCTAGGCATTGCCCTAGGTTTCTTCCTCTTCGCGCTTTGGTTCTTCATATGTTCTTGAATAAAATTCTATTTACCTCCTCCGGTAGATCTTACTTGCATACTTTTTTGGGTAGAAATGAGTTTCATACCTCGGACAGACGTTCGCCTAGCATACATGTGCCTCTATGTACATTAGATAGCCGTCCAACTCCTCCTGAGTTAGCCAGATATAGCCTTAGATTCCAGATTTACTTTTTCCTTTGCTAAACTTCTGTGCATTCTCTGCAGACTGATTCTGCCGAGATGTCTCCTCCTGAGACTTCGGAACAAACCGAGGTTCCGGACCTCGAACTGGAGGTCGGAGAACGAGCCGGCTGGGAAGGTTCGGATGTAACTCCGGACGAAATTCAGTGGCTCAGGGCGACTCGGCGGATTCCCGCCGGGGTAGAGTGTCGCCTGCCAGAGGGCGAACTCCAGCCTCAAGTCAAGGAAGGGGAACGGGTGGTCTTCATCGCGCACTTCCAGCGCGGCTTCGGACTGCCTGTTAGTGATTTCTTCCGGAGCTTCCTTGACAAGTTCGGGCTCCAGGTTCATCACCTCCCCGCCAACGCCATCACCACTCTCTCCTGCATCGTTTCCTTCTCTGAGGGATACCTCGGCCTCAAAGCCACGGTAGACCTCTTTTCTCGCTACTTCCAACTCAAGCGGCAAGTGATCCCGGATCCAAAGAACAAGGACCTGCCCAAGCAATTAACCGCCTGCGGAGCTGCCACCGTAGCTCCTCGCCGAAACTCCATCTTCCCACGTATCACTACTCCGGACACCGTTCGCAAGTGGCTCCGGACGGGGTTTTACGTGAAGAACTCCGGCGAAGAGGACCTCCTCAACCTGCCGGCGTTTAACCTCAGCCCTCCTACAGAACAGCTCAACTGGGATTACACTCCCCCTCACAGCGGCGAACTCAAGTCCATCCATGATTACATTGCGAAATGGCAGGACCCGGAGGACCCCGGAAACAACGGGAAAGTCCTGACGGCTGATGACCTGGCCTGCACATTCGTGAAGCGCAGGGTTTCCCCTCTCCAGGCGAGGTCTCACAAGATCTGCCACATGAGCGGTCTTTATGACCCCACCCGCCATACGCACGTTGCACTGGACAACGCCGCGGTAGCTCGGCGAGTCCGAGCTATCACCAAGTCCAAGATCCCTGACGCTTGGACATGGGGAAGGGAACCCCACTACCGGACCAAGCCAGCGAAACAGGTACGCTATTCTGACGTTTTCTTCGGTACTCCTTTACCACCGAGGTCTTGCTACCGACGTTCATCTTGACAATTTTCTTCCTAACTCCTTTTCATATGTCTGCCATACAGCTGTTCTCCCGCCAGACCGCCGAGGATGGAGTCCATCCTGCGGACAGCTTCGGCAAGGATCTCCCTGTCGAGGACCCACCATCCAACGTGGACCCTGACAACGAGGATTATATGCCCATTGCCTCGGCCCGCATCACCACCGCGGGTAAGCCTCAAGCACAAGCTTCAGTTCAAGAGATTTCGGATGACGAGGAGGGATTTCTCGTCATGGAACCAATAAACGCGGTACCTATCTCCTGCCTTCCTCACCTTCCGAACTTTACTCCAGCAACCAGCCGGAAACGCGCTGGTGCCGCAACTTCGGCCGCCGAACCATCCGCCACTGGAGCCTCCGGACCCACTGAGGCTCCGGTCAAGAGACGTCGGCTGAAGAAGTACGGAAATCCTCCTCATGCCCGAGGGGGCAAGAGGTTTCCTACTTCGGATGGGTAACGCTTTGCTTCTATAGCCAACAACGTTTGTTGCTTTTAAACATATCATCCCGGTATTAACACTTGACCATCCTCTTTTCGTTGCAGTGCTCCCATAGACGTGGATCAGGAGGTATCCTCCATGACTGCACCCGTTGGTGCCTCTGGAGCCATGACCTCCCCGACGAACTCTCGCCCCGGATCTCCTCCACCGAGGTCTGCCCCCACCCGAGGTCAGAGTTCTCCGCGTCCTCAAATGGATGCGGGGACCAATCGCGCCAGAACTCCGGCTACCGCCTTGCCGGAGCCTCGACTCTCCCCCCGCAGCCAGACTGCACGCAACCAACAGCAGCAACAGCAGAAGCATCAGCAGAAGCAACAGCCCAAGCCGCAGCCCAAGCCACAGCCCCAAAAACCAGTCCGCCAAACCACCTTGCCGTTGGAGAAGGGCAAGGAGAAAGAGAAAGAGACGGTGAAGTCTAAGGTCACCCCCAAACCAACATCTGGGTCTGGCACCCTGACTATCTCTTCTCCTTCAAGGATGCAACCGAGGTCTCCTCCCCGGTGACACGCCGAATTCCTCCATTCGCCGCACCCGTTGATGAGACTGCCCTCCGGCCGAAGAATATGCTCGGAGGGCATCTCTTATATTGGATAACCGGCCTGCTTCAAGCTCCGAGGCTGCTTTGGCCTTGGAGGCCTCGGTTAGGGGCATCGAGCAGGGCGGACCGTGGGGATATCTTCCTCTGCGCACTGACAGTGACCAGAGCCTCGGCTCCTTGGAACACTACAATGCAGACTGGAATTCTGCAGACGAGGTCTCCTCGGCCTCCCTAGCTGCTTCGGTGGCTGAGCATCCTGCAGGAAACAGCGCCTGCGGCCGAAGCGTATATGATCTACAAACTGCTGCCCTGCGTGCTGCTCAAAACATCGACGTAAGTCCTATTCTCTTTAGTTTCATGTAGTATCTCATCTAATATCCACCATTCCCAGTCCCCGAGATTCGAGGTAAACTATTGACGCTCCGCCGGAGTTAAAATTGTTTGGCTTGAATCTCAACTTTCCATTTTCATCCGACGTATCCAAACCATTTTATCTTACTTTAGCATGCACCTCGGGTACGAGTCCCCGAGACTCTTGTCGAGGTATAGCCTTTCTAACCGAGCTATGTTTTTTTCCTTGCAGAATACTATGAACGTCCGCACGGATATCTTTCATACCCTCTTGTTTGACCACAAGAAACTCCACGACGAGCACAAGGCCGTCCTTGCAGAAAAGAACTCTTTGGACGAGAAGCTACAACAAGAGAAAGCCGAAGTAGCTCGTCTGGTAAAGGAGCTCAAGCGCATCACTGAGCTGCGGACGTCTGAAAAAGAGCAGCTGCAGGCGGAAAAGGCCAGTGTTGTCGAAACAGAGAAGAAACTCGGGAGGATGCCGCCAAGGATCACCAGAAGCGCTCCAGTTAGCCGAGACCCGCGCCACCTCGGCCACAGAGGCTTTGGAAGCTCTGCAAGCGCAGGTCAACCAGTTTCTCCCGACGCTGCAAACTATCAACCGCGAGATGGACGGTAAGTTTCTTGCCTCCCTTAGCTTTTCTTTGTCCTCCCACCATTGGTTCTCTGCCGAACCATCTCTTTCATTATTAACATGCTATCCTTCTGCAGAGCATTTCACCTACACCCAAGTCTCGGCCCGCAGTATCACTGCTCGGCACAGGGAGAGGCGTAACGAGACGAACCCCGTCTGGACCGTTGAGGACCACATCGTGGCCATCAAGGCTCGGATCATCCCTTGAAAACCATTGGGTCGGAACTTCTTGATGCAGGTGCGTCTGCTTTCCGAGCCTTATGGCCTCTTGCCGACGCTCCCAAATCTACGCCCGAGCTCGCCGCCAAGCTTCGTGAAGCCGAACAAAGACTCCGAGAGTGGCGTTCATCTTCAGCTCGCGCTGGAGCTGATGCCGCTCTCAAATTCATCATGACTTGGTGCGAGAAGATCGACCTCGAAAGATGGACACTCTTCGCCGAGGCTCGCCCTGGTCCCGACCCAATTCTCATCAAGCGCCGCGAAAAGATGGCTGCCTTCTTTGCTGGATATGCCAACACAAGAACTTGAGCGAAGGAGACACCTACTCCGACGCCGAGGATTACGAGCCAGAAGACGAGGAATACGAAACAGAATCCGACGTCGAGGCCGAGCAAGGTGACGACGGTGAAACCCGCGAAGCAGAAACCGAGGCTTCTCCACAACCTGGTGCCGAGGTTACTGCCGACGTTGCCAGCACTTCCCAGGCTACCTCGGCTCCGGACGAAATCCCTGCTACATCGGCTGCTGCCGACGTAATTCCTGATGCCTCGACCTGAACTTATGCTTGGCCAAAAAACTTCATTAAATCCCCGGTATGCCGGGACGCAGATGTAATCAAACTTAAGTAGTTCCTTTGCTACCTCTATTACTATCATGCTCATTCGAACCATGCTTTTCTAAGCTTTATGTCGAATCCTTTTGAATGATTGCTCGAGTTTACTTTCGTGTTTACTATATTTGGCATTCTTTGCTCTTGTCTGCCATTCTGGCGTTCGACAGTCGAGTCACAAGATTGTTGTTCATAGCATACAGTACTTGGTAAATTCCGAGGTATGTTTCAAAGTCATCCGACATAAAAAAGAAGTAAAAACAGGGGTTAGTAAACGACATATGCCGAACTGTCTTTTTGGACCGAGTCCCCGAGTTCATTTTCATGTTTCCCATGTTCTTTCGTCTTTGCTCTTGACTGCCATGCTGGCGTTCGTCAGTCGAGTCACAAGATTAGTTACATAGCATACAGTACTTGAAGTTTGAGACGAGGTTCAAAATAGTTCGGCATACGAACGAAGAAAGAGTACAAACAAAAAGAAACATGCAATCATAAGAGCGAGGCAGTCCCCGAGCTCACTCTCGAGGTGCCGAAGTTTTTATTTAAAGATCAGCCGAGGTACATACATTACTTCCTTCAACAGTAGAAGGGTCGGAGTAGAGCTACATTCCATGGACGCTGAAGCTCCATCGGGTCTGTCCAGCCCATCTCCCCTTGGCTCCTGTGCATCTATAAGATAGTACGAATCATTGTGCAAAGCTCGGCTCACAATGTATGGTCCCTCCCATGGAGGTGACAACTTGTGCCGACCTTTGCTGCGCTGAACAAGCCTCAGCACTAGATCTCCTTCATTAAACTTTCGGGGTTTTACATGCCGACTTTGATAGCGTCGGAGACCCTGCTGATATATTGCTGACCGAGATAAGGCCAATTCTCTTGCTTCCTCGAGCAATCTACAGCATCTTCCCGAGCTTCTTTAGCCTCGGCTTCTGTGTACATTGCCACTCTGGGCGCATCATATTCAATGTCGGTTGGCAGCATTGCCTCGGCCCCATAGACCATGAAAAATGGCGTATAGCCAGTTGATCTGTTCGGTGTGGTCCTTAGACCCCACAGAACTGCTGGTATCTCATCGATCCAACACCCCGGTGTTTTCAACAGTGGTTCTACTAGCCGAGCTTTGATTCCGGCCAATACCAATGCATTTGACCTCTCTACTTGCCCATTAGCCTGTGGGTGAGCCACCGAGGCTACATCAAGTCGAATTCCCTTACTCATGCAGAACCGAGCAAACTCTCCGACAGCAAAGTTCGTGCCGTTGTCTGTAATGATACTATGAGGATATCCATATCTCAGGATTATTTCCTTCAAAAAGGTCACCGCCGTATGACCATCCACTTTTCGGATTGGCTTCACCTCGATCCACTTAGTGAATTTGTCCACCATCACCAGTATGTGAGTCATATTGCCTCGGGCTGGCTTGAATTCTCCCACCATGTCCAGACACCAAACTGCAAAGGGCCACGTGATAGGAATGGTCTTGAGCGCCGAAGCTGGCATGTGCTGCTGCTTGGCGAACCTTTGGCACCCTTCACATTTCCGAACTATATCTTCTGCATCGGCATTGGCGGTGGGCCAATAGAACCCGTGCCGGAACACCTTGGCCACCAGAGCTCTTGTGCTGCAATGATGTCCACATTCTCCTTGGTGGATTTCTAAAAGCATCTCCTTGCCTTCAGCTGGTTCGACACACCTCTGCAACACCTCGGTCACACTTCTCTTGTATAGCTCCTTGTTGATGATGGTGTATCCCTTAGCTCTCCTCTGGATTCTCCTTGCCTCGGTTGTATCACTTGGCAAACTTCCATCGGCTATGAAGTTCATGATCTGCTCCGCCCATTCCGGCACTGGATGCAGAGGAAAAAGCCTCTCATCTATCTCCATTGGTTCGGTCGCCATGATCTCCTTCATGATTTCCTCCACCATTGCTCGGCCAGTCCCCGAGTGTTGGTGCGAAGTCCCCGGGTCAGACCCGAAGTTCCCATCATCTATCTCCATAGGAAAAGCTCCATCAGTCCTCGGATACTGCGAAGCAGTCCCCGAGTCCGGCCAAACGCATCCGACGTCTACCTCCATAGGAATAGGCTCAGACTCCGAACTTGGCGGTAAGAAAATTGACTCGGAGTCAGGCGAGGGCTTGATTGAAGGAGTTCTCAAATGGTTCAGCGCTATCCCCGGTGGCACCGGTTCTTTGGATGAACCGAGCTTGGACAATACGTCGGCGGCTTCATTCTCCCCCGAGGTATGTGCTTGTACTCACATCCTTCGAAGAACCCAGACACCTTTTGCACATGAAACCGATACAACTCCATGTTCGCATCCAATGCATCCCAAGTGCCGGTGGATTGATGCACCACCAAAGCTGAATCGCCGAAGCATTCTATACGCCGGACACCTATCTCCTTTGCCACCTTGAGCCCATGGATCAGGGCCTCATACTCCGCCACGTTGTTCGACGCCGAGAAATGGATTTGCAGCACATACTTCAACTGGTCTTGCTTCGGCGAGGTTAGGACTACGCCGGCACCTAATCCGACCTTGGTCTTGGACCCATCAAAGTGCATCTTCCAATAATTATAGTCCGGCAAGGGCGGCTCATATTGCATCTCGGCCCAATCGCATAAAAAGTCCGGCAGCGCCTGCGACTTGATTGCATCTCGCCTTTCATAATGCGGAGTGTATGGAGATACCTCGATCGCCCATTTGGCAACTCGCCCAGTTGCGTCCTTGCATCCGATGATCTCCGAGATTGGAGCATCACATACCACCGTCATGGGATGCTCTTGGAAGTAATGCTTCAGTTTCTTAACCGCCAGGTATACTCCGTACGTCATCTTCTGGTAGTGGGGGTAGTTTTGCTTCGACGTGGATATCACCTCGCTCAGGTAGTAGATTGGTCTCTGCACCGATTTGCCTCCTTCGTCTCGCTCCACCACCACTGCAACACTTACGACCCGGTTTGTAGCCGCAATGTATATCAACATCGGTTCATTCTGCAAAGGGGATGCCAACACCGGAGCAGTGGACAACATCTTCTTCAGCTCATTGAACGCCGCGTCCGCCTGCGGGGTCCAAGTGAAACTGGTACTTTTCTTCATAAGTTGATACAATGGTAAGGCTTTTTCTCCTAGCCGACTTACAAACCGACTTAAAGATGCAAGGCATCCCGTGAACTTCTGCACATCTTTTAAACAGTTCGGCAACTTCATTCTTTCGATAGCTCGGATCTTAGCCGGGTTAACTTCTATACCTCGGCTCGATACGAGGAAACCGAGCAATTTTCCAGCCGGGACACCAAAGGTGCACTTGTCCGGGTTAAGTTTCAACCGATACTTTCTTAAATTTGCAAATGTCTCTTCGAGGTCTTCGATGAGAGTATGCTTCTTTTTAGTTTTGATAACAATGTCATCGACATACACTTGCACATTCTTGCCCATTTGAGAATGTAAGCACTTCTGCATACACCTTTGATAAGTTGCCCCGGCATTTCTCAAACCGAAACACATGACACGATAGCAATACGCCCCGTACGGGGTAATAAAGGCAGTCTTTATTTGATCATCAGTGTTCAGTGGGATCTGGTGAAAACCAGAATATGCATCAATAAAAGACAACAGCTCACATCCAGCCGTAGAATCGATCACTTGATCAATCCGAGGTAAAGGAAAGGGATCCTTCGGGCACGCCTTGTTCAGGTTGGTGAAGTCAATGCACATGCGCCACACCTTGACTACCGCCGGTTCGTCCTTCTTTTTCTCCACGAGGACTGGATTAGATATCCAGTCCGGATGCAGCACTTCCATGATGAAGCCTGCAGCCAGTAACTTCGCCAGTTCTTCGAGTACCACCTTTCTTCGGTCATCTGAGAGCCGCCGCGTCGGTTGACGCACTGGTTTCACCTCTGGCCGAACAAACAAAGAGTGCTCTGCCAACTCCCTCGGAACACCTGGCAGGTCTTTAGCCGACCATGCAAAAATGTCCCGATTCTCACGGAGGAAGTGACAGAGCGCGCTTTCCTATTTCTCGTCCATGCCAGTACCAATGATGGCGAAACGCTCCGGGTTCTCCGAGTCCAGCGGGATTTTCTTGGTCTCCTTGGGCACCTCGAATGAAGCGCTCATGTCCGGAGTAATTAGTCCGGACATGCCGAGCTGAGTAGACTGCGCCATTGCCACCACCTTCTGAAGTTGCTTCTTCTCCGCCGCGATCACCAAGGACTCGGCTAAACTGGATCCCGCCGAGGCACATTGCATAGCCTTCTTGTAGTCACCAGAAATGGTTATTATTCCCTTGGGCCCCGGCATTTTCATCTTTAGGTAAGCCACATGAGTGGAGATCATGAACTTGGCCAAGGCTGGCCTTCCCAGCAAGGCATGGTAAGGGCTCTGCAAGTCCACAACCTCGAACTCAAGACTTTCAACTCGGCTGTTATCTCGGGTACCAAAACCCACGTCGACCCAAATCTTTCCCATAGGTGCACAAGAGACCCCGGGCACAATACCGTGAAATGTACAGCTGCTAGGCTGCAACTGGTTCGGTGAGTATCCCAGCTTGACCATTGTGTCTCGGTACATGATATTTATGGCACTCCCATTGTCCACCAAGACTCGGGTGAATCTCACATTGTTGGTCGGCCCACAAAACGTCGGATCCACCACCAGTGCATAGTTTCCAGGGCTCGGCATGATCCGAGGTGTATCTTGCCTGCTCCAAGTGATCTCTTGCTCGGACCAGTTCATGTATTTCACCACCGCCGGAGATACTGCATTCACCTCCTTGGCACGCCTCAGCATACTCTTCTTATCAGTTGACTCAGTCACAAACACCACGTAGCTCTGATGTACTTCCCTATAATCATTACCGGGGTTCTCATACCTCTGATTCTCAAAGGACCACGTTTGGCTTTGGCCGGCACCACCGTTGTTGTTGTTGCCCTGGGCACTCACTGCATTCACCGGTTTCGCCTGCACCGTCTTCTGGTTTTGGGCCGCATGCACCGGGGTTGAATTTGCTCCGGTTAAGCTCTGATTCTGCGCCGCTATGGTCGGCTTATGCTGCTGCTGCGTGTTCGGATATTGAGGTCTACGCCATTGGTTCGGTGGCCCACTCCGGTTTGCCCCAGCTTTCGCCCCTTCTGCAGCGGTTCGGTGATGAAAACTACACTGCAGAGTGGTATGGTTGGGTGTTCTGCCATTCCTGCCATGATAGATACATGGTCCATTCACCAATGACTCGTAAGTCACAGGTGGTCCGGCCTCCTGCCACTGCTTCGCACCACCTCCCTGATTCTGGTTCTGGTTCGGAGTCCACGCCTGACCCTCAGTCTTCGGTTTCTGGGCGCCTCCAGGTCCGGACTGACTTGGGTTTACAGCATTGACTTGGAAATCTGGTTCTCTCCTCTTCTGCCCGAACTCTTGACGGTTATCAAACCTCGGTCCGTTGTTGCGGTTGTTCATCGGATTCCTCCTGTTCCGGGCATTCCCATCCAGCAGAGGCTGCATCGGATCGCCAAGGGCATAGGAATCAGCTATCCGAATCGTCTCGGCCAGAGTCTTTGGCATATCTCTCTGGAGCCTCTGCCACAACATGCTACCATACCGACATCCATCAGCAAACCACGCTATAGCCTGTGCTTCGATAACTCCCTCACAGGAGTTCCGAACATTGCTCCACCGAGTCAAGAATTCTCGGTCAGTCTCATTGTCCTCCTGCTTGCACGCCTGCAAAAGCTGAGGTCGGTTTGGCCTCCTGTAAGTGCTGGCGAAGTTGCTATTGAATGCCTCCTCTAAATCCAGCCAGCAATCGATGCTATTCTCCGGCAGATTGTTCAGCCAGATCCGAGCAGGACCTTCCAACATGTGCGGGAGATACCGGACCGCCCATCGGCGATTGCCCCCCGCAATGTATACTGCTGAAACATAATCAGCTAGCCAATCTTGCGGCTTGGTGCTCCCATTGTACGGCCTGGTACTCCGACCCAACTGAAACTGAGACACTGGTGGAGGTGGTTCCTTCATGATCCGAGGTCCAAAACACGCCGGACCAGGAGGGCCTTCCTCCTCCAACTTCTCGGACATGTAAATCCGATCTAGCTTGTAGCGCGCATCACCTGTAGGCAACGTCCGAGCTCCGATACGCTCTCCCAATGCACCATCCACTCTATAGAATCCAGCCCGCTCCATGGCTGAATTTCCATCATCATATCGGTCGCCACCTCGACCGACGTTCTTCGGCTGCGGAACATACTCCGGCTCTTGCTGATACTGCTCCTGCGGCCGGGGTTGCTGCTGATGCCTCGGGGGCTGAGGTGGTTTACCTCGGCCAGCCGACGCTGCTTGCCCACCGTTCTGATTTCCCTGAGCTGAACGGCCTTAGCTCGGCTTGCATCACCTGGGCCGGGGTCTCCATTGGCTCGGCTAGCGTTGCCGACCTTTTGCTTCCCAGCTAACACCGGATCGTACACTTGCAGCTGCATCTCCTTGTTCCGACCTGAAGTGACACTCCGGGCACGATCGGCTCCTCCGACGTGTGGAGACGAGGCTTGCCCCTTGGACCCCTGGCTAACTGGCCTAATCGAATGGACCGCCTGCGAACCGCCAAGCCCGGCCTTGCGGAGGGCTTCATTTTGCTTGCTGGCCACATGCACTAACTCATTGAGCCGCTTCTGCTGCTCACGCCATGCATCTCCGGTCAACTCCGATAGCCCGGCCCTTACTGCTTCGGCTGCTCTAAGGTTCTTAGCTGGTGAACTATACACCGGCCTACCAGTAGCCGACCTGCTACTTGTTGCCTTACTCGAGCCCGAGACTGCAGCCCTAGCCATCTCCCATAGAGGTCCTTGCCTCGGTTGAGCAGAGCAGCTTTCTTACGCCGCACAACCGGAGTAAAACCATCCTCTATACCATGTGCAGCATTGTACTCCTTCTGCTCCATATCGAACTGCTGCTTAGCCTCGGCCAGCAACCGAGCTTCTCTCAGCACCCTCTGGCGCTCTGCCTCTAACCCGGCCACCGTATGCTCCACACTTGCCTCTACTGCGAGTGGCCGAGCTAACCTATCAACGATAGCTTCTAAGGGAACTTCTTCCCTTGGCATGCCCAACTGCTCATTCTGACTAGGTTTCTCGTACGGAAACTTCGCCGTCCGACCTGATTTCTCAGGCAGCGCGGTTGGCGTCGCCTCCACCTCGGCTAGCGCGACCTTGCCAGCATCTGCCTTGCTAGCTGCAGGCCTGGTACCAGCCATCATCACCTCCACACACCTCGGAGGGCGAGTGACACGCCGACCCAAAGCCGCCAGGAGAGGAGTTTCGTCGTCCACGAGCACCTGCTCCGGGTACTCGCGAACCACCTCGACAGCAACGTAAGTGGGGAAGCTGCCGAGCATCATGAGGAAACCATCGGTGGGGAAAGGCTTGCCGGCGAAGCACCCCGCATTGTCGCTCACAAAGGCGAACTCGCCGATCTTGGTAACAAGGCCAGAAAGAACACACCCAGAGGAGCCCGTCCGGATGGAAACTCCACCCAACGCCTCAATCTGCCCCACGGTGGGCGCCAACTGTCGTGGTGGGATCACGGCAGATGCCATGGGTATGGCTTAGTTGGGGCCGAATGGTCGTTGGGGGAATCCGGGGAGGGTTTATGCACTCAAGAAGTGCACACGCAAGAACACGCAAGAACACGAACGAAGAACCAAGAAAGCAAGAACACAAAGCACACCACGATGTACCCTGCTTCGGGGCCCTCTTGTGGAGGTAACACCCTACTGCAGCACTATCCTAGCCAGTGTATAGCTCAAAGTGACAAGTACAAGCTGCTCCTCGAGCTGTATGACGCTACAATGGTGAGAACTTGAGGTAAAAGATGGGGCTAGACGGGAGGAAGAAGGCACTCCGAGCTGAATCCGAGGTGTTTCCGGGGTGTTCCGAGCTTCCTCTCTCTCTTTCTTCTCTCTCTTGATCAACTAGTTCCAGCGCGGGGGGGATCCGTCTCCTTTAGCAGGAGGGGGTGAAGCCCACTATATAGGTCAGCCGGGTTACCATTGTGCCCCTCGCAGAACACTGTTGCCATGCCTCTGCAATGGTCACCACCGTACCTCGGTCAGGGACAAGACGTGGCTTGCCCATCTCCTGTAGCCTAACGGCAGAACTAGCATGTCCCCTCTGACCGAGACAGGACGTGGCCTGGCAGAGCTACCTCGTAGCCTTTTCCCAGATCCCGCGTGGTCAGCGGTCTGAGACGTGCAGGCCCGCCGAACCCGGAGCACGCCTCTGCCAGGCTCCTTGACAGACGCTCCCGTGTCAGGCGCTCTTGTACCCGGCTGGAAGTGACAGGAGCATTGACTCCTGCCCGACCTACAACCCATCACCTCGGTTAGCTCGGCACGGATGTGACGGGCTCCGTACCTCGGGTCTTGCGCTTAATACCTTTTACCATGTCGGATCTTACTTCCTCCCCCAGCTTCTCCTGCACTCACAACACAAACCACTGCACTGAGGTAGTTAGGTCGGCAGAACATAGCTCGGACAGTGAACCTCGGCCCTGGCCAACAGTATACCTCGGACCCCTCTGGGCCAAAATAGGTCGGCATGTATTCTCTAGGTCAAGATGAAGCTTGGACCTTCCCAGGCCCAAACAGGTCGGCCCTTTCCGTACCTCGGCACAACTTCGAACACCACCTTATGCCAAGCCTTGACCCTACCCGGGGATACTCCCCCGACAATGGTACCCAGAGTACGCGTCCAAAAAGCACAGCAGCTCTGAGCCGGCTGTGGAGCCTATGACCTGATCTATACGTGGTAAAGCAAAGTGGTCCTTAGGACAGTACCTGTTCAAACCGGTATAATCGATACACATCCGCAGCTATTTATTAGGCTGCGGAACCATTACAGGGTTTGCCAACCAGTCGGTATGGACTATCTCCCTAATGAACTTTGCCTCCTGCAACTTGATGATCTCCTTCCCTATCGCCTGCATTTTCTTCTCGCCATAGCGTCTTATTCCTTGCTTCACCGGCTTGCCTCCTTTGTAGACATAAGAGAGTGCTCGGCAAGTTCCCTAGGTACACCTGGCATGTCGGCGGACGACCATGCAAAGATGTCCCTATTCTCACGCAGGAACTCGACGAGCGCGCTTTCCTATTTGTCATTTAAGCCGGACCCGATGGTGATTTGCTTGGAGCTGTCACCCTTCGTCAGATCCACCTTGTTTGTTTCTTCGGAGGCCTTGAAAGTCTTCTTTGGCTCGGCGGTCTGCACCTTTTCCGGCAACTGCGACGTATCAGTTTCCTTTTTTAGCATGGCTAGTTCCTCTGCGTGGAGGACTGCCTCTGCAAGGCGGCGTTGCCATGCTCACACTCTTTTGCTTTCTTGAAGTTGCCATTGACGGTAATGGTACCGTTGGGTCGAGGCATCTTCAACTTGCTGTAGATGTAGCAGGGTCTTGCCATGAACTTGGCGAAAGCTGGCCTTCCAAAGATGGCGTGGTAAGCACTCTTGAAGGGGACTACTTTGAAACGGAGATGCTCAGTGCGATAGTTTGTCTCCGGTCCAAAAGTAACCTCAAGCTTGATGCTTCCCATGGACTTGGCTTGCTTTCCCGGCACAATACCATGGAACTTGAATTTGCTGTAGTCAAGCTGGCTGTCCGTCAAGTTCATGCGCTTCAAGGTGTCTTCGTAAAGGATGTTGAGACTGCTGCCTCCGTCCATCAACACCTTGGTCAATCTGAAGTTGTCGACAATTGGGTCGACGACAAGGCCGTACTTGCCGGGATGCGGCACGTAGTCTGGGTGGTCTTCCCAGTCCCATGTGATTGGCATTTCGGACCAGTCCAAGTATTGGGGAACATCTGGCACTGTGGCATTGAGCTCACGTAGTTCCGTCTTTTCCTCTTTTGTCGAAGGAGTGCCGAGGAAGCAGACCAATTGGCCGTGTACTTTGGGGTACTTTTTCTCCTTGCGTGGCGGCTTGGGGTCCTCGTCCTCTGACATGGAGACTGCCTCATCGTCGTCGTCCTTCTTCGCCTTCTCAGCTTTCTTGCTCTTTTTCGGCTTCCAGCCAACGTCGGGGTCCTTCTTCAAGTCATCTATGAAGCGGCACTCTCCCAGTGTGTGGTTGACCTTCCCGAGCGATGCGTGAATGGGGCAGCGCAAAAGCTTCGCTTGTTCGTAGGTCATGCGATTTTTGTTAGGAGTGGCATCCTTGCCCATGCCTTTCCACTTGCGATTGCCGCCTTTGCCTTCGAAGGAGGCGGCAACCTCGTTGGACGGTCCAGCTTCCTGGGGAGCCTTGCGCTTGTGACTCACACGTCTGCTTGGCGCCAAGTCCTAGGCGCCGTCTCCATCGCGTGCGTCGTTGTCCGCCTGAGCGTACATGGTGGCGACCTCAAGCATGACCCCGAGATCTTTGACTTGCATGCGTACAAGCTTGTGTCTGAGACTTGAGCCCTTCAGTAGGCCCGTGGTGAAGGTGTGAATTGCTTGGTTGTCGTCGACGTTCTCGCAACTTGCCTTTGTCTGGATCCACCTTGACAGGAAAGCCGTCGCAGTTTCATCCGGCTTCTGCACACAGCGAGTCAGATCGGTATACATGTTAGGTCGCTTATATGTGCCCTGGAAATGTTGGGTGAAGACCCGCTCCATGTCTAGCCAGCTATGAACGGACTTCTCTGGGAGGTTTTCAATCCAGCTTCGGGCTATGCCCTCTAGCATGAGGGGGAGAAAACGAGCGGCAACTAGGCCATTGCTCCCGGCAATCTGGACTGCCAGCGCATAATCTGACAACCACGAGTTTGGCTTGTCCACTCCGTTGTACCTTGGGCAACTTTTTGACACTGATGTCATGTCCCTAGGAACCTGAACGTTGCGAATAGCTGGGCCAAAACACTCGGGGCCGAGGTATGACTCTTCTTTTCCCGCCTTGATGTCATTGAGACGATGTCGTGCGTCTTCCGGATTGAGCTGCCTGTTGGACCTATCGGCATGAGGCTCGTCCTGCGCAGCCCGACTTTTCCTACGCCTAGGCTCGTTGTTGTGTCCCTGACTTCCGCTTTCGCGCCTAGGCGCTGGCGGTGGGGAGCGTGTACGGTCCCTGCTTTTCCTTGGTGGTGGTGCATTGTCGCGGTTGCCGCCACTTCTTGGCGGATGTTGGTTGCCCCGGCAGCCGCCTTCCTCTCTCCTAAGCGGTGGAGGGGGCATGTCGTCGCGCCTGTTGCCGGTGCGGGATGCTTCATCTCGCTGCCTCCTGGGAGGCGGCGATTTCCGCGGTTCCTTGTCCTTGTCCTTTCCCTTCCGATGGCTACTGGAGCCAGATGGATCTTTGGGACCGCCACCGGCAGTAGCCTTGCAAGCCTTGGATTTGAACTCCAGCCTTCCTCCACGCGCATCTGCCTGGTCAGCACGAGAATCAGCCTGTGCCTGCTGCTCCAAAGCTTTGTAAGCGAGGACATAGGCATAGAATATCTTCTCGTCCTTGTCGTAGTCGTCGTTGTTGAGGATGTCTAAGGCGGCTGCAGTGTTGAGGACAGGCGTACTCAGGATGACATCGCCATTTTTGTCCTTCCACTACGGAGCCGTTGTCCACTCGAAACCAAGTCGTTGTGCAGGGGATTTGAACTCCTCGGGAGATGGATCCCGATTTTGCAGGGTGCTTTTCTTTTTTGGCGGTGGCACTTTTGACTTGGCCACCGGCTTCGTCACGAAGAGATTTTTCCTGGAGGTTATCTTGGCGTTCTCCTCCTTGGCCTCCTTGATTAGGTTCAAAACTTCGCCTTCTTTTTCCTGAAGGTTCCTGGTTTGCTCCACCATGATAGTGCGGAGCCTCTCCAGGTCAGTCGGAGCCGTTTTGTCGTTGACCGGCGTGTTCAAGACTTCAGCCAAGGCGGCAATGTCGTCTGCTTTGCCGGCGTCTTTGCTGCATCCGCCTTTCTCCAGGATCTTCTTCTTTGGAGCCGGTGGGGGCTCCATGCTTGGCGAGTTATTGTCCAACGCGGAGGCCTTGGCGGTAGCCGCCGCTTTAGCCGGATCCGTGTCGGTAACCTCAGCTACAAAGGCCTGCTGCATGGTTGCTGACGAGCATGTTTTCGCCTCAGAAGGCGGCGGTTCTGGTGCGTGGAAGCACTTTTGAACCTTCTGCTCGAACATGCTCACAGAGTCTTCATCGGAGTCAGAATCTTCGTTGACGTGAACGGTAGACCTGGATCCGGCATCTGAGATCGCATCGTCCTGGAGTGCAGGAATGATCGATTCAGGATCGTTGCTTGCCGGCTGGGAGTCGGATCCCAGTCCGGCAACACCATAGAAGTGGAGATCGGAATCCGCCGACTCCTGAGAGAAGGCGGACTCAGATCCGTCTTGCGCGTAGTCGAACTCCGGGTGGTGGGTGGGCGAAAAGACGGTGTGATTCCTCGGGAAGCCCATGGCCTCCGGAGTGAACCCGATGAAGATCTCGTGCTCGCCAACTGGGACGAGCGTGTAGGCGATGAGTCCGTCCTTCGCCGACATCCACGTTGCGTCGTCTTGTACGTAGCCGATGGAGCTGAAACGCGATGAGCGGCCAACGGCGATGGTTTCGCCGATGCCGCCAAGTGTTCCCACGTCGAACGTGACACCCGACGCCTTAGGCCCCACGGTGGGCGTCGTCGTGAAGAGATTCTTCATTGACTTGGATTGTAGACATAGTGGTGATCATTGCGCCATAAAATGCGTTCTTCCACTGTGCTACTTCTGGGATGATTAGCTACACTCCAAGTGCAGTTTCAATGTCACTCCAGAATTTCCTCTTCCTTCCAGCATTAGCTCCTTCCAAAGTACCTGGCACTGGTGCAAGTGTGAGCATCAATTAGTATATCATACCAATGATCATAATTGCTGAAATTATGTCAATATGTATAACTCTTATACCTGTCCTGGTCCAGTTTAGATCCCCATGTTGAATATCAGCTTCTGCTTTCTTGAGTAAGGCAAACAGCATCTGAATTGGCCACTCATCCGCCATGCGATTATACATCGCCACAAAGGCATGATATGCAGGCGGTAGTGTCGTCTGTATAATGCCACTGAAAAACTAATGACTGATTCGATAACCAAGCTGTCTAAGTTTTTCGTCTATTCCAGTTACCCTGATTTCAAACAGCTGAATGGGTTCACCCAACTCAAGCCGAATGTTTATCAGTTCCCTGTTTAGATTGTAACGCTCAGTGCGTACTTGACTTATGAACTGAGATTTTAATACTTCCATGAGACGGAAGGGACGAAGGTTTGGAAAACGACCGCCCAGCTCGGGATCAATACAAGCATGCATGAGCTCCTTGAAAATACACTCTTCACAGAACATGTGAGGCCCACCATGGGCTTCATCGCCTGTGTCTATGGGATTCAGAACTTGTTCCTTTCCTTTGTTCTTCAGAACACTCACCATGTGGTGAAACCACTCTCCAAAGTTGTTTCCATTTGCAGCTAACGGTGCACGACTCAACATCTGATTGAAATGGTACTTTTCAAAGTGGTCCATACTCTACAACAAAACAAGTTTATTCAGACATATAGTTTATTACTAATTTTGATGCACTACTTTAACTCAATTTAAATTGAATTTAAGATATGCTCCCACTAAGCCCAATAATCCTCGTGATTGGCGCTAAGTGATTCAGGACCCGATAACCCGACGAAACAAGCATGGATACATGGCATGTCACGTGAACGATCGGTAGGCACTATGCCAGTTGTAGTAGCTACAACTCATGTTCGTCTTTCGACGTGCGTGTTTCGAACTCATAACTTTGTATGCTAGGACTTCAAGACAACCAACTGATGATGCTGCTGGAACGGTTCGCGCCCGCCTCCCAAACCCTTGGCACACATTACTCATGGAAACATGGCGCACGATGACAAGCATCTGGTTTGACGGTGCCACAGTTGGATGAACACGATCTCCTTTATATTTTACTTGAGGATTCACCCTAATAAACGACTACTTGCGTAATCAAGGTGCAAACAACAAAGGATAAACATCACAGGCAATTAATAATAATTCATGTGCTTTGGTATAGCCTTTGTTATTTTCCGGAAGTTCTTGACGCTCGTCCTTGAGGATCACCATCTTCATAATTCCCGGTCACAGCAAAATCCTCGAGGGAAAATTACCGTAGCCGAAAAATCGCCATGTACTTGTCACCAGCATAGCCGCCGGCGCCTCCTTCCGGTCCTTGCGACGAACTCTTCTTCGCTTACTTGTCGATGACGAACTCGATCAATTGTTTCGGCTTCGGCCATCATGTTAAAACACCATAACAAAAATAGCTATACCAAAACACTTGCACACAATCCTGCAAAACCAAGTTAGACGATTCTAACGTTTGTTTGCAAGTTTTACGTGTCCTTGTAGGATCTACGGAAGAACCGTCACTACCTACGAACTGAAGCACGTTTAGGCTAGTTGCTAGATTAACTTTGCGGGGTGATTGAGATCCCAACATTACGAAAACGTTGCGAACCCCAATCTAAACGATCACATGTGCGCGTGACCCCCGTGAGGCGTCCAACCCTCATGGCCCGTCCGTATATACAACAACGTCCACAACTATAGGTATAGACCCAAAGCTACTGAAGCACTTCGTTGGCGCCGACGGGCATAGTAGGAGCAGCCAGAAGGTTGATACGTCTCAAACGTATCTATAATTTCTGATGTTCCATGTTGATATTATACCAATTGTTACATGTTTTATATACACTTCATAGCATTTTTATGCATTTTCTGGGACTAACCTATTAACAAGATGCCACAGTGACAGTTCCTGTTTTCTGCTGTTTTTGTATTCCAGAAAAGCTAGTCTGGAAATATTCTCGGAATTGGACGAAACTTGGACAGAACCTCCTATTTTTCCAACACGAAGACGGAGTCCAGAGGAGACACGGAGGGGAGCCACGTGGCACCCACACCATGGGGCCGTGCGGGCCCCCCTGCCGCGCCGTGGGGTGGCGTGGGGCCCTCGTGGCTCCGCAGCCGCCGCCCTTTCGCCTATTTATTCCTCCCGACGCGAAATCCCTAAATACCCGAGCCATTACCACGAAAAGTTCCAGAGACGCCGCCGCCGTCAACCCTAGCTCGGGAGGGTTCAGAATCTCTTCCCGGCACCCTGCCGGAGAGGGGAATCATCACCGGAGGGCTCTACATCACCATGCCTGCCTCCAGAGTGATGCGTGAGTAGTTCATCCTTGGACTACGGGTACTCCATGGCAGTAGCTAGATGGTTGTCTCTCCACTTTATGCTATCATGTTTAGATCTTGTGAGCTGCCTATCATGATCAAGATCATCTTATTGTAATGCTACAAGTTGTGTTTGCTGGGATCCGATGAATATTGAATACTATGTCAAGTTGATTATCAATCTATCTTATATGTTATTTATGATCTTGCATGCTTTCCGTTACTAGTAGATGTTTTGGCCAAGTAGATGCTTGTAACTCCAAGAGTGAGTATTTATGTTAGATAGTGGGTTCATGCCTCCGGTAATCTGGGAGAGTGACAATAACTTCTAAGATTGTGGATGTGCTGTTGCCACTAGGGATAAAATAACCGATGCTTAGCTTAAGGGTACGCCGTTAGGTCTAATGCATTTGTTTACTTTACGCACATTACTTAATGCAATTATCCGTTGCTTGCAACTTAATACCAACGGGGAACTCGGTATGACAACCTGGCGGTGGATTATTAGTCATAGATGTTGGATAACGGTCTATGTATTTTGTCGTAATGCCCACATGAATATCATAGTAATCATCATGTCATATATATGCATTGTCATGCGCTCAATATTTTGTCAATTGCCCAGCTGTAATTTGTTCACCCAGCATGTTAGTTATCTTTTGGAGAGACACCACTAGTGAACTGTGGACCCCGGTCCATTCTTTTACACTGATAATACAACCAACTGCAAACTGTTCCTTTTCATTCTCTGCAATTTACTACTGTTTTCCACACCATACGTTTAATCCTTTGTTTTCAGCAAGCCGGTGAGATTGACAACCTCACTGTTTCGTTGGGGCAAAATAGTTTGATTGTGTTGTGTGCAGATTCCACGCCGGCGCCGGATTCCCTGGTATTGCGTCATGCCATATTCCGCCACCAACAACCTTCAGAAGTGATTTCTTGCTCCTACTGGTTCGATTAAACCTTGGTTTCATACTGAGGGAAACTGCTCTACACTGCTTCATACCTTCCTCTTGGGGTCTCCCAGCGAACGTGTGATCCACGCAATCAAGCTCTTTTTCTGGCGCCGTTGCCGGGGAGAAGAACATTTCTGAGAGCTCCTCTAACTCCTTGCAACAACTCTTTTTCTGGCGCCGTTGCCGGGGAGCAAGAGGATTTCTGCAAGGGGAGTTTCACGCTTCCAATCTCTTTACTTTGTTATTGTCTTGCTTAGTTTATTTTTATTTAGTCTTGTTTGCTTTATTTATCAAAAACACAAAAAAATTAGTTACTTTTATTTTCAAGTTGTTATCTTTCTGTTTTGTTTTAATTTTGCTAAAATGAGTACCCCTGAGAACACTAAGTTGTGTGATTTCACTAGCACGAACAACAATGATTTCATTAGTACACCTATTGCTCCACCTGCTTCTAACGCAGAATTCTATGAAATTAAACCTGCACTTTTAAATCTTGTTATGAAAGAGCAATTCTCTGGTGTTAGTACTGATGATGCTGCTGCTCACCTTAATAATTTTGTTGAACTTTGTGAGATGCAAAAGTATAAGGATGTAGATGGTGATATTATTAAACTGAAACTTTTTCCTTTCTCTTTGAGAGGACGTGCTAAAGAATGGTTGCTATCTTTGACTAGAAATAGTATTGATTCATGGACTAAATGCAAAAATGCTTTCATAGGAAAATACTATCCTCCTGCTAAGATTATATCTTTGAGAAGTAGCATTATGAATTTCAAACAATTTGATAATGAGCATGTTGCTCAAGCTTGGGAGAGAATGAAATCATTGGTAAAGAATTGTCCCACCCATGGACTGACTGCTTGGATGATCATCCAAACCTTTTATGCAGGACTAAATTTTTCTTCAAGAAACCTATTGGATTCGGCCTCTGGAGGTACCTTTATGTCCATCACTTTGGGTGCTGCAACAAAGCTTCTTGATGATATGATGATAAATTATTCTGAATGGCACACCGAAAGAGCTCCACAAGGTAAGAAGGTAAATTCTGTTGAAGAAACCCTTCCTTGAGTGATAAGATTGATACTATTATGTCTATGCTTACAAATGGAAAGATGCATGTTGATCCAAATAATGTTCCTTTAGCTTCTTTGGTTGCTCAAGAAGAGCATGTTGATGTGAACTTCATTAAAAATAATAACTTCAACAACAATGCTTATAGGAATAATTTTGGTAATAACAATTATAAGCCCTATCCTTTTAATAGTGGCAATGGTTATGTTAATTCTTATGGTAATTCCTACAACAATAATAAGAGTGTACCCTCTGATCTTGAAGTCATGCTTAAGGATTTTATTAGTACACAAACTGCTTTCAATAAATCTGTTGAGGAAAAGTTTGGGAAAATTGATGTTCTTGCCTCTAAAGTTGATAGTCTTGCTCTTGATGTTGATTTGTTAAAAATTAAAACTATGCCTCATGATGTTAAAGAGAGCAAAACTCTCAATGCTATACAAGTTAAAATTGATAATAATGTGAGGATGTTAGCTGATTTACATGCTAGGTGGGCAAGAGAGGATGAAATTGCTAAAAAGAATAGTATTGCTAGAGTTTATACTATTACTACTACTGAAAATGCTGTAAACTCAAGTGTTAACAAACCTCCTACTATCAATGGTAAAGTAATTGGTGTTGGCAATGTCTCTACACTGAAACTGTTCCTGATAAAAGTGCTGAAATTTTTCGAGATGTGGGAGACAATGGTCCTATTACTTTTGATAATAATGATTTTGATTTTGATGGTTGCAATATTTCTGAAGTAATTAAGTTCTTGCAAAAGCTAGCTAGAAGTCCTAATGCTAGTGCTATAAACATGGCTTTTACTAAACATATTACTAATGCTCTCATGCAAGTTAGGGAAGAGAAATTAAAACATGAAGCTTCTATCCCTAGGAAGTTAGAAGATGGTTGGGAGCCCATCATTAAAATGAAGTGAATGATTTTGATTGCAATGCTTTATGTGATCTTGGTGCTAGTATTTCTGTTATGCCTAAGAAACTCTATGATATGCTTGATTTAGCACCTTTGGAACACTGTTATTTGGATGTTCACCTTGCTGATAATACTATAAAGAAACCTTTGGGGAGAGTTGATGATGTTTTTATAATGGTTAACAATAACCTTGTCCCCGTTGATTTTGTTGTTTTGGATATTGAATGCAATGCTTCTTGTCCTATTGTTTTGGGAAGACCTTTTCTTAGAACTGTTGGTGCTATTATTGATATGAGAGAGGGGAATATTAAATATCAATTCCCACTCAAGAAAGGTATGGAACACTTCCCTAGAAAGAAGATGAAGTTACCTTTTGATTCTATTGTTAGAGCAAATTATTCTGTTGATGCTTCATCACTTGGAAACACTTGATTCTTACTTTCTGCGCCTAGCTGAAAGGCGTTAAAGAAAAGCGCTTATGGGAGACAACCCATTATTTTATTTCTGCAATTTTTCTTTTTTTTGAGTCAAGGAGTTGTTTACTTCTGTAACAATTCCTTTGTATCTTTATTTTATCGCATTGTTGTGCCAAGTATTGCCTCTAATAGGAAGATGATGCTAGATTTGGATTTCTGCGCAGGAACAGATTTCTGCTGTTCACCGTTTTAATTCTGTAAAATCACAGAAAAATTATTTAAATCTGAAATTTTTGTGCGTGATCCTCAGATATGTACGCATCTTTCGTTAGTTTAAAGTTTTTCGATCTGAGCAACGTAAGTGCCTCGAAAAAATTCGTCTTTGCGGACTGTTCTGTTTAGACAGATTCTGTCTTTTATTTTTCGCATTCTCTCTTTTACTAGTGTTGAGTGGAATTCTTTTTTAGGGTGAAGAGCTTCACATAACATCAGTGGCAGTAGCTAATGTTAAAAGTAACGGTCATGTTTGTGTCCTTATAGAACATGTGAGTTTTTGATTGTGCACTAACCCTCTAATGAGAATTACTTTGAGTTTGGTGTGGCGGAAGTTTTCAAGGGTCAAGAGAGAAGGATGATATAATGTGATCAAGAAGAGTGAAGAGCTTAAGCTTGGGGATGCTCCCATGGATCACCCCAGCATATTTCAAGAAGACTCAAGCGTCTAAGCTTGGGGATGCCCAAGGCATCCCCTTCTTCATCAGCAACTTATCAGGTCATCTCTAGTGAAACTATATTTTAATTCTTTCACATCATATGTGCTTTACTTGGAGCGTCTGTGTGCTTTTATTTTCAGTATTTTATTTTTCTTATGGTCAACTTGATTGGACCCCAGCATTCTTGATTGGGAGAGAGACACGCTCCGCTTTTTCATATGAATACTCCTATTCTTCACTTATACTTGTTGAGTATTCTTATCTAGCTATTGCTATGCTTTTAGCTCCTGTTTTGCATGCATCTCTTATTCAGAGCTGTTAGTTCTTTTAAAGAAAGTACTCTCTTGCTTCACTTATAATTGTTTGGAGAGTTTATGTTGAAATAAATTGATTGGTGTTTGGTTGGAACAGAAAATGTTGCATGTGGTAGATGGTATAATGGAAAAAGCTTACATATTCTTGTAGATCATTGTATTGGATAATTTGATACTTGTCAATTGTTTTGAGTTATCAAGTAGTTCATGTTTAAGCTTTTGTATCATGTAGTTAAAACCTATTAATGAAGAACTACCGTAAAGCTCGTTGAAATTTGGTTTGCATGATTGGTATCTCTAAGGTCTAGATATTTTCTAGTAAAAGGGTTTGGTTAACAAGGAAGACAGTGTAGAGTCTTATAATGCTTGCAATATGTTTTCATATAAGCCTTGCTGTGTCGGTTGATATCCTGTGTTTGCTTCAAATAACCTTGCTAGCCTAAACTCTGTACTGAGAGGGAATGCTTCTCGTGCATCCAAAACCTTGAGCCAAATCCATGCCATCTGTGTCCACCATAACTACCTATATGTGGTATTTCTTGCCATTCCAAGTAAATTTTTCATGTGCTACCTTTAAACTATTCAAACTTTATTACTCCTATTTTGTGTCAATGTTTACCAAGCTCATGAGGACGGGGTGGATGTCTTTATGTCAACTGTCAAACAGACTTTACCACCGGACTAGCGGCATATACATCCGCTTATCCATTAATTTTGCAAAAAGAGCTGGCAAATGGGGTGCCCAGTCCCAATTAATTACAACTTTAACCGCTTAATTCTCTTCACATTTTTGCCCTGATTTATCAGTCAAGCAATGACAAACAGTGAAATATCTGCATGTGTAAACAAAAGAGAAAGAGGGATGATCTGCCTTGCTGGTAGAAATAACGTCCTTCATGGGAGCCGCTCTTAAAAGTCTGGTTGGCAGGGGTCATATTGTACTTTCCATTTTCTGATTCGTTGACAATTAACAAACACCTCTCAAAACTTATTTTTACTCTCTATATGATTTCAAAAACTTAAAAAGCTCTAGCACATGATTTAATCCCTGCTTCCCTCTGCGAAGGGCCTTTCTTTTACTTTTATGTTGAGTCAGTTTACCTACTTCTTTCTATCTTAGAAGCAAACACTAGTGTCAACTTTGGTGCAACAATTTTTATATGCTCGTATATTGCACTTATTATATGCTTTGTGTTGACAAATATCCATGAGATATATATGTTGAAAGTTGAAAGCAATTGCTGAAACTTAAATCTTCCTTTGTGTTGGTTAAATACCTTTTACTTAGAATCTATTGCTTTATGAGTTAACTCTTATGCAAAACTCTTTGATGCTTGTCTCGAAAGTACTATTCATGAAAAGTTTTTGCTTATATGATTCAGTTGTTTGCTCATTATCTACTTGCTAGCAAACTATAGACCATTGACCTGGATCACTTCATTCATAACATGTGCTTTACAATATTATTTGATCAAGATTATGATTGTAGCATGTCACCTCAGAAATTATTTTGTTTTTATCGTTTTACCTACTCGAGGACGAGTAGAACTAAGCTTGGGGATGCTTGATACGTCTCAAACGTATCTATAATTTCTGATGTTCCATGTTGATATTATACCAATTGTTACATGTTTTATATACACTTCATAGCATTTTTATGCATTTTCTGGGACTAACCTATTAACAAGATGCCACAGTGCCAGTTCCTGTTTTCTGCTGTTTTTGTATTCCAGAAAAGCTAGTCTGGAAATATTCTCGGAATTGGACGAAACTTGGACAGAACCTCCTATTTTTCCAACACGAAGACGGAGTCCAGAGGAGACACGGAGGGGAGCCACGTGGCACCCACACCATGGGGCCGCGCGGGCCCCCCGCCGCGCCGTGGGGTGGTGTGGGGCCCTCGTGGCTCCGCAGCCGCCGCCCTTTCGCCTATTTATTCCTCCCGACGCGAAAACCCTAAATACCCGAGCCATTATCCACGAAAAGTTCCAGAGACGCCGCCGCCGTCAACCCTAGCTCGGGAGGGTTCAGAAGCTCTTCCCGGCACCCTGCCGGAGAGGGGAATCATCACCGGAGGGCTCTACATCACCATGCCTGCCTCCGGAGTGATGCGTGAGTAGTTCATCCTTGGACTACGGGTCCATGGCAGTAGCTAGATGGTTGTCTCTCCACTTTATGCTATCATGTTTAGATCTTGTGAGCTGCCTATCATGATCAAGATCATCTTATTGTAATGCTACATGTTGTGTTTGCTGGGATCCGATGAATATTGAATACTATGTCAAGTTGATTATCAATCTATCTTATATGTTATTTATGATCTTGCATGCTTTCCGTTACTAGTAGATGCTTTGGCCAAGTAGATGCTTGTAACTCCAAGAGTGAGTATTTATGCTAGATAGTGGGTTCATGCCTCCGGTAATCTGGGAGAGTGACAATAACTTCTAAGATTGTGGATGTGCTGTTGCCACTAGGGATAAAATAACCGATGCTTAGCTTAAGGGTACGCCGTTAGGTCTAATGCATTTGTTTACTTTACGCACATTACTTAATGCAATTATCCGTTGCTTGCAACTTAATACCAACGGGGAACTCGGTATGACAACCTGGCGGTGGATTATTAGTCATAGACGCTGTTGGATAACGGTCTATGTATTTTGTCGTAATGCCCACATGAATATCATAGTAATCATCATGTCATATATATGCATTGTCATGCGCTCAATATTTTGTCAATTGCCCAGCTGTAATTTGTTCACCCAGCATGTTAGTTATCTTTTATGGAGAGACACCACTAGTGAACTGTGGACCCCGGTCCATTCTTTTACACTGATAATACAACCAACTGCAAACACTGTTCCTTTTCATTCTCTGCAATTTACTACTGTTTTCCACACCATACGTTTAATCCTTTGTTTTCAGCAAGCCGGTGAGATTGACAACCTCACTGTTTCGTTGGGGCAAAGTAGTTTGATTGTGTTGTGTGCAGATTCCACGTCAGCGCCGGATTCCCTGGTATTGCGCCGTGCCATATTCCGCCACCAACAACCTTCAGAAGTGATTTCTTGCTCCTACTGGTTCGATTAAACCTTGGTTTCATACTGAGGGAAACTGCTGCTACACTGCTTCATACCTTCCTCTTGGGGTCTCCCAGCGAACGTGTGATCCACGCAATCAAAGGTCCGCGGATTGCCAGAAGTTCGAAAAGATCTTGCCTATGCCGCCATGGAATATGATGTACAATATATTGGGAAGCAACTAAAATAAACTTAATGCAAGAACTCTGCAATGCTCGCACCAACTTGTGCACTAGATCAAATCATACCTACGCATAGATCGGCTCTGATACCACTATTGGGTTTCGGGTAAAACTTTAAAATTTTCCGTAACCTTGCCGCCAAGATCTATCTATGAAGATATGTTGCACCCCATAATGCTAGATCTAGATACTTACAAACACCGTTGCGGAAGATCTTGTGTTTGTCGAAGTAGATGTCGGTGAAGCCTGATGAAGAATCTCACATCCACGCCGAGAGGTGAGATTGTTGCCTGTCCGTCGTCGAGGAACTACTTGCGCAGCCCCGCTCTAACAGTATCCACACGTACACCGTGCAAACCCGCCGAGCACGTTCGCCGCCTAGAACTACTAGCACCGACGAAGAGAGACAGCCTTTCGGCGTAGTTTAGGTGGTAGATCTAATCAACTTGATTAGATCTATATGAGAGGATTAGAGATGTCTAATTCTCAACACATGATATCTACTAGAAAGAGAGAGAAATAACCACGGAGGCAATTGTATGTCCAACCCATGGGGTTGGGGTGTTTATATAGTAGGCCAAAGGGGAGGGGTGCTTAGGGAAGGGGCAAGCCCTTCCCCTCTTGGTGCGCCAGCCAAAGAAGGGAGGGAGGAGTCCCTCCCCTTCCCCAACTCGGATTGGGAGGAGGAGTAGGACTCCTCCCTTCCCAAACCGCCTCCACCTAAAAGGAAGGGGGGGAGGAGTCCTTCCCCACCCCAATTCGGATTGGGAGTTGGAGGGGGACTCCTCCTCCCAAACTGCCTCAACCTAGTGGGCCTAGCCCACTAGGGTTTCGGCCAAGGGGGAAGTCCCCCCCAACTCGGGCTGGCCCACCCGCCCCACTTGGGGCGCGGCTGCCTTGTGGGCCCCATGGGCCCACTCGGCGGCCCCTGGTGGTGGGCCCCAAATAAAATCCTTTATTTAATATTTTCCAATTTAATTAATTAAATAATTAATTAATTGTTTTGTCTAATTAATTCCTCCTTGAATATTTCCTTTTACAGACAATTCCCAGAATTAATTACTTATCATATAAACATATTTACATGATCCGGGATACCTAGTATCCGCAGACAAAACTCTCGGAACAATATTTCCCTCTTATATAAACCTTCGGAATAAATCCGACAGTGATAGAAACAATTCCTATCACCCCGGGACATTAGATGTCCGCCTTCTCTTTGATTCAAAACTTCACCGGAACAAGTTCCTGTGACATCAGAACTACTCCGACACTATCTCATTACCACTTAGACTACAACTTTATTCTCTCAATAAAAGGTTGACTCACAACTTAAGTGTGTGACCCGAAGGTTCAGTAAACACAAAGACATGTCCAGGAGCTTACTAGACAATAACCAGCATTGGGACCTAGAAGGCCGTACTGGTGTGATCATAACACATATAATTCTCGTACCAATATCATTCACTTTTCTCATTCCGTATTTTCATTGTCTCGTGATAAATCACGCTGTGTCTGGCCAGACGATTGGGTGACAATAATAATACTGAGATGGCCTAGAGGATGTATCTCTCCATCGTCTGGAGGATTAAGTGCCATTCTTGAATAATCTCTGTTTCAATACATTATTCTAGTCCACACCCAAAAGCCATCGTTATGGTCCCTAGTTACGGCCGGATGTTAGGTGACAATCAAAGCATGAGTGTCGAATAAGCGATCACCAGATATTCTCATAGCAAAGGAATACAGCTAATGAAAACTAAACATATGATCAATTGCTACCTTCATCGTTGACGATTAGTCTCCTAGCAAGATCATACAATGGGTCGGTTCAGTACTATTGTCATTCCGACAATAAACTCCTATAGTTGTGTGACTTATACAAAGTCCATGATCAGGAAAACATGATCATCAAACAACAAGATAGACTAGTCTTAGAGACAAGACCAGGAACACTTTTACTTGTTTGTATCTCTACACCTGTATTGGAGATTTTCCTCTTGAACACGTTGTATTTGCTATTCAAGTGCCCAATACGGTTATAGCATAAAGATATAAACATTAATAATAAACTTGGAGATAAATAATAACTAAATTATTATTGTCTCTAGGGCATATCTCCAACATATAGCTCTATGTGCATCCGTTGCATGGCAATCACTACTCCTTGCATGGCTTCGATTATAAGACTTCTCTTGTCTAATGATCACTTACAGCTTTGTGAGACTTTCTTCCATTGGCCTTCCAAACCCCCATTATTATTCTCTTTGCCATAACATCCTGGTGCCAAACCCAAATGCTTACGCTCACCGGTTGAGTAAAACTTCGAAACAGTTGATTCATGACGTTCATGTTTGCTTTTACTTGACTGGATCCTTTCTGTGTTGTGAAAACTTGCTTGATGCTTGAGTAGAAGGATAAAACTTCTACACTAAATACTTAAATCATCTATAATGAACTTTGTACGGTTTCATGTCTTTAGAGCATCATCCATGAAAGATTTTGACTTGTTTAACTGTCTTGCTTTATCATTAGTTTGTTTAATATCAATATAGACATTTACTTTGAATGACTTGATCTACGTTCACATGTTTTACATTACTATTTGATCAAGATTATGTTGGTAGCATGTCACATCAAAAATTATCTTTTTGTTATTGTTTACCTACTCGAGGACGAGCAGGAACTAAGCTTGGGGATGCTTGATACGTCCAAAACGTATCTATAATTTTTGATGTTTCATGCCTGTTATAATTTTATGCATTTTTTGGGACTAACCTATTAACAAGATGCCACAGTGCCAGTTCATGTTTTCTGCTGTCTTTTTTTTTTCATAAATTCTCTTTTGGAATATTCTCCAAAAGGCACGCCAATTTACCTGATTTATTTCTGCACGGGAACGAAGCACCAGTCCGAAGGAGAAGCCCAGGAGGCAGCCCAGGAGAGGAGGCGGGCCCACGGCGCGGCCAGGGGTGGCCCGCGCCGCCACCCCGCCTGGCCCACCTGGTGTCCCCCTGGCGCCCCTCTTTCGCCTATAAATTACATCTATTCGGGAAACCCAAAATACTCGATCAGAAATCCACAAAAAGTTCCGTCGCCGCCGTCATCGTCAACCCTAGTTCTGGAGTTCTTCCCGGCACCCCGCCGGAGGAGAAATCATCACCGGAGGGCTCATCATCACCATGCCTGCCTCCGGAGTGATGCGTGAGTAGTTCTTCACGGGACAACGGGTCCATAGCAGTAGCTAGTTGGTAGTCTCTCCACCTTGTGCTATCATGTTTAGATCTTGTGAGCTGCCTAATATGATCAAGATCATCTTTATATAATGCTATATGTTGTGTTTGCTGGGATCCGATGAATTGTGAAGTTATGATCAAGTTTGTTCATCTATTTATATCCATGTTTTATCTATGTTCCTGCATGCTCTCCGTTGTTAGTAGATGTTTTGGCCCAAGTAGATGCTAATGACTGCAAGATGAGGTATTTATGCTAGATAGTGGGTTCATGCCTCTAGAAGCCTGGGCTCGAGATGACAGAAACGACTAAGTCTGTAGATGTGCTGTTGTCACTAGGAAGAAAACAATTTTGCTGTGTCTATATGTCATACGCATTGTTTACATTACACACTTTGCTTAATGATTTTATCTGTTGCTTGCAACTTAATACTCACGGGAGACACGGAAGTTATCCCGGGGGTGGATTATTAGTCATAGATGCAGCTAGTAAGCGGTCTATGTATATTGATGTAATACCCAATAGATCTAACAATGAAGATGTTCTTATCATATCTTGCATTGTCATGCATTTGCACTTTGTCAATTGTCCAGCTGTAGTTTGTTTACCCAACATATTTATCTGTTTTATGGAGAGACACCACTAGTGAACTATGGACCCCGGTCCTTTATTCCAGACTGATAAAACACTGTTTCCACCACGCTCTGCATTTATTTCCTCGCTGTTCCTTTTTGCACTCATCATTACTTTCCACACCATACGTTTAATCCTTTGTATTCAGCAAGCCGGGGAGATTGACAACCTTCCTTTTTCGTTGGGGCAAAGTACTTTGATTGTGTTGTGTGCAGGTCCACGTCAATGATCGTAATGGCGCCGCTGACACCGTGTTGAAACTCTTCCAATTCCTACTGGTTCGATAACCTTGGTAGATTTTAAGGAAAAATTGCTACACTACTTCATACCTTCCTCTTGGTGTCTCCCAACGAAGGTGTGTTTCCACGTCATCATTGCTCCACCACCTCTGACGCTCAGTCCGATTCCACTCGGAACCTTGTGTCATTAAAACATGAACATCGACCATCGTCACCCACATTAAGTCGGGTTTGAGTCACCGGCAGAACGGGCCGTCGATCAGGATCCGACGTGGCGACGGTCGCTGCGGTTACCGACACTCAGACACTATGTACTATAGCGTTGCAGGGTTGCCGGGAGTGGTACTGGCCTATTGGGGCTGTGACTTGGCGATGAAGTCGTCCCAGCGGGTCCAATAGCTCTATTTGGATATTGGAGTGTCGGTGGAGATAATCGTTGCGTGCGGGCGTAAAAAAGATTTTGATGTTTTAGTAACAATATTTTATGTCGAAATTTTAGTAAAGAATCTTGGATTTGTCAAAATGGCCAGCAAGTCGGCGAGTGTCTCAATCACCAGGCCTACACGCTGGTGCAGAGTCTTGCTTCTATCTGTCAAGGACAGAACCAGACGCTGACGAAGTAATGCATCGCCAGTGACCCCATAGCTGCACAGCGGCCTCCTAGCGAGCAGTGACCAGTCCAATCGTTGACAGCTGTGTAAGTTGAAAGCAGCTGTTACCGGCAAGTTTCTTGATTGAAACGACCGGGAGGTAATACATTGTATTCTATTCTCCACGAAAGAACTGTATAAAGAAATTTGAAAGAACCAGGTGGATGGCAAAAAGCTAGAACATGCATGGGCGTGAACCAGTTATCACTTCACGTAATCACATCCAAGCATAGACGACGACAGAATCTTGCAAGAAGCGCAGAGCAATGGAGTACTACACCTCCCGAGTCTTCTCTCGCGAGTCAAATTTACCCTCGGCACTGCCTGCGCTGCCATCACTCCAAGCAGATACTGGCCAACTTCCGTGTTCCCAGGCGACTGAAGTCTTTCGCCCAGCGCTACACGCCTCCCGCCCGCAGTAAAATCACCATGAACTCAACTGTAACGTCCAGCGACCCAACACTACCTCCTGCTCCAGTAGATTCTTGCGGTGCTGCCTCGAGTCATCCTCATCCATTACTCGTGCCCATAAAAGCGCAATCACTCCTCACTTTCTCTTCCTCCCAGCTCTTACTACCTTCCATTTCACAGCTTCTTTGACTGCATAAGATGCTGCCGGCTGACGCCTTACTGCCGGAGGGGGCGACGGCATTGGAGATTCCCTCCGATCGCCCGGCCTCCGTCGACATTTTCAAGGGCCCTGATGTCCCTGCCGCCGCAACTGCAGCCCGCCGCCTCGCCGCCGTATCCATCCCGGACACCTTCAAGATATACGTTGATCCTGATTCTCTCGATGATCGGGCAGAGGCGGTGAATTACATAGGGCGCTTCACTCGCGCCTACGTCACCCCCGAGACTGCTCCGTGCCGTGCCCAACCAGGGCCCTTCATCCGCCGCGTCTTCCGCACCCTGGCCCTCGATCTCCCGCAGACCTTCGAGCTCTTGCCTTCTGCGCTCGGCTACGGAGACAGTACTGTCCTCTTCCGCACACCCCATGACCGGGAGGCGGCCATGGGCAGGCAGCCGTTCATCCTCGACGGCGCCACGGTGAAGCTCGTGCCCGCTCAGATGATCATCCACAGCGCCGAGAACGGCATCATGGTGGCAAAATCTACGATAACCCCCCAGTTCGCGCGCCTTCTATCATATGCCCCCCTTGTGTCACTGACATGTGGGGTCCGGCTCCACATGTCAGTGACACAAGGGGGCATATGATAGAAGGCGCGCGACTATCCCGTTGAGCAGCTCACGAAGGAGGAAATTGAGGATAACTGCGGTAGTTTCGGGTTCGTGTGTGAGATCGACCCTGCTTGCCTCGCGGGGCCGGACCTCTCCACGGTCCGCATCGTCCTTCAGCTGCAGCATCCTCGAGAGATCCCGCACGAGCTGCGGATCAACTACACCAATGGCACCACCACCGTCGTCCCCGTCGAGATCGTCAGAGTTTGGGACCGCTCACACTCCTACGATGCCGACGGACAGTACGTGCCGGTGGTGTTGTTGGTGCTCTCTGCATGGTCACGACGCTCGAGCTCCTATGGAAGGGCCGGAAGCTCTCCTCTGAAGACGGCCAATGGCCGGGCTAGTGTCGGGATGCCTCCCGGGTGTCAGACTCGGCTTCGAGATGCCCTTCGGTTATGCTGTTGGTTGTTGTGTAAAACCTCGGCGGCGCATGGCCCTTCGTCCGGGTGTGGACTCGGCAATGTGTTGCCCTTCGGCTGCTCCAACACCGTCGTGGCTAATCTCGGCTGACTGAAGCTCTTCGTCTACAGCGGTGATGACCCATGTGCGCTAGCGTCCAACGCTAGTCGGGAGACGATGGGCGTGGAAGGCTCTCCTTGCGGGGCTGTTTGCTTAGTGTCATGTTCTGTTTCTTTGTTTCCCTCTGTAACTTCTGTAATAATTCACCGGCATTTGTTCCGGTTTCCTCTTAATATAAAAGGAAGCAGTGCTCGTTGTTTTCCGTCAAAAAGTACGTGCCTCTCTTCAAGCCGCCGCACAATGGGCATGATGCTCTGTTGATTCTGGGCTCGTGGCTGCGTGCATTGGCATCGGCACAAGGTCTAGATCTAAATTTCTAAATTACAGCAGTTCCCTGTTTTGTTTTAGTAATGTTGGTTAGTTCTCCATGACTACTGTCAGTGCCACAGTGTGTGTTTGTTCACTGTATGAATTCATTGGTACTTTGGAGAAGATGATGCTTGCTGCCTTCTTTTACGTTTTCAGTGTTGCTTGCTTCGGGGATTATTATTTTTCTCTCTTTTTTTCCTGGGCTTAAGTTGTCATGGAAGCGACTTAGCGACATAGTATATTTCTGAGACTGCATCTTTTGCTACGGAATGGAGGGCGTATACTCATGCATAGTGTGTTCTATAGGACTACATGGTTGAACTTAGCCATCGACTAGCTTACTGCGTAGGCTCCAGAATGTCAATTTGATTCTGGATGCCAACACAAATTATCCTAATTAAAGGTGTAGATTCGAAGGAAGCGTTACAATTTACCCAAACAACATGTACTCAGCCGAGAGCGTTTTTTTTAAAAGATCTTTACTTATATGTGTTAGAAATAGATTCAGTTTAGGTGTCGTTATGTATAGGTTCAGGTTTCCAATATTGTTTCCTGTTCTTGTACGACTCCTGTAACAGCTCGATGCCGCATTGCATCCATCTATAAATAAACACCCGGCGGCTCGATATGTGTTATCGAGTAGAAACGCTTCCACAATTTTTACATGGTATCAGGAGCCACCTCTTCCTAGATCCAATCTACGATCGAAATCTCCCACCCACCCTCACCAATGGCTTCGAGCTCGGAGAAGCTCAACCTCGGTGCGCCCCCAACCGAGAAACTAACTCGGACCAACTATCCCGTCTGGCGAATTCAAGTCCTGCCGGCGATACGAGGGGCGATGGTGATGGGTCTCCTAGACGGCACAGACGCCGCTCCGCCGAAAACCCTGGCGGCCACGGAGAAAGACGATGCTGAAAAGACGGCGACCCCCAATCCGGCGTATGCTGCCTGGATCGCCCGGGATCAAATCGTCCTCAGCTACCTCACCAACTCGATCTCCCCTGAGATCCTTCGACACCTTCTGCGGCATGAACATGCTGCCGATGTGTGGTCAGCGGTGACGACCATGTTTGCGTCCCAAAGCCGCTCGAAGGTCAACAACCTTCGGGTCGCCATCGCGAGTACAAAGAAGCTGAACTTGTCCACCCCGGTGTTCTTCTCCAAGATGCAGGGCATCGCCGATGAGCTTGCTGCTGCTGGACGCCCGCTGGACGAGGAGGAGCTCGTCTCCTTCATCATGGCCGGACTCGGCCCGGACTACAACAACCTAGTTGGTGCCATTGGGCTCATGCCTACACCAATCTCTGTCAACGAGCTCTACGCTCAGGTGCTCGCTCAAGATGAGCGTGATGAGATGCACTCTGGACCGCATGGTGGCGGATTTGACAGCTCCGCCAATGCCGCTGTACGACGCGGCAACTCCAGCCGTCCGCGCGGTGGTCGGGGCGCTCCTCGTGCCCGAGATGATCACGTCCGTGATGACCGCCGCGATGATCGCTCTCGCTTCAACAACAATCGAGGGGGTGGTCGAGCTAATGGAGGAGGTCGTGGTCGCGGGCGTGGTCGCCGTCCTCGCACCTCCCCATGGGAAGATGTCACGTGTCAAATCTGTAACAAAGAAGGTCATCGTGCCAAACATTGTTGGCATCGCTTTGATGAGGAAGATGATGATGATTCCTATGAGGAGAAGGAGGTGAACGCTGCCTCCTATGGTGTCGACACAAATTGGTACTCCGACACCGGCGCTACGCACCACATCACCAGCGAGCTCAACAACCTCACCGTCCGCGACAAGTACAAAGGCCGCGACAAGGTGAACACTGCCGGTGGGCAAGGTATGGAAATTTGTCATACGGGTCATTCAATAGTTCCCCATCCTGTTCAAAATTTCCATCTCAACAATATTCTGCATGTCCCAAACGCATCCAAAAATTTACTCTCTGTCCACCGATTCACATATGATAATAGAGTATTCATTGAGTTTCATCCTTTTTTAATTTTTGATCAAGGATCAGGTCACGAAGAAACTAATTCATAGAGGGCGGTGTGTTGGCGGTCTATATCCTCTTATTTCGTCTTTGGTTTCCTCCACAAGTCCGAAGCATGCGTTTGTAGCTGCCAAGCTGTCCCAGGAGAAGTGGCATAGTCGTTTAGGGCATCCCTCAATAGATATTGTTAGGCAAATCATTAGCAAAAATAAGCTTCCTTTTGTTAGACATTCGAGTGTTCAGTCTATATGTGATTCATGTCAGCAGGCTAAGAGTCACCAATTTCCATATCCTGTGTCCACCAGTGTATCCACTGTCCCTCTTCAGTTAATATTTTCTGATGTATGGGGTCCTGCTCCTACCTCTGTTGGACGACATGATTACTATGTAAGCTTTATTGATGATTATAGTAAATTTACTTGGATATATCTTCTCAAGAAGAAATCTGATGTGCTTGCCGCTTTTATCACTTTCCAAAAATTAGTTGAATGCAAGCTCAATCGCAAAATACTTACGGTTCAATCTGATTGGGGAGGAGAGTATGAGAAGCTCAATGCTTTCCTCAAAACCCAGGGAATTTTCCATCTTGTGTCTTGCCCTCATGCGCATCAACAAAATGGTGCCGCAGAACGGAAACATCGCCATATAGTGGAAGTTGGTCTAGCACTCTTAGCACATGCATCCATGCCTTTAAAATTTTGGGATGAAACCTTCCTCACTGCCACATATCTTATTAATATGCTTCCTAGCAAAGTTATCAAAAATGACACGCCCGTTCATCGTCTTCTAAACACAACTCCAAACTACTCCTCCCTTCGTGTTTTTGGCTGCGCTTGTTGGCCAAATCTTCGCCCCTTTAATAAAAGAAAACTCGCTTTTCGTTCCAAGCGTTGTGTTTTCTTAGGATATAGTCCAATGCACAAGGGAGTTAAATGTCTAGATGTTTCCACTGGACGAGTTTATATCTCTCGTGACGTTGTTTTTGACGAGGCTGTGTTTCCTTTTGAACTTCTTCATCCTAATGCCGGTGCTCAACTTTGCAAAGATATCATTTTACTTGACTCCTCTCTTCGCTCTTTTGAACAAGGGGGTGAACTTATTGATGATTCTTTAATGACTAATCCTACTATTGAGGTTGCTAGACATGTTTATGAAGTGCCGCAGGAAACAGCACGAAGAAACAATCAAAACGGTGAAAATTTGATGCAAAACAGTGCTCAAACGAGCCAAAACAGTGCAGAAAGAGGAAATAGCTGGGGCACGGAAAGCGAGGAAGATGCTGCCTCGGGATCGTCCGGAGATTCGTCTGCCAGATCGGGCACCGATCCCGGCGCTGATTCGCCTGGTGCGTTGTCAGCCCCCAGCGGCCCCCGCTCTGGATCTTCTGCGGCTGCGCAGGAAACAACACCGGAGGCCACACCGCCTGGGTCTCCTGCGGCAGAGTCTGCCAGCAGTACTAGAGGACAGGACAGCAACAGTCCAACAGCTACAGGACAAAACAGCGGCAGTACAGCAGGTTCAGGATCTTCTACGCCAGCAGCAGCTGCAGATCCTAGTGCTGCTCCGCCCTCAAGACCTGTTACACGACGTTCTCGTGGTATAAACAAGCCGAGAAAATATACAGATGGCACAGTAAGGTGGTGTATGTTGTGCTCTTCTGATGAACCGGCAAGTTTGCAAGATGCACTAGCAAATAAAAATTGGAAAGAAGCTATGGATGAAGAGTATAATGCTCTCATGAGAAACAAAACTTGGCACCTAGTTCCTGAAAAACGTGGTGCAAATATAATTGACTGTCGTTGGGTCTACAGAATCAAGAAGAAGGCAGATGGTTCAGTTGACAGATATAAAGCAAGGCTAGTGGCGAAAGGTTTTAAACAACGCTATGGTATAGATTATGAAGATACTTTTAGTCCTGTTGTTAAAATTGCCACTGTTCGTCTTGTTTTGGCTATTGCTGTTTCCAGGGGCTGGAGTCTGCGCCAATTGGATGTAAAGAACGTGTTCTTACATGGTGTTCTGGAAGAGGAGGTCTATATGAGACAGCCCCCCAGGATATGAGGATAATAAAAGGCCGAACTATATCTGCAAGCTTGACAAATCCTTATATGGACTAAAACAAGCACCAAGAGCATGGTACTCTCGTCTGAGTACTCAATTGATAAGTTTTGGTTTTGTTGCATCAAAATCTGATACATCACTATTCATTTATCACAAGTCCAACATCACTGTCTTCATGCTCATATATGTTGATGACATCATTGTTGGTAGTTCCTCTAAAGTCGCAACTGATGCTTTGCTCAAGGATTTAAGCAAGGAATTTGCTCTCAAGGATCTTGGAGATCTTCACTTCTTCCTAGGCATTGAAGTAAAGAAGGTAAATAATGGACTTGTGTTAAGTCAGTCAAAATATGCCAAAGATGTGCTCACCCGTGTGGGTATGCTGAATTGCAAAGGCTCTCCTACACCTATGTCATCCTCAGAAAAGGTCACGGCTCATGAAGGAGAATTATTAGGTCCAGAAGACATCACAAAATTCAGAAGTATGGTTGGTGCGTTGCAGTATTTAACTCTCATAAGACCTGACATCTCTTATTCAGTCAATAAAGTATGTCAATACCTTCATGCTCCTACTACATTGCATTGGACTACTACAAAGAGAATTATGAGATATATTAAGCACACGTCTAGCATTGGCTTGTCTTTTATGAGATCACAGTCTACACTGGTGAGTGCCTTTTCTGATGCTGACTGGGCAGGTTGTCTAGATGATCGACGATCAACTGGTGGGTTTGCTGTGTTCTTTGGACCAAACTTAATTTCCTGGAGTGCCAAGAAGCAAGCCACAGTGTCAAGATCTAGTACAGAAGCAGAATATAAGGCAGTTGCAAATGCAACCGCTGAAATTATTTGGGTTCAGTCCTTGCTTAAAGAACTTGGAATCAAGAAACAGCAACCACCATGTTTGTGGTGTGATAATATGGGAGCTACATATCTTTCTGCCAATCCTGTGTTTCACGCAAGAGCTAAACACATTGAGATAGATTTTCACTTTGTTAGAGAGAGAGTTCTAAACAAAGAGCTAGAGATTCGGTTTATTCCATCTAAAGATCAAGTTGCCGATGGATTTACAAAACCACTCTCAGCTAGAACCTTTGAAGAGTTCAAGAATAATCTCAACCTTTCAGTGTTGTGATTAAGGGAGGGTGTTAGAAATAGATTCAGTTTAGGTGTCGTTATGTATAGGTTCAGGTTTCCAATATTGTTTCCTGTTCTTGTACGACTCCTGTAACAGCTCGATGCCGCATTGCATCCATCTATAAATAAACACCCGACGGCTCGATATGTGTTATCGAGTAGAAACGCTTCCACAATTTTTACAATATGTGCACGAAAAAATGGAGCTTTTTAGAACTTCTCGATGATGTATCCTATAGACGTGTAAAAATGGACCTTTTCGGTGCTCCGCTAGACGTTAAAATCATAATGCGGAATATTTTTTGTTCCGACCTACATAAAAATAACAATTCACAATAGTTCTCCATGACTACTGTCAGTGCCACAGTGTGTGTTTGTTCACTGTATGAATTCATTGGTACTTTGGAGAAGATGATGCTTGCTGCCTTCTTTTACGTTTTCAGTGTTGCTTGCTTCGGGGATTATTATTTTTCTCTCTTTTTTTCCTGGGCTTAAGTTGTCATGGAAGCGACTTAGCGACATAGTATATTTCTGAGACTGCATCTTTTGCTACGGAATGGAGGGCGTATACTCATGCATAGTGTGTTCTATAGGACTACATGGTTGAACTTAGCCATCGACTAGCTTACTGCGTAGGCTCCAGAATGTCAATTTGATTCTGGATGCCAACACAAATTATCCTAATTAAAGGTGTAGATTCGAAGGAAGCGTTACAATTTACCCAAACAGCATGTACTCAGCCGAGAGCGTTTTTTTTAAAAGATCTTTACTTATATGTGCACGAAAAAATGGAGCTTTTTAGAACTTCTCGATGATGTATCCTATAGACGTGTAAAAATGGACCTTTTCGGTGCTCCGCTAGACGTTAAAATCATAATGCGGAATATTTTTTGTTCCGACCTACATAAAAATAACAATTCACAAATCTGAATATAGTTAAGGAAACAATAGTTTTAAGTCTCCAAATTTTATCTTTTTTGCATAGACTACAATATACAAAAATATGCATTGAGAATTTTCATGCTCGTAGTATACACCACTGAGAACATGCATGATTGTTTGCGCTGTTTTTATGGCCCTTCTATTCTTCCTATGGCCCAAATTTAGTGACTTGTCTATCTAATTTCGAGGGAGTTTTTTTTTCTTTGATGTTTCCCTCCAAAAATATCCAGTCGCACCATTTTTCCCACCAAAAACACACCACGTACTACCTTTTCCCACCAAGCTTTTTCCCGTCAAAATTAACAGATCTACTCTTCCCCAAACCTCCAGATCTACATACTTCTCTTCTGGTGTTGGTGTCATTCACGAATGCAGCCAGAATGCAACAATGGAATCCCAACGGTCTCAATGCGGAACAATAAAAAGTAATTTTTTTTAGAGAAAGGGATTCACTCGACCTGCGGAGCAAAACCAACTTTCCGGAGGAAGGAGTAAAGATTTCTTGCACCCAATCTCAAGTGCTTCCGCTAGTTTAAAAAATTCAAAACATATAGTTAATAGTATAAAAAATCTGAACAAAAATCATGCATTTCTCGATGATGTGTTATATGAATGTGCAAAATCACAATGTGAAATACTTTATATTCTGAACCTCGGTGTTTCCGATCCTCAATTGGACTGGCCCACTAAGAAATGTACGTGGGCGAGGCGGGGATAGGGCTCGCAAAAAGCGCTATACAGTGTTTCTGATCGTCATCTCACGGCGCATAGGCGCGTCCTGGATGCCCAGGAGAATGGGCACGGCCTCCTCCTCTACTTCGTCGGGACCGTGCTCGTCCTCGACGCCCAGGTCCTCCACGCCGCGCTCGATGGCGACGCTGCCATTCTCCCATGTCATCAAGTCCGATCCGGAGGAGACGCCACACAGGAGGCCCAGCGGTGGCATCGTCCTCAACTCCGGCCGGCGCGTTCCATCGCCGCCAAGGGGCTATCTGCGCCTCGCCATGCCAAAGAGGGAGCCCGGTACAGGTGGCGCGTCGCTGAAGAAGCCGAAGAGGGAGCCCGAGTGGGCGGCGCCGCAGGACTACGGCTGCACGACGTTGAACTCGATGGCGCCCGAGGACCCGGAGGAGTACCTCAGCCAGAGGCTCACCGAGCAGATGTCGCTCAACGACGTCCTGCCGGCCGAAGCCGACTTCGCCTGCGTGCACCGGCGTCATCGTCCTCGATGACAGCGAGGAGGAGGCGCCGCTCGGGCCGAGCAGGTGGCACGGCGACAACGACGGCGCAGGGCCCTCCCATGCCCCGGAGACGCCAAGCGACTCCGACGACGGCGAGGGCGGCGACTACACGCACTTCTACAGCCAGGCTGGGCATGTAGATCGGTGTCTTTAGTTTATTTTAAGTTTTTATTTAAATTTTCTACTATGTAATCGGCCTGAACTGACGAATTTTCCCTATATATGTATGAAATTCGCGTCAATTAGCTATCTTTCGCCTAAATTTGATTTTTTGAATGTTAGTCTTTGGTGTTGGGTTTTACGGCTGGGAAAACGGCGCCTCCAGGGCTGAAAATAGCGCCGGCGCCCCCGGCGGCCCAATTTAGCGTCAAGAAACGGCCAGTTCGATCGGCTGGAGATGCCCTTAATAAAGTAGAATTGATGTACTTGTCCAAGTGGATCGATTTAGTCCTCGTACTCGGAATTTGAATAAATTTACCCGCCTCCCAGCTTCATGGGCGTATCCAGCAGATGGGCCCGGGGGCCGTGGCCCATCTGGGATATTTTTGGACCCCCGTATAGAAAGCATGCTTGTTGGGCCTTAGCTGCTGCTGTTGAACCCGACCGAAACCTCGGCCCCTCGCTCGCTGAAGGTCGAGCGCCGCCATGGCGACCTAGCTGGCCAGCTGCCTTGCCGCCCCCTCGGCCGACCTCGCCTACCCGCCGTCCCGCCCCCTCAGCCGAACTCGCCTACCCCCCCTCGGTCTTCGGCCGACCTCACGCTGACCCGCAGCACCCGCGCCCTCGCCGACCCGGCTCCAATCCGGCCACCACCGCCGCTCGGCCAGGGCCAGTTTCGGGATAATTGATGATAACCCCCCCAGGTGCAATTATGTTTGCTCACAGACCCCTTTTCGCTGTCACTGACATGTGGGGTTTAAGTGACCTGGGGGGTTATCATCAAATCTCCCGCCAGTTTCTGGCCACCTCGCGGAATGCCGCTCGGCCAACCGCAGGTATGTCTCAACCCCATGATTCAGTATCATGAATTTTTCATGGATTTCCTTCAAGACGCCCAGCTTACAATCCATTTGACTGCTTCTTTGACCCTCAAGATGCTGCCGGAGGGGGCGATGGCATTGGAGATCCCCTCCGATCGCCTGGCCTACGTCGATGTCATGACGCGATGTCCCTACTGCCGCAACCGTGACCCCCCTCGACGCTGTATCTATCACGGACCCCTTCAAGATATACCGTGATTCATCTCCCGATGATCCTGGGCTGATCTATTGCCGGCGCCTCGCGTTCGCGTGCATCACCCCTGGGACGGCTCTGAGCCGTGCCGATCCGGAGCCCTCTATCCGCCGCGTCTTCCGCACCCTGGCGCTCGACCTGCGGCAGACCTTCCAGTTCTTGCCTCCTGTGCTCGGCTACGGAGACATTGGCGTGCTCTTCCGCACACCCCGCGACCGGGAGGCGGCCATGCGCAGGCAGCCGTTCGTCCTCGACGAAGCCACGGTGAAGCTCGTGGCCTATCAGCTCATCATTGACCGCAGCGAGAACAACATCATGGTCCACGTGGCCCTCCACGACTATCCCGTTGAGCAGCGCACGGAGGTCGACATTGAGTACAACTGCGGCAGATTGGGGGGGGGGGGGTTTATGTGCGAGATCGACCCTGCCTGCTTCGCGGAGCCGGACCTCTCCACGGTCCGCGTCGTCCTTGAGGTCCAGCATCCTCGGGAGATCCCCCACCAGCTCCGGATCAACTACTGTGATGGCTTCATCAGCGTCGTCCCCGTCGAGATCGTCACTGTTTGGGACAGCTCACACTCCTACGACGACGAAGGAGAGTACCTGCCTCTCTTCTAGCCGCCGCACAACGGGTGTATGGTGCTCAGCTGATTCTGGGCTTGGTTGCTGCATGCATTGGCATCGGCATCGGTACAAGGTCTAGATCTAAATTTCTAAATTTGAGCAGTAGCCGGTTATATTTTAGTAATGTTGGTTAGTTCTCCATGACTACTGTCAGTGTCACGGTGTGTGTTTGTTCACTGTATGAATCCATGTGTACTTAGGACTAGGAGAAGATGATGCTTGCTGCCTTCTTTTACGATTTCAGTTCTGCTTGCTTCGGGGATTATTATTTGTTTTCTCCTTTTTTTTTCCTGGGCTTAAGTTGTCGTAGAAGCGACATACTATATTTCTGAGACTGCATCTTCTGCTATGGAATGGAGGGCGTATACTCATGCATAGGTCGAGATACGGGTTGTGCGTCATATAGGTTGTAAAAAATCCTACAACCTATATGGCGCACATCTCGTATCTCAACCGTCCGTTCGCGTGATTGAACGGCTGAGATTTTGCATGCTTTTAATATACACCATTGAGAACATGCATGATATTTTTCAGATTTTTCTGAAACTTTTAAGTATATTTTTTGATTTTTTAAAATATAGGGATCGTTGGAGCTCTGGGGAAAAAACCACTTCCGTACAAACGAGTAGAGATTTCTTGCACCCAATCTCATGTGCTCCCGCTAATTTAATTTTTTTGAAAAATACATTCAAAGTTTTAGAAAATTCAGAACAATATCATGAATGTTCTCGATGATGTATCCTATAAACATGCAAAATCACTATGCGAAAGACTTTGTTTCAACCTACACAAAAATGATAAATTTATAAATCTGATTATAATTAACAATACATATTTTTAAATCTCCAATTTTTGTCACTTTTGTGTATACTATGATATAAAAGATGCATTGAGATTTTGCACGCATGTAGTATACATCATTGAGAACCTATATGAATTTTTTTATTTTTTTCTTAAACTTTTAAATATAATTTTGATACACAGTTTTGGGGCATGTGTTCTCTATTTATTTTGCTTGCCCATGAAATTTTCACACTACCGTGAGAGTAGATACTCGGAGGATAGATCATTCATCTTGGGGTGGTGCTTGACGCACCTCATGACCATCATCGCGTTGGAGTAGTTGAAGTCACCTTGTAGATGTCGTGCTTCAAGATCTTAATTGTCTAGAAGTAGCCCATTTAATCATGTGAGCAATGGCAAAACTAGTTTCCTTGATCCATGTCAGCACTCCAATTGAAAACCCTAGTCTTAACCATCCAGCTGCATCCTGCTGTTTTTCAGGACAATGGTCCCCACGGTGGAACCCCGATGCTGATGAAAGGAAACAAGGATGGGAAGCAACTCCAACCCATGGTGCTAAGAGCATTTCCACCGGGGGCCTCCAAATGACCCCCAAAGGCCCATTGGGGGTCCGGACGGCAAAAAACGCCTCCAGCGGCATCCCCTAAAGGGTCACCTCGAGCAAAAATATGTCCGGCACCCCCCAAGAGGCCTCCAAGTTTGGAGGGCCTCCTGGGGATGCCGGACACTGCCCGGACATGAGCTCTAACAGGGGTGGCCCGCCCGTCATAGAGACAGCGCCCGCCTGGCCATGGGTTTAAGGCGCCGTGCAAGAGGCCGTTCCGCCCGCGTTAATGGCGACGCGTTTCCGCAGGCGACGAAGGGACGGGACGGCGATGTGTCTCCCGCACGCCTCGCAATTACGGCGGCGCCTGCTGAGCGCCCAGCCTTTCCCGGCTTCCCAAGCGGCGCAGTGGCGGAGACGTGTCGCCGCCATTAACTCTGACGCGACGCGTGCTCACCCACCCAGCGCTTCCCGCCTCGGTTTCCCGCCGAGACAATGGGCTGGCTATAAAGAGGCCCCCGCCGTGCAGCCATTTCGCCACACCAGCACCGACGCTCGCCGGTAGCCATTTGAGCACATAGTCCAGCCGTAGCCAGTTGAGAACATAGCCATGCCTCGCCGCCTCGCCACCTCATGGGCCACACTCACCCAGGCAGCGCGCCGTGCTCACGGCACGGCGCAGGAGGACGCCGCCGCCGCCGACGAACAGCCGTTCGACTGGGCGGATGTGGACGACGTCGACGTCGACGAACAGGAGGAGCAGGACCAGTTGCAGGACCTGTACCCCGGCCAGGAGCCGCCGCCGGAGCTCGACAAGGTGCCGCCGCCTCAGCAGCAAGCGCTCCCGCCGCAGCAGGCGCCGCAGCAGGCGCTCCCGCCGCCGCGGTGGCCTGACCAGGTGGTTGCCGCCAACTCGTTCGAGAGCTGGCGCAACGAGCAGGCGAGCCGCCAGGTCAGGCTCGGCTACGAGGCGGCTGGGGACGCCGTGGAGGCCGCCATCATCCAGGCCTCCATCGCGACCGCGGAGCGCGACGAGCGGTGCCGCGCCTTCATGGCCGCCGAGCGGGCGGCGTACGAGCAGCTCAACGCCCAGACGGAGGAACCCACGCAGCTAGCGCTCATCGCCCAGGCGGAGGAGCTAGCGGATGCGGCCTCCCGGCTGCGCGCCGAGCAGGAGGCGCACGAGGAGCTAAACCAGATGCGTGCGGGGAGGCAGGCTCGCGCGAGGCAGGCACAGGCTGAGGACAGGGATGCCATGCGCCGGGTGGCGAGTCAGCTCCGGCAGGAGAGGCGTGTGCGCTCCCGCTTAGCCCACCAGAAGGCCGCGCACGACGGCGAGGCTGGCCCGAGGGGCGGCGATGCTGGCCCGAGCGGCGGCGTTTAGATTAGGCTTACGTTTAAGTTTTAGTTTAAGTGTCTATGGTTTTAGTTTAACTATGTATAACGTGTTAGTTTAAGTTTAGAACTTGTATCGGTTTAGTTTAAATTTGTATCTTTTAAATTAGTTCGAAAGCCGTGGTCGACACAAGTACCGCCCGCAAGGTGTTCGATCATTTGCTCGAGTTTGGGGGGCGGGCCTTTGGGGTGCGCCGCTGTGGGCGGCCTCCAAATCTGGGGCGGACACATGTCCGGCACCCCCCAATTGGGCCTCCATTGGGGGGTGCCGGACACGAATTTGGAGGCCCCCGGTGGAGATGCTCTAATGTCACTTTGCAGAAGTGGGTTGGGGAAACTTCTCTCATGCAAGTGGCCAACCTTCGGAAGCCTCTGACTCGGCCTCTTAGACGCAATATTTACCATCATTGACACGAACCGGTGAGCAAATGGCTCATAACTATAAATAAACAAGTTCGACCAAAATCTACCAGGCATGTGAACAGTAAGCACACCTTGCTACAGATCTACGTTTTTACGACCGTCCTAAGAGTGGATTGAGGACATATCACAATTGACGCCGAGAAGGAGCCGAGGTTCCAACGGTGATCTCACAAGTCGTCAGTGCTGGTGAAAGATATACCGAAGGAGGGAGCGGAGGTTGCATGTCTGATCTTCGGCCACCGATGTCACCGCCGTACTTTGGATGTGCCGTCGGAAGAGAAACCACAGACAGTGAAAGTAGTGTGGAAGGGTGAGTGCGAGGGAAGAGTGAGTGATGAGGCAATTTATATTAGGTTCCTAGAACGACGCGGAGTGTCCCCCTCTTCCCCGCCCGTGCTCATGTGTGCATTATTTTCGCTCCATGAGGGCAACTCCAGCGCATCCCCCAATTCTGGAAACAAAATTTGTCCGTTTTTTCGTCTGCACCGGGCCATTGCACACTACGATGCTCCATAATCCCATTTGGTCCAGCCCTTCGATTTGAAATAGATTTCCGCGCTAGAATTCAAAATTTTAATTTAGAAACATAAACATAATTCATAAGGGTGCCAGCGATAATTCTAAACATAGGATAACCCTAGGGCTCCGTTCGCTTCACCAGGAGCTGCCGAAGGGTGCCGCCGCGCCTCCGCATCTAGTCATGGAGATGTCGCGACAGGTCCATGCCGGAGCGCGGGAGAGCGAGAGAGGGGTGGTGGAGCGGGAGAAGGCGCAGCTAGGTTTTGCCGCAACGACGCCATTAAACTGACCTGGCCGCTGCATCACAATTATGGCGGGTAGTTCGTCATGGGATTGACTCACCAGGCTGCAGCTAGCCCAACCTACACGCTTCGTGCTGCAGAGTCTTGCTCCTGTCTGTGAAGGACAGGACCGGACGCCGACGAACTATGCATTGCCAGTGACCTCATAGCTGCACAGTTGACTACTGGTAGTTAACAGCGATCAGTCCGGCCGCTGAGAGCGCGTGAAAGACGCAAACAGTTGGTTCCGGCAAAAAAAATACTACCTCCGATCCATATTAGTGGGCACAACTTTGTCTAGATACACATGTATCTAGTCTAAATATTTAACTAGATACATATGAATTTAGACAAATCTATTCCCACTAATATGGATCGGAGGGAGTACCAGAAACCACCGGAAGTACAAACATTTTCTAAGAAAAATACAAGAACATGCATGGCTGTGTGTGGCCGTGACAGTTCACAAGCGATCACCTCATATCTACAGTTGTACGGAGTAGTATAGACGACGCCTCAATCTTTCAGGAAGCGCAGAACTATAGTACTGCAGCAGCTCCCGAGTCTTCTCTCTCGAGTCAAATTCCCCATGGCACTGCCACTGCCTGCACTGCCACTGGTCACTCCAACCGGATGCTGGCCACCTTCCGTGTTCCTCTTCCCAGGTGAAGCTCTTCGTCGAAGTCGGAGCTGCCTCTTTCTCGACGCTTTGGGTCAACTGTTTGGCATGGGCCGACATGGTTTGCCGGCGGTGCTTGCGACGAGGACTGGGTTGATGGTCGCGGAAGGTGAAGTCGGAGTCGCTGCCTCGCGGAGGTGTGATGACGATGACGCCGGTTTGCAACCTCGACGTTTAGTCTCTCTTCTCGGCGGCGTGTGTGTGCTCCGTGTCGGTGGCCAGGTTGGCCGGATGCACAATGTGGTCGTGCTCCATGACGACATTGGTGTATCACTGTTGTAACGGTTTTAAGCCGGTTCCCCGCTAATGAACCGGTCAATTCTCTCCTACTTTTTTTAATAAAATGAGGCAAATTGCCCGTTTTGTTTCAAAAAAAAAAAGTCTTTCGCCCAGCACTACACGTCTCCCGCAGGTAGGGCATCTCCAGCCGTTGTGCCCCAGACCGAAAACAGCGCTATTTTGACCCGCCTGAGGGGGCAACGGCGCTATTCTAATTTCTGGGGTGGCCCGATTCTCACCCGTGGCCAAACCCAAGTCTTCGGCCCAAAATATTCAAAAAGACAAAATATGGCAAACTAAGCGAATTTCATTCATATATGGCGAAAATTCGCCGATTACATATTACAAACTTAAAATAAAAACATAATAAAAGAAACTTCGCGAAAATTCATATATGGCGGCGACGCAGGGCGGCGCTCGTTAATGCGCAGCGTGCCGCTGCGCGTTGGAACACGCCGCCCGGAGTTCAGGATGGACGGCGTGACAGAGGGAGGCGCAGAGGGAGGCGCCGAGCGCGCGCCGGAGGAGGAAGAGGAGGAGGTGGAGCCTCCCATCCGCCGCGGCAGCCACGACGACCTGCGCGGCGGAATGGTGAGCTGGAGCTCGTTGCCGGCGGCGATGTAGTCGAGGACGAACTCGAGCGTCCGCCCTTCGCCGCCCCACCACCGCTTTCGGCCCTTGGAGTTGCAGCGGCCCTCCACCGGGCCGTTGCGGCCTGTGTCGGCGAGCTCCTGCTCGTGGCGCCACTTGAAGTATTGCGTCCAGAACGCCTCGTTGCCCGGCTGCCAGCGCGGATCCGCCGCCTGCGCTGGAGTCAGGCCGGCGATCACCTCCTCGATCGCGTGCTCCCGTTCCGCCCCTTCTGGCGGCGGAGGCACGGGCACGCCGCCCGCGCTCAGATGCCACGATCCCTGGCCGCCGAGGCGCCAGGGACGCGCATATCAGGCGGCGTGGGGTAGCTCGCCTCGTACAACATGCGCGCCTCGTCCTTGCGGAGGTGGCGGCGGCCGAAGCCGTTTGCGGCAGCGTCATCGCCGGGGAATCGCTCGGCCATCGCGAAGAACTGGGCGAGAGAGTGAGAGAGAGGAGAGCTCGAGGGAGGCGAGTGCGAGAGGGAAGAAGACGGCGAGAGAATGGTGTGGCTTGATGACGTGCAACACACGTTCGTTAGGATACCCCAAGAGGAAGGTATGATGTAGTCCAGCAGCAAGTTTTCCCTCAGTACGAAACCAAGGTTATCGAACCAGTAGGAGCAGTAGCACTTCAGAAGGTTGTCAGTGGCGGAATGTAATGCGGCGCAACACCAGGGAATCCGGCGCTGACGTGGAACCTGCACACAACACAATCAAACTATTTGCCCCAACGAAACAGTGAGGTTGTCAATCTCACCGGCTTGCTGAAAACAAAGGATTAAACGTATGGTGTGGAAAACAGTATTTAATTGCAGAAAGTAAAAGAAACAATGATTGCAGTTGGTGGTTTTATCAGTGTAAAAGAATGGACCGGGGTCCACAGTTCACTAGTGGTGTCTCTCCATAAAGATAAACGACATGTTGGGTAAACAAATTACAGCTGGGCAATTGATAAAATATTGAGCGCATGACAATGCATACATATATGACAAGATGGCTACCATGATATTTAATTGGGCATTACGACAAAATACATAGACCGTTATCCAACCGCATCTATGACTAATAATCCACCTTCAGGTTGACATCCGTGTTCCCCGTCGGTATTAAGTTGCAAGCAACGGATAATCGCATTAAGCAATGTGCGTAAAGTAAACAAGTACATATGACCGTGGACATAGCATTGTTATGTTACCCCTAGTAGCAACAGCACATCCACAACCTTAGGCGTTGCTGTCACTCGCCCAGATTACTGGAGACTGAACCCACTATCTAGCATAAATACTCCTCTTGGAGTTACAAGCATCTACTTGGCCAAAGCATCTACTAGTAACGGAAAGCATGCAAGATCATAAATAACATGTATCATAGATTAATAATCAACTTGATCATAGTATTCAATATTCATCGGATCCCAGCAAACACAACATGTAGCATTACAATAAGATGATCTTGATCATGTTAGGCAGCTCACAAGATCTAAACATGATGGCACAAAGTGGAGAGACAACCATCTAGCTACTGCTATGGACCCGTAGTCCAAGGATGAACTACTCACGCATCACTCCGGAGGCAGGCATGGTGATGTAGAGCCCTCCGGTGATGATTCCCCTCTCCGGCAGAGTGCCGGGAAGAGGTTCTGGACCCTCCCGAGCTAGGGTTGACGACGGCGGCGCCTCTGGAACTTTTCGTGGAATATGACTCGGGTATCTAGGGTTTTTGCATCGGGGGAATAAGTAGGCGAAAGGGCGGCGGCTGGAGAGCCCCGAGGGGCCCACACCACCCTAGGGCGCGGCCCACCCTGGCCGCGCCGAGGGCGTGTGGGGCCCCCTGGCTCTCTCGTCTCTCCTTTGGACTCCATGTGTGTCTGATAAAATAGGGACCTCCGTAAATTTTCGTCCAATTCCGAGAATATTTCCAGACTAGCTTTTCTGGAATACAAAAACAGCAGAAAACAGGAACTGGCACTGTGGCATCTTGTTAATAGGTTAGTCCCAAAAAATGTATAAAAGTGACATAAAGTGGATGCAAAACATGTAACAATTGGTATAATATCAACATGGAACATCAAAAATTATAGATACGTTTGAGACGTATCAGCATCCCCAAGCTTAGTTCCTGCTCGTCCTCGAGTAGGTAAACGATAAAACAATATAATTTTTGAGGTGACATGCTACCATCATAATCTTGATCATATAATATTGTAAGGCACATGTAAATGAATGAAGTGATCCAAGTCAATGGTCTATAGTTTGCTATCAAATAGATAATGAGTAAACAATGAATCACACAAGCTAAACTTTTCATGAATAGTACTTTGGAGACAATGCATCCACAGGTTCACATAAGAGTTAACTCATAAAGCAATAGATTCTAACAAAAGGTATTTAACCAACACAAAGGAAGATTTAAGTTTCAGCATTTGCTTCAACTTTCAACATATTTATCTCATGGATATTGTCAACACAAAGCAATATAATAAGTCCAATATGTAGCATATAACAAATGTTGTATCAAAGTTGACACTAGTGTTTGCTTGTGGAAGATAGAAAGAATAGGAAAACTGACTCAACATAAAAGTAAAAGAAAGGCCCTTCGCAGAGGGAAGCAGGGATTAAATCATGTGCTAGAGCTTTTTAGTTTTTGAAATCATATAGAGAGTAAAAATTAAGTTTTGAGAGGTGTTTGTTAATTGTCAACGAATGGCAGCGGATGAAAACAGTATTCTCCCTATCAAACAGACTTTTAAGAGCGGCTCCCATGAAGGACGTTATTTCTACCAGCAAGGCAGATCATCCCTCTTTCTCTTTTGTTTACACATGCAGATGTTTCACTGAGTATTCAGTTGACAAAATGTGAAGAGAATTAAGCGGTTAAAGTTGTAATTAATTGGGACTGGGCACCCCGTTGCCAGCTCTTTTTGCAAAATTAATAGATAAGCGGATGTATATGCCGCTAGTCTGGTGGTAAAGTCTGTTTGACAAGTGAATAAAGAATAACCCACTACTTCCTCATGAGCTAGTAAACATTGACACAAAAAGGAATAATAACAGTTTTGAATAATTTAAAGGTAGCACATGAAAAATTTACTTGGAGTGGCAAGGAAATACCACATATAGGTAGTTATGGTGGACACAAATGGCATGGATTTTGGCTCAAGGATTTGGATGCACGAGAAGCATTCCCTCTCAGTACAGAGTTTAGGCTAGCAAGGTTATGTAAGCAAACAAGAATATCAACCAGTACACCAAGTTTTATATGACCAACATATTGCAAACATTATAAGACTTCACACCGTCTTCCTTGTTAACCAAACCCTTTTATTAGAAAATATCTAGACCTTAGAGATACCACTCATGCAAACCAAATTTCAACAAGCTTTACGGTAGTTCTTCACTAATGGGCTTAACTTACATGATGCAAAAGTTTAATCATGATCTACTTGTTAACTCAAAACAATTGACAAGTATCAAATTATCCAAATTAGTGATCTACAAGAATATGCAAGTCTTTTCCATTATACCATTTACCACATGCAACATTTTCTGTTCCAACCAAACACCAATCAATTTATTTCAATAACTCTCCAAACAAGTATAAGTGAAGCAAGAGAGTACTTTCTTTAAAAGAACTAATAGCTCTGACAAGAGATACATGAAAACAAGAGCTAAAAGCTGAACAGCGCTAGATATGAATACTCAACAAATATAAGTGAAGAATAGGAGTATTCTCATGAAAAAGCGGAGCGTGTCTCTCTCCCAATCAAGAATGCTAGGATCCAATCAAGTTGATTACAAAATGAAAATAAAAATACTGAAAATAAAAGCACACAGACGCTCCAAGAACAGCACATATGATGTGAAAGAATAAAAATATAGTTTCACTAGAGATGACCTGATAATTTTGACGATGAAGAAGCCCAAGCTTAGACGCTTGAGTCTTCTTGAAATATGCTGGGGAGATCCATGGGAGCCTCCCCAAGCTTAAGCTCTTCACTCTTCTTGATCCTATTATATCACTCTTCTCTCTTGACCCTTGAAAACTTCCTTCACACCAAACTCAAAGTAAATCTCATTAGAGGGTTAGTGCATAATCAAAAACTCACATGTTCTGTAAGACGCAATATGACTTGTTACTTTAAACATTAGCTACTGCCACTGATGTTATGTGAAGCTCTTCCACCCAAAAAAGAATTTCACTCAACACTAGTAAAAGAGAGAATGCAAAATAAAAGACATAATCTGTCTAAAACAGAACAGTCCGCAAAGACGAATTTTTTCGAGGCACTTACGACGCTCAGATCGAAAAACTTTGAACTAACAAAAGATGCAGACATACATAAAGATTACGCACAAAAATTTCAGATTTAAATCACATTCTGGTGATTTTAGAGAATTAATACGGTGAACAGCAGAAATCTGTTTCTGCGCAGCAATCAAAATTTAGCATCATCTTATCATTAGAGACTACTCTTGGCACAACAATGCGAAAAAGTAAAGATACAAAGGAGTTGCTACAGAAGTAAACAACCTCCTTGACTCAATAAAAGAAAAATTGCAGAAATAAAAATAATGGGTTGCCTCCCATAAGCGCTTTTTTTAACGCCTTTTAGCTAGGCACAAAGCATGCATCAAGTATCACCAAAGACATTGAAATCTCCCAACCTTTCAGTGGGATCATCCTTTTAATTGGGAAAAAGAACCTTTGATTAATAGGAGTATTGAATTTCATAAACCCATACTTTGCATTAATAAATCCTCCATTGCTTTTTAAAAAGGACCTTCCAGGACAATATTATTAGGTGATTTTGCAAGAATCATAAAATTCACAGGGACGGTCTTATTTTGAATAGTAATCTTAACATCATTAATAATCCCTATACTCTTTGCAATTGTCCCATCCGCATGAAAATGAAAAACAGGGTAATTAACCATATTATCATAATTCAGTAAATCATAAACCATTTTTTGCATGATGGACATTGTAGAACCAAGATCACAATAGGCACGGAATTTCTCACTACCAATACTAATCTCAATGAATGGTTCCCAATCATTTTTTAACTCAACTAGAGGTTGTTCCTTAAGGTTGTGGCTCAAGGTTAATTCATCAAGCGTCTTCTCTATATTCTCTAGCTTAGTGATCATCTGAAAGGATAAGGATGTCGCCTAGAGGGGGGGTGAATAGGCGATTAAAACTTTTCCGGTTTAGGCTTGATAATTGTTGAATAAAATTAGGTGTTTAAATTAACAAGCCAACAACCTAAATAAACTAGGCTCACCTATGTGCACCAAAAACTTATGCTAAGCAAGACAACCAACAAGGTGATAGCAAGATAGAATACTTCAAGCACGAAGGCTATCACAATCTAAAGTGCATAAGTAAAGAGCTCGGGTATAGAAATAACCGAGGCACGCGGAGCCGAGGATGTATTCCCGAGTTCGTCCTTTTTAGGTGAGTACGTCTCGTTGGAGAGGTGTGAACCAACACAATGGTTCAACAACCACAAAGGTTTCACCTTCTTCTCCGATGAACCGCACCACAAAGGATTGGTTCACCTTCCACTATCGGAATCCTTCGAGGCGGAATCCGGAGCCTTTCAACAACAACCCGGGGCACAACCCACAATTGGATTGGGGGCTCCCGAACGGCTACAAGTGACCACAAAAGGTCTCAACCACCACAATGGCGTCTAGGGTCCAATGACCGAAGAGTAACAAGCTCACAAACTTTCAACTTCCACGAATCCTCGTGGAGAGCACAAACCGATGCAACAAAGCAAAGGCAAGAGCACAAGTGCTCAAATCCTTCACTCTCAAATTCCACCAAAAGCAACTAATTCTTATGGGGGGAGAAGAGAGGAAGAACAAATAAGAGAACCACACAAGAACTCCAAGATCAAGATCTACTAGGTTCCCCTCACTTAGAGGAGGAATGGATTGGTGGAAATATCGATCTAGATCTCCTCTCACTTTCCCTCAAAGATATGCAAGAATTATGGGAGAGATTGAGAGGTAGGCAAGCTTTTCCAAATGTCAACAATGGAGGAGAAAGAGGGGAAAAACAAGCTCAAGTCGTGTTCTAACCGTTGGGGAAGAAGGCCCCTTAAATAGGTTCTCCAAATCTAACCGTTATGCCCAGAAAATGGGAGCCCGGCCTGGGAGCTGGTTTGGCCGGCCTAGAAACCGGCCGCCCACCCGACCCGGCCGGTCTGGGAGCCGGTCTGGCCAGCCTGGGGTCTGGCCAGACAGACAGGACTGATAAAACTGCAATATCTTTTTCATCCGGACTCCGATTTCGATGATCTTGGGCTTGTTGGAATCGCAACGAAGGGCTTTCCAAGATTATGCAGAGTAACATCATAGTCCAACAATGGAGGATAAAACCAAATGGGGGAAGGTTAGACCTCTCGATAAAAGAACAACCGATAAAATCTCCAAACCAAAACCGCAATATGTTTCTCATCTGGACTCCGTTTTCTATGATCTTGGGCTTGTTAGAAGATACTCACAAGCTATACAAGATTATGCATATACACATCATAGTCCATCATGTGAGGAGGATAACACAAGAGGAGAGTTTGACCTCTCTACAAGAGACGAATCGGTAAAACCTCCAACATCATAAACACCACAAGATATTCAAATGAAATCCGTTTTTGATGAACTAGAGCTTGGTATAGAGATGAACACAAGCTCTAAATTCTCACATGGATAAAAGCCAAATAAGAACCAAGAAAGATGATATGCCAAATATGCAAAGGTTTGAGCTCTCCACAAAGATGCGATCAAGTTACTCACTTGAGAGCCCCTCTTGATAGTACGCCGTCTATCCTATAACCCGGTCTCCCAATAACACTATGAGACCGGTAAAATAGAAAACCTATCAAGATCGTACCTTTGCCTTGCGCATTCCACTTGAGCTCGATGATGACGATCTTGACTCTCTCAAGTTGTAACACCTTTCTTGATTGTGCTTGCTAGCACATGCTTGATGAAGACTTCTCCAAATACTCCCCCATACACCATGATGGGAGAACCTTGCTAAGCTCCATCTTCATGAATCCACTTGCACTTCATCTTCTTATCTTGATATATATGATGGCTTGGAGATAACATGAAAGTTCACTCAATCTATTTTCCAAGCCATGCTTGCAATAAGCTCAACTCTTCACATGACCATTCTTCATATAAACCCTTGGATAAAACCTTGGTCATCATGTAATCTTCTAGAGTCCAACACATGAACTCTAATCTTTTCCTATGGACAAGATCTATAAGAATATCTCAATCCAAACATTAGTCCATAAGGATTGTCATTAATTACCAAAACCACACATGGGGCAACACATGCACTTTCATCATCCCACTTTCATCTATCATGGGAAAAATTGATAATCCATTCAAAATTTTATAAGCTTTTGTTGCATCATATTCAGAGAAAGTTTCACCTACCATGGTATCTAGAGCATTCTGATAAAGAGAAAATAAACCATAGTAGAAAAAATTTATAAGGACTCCCAAGTCCATCTTGTATTGCACTTTCTTATGCAATTCTAGCATTCTCCCCCAGGCCTTTTTAAATGTTTCTCCACTTTTCTGTTTAAACGTAATAACCTCTCCTACAGGTGGTACGATGTAAAAAGGAGTAGGGCCAGACATGATAACTAACAGGAAACAAAACCGAAAATAATCTAAATGCAAGTAACTAATTTTTTTGTGGTTTTGATAATTAAAAGCAAACAAGATAAAATAAAATAAACTAAGCAAGACAAAAACAAAGTAAAGAGATTGGAAGCGTGAAACTCCCCTTGCAGAAGTCTGCTGACTCCCCGGCAACGGCGCCAGAAAAAGAGCTTGGTGACGTGCAACACACGTTCGTTGGGAGACCCCAAGAGGAAAGTATGATGTAGTCCAGCAGCAAGTTTTCCCTCAGTACGAAACCAAGGTTATCGAACCACTAGGAGCAGTAGCACTTCAGAAGGTTGTCAGTGGCGGAATGTAATGCGGCGCAACACCAGGGAATCCGGCGCTGACGTGGAACCTGCACACAAACACAATCAAACTACTTTGCCCCAACGAAACGGTGAGGTTGTCAATCTCACCGGCTTGCCGAAAACAAAGGATTAAACGTATGGTGTGGAAAACAGTATTTAATTGCAGAAAGTAAAAGAGAACAATGATTGCAGTTGGTGGTTTAATCAGTGTAAAAGAATGGACCGGGGTCCACAGTTCACTAGTGGTGTCTCTCCATAAAAATAAACGACATGTTGGATAAACAAATTACAGATGGGCAATTGATAAAATATTGAGCGCATGACAATGCATACATATATGACAAGATGGCTACCATGATATTTAATTGGGCATTACGGCAAAATACATAGACCGTTATCCAACCGCATCTATGACTAATAATCCACCTTCAGGTTGACTTCCGTGTTCCCCGTCGATATTAAGTTGCAAGCAACGGATAATCGCATTAAGCAATGTGCGTAAAGTAAATAAGTACATATGACCGTGGACATAACATTGTTATGTTACCCCTAGTAGCAACAGCACATCCACAACCTTAGGCGTTGCTGTCACTCGCCCAGATTACTGGAGACTGAACCCACTATCTAGCATAAATACTCCCTCTTGGAGTTACAAACATCTACTTGGTCAAAGCATCTACTAGTAACGGAAAGCATGCAAGATCATAAATAACATGTATCATAGATTAATAATCAACTTGATCATATTATTTAATATTCATCGGATCCCAGCAAACACAACATGTAGCATTACAATAAGATGATCTTGATCATGTTAGTCAGCTCACAAGATCTAAACATGATGGCACAAAGTGGAGAGACAACCATCTAGCTACTGCTATGGACCCATAGTCCAAGGATGAACTACTCACACATCACTCCGGAGGCAGGCATGGTGATGTAGAGCCCTCCGGTGATGATTCCCCTCTCCGGCAGCGTGCCGGGAAGAGGTTCTGGACCCTCCCGAGCTAGGGTTGACGACGGTGGCGCCTCTGAAACTTTTCGTGGAATATGACTCGGGTATCTAGGGTTTTTTGCGTCGGGGGGAATAAGTAGGCGAAAGGGCGGCGGCTGGAGAGCCCCGAGGGGCCCACACCACCCCAGGGCGCGACCCCACCTCTGGCCGCGCCGAGGGGGCGTGTGGGGCCTCCCTGGCTCTTCTCCGTCTCACCTTTGGACTCCATGTGTGTCTTGATAAAATAGGATCTCCGTAAGTTTTCTTCCAATTCCGAGAATATTTCCAGACTATCTTTTCTAGAATACAAAAACAGCAGAAAACAGGAACTGACACTGTGCCATCTTGTTAATAGGTTAGTCCCAAAAAATATATAAAAGTGACATAAAGTGGATGCAAAACATGTAACAATTGGTATAATATCAACATGGAACATCAAAAATTATTGATACATTTGAGACGTATCATGGCTGTGCACGGCGAGGAGAGGGGATTTTATAGCGCGTTTGGAAGGCCAGCCGGAGCGGCGGTGGCGCACGATTACTTTGCCGCGTGCCCCGCGATTGGACGGCTCGGCCACGACCGCTCACTGGGCGCTGGCCACGCCATTACTCCGACAGCCTTTGACCGGCGCGGGAGCCGAGAGGATGAGGCCGCGCGCTCATGGGCGGTTCTGTTTCCGCGCCAATTCGCCCTGGTCGCTGACAGTGCTGGCCCGCCTGTTTTGCGCGCCATTTCTACCCCCAGGCGCAACCCAATGTGCTGGGTTCCATCTGGGTGCGCCGGCGCCAAAACGGCGCAAAGCGGCGCTATTTGGGCTCCTAGGGGGTTGAGTGGGAGAAAACGACGCTATTTGGGCCAAAACGGGGCTATTTCGCGGGCTGGGGGCGCTGGGGGGAGGGGGGGGGGGGGGGGGGGTGTTGCGAACCAGGAACTCAACCGTAAAGCCGAGGCAACCTCACCTGCCTCGAGCGATCCATGGCCAGCCCATAAAACGTTCGCGGACCAAAAGATAACAAATCCTTTGAGTAGGTTCCAGAATGTTAAGTGTATTTTATTTTGGATGCGAAAACCAGTTCCCTTAAGGCGTAGATTTCAAAGCGTTATAATATACCAAAAGTATATTGTCATATCTAAATTAGGTGGTGGGTTTAAAATATGATTATCTTATCAATCGTCGTACATGTTCTAACGCATGTGTAGAGTACAATTAGCACGAGATTTCGGAATTCTGAACCTTCCAACAAAACGCAGCTGCTCTGAGCGACATTTGTAAGAATCAACCACGAGCTATATCCAGAACTCGACACTTTGTAAGAGCGAGCATGGCGGTCCATGATCCCAAGGTAGCAGGGCTCGTTGTACTCGTACTTGAGACGGAACGTGGTCTGGCGAAGCAGGCACTCTTCTCCGTCACCAAGGCACCCCTTCTCGGCGCCTCCCTCGGGCCGTAGGCGCTCGAAGAGGCAGTACTCGCCGCGTTCGCCCATGTACACGAGCTTGAAGTCGATGCGCCTCCGGTCAGGGTCATCCAGGAGAATCTTCTCCATGCTGACCACACAGTACTCCGCCTCCGGCGGGTAGTCGTGGTACTCGCACGATGGAATGTCGCACGCACAGAGGTTCCCGGTGGTTCTTTCACCTTCTTCGTCCACCTCCAGCCCGACCCACTTGTTCAGCTGGCGGTCGTAGTGGGCGTGGCCTTTGAATGGCAGATCCCAGCCGCAGCTCGTCCAGTTGCACCCTACTCTTGTCGTGTCATAGGCGAATGTGTCGACGCCGTAGCCATACCCGGCACCGTGCGGCAGCTCGTAAGACACGGGTGCGGACACGTAGATGGTGCATCCCCGCGGGTGTACCGCCTGCGCCTTGATCTCCTTGGGATCGAACGGGAGCTGCTCGGACCAAGATCTAGCCTTGCCGCCGTAGGTCCAGCGGCACCGCAACGAACCGGAGCTGTAATACCAACCCCAGTCGTCGACGCCGTCTTTCGATGTGGTCATGACGTGGAAGCTGTCAACCGATCTTGTGTACGAGTCCAGCACGTACAGCCTATTCTCGACGGGCACGGCCACGACGTAGCCATACTGCAGGGTGTTTGTGGGATGAGTGGAGATGGACAGCGCCGCCGTCTTGACGTCGTAGAGGATGGTGACGATGCCATAGTCGTCCGAGTGGGCCAGGTCCCGGTAGGGTAAGCAACCCGTGGCGACGATGCAGCTGCCCGCCGCGGCGAACTGCGTGGACTCATACTGGAAATCCAGGCGGGTGAGCGCGGGATGGGGGAGGCGCGGCGGGTCCGTCTTAGAGTTAGAGCTGGCGTCAATGGCCGATCTCAGCGTCCAGCTTGTAGACGCCGTAGTCCTCCTTGTGGTCGTCCAGTACGAGGTACAGATGCCGCTTCGTCGCCGCAGTCGGCTGGTGGGGATCCCCGTTCGTGGCATCCGAGAAGCGTCTCCGTGAGGCAGCTATCAGGTTCCTTCCGGGAACCGCGGTGTGGGTAGCGTCGTGGCAGCGGACAGGTTGGAGACGGGGAGTGAGAGTGACGAGGGTGTTGGGTCGACGGAGGAACGAGCGAAACGCCCACATCGTGTTTCAAGATCTAGTAGCTAGGAAGACGAAGATTTGGATGACGCACGCTACACACTAGGGCAACGGGTACACGCCGGCGGCCGGCGTGAAATCAGCTCAGCCGATTTGCGTGCGTCAAATTCGATATTCAGATTTTAAAAAACGGCCTGAGCTTCCTTGGGCCGCACTAGCCGCTCAGCCCGGCCCTAGTCGTCACCTGGGCCGCTTTGCGTGCGCAAGGGAGCGACAGCCGACAGGTGAATGCACGCGGCTGTCAGCGCTACATCGACAGGCATTTCGCTTCTTGCACAGCAATCTTAATCTCAATCTAGTGTCAATTCGTTGGGATTGAGGGAGGCACTTTTTTTTCGGAACACTCAGTACAACGCAGATGCTCACATACACGCGCATACACTCACCCTTATGAACGCACGCACGCACACCCTACCCCTATGAGCACCTCCGAGAGACTGAGCCGGCGGATCAGGTCTTGAGATTGACGAAGTCACCACGGGTGTCTCGCTGTCGACGGAAACGTCGCCTCCCACTGAAGAATATTCCGCCTAAATGAGAAACACCAGTGTTAAACCTGGGGTTTGAACTCTGATGGGCTGGGGGTACAACCACCCTGCTAACCATCTTGCCACAGGATATGTTCTACCGTATCCGGCAATATAACTGTATCATATTTTGGTAAATCGTTTATAGTTAAGATTGTCAGATTCCTTGTGATCCGCAAAAAAGAAAAGATTCGTTGGGATCTTTACCGATTACCTGTAATCTGTAGCTTGTACCGTGCAGCTAATGAGGTAATATAAGGCATAACTTGCACACAAGACACAAAACAGGCAGAGCATGGGTAGTGATCTCACCATTTTCCAAAAATTCGAAAATCATATTTAAAATTTAAAAAACCTGGAAAGAAAATCACGCATGTTCTGAATGAAATATACTACAACAATGTAAAATCTTTAGTAGTATGGGCTACACAGAAATAACAAATGTACATATATGCGTACAGCGTGTAATATATAGTTTCAAATTTCCAGTTTTTTGTCATTTTTGTCTAGCTCATACTATAAAATATTTTGCATTGATATTTTACACGCTTATAGTATATTTCATTAATAACATGCGAGTTTTTTTCAGATTTTTTTAATTCATAAATATGATTTTCAAATTTTTTAAATCGACAGAAGCACGGACGCGGACTTGCAGCTCCCGAGCACCAGTGAGCTCGTTTTTTGAATTTTTTGAAAAACGCACTTTTTTGCTTCCAAAAATTCTGAAAAAAATCACACCAACACACATACATATCCCGCAGGTACGCCAGAAATTTCGTAAAGAAATTCATTATATTTTGGGCTAGGCAAAAAAGTGAAAATTCTGACAGATTTTACACACTTTACACACTTTTTACTGACTGGAATTTTGTTATTTTTATACAGCTCGGAATACGACGTTTTTTGCACCATAAATTGGCACGCACGTAAGAAACATGCATATGTATCATGGGAATTTTTTTCGGATTTTTTTGAAACATATTTTTAAAAATTTCAAATTTTCAAAATATCAAGAGCACTGGTGCTCGGGAGCTGCTGCCGATTTCCCCAGAAGCACTGGTGTTTCGGGAGGCAAAAGCACTTTCCGCAAATAAAAAGGTACTTATTTCAGTACTCCTCCTCAGTTTTTACGGCCGAGAGCACGGGTATTTATTTCTTCTGGTTGGAGTTGGACGGGAGAAGCTGCTAGGCGCTGCAGTTCCGCACAGTGCACGTGAATTTCAGAAGTCTGTCATATTGAGCCAAACTCGCACGCTTGCTCTGCAGATTAGACCAGAGCCTGAATTGAAGAAGTACCTGCTGGCAGGATCAACCCATGCATGAGCTCCACGACCCCATTTGGTTCCAGCGATGCAGCATTGCCACTGTGCTAGCTAGTTCGGTGGACAACGTTTGTCCTACAGCTACAAGCGATGTCTGGTGAAAATATGTTGCATTCGAGTTCTAAACAACTTCAACATGTTCGGTGGACAAATTTTCGCACTTTGGTAAATATGCACCTGTGTGTAATTTATGAGATGGCGTTCCTGTCAGATCATGGAGCCATGGAGGCCAGCCATAACTTCATCCGCTTGCTGGACAGGCTACTGGCAACTTACGGAGTATTTTTTTTTTTGGCCTTTTGGGTTTATGTTATCATATTGATTAAATTTTTGTAGAGCGTGTACCGCTTTGTTGCATTGGAGTTCTAAACAACTTCAACATTGCACCGACAGGAAAGCCAGGAAATCAACAATTTTCTTTGCCTGTTCCACATTGCCCGCTAATGTGACATTTTGTGCATTGTACAGGACATACTTAATAAAGAGTGGTGTATACTGTGATCGAAATGTCACATTGGTGATGATGTTATCCTTTGGCGACACCGTACAAAAAAAGTCTAACCTTGTGTTGGTATTACCGTATTAAGAGGTTCGAGGTCTATAGTACGACCTCAGTAATTTGACAATAATCAACCAGAACAATCTTAGTGTTTATCAACGTCATTATTTTATCTACATTCACATACATTATAGTTATGTACAAAGATGAGAATTCGGTCGAGAAAAATCAATGTGTTGCATGTTCTGATTGGGATCGTGGAGCAAAGGGGGTAAGGCATTCCAAATATCTTTTTACAGTCTTGTTTTCTAAGCCAAGCGCATAACAAATAAATGTGTGTGTGTGGGGGGGGGGGGGGGGGGGTCCTTTTGTGTAAACAAAATGCAGAGAAGATAGGCTTTTGTGTTACATTTGATAACATGTATTGTTTGGATTTTCCGTTTAGTGGCATGATGTGTTTCATTGACATATGCATTGTCTAGTTTCTAAAGATCTACCATAATCAAACAAAATATCACCATGTGAGATATCACTATAGGAAAAGGTCCAATAGAGGAATAACACTTCAAATCCAGTATTACTCTGTCTAAATTCTAAAAACTAGATTGTCTTGATTATTTTGACAAAGTGAATTATCTCCAATGGATATCAATTTCTTTCGTCTAAAAGTGTGCAATTATAGCCTTGAAAAGAACAATAAAAAAAATTCCCTTTAAAGAATAGTCCATTTATATTGTATTTTTACTGTATCCTCCAAAAAAGGTTTTTACCCTGCTTAACGTTAGATTATTTTTTGAGCCTACGCAATGCCTTTGATTGATTAAGTTGAAAAAGAGTTGGGCAATTCAAAATTTGAAGCACATATTTGACATTTGAATGAACAAGAGATATCCATATGTATAGTAGGACCTGAATGAACGGAGATGTAAACGAAAAGCATAGCAAGTCCTTGACGCCAATGTCACTCACGGGCCAGCCAACAACATGCTCATCGGAGCCGACAAACTTGCTACACTCCGCTTGAATAAAACCACACCTCTTTTGAAGTGACAATTCACCCCGGTCACTCTCAAATTTATTTCGCTCGAATATCCTATGCTCATAGAAGTATTCATGGACCCTTTTCCAAAATGCGTGTACTTTTTGCTCGGCCCCATTCTTCCATTTTCCCAACTTCCATCCACGCCTCGCAAAGTATCTTGTTCTCAATCTCGGAGTATGATGCGATCCTCACGCTTTGCCGCCTCTTTTGGGCCCGGTCTAGTTGACTTCGCTCGTCAGCGAACAATTGCTCATCCCAGATGTAGACGCCCTCTTGGTTTGCGTCTCTTGGACATCATCATGCTCAGTCCCTAGGCCATGATCATTGAAAATGTCCGCCAAGAAACCCTCCCCACCATTCCCACCATCGTAAATGTTCCTCATAGTACCTCAGGTCATCCGGCGTCGGACTTGTGATTTCGTCGAGCAGGTTGTGCGAGTTGGGAAGGTTGGTCGAAGGGATGACCCGCGACTGCTTTCTTTGCATCACGTGCGAGTCGCCGACGAAAGGGACCGCATTGAGATCTAGCGGAGGCATGGCCAAGACAACGATCATCACGGAATAGCCCATTTCCGACAAGATCAAAGCGGGACTCTCCTACTGGGTCGGGGCAGTGTCTGGACAGATAGCAATACGGCTGCGACGACGATGCTGACATGGCGAGGGACGGGGGATTTCTGGGCGGTCGGGCCGCCAAGAGATTGAGCTAGCCGCCGCCGCGACAGCCATGACCAGTAAAGGCTCATCGACGAGCCCTAGCATGAGGACTAGAGCTTGCGTGGCTTTGGCGGCGATGGCTTCCTGATACGTCCAAAACGTATCTATAATTTTTGATGTTCCATGCTTGTTTTATATCAAATGCCACATGTTTATCCAAAAATTTATATCATTTTATGACATTTATTGGACTAACCTATTAACCTAGTGCCCAGTGCCAGTTTCTATCTGTTTTGTCTGTTTATTGCAGAAAAGGCCAAAAAATGAAAGTGCTCGGAATTAGACGAAAATTTACCTGAATTATTTTCAGCACAAATAAGCCACGAAGCCAGAAGACCACCTGTAGGCGGGCCTCATAGTCACCACGCGGCCTAGGGGCGCGGCCCAGGCCTCCCCCGCGCCGTGGGCCCGCCTGGTCCACCTCTCCACCGCCTCGTGCCGCCTCTTCGCCTATAAAATCACTCGTGACCTAAAAATGCCAGAACAACGAAGACTTTTCCCAGATACGACTCCGAGCTCCGCCGCCACCAAAAACCCTAATTCGGGGGCAGAAGTCTCTGTTCCGGGACCTTGCCGGGATGGGGAAGTGCCCCCGGAGCCATCTTCATCGCCATTGCTGCTTCCCATGATGAGGAGGGAGTAGTTCTTCATCGAGGCTGAGGGCTCTACCGGTAGCTATGTGGTTTATCTCCTCTCCCATGGTGTGATCTTTATGTGATCATGAGCATTGTAATATAGTTGAATTCATAGATATTTCCCCTTCATTATGTTATGGATATGCTACTCAATTGGTCGTATCATTATAATTTTCGGAGTTACCTTTGTCCCACGGTGCGAAGAGGACAGTGCGCGTGCCGTGTGACTCTAGGGATAATAGATTAGAGGGATATTTACCATGAGTTGTTCTTTGTGTTGGATGTCACTATAAAATTGTGGTGTTTGTTTAGTACTACTTGGGGTGCTCTTGATGACAGTGTGGGGTGCCCTAGGTTGGGAATGACGGACTTTAAGGTGTGCTTCTGTAGCCCTACGCGGTCGTCTTGGTGTTCTATGATATTGTGATGTTTGTTTATTCAGACTTTAAGGTGTGCTTCTGTAGCCCTACGCAGTACATTGATATTTATATCCAACATGAGAATAGTTCAGAGTAGTATCTAAGTTGCATATTGAACAGGAAGTATTTACATATGTTCAATTATATTATTATTGTTGAGAGTGACCACTAGTGAAAGTATGATCCCTAGGCCTTGTTTCCAAGCATCGAAACACCGTTTACTCTCAGTTCTGTTGCATGTTCGCTCGCTGCCACTTTTACTACAGATTGTGATGATCACTTGTAATCATCCATATCACTTGTATTTCACTATCTCTTCGCCGAACTAGTGTACCTATACACCTGACAAGTGTATTGGGTGCGTTGGGGACACAAGAGACTTCTTGTATCTTAATTGCAGGGTTGCTTGAGAAGGATATCTTTGAACTCTACCTCCCTGAGTTCGATAAACCTTGGGTTACTCACTTAAGGAAAATTTGCTGCTGTGCTACAAATCTCTATACTTGGCGGCCCAACACTGTCTACAAGAATAGAAGCGTGTGTATACATCACCTCTGTATCCGCAGCGGCGGCCAGTGCTTGAGCAGCTTTGGCGGTGGCGGTCTCTTCGACCTTGTACTTCACCTTCATCTTTCGGTTGCCACACTTCAAAGTCTCGGTCTCTCTCTGCTCCAAGGGAGCTCTTTTCTCGGCTTCACCACGGCGGGGACGCGGGTGTTTCATCGGCGGCCGCTACGGGTGGTACGATGCAGATGGAACTGAACTTTCGCTAGGGTAGGCCATGAGAGAGGAAAGTGTTGGAGTGAGAATTGTGTACCACAAGCAGGCGAGCCAGAAGAGGACACCACAGTCATCTCGCTTGTCTGCAACATACGCAAATCCGACTCAATTTTGATTTTGGGCCGAAAATTGATCCATGCGGATGGAAATACGGACATCAGTCCGTTTTCATCGCCGCGTTAAGCCGTGGTTTTATCCATGCGGATAGGAACGGACACGAACGGACCAAATGGGTCGGCGCGTTGGAGTTGCCCTATATGCTGGACGTAGCGCTCTATTGGTCCGGCCTATCAGGGTTCCTCTTTTTATCTTTTTCAACTTTTACAAAGTTTTTCTGTTTGCTCCTTTCTTTTATTTTCCAGTTTGTTCTGTTGGTCCGTGGAGCCGTGGAGCTGGAGTAGAGTAGGTTGAAACACGCAGCAATTGCTTAGTCTGACTTCCGAGCTATGGGCCATCTACTCCTGTTGCTCTCTGCACACTTGCTACCTACGGGCAGTCTCGTTCGCGTGCAGGTTGGATATAATCTACGACACCCGAGAAGTCATCTGTGCTCCCAAGCTACAGTGCTCCTTTTATTTCAAAAAAAGTCTAAAAAAATATTTACAATTTTCAAAATAAATTGAAGATAATTCTGGATGTAGTCCACAATGTAACCTACAAACGTGTAAAATCACAACACCGCGGAATTCTTTGTATTATGAGCTATACAAAAATAATAAAATCTTTAAAAAATCGAGATTTGAAACATTGTGCTAAAATATGTACATTTGTCTTTTAATGTAGCCCAAAATATAAAATATTTCTAATTAAAATTTTGAAAGTTTTTAGAATACATAATTAAGAATATCCAAGATTTTTTACACATTTTTTTTGAAACTTTAAAATATATTTTTTAATTTTTTTACACACTCCAGAGCGAGAAATCTCCACCGACCCGACACCAAGCTATAACCACAAGACAACGGAGAGTGTACGAGTCTTCTAATCAAAAGAAAAGAAGAATTCAATTCACATCTGCGACAGTCCTCACGAACTCTTCTAGTGTCCGTAGGAAGCAAACCCAAATTAGAAACCGAGGGAGCATGGTAGTTGATGACCAAGTTCAATCACGCAGGAGCACGTTGGGACGTACTAGGACAGTTAGGACGATGCTAAACATAACATGCATGAACACGAGCTGGAATTTCATAATAATGGACACATCCATTCCATAGCAAACATGCATCATTACAATTTTAGGTCGCTTCCACCACTACTTAAGCCCCCAAACAAGCGACACTAAGGCACTAAGCAAGCATCACCTTCCCCAGATTACCCATAGACAACATACAACGATCCTGGCTTCCACAAACACGAACTGACCTAGTAGCTTAGCTACGAGAACTAACCATGCATGGTACGGCGCTGATTAACAACTTAAAACGTAATACTAAAAGTACTTGCTAGCTGCAGCGATTGCCATGGCATGCAGCGATCAACCAGGCGACCCGTTGATGGCATCCGTCAAGCCGCCACAGCCGGGGTCTGGAAGAGAGGCACGTACTGATCATCGGCGTCGTAGGAGTGCGCGCGGTTCCAGACCCTGACGATCTCGACGGGGACGACGCTGCACCAAGAGCCACCGCTATACCAGACCCGGACCTGGTGCGGGATCTCTCTCGGGTGCTCGAGCTCTAGCACGACGTGGACGGTGGCGAGGTCGGGCGCCGCGAAGCAGGCTGGGTCGACCTCGCGCAGGAACCCGAGGCCGCCGCAGTTCCCCTCGATGTCCTTCTCCGTGCGCTGCTCCACCGGGTAGTGGCGCAGCGCGACGTGGGCCATGTAGTTGTGCTCGATGCGGAAGCAGTTGCTGGTCTCCCCCTCGCGCACGAGCCTCACGGTGGCGCCGTCGAGCTCGAACGGCTGCCGGCGCATGGCCGCCTCGCGGTCGTCGGGCGTGCGGAAACGCACCGTGGCGTCGGCGTCGTAGCAGGCCTTGAGGAGCTCGAAGTTCTGCGGCAGGTCGAGCGCGAGTGTGCGGAAGACGCGGCGGATGAAGGCGACAGGGTCGGCGCGGCAGGGCGCCGTGGCCGGGGTGATGTACGCGTACGCGAAGCGCTTCGCGAAGTACACCATCTCGGGAGCGGGCTCGGGCATGTAGACGGTCATGCGTTCCGGACGGGAGGTGCGCCTCGTCGTGGTTCTGCTGACCCGGTTCATACTTCGCCCCACCCTCGTCTTGCAGACCTCGTGACGGCCACTTTGGTGCGACGGCGTTGGTGGCTTCGGAATCGTTTTGGCGCATGGTGGTGGGCGGCTTGTCTGGTGGTGTCGAGGCCTTGTCCTCGCGGGGCTCCTGTGCTACGATCGTCTGGGACTGTGGACAGGGATTTCGGGAGAAATCCTTGTCGGTTCGTCCGACACCGACGCGGTGCCGCTCCGGGTGGCACCTTTCCTTCCTGAAGGGCGTCGTGACTACCCTTCATCTACTTTCCTCTGTACCGGCGGAAACCCTAGGACCAGTGTTGGTCCGGGCAGCAGCATGACTTTCCTTCTTAAAGGTGTTGCTTGGTACTCGTCGATTCGGTGCTAGGAGCGTGGTGGTACTTTGTCGGAGAGGGCGCAACGGTTCCGGGTCGCCGTCGTTTAGTCAATCCGTCTATGTCTCCTTTTGTTTTTCTTTTCTGTTGTTTGGGTGTATGTTTGCTGCCGCCCCAGTATGTCAAGACTGTTGGTTGTATCGGGTGGTTGCTATATTTATATAGCGAGGCTACGGCCTATTTCGTCAACAGGAAGGCGGGGTGACGAGGCGGACGGCTGTCGCGGCGGGGCGGACTGCGGAGGACTTGAACGAGTCACAGTAGGCCAGGGGTCGGAGGGGATCTCCAGCGCCGTCGCGCCCTTCGGCATCAGGGGTGCGGTGGTGTGGGCTGGCATCGTCTCGAGCTCTTTGACGGTGGAAGAAGCAGTGGAGTGGAAGCGTTGCGTCTGAGGTTGGGGACGAAGCAGATAGGGGAGTGCCCTTTTTAAGGGCACGCGGCATGGAAATAGTTTTTTTTTCTCTTTTTTGAGAATCTGAGCATAGAAATACTTTTTTGAGTAGATGGATCAGTACGAAGAGATTTGTACCTCGGCGTAAATGGAAATAAATGAATCACCTCGGAACTCGGAAGTTGACCACTGCGCGGGGTGAGACTCAAAGCAACATCCACGGTACAAACATCCACCAAAATGTTTATAGTAAGATTGGGATATTTTTGATCGGATATGTAGAAATATTTTGCATTATCATATTAGATCTTCGGAAAAGCTTTAAAAATCATATTTACGAGCTTTAAATTTCGGATGTAGCCAATGGAGTATTACACAAACGTGTAAAATATTAATTTCAAATACTTTATATTCTTACCTACACAAAAATGATAAACTAGGATCTAAGTATGCAAATTATTAAATCTCTAAATTAACGAGATTCTGTTATTTTTTTTGTAGTTACAGCTAATTTTGCATACTTGTAGGATATATCATTGGTCATTGGCTATGTCCCTATGTCCCAAAAAAACCATTTTTTTTTAAATAGGTAAATAAAATTTTGAATATTTTAAAGTGAAGAGAGCATTGGTGCTCGAGGGACAAAGACACTTTTTCGAATTATTACTCCTTTTAATAGTGGCAAATGTAGAGGAAGAGAAGAATTTGGTATGTTGATCAGCACAAAGTATTCACAAAAATAGCAGGCGGTCACAGTTTATGTTGCATCAGGATACAAATATGCGTTCTTATTAGAATTATTTCATATTTTAGTAAAAAACAATATCCTCTAGTTGAGGAGAACACGGTAAAGTCAAAATACAATAATTCTAACGTGTGTTGAGGTGGTTGAGTGTTGGCTTTTGTCGCTATGGCGACATGTCGTCGACTCGTGTTGGGGCGCGGCTTTGGGGCCGGCGTGGTGCATTTTGTTGTATGGTTTTCGTCATGGAAATCTTCAAGATCCAACATGGTGCAAGGACTTTACCTTGACCCATTGTTGGAAGGCAACAAAGATTTTCAAAAGAGGAAATAACTCATCGTGTCACCCCGAAGAGGTAGGGGCTCATCGGTCGTTGACCAGGATGAGGCCGGCGCCCAAGTGAGAAGAGACCAAGGGGAAACCGAGGGGGGGGGGCAAACACCGAGATAGAGGCCAAGCGTGATGCATCGATTATTGCCTTGCAAGAAACGTTGAAGGGGTTCATATCCTAAAAGGACAAGGTAAGTGAGAAAAAGGACAAGCGTCGGGAGGGAGAGGAGAACGCAACGGAATCGATGAGACCAATGCCCGCTCTAGGGCCAATAAAGTGGAGTCAAAGCCAAAGAGGTTGACCTCGCGCTACTCACCGAGGAGGCTTGAATCATGACGACCGACTTGAGAACCTTAACCCCGAAAAAAGGTTTGGTTTGAGAAAAAGCAACAATTCTATAAGGACCGAGATGTTTGATCATCTCATTTGTGCGTTGTGCATTAACTACGGCCTTGCAAGGATCTGACACACCATAATACTCTCTTGCCATCACTCCAAATCTTCCGAACAGCCATGGACTCATCTCTGTGATCTGTCTCAAATCCCCTAGACATCTCGCTTGCACTACAAAAAGATTTTCCTTCACCGCACAAAAACTGACTCTCTGAGCCAAATCCTAGGAGTAGCGCATGTGGGTGTAGAAGGCAAAATTGCTAAAATCCTCCCTCATAGGGACGACCTTAGTCACCACTGACCACTTTGTATTCGCTTTCAGTTCCTTCAGATCACTCTCTTCCAAACTCACATTATCAAACTCCGCCTCCTTCACGTCCAAATCCGCTAGCAGTTCCTCCAAACATGGTTGCATCGATCGCTTCTCCGAGCCTCCGGACGATTGCCCTGCATTACTCACGGTATCTCCAAAACTCCGACTTCCAAACCCATCACGCCTAACACCAACTAACTTCAGATCGCCCCACCAAGGCAGGACAGGCGGACAAGGCCAAGTTGTTTGCAGAAGTGCAGGATCGGTGAAGATCCGGATGGAGGATGGTATTGCGCCGGCCTGTCCTATTGATATCCGAGTGCCACCAGCAACAACTTACCTTGGGTTGGGGCAGCCCGAGATCGACTCGCAAAATAACTTGCCAACATCGCAGGCCAGTGGCCCAGTGGAGTGCATAGTTGATAACCCACAAGTATAGCGGATCGTGTGTAGCCTTTTCGATAAATAAGAGTGTCGAACCCAACGAGGAGCTAAAGGTAGGATAAGTATTCTCTCAAGTTCTATCAACCACTGATACAACTCTACGTACACTAAACGTTTGCTCTAACTAGGAAATAAAACTAGAGTAACAATACGAGTATGAGAGATAGCTTTGCGAGATAATAAATAGCAAGAAAGTAAATGTTAGTTGCTACAGCAATAAAATATACTAAATAACCATAAACTAACAGTAACATGAGTGTGGAAAAATGGTGGAAAGTGTGATGGAATTGTCCAAGATTAATTAGTGAAGATACCTCGTTCATTGTCTTCGATGCAGTTTTCCATGTGGGAGAGGCTAAATATACATGCACTCGACTACTTGTAATTACACATATTATATGATTGGATTGTCAGCAAGCTTCCGCGAATGCTAACACTTCATTAAAGTTTCCTAACCATAGCCTTAAGTTAATACTCCTCTTACTCCCATACGTGCAACATTCCGGTTCGATCCTCAGGTTTCTGTCAATCCGGCAGGACTACCCCCTTCCTTTACACATACTTCAAACCCTAAACCATATGATGTTTGATCCATGCGCGCACAAATATAATGGACACCAAAGGAATGTACCATATCAACATACAACTCTAATGAACCAAAGAAATTGAACAATGCAATCAAAGAACAAAGAAACTACATAAACATGACATAGATCATAGGATAAAACTTTATAGCATCAAACACCATGTTTACATAGATCGGTACAGAGGTGTGTGGGAGGATGAACCATTGTATACAAGAAGGAAATGGCAGTGGAGATCGCGGTGAAGATGGCAAAGGGGGCAGCGAGGAGCGCAGGGCGGCGCCGACGCCGGCGGTGGCATGGGGAACTCCTCCCGCGCCGTCGGCATCAAGGGGGTGCGCCGCCCCTTAGCCCCCTTCCTTCATGGCTTCTTGGGAGCCCTCCCCCATGGAGATGGGATCCATGGGGAGGCAAAAACATGGCTTTGGTGGCTGGAAATTCGTGGGTATGAGGTGTCCTCCATGATCTAGGTTTTCTCCCTTTATATAGACTCTCGGATTTCCGTCATCCCATCTAGGGTTTTAGTAGGACGGCGATATCTGGAGCGTACGGACTCCGATTGGGCCGAATTTTAAGTCCATATCCATTGACAGACAATTCTCTGCAACTTTCGCGACTGTACTATTTCCATTTGACGTCGTATTCAGTCCGTAACGTGACCATCTCCGAAAAACGTTTCTAGACAGATTTCAGGAAAGTCACAATTCGACTCCAACAAGGTTTTTTCTTGTATTCTTGATAATTCCTACACATCAAAGTATAAAACAAGAACATTGTGCACTTTTGTAACTATTAATAGGTTAGTCCAAATAAATCATAAACTTAATATGAATACAAGTGTTAAAAGTATAAAAGTGTCATGAAACAATAAAAAATTATAGATACGTTTTGGACGTATCAATAGTTTGTACGGAACCTCCAACCCATGGACCAGTAGTGATTTCATTATTGCCTTCCAGTTTGGTCTATAAGTACTACGTAAATCCCTAAATCTTCAATTTAGCCAACATAATTTAGAGTATGTATTGTAAAAATTATATCATTAGAAACTAAGGATGTTATATTTTTCATTAGTATATTGTTATGTCATATATAATTCATATTATGTTGGTCAAATTAGGTGACTAGGGATACACGCGAGAGTACTTGTTAACCGAACCAGAGAGTATAAGGGCATCTCCAGCCAATCGGCCCCCTCCCAGGCCTTCCGTCGATGCCTTTTCGGCTTTGCGCCGGCGCAAACTTGGGCCTGGGGGGGCTGATGTTTCCACTCGTTTCGGCCCCCAAGCTGAATACAAATCAACATAATTTAAATGTTCGTTTTCCCACCCCAAAAATAGCCCCGAGTTCGGCAATCAAAGCAGCCACAGTTGGGCGATCATACAAAAAAGGCACAGTTCGGTGATCGAATCAAGCCATAGTCTGGCGATCTAGGGAAAATAACCACATTCGGCGTGCTGATGCGCTGATTAGATGGTCACCGACGACACCTCGGCATCATAGTCGATGTCGATGGGCGTGGTCGTCGGAGTAGGGGCAGAGCTCGGAGTGGCCGCAGGCGCAGTGCTCAGAGGCGGTGTGACCGTGGCCGAGCTCGTATCGGCGAAGGTGTCGGGGATCGGATCGGCTGGAGGGGTGGAGCTCGGAGTCGCCGAAGGAGTGGAGCTCGGCGGAGGTGTCGGGGTTGCCAGAGCTATCTGGGTGAGGATGGCGTCACGATGCACCATGAACCACTCCCTGACCTGGGGATCGATCGTCGTCGGGTCGCCTCCCATCAGGAGAGCCAGGTCATTATTCATCTTCTTCGCCGTGGTGCTGATCTTGAGGAGGTCGAGCTTCGTGCCCTGGTTGGCCATGAGCGCCGTCCACCTCTCTTCCGTCTTCTTCTCTCTCTTGGTGGCGTGGCTTTGGGCGTCGGCGATGCACGTCTCGATCGACGCTTGCAAGCTTCGCCGCAGCTGGTGCCGCGTCCCTCGCCGCCTTGGCTTTCTTGTGGCCTTTCTGCCGCTCCAGTTGTCGGCGCGTCCGGAACGTACTCCTTGGCCTTGTGGAGAGCAAGACGAACTTGCGCCCACTTCTCGCACCCCTCAATCCTGGTAAAGACGTGGAGGAACTTGACATCGGCCTTCTCGTCGTCGCGGTACATCTCGAACATCCGGATAATCTATAAGGCCAAACAAGGGCTGAAATGAGCAAGCCGCCATAGATGAGAGAAAGCAAGGCGAAAGGAGCTCACCTCCATCTCGTTGTTGGAGCCGCTCTTCGGCCAATTCTGGGCTTCCTCTTGAATGCCATGCCATTTGTTGCAAGCTTGTTGGATGACTGCCCAATGGTTGGCCATGGCCTTATCGCCGTGCTCGTTGGCCATGGTGAACTCGGGGTCGACGATCCGTGATGACGTGCAGCACACGTTCGTTGGGAGACCCCAAGAGGAAGGTATGATGTAGTCCAGCAGAAAGTTTTCCCTCAGTTTGAAACCAAGGTTATCGAACCAGTAGGAGCAGTAGCACTTCAGAAGGTTGTCAACAGCGCCAGAAAAATAGCTATTGCAGGGAGTCTGGACTGTTGACGTGGAACCTGCACACAACACAATCAAACTATTTTGTCCCAACGAAACAGTGATGTTGTCAATCTCACCGGCTTGTTGAAAACAAAGGATTAAACGTATGGTGTGGAAAACAGTATTAAATTGCAGAGAATGAAAATGAACAATGTTTGCAGTTGGTTGTATTATCAGTGTAAAAAATGGATCGGGGTCCACAGTTCACTAGAGGTGTCTCTCCATAAAAGATAACTAACATGCTGGGTGAATAAATTACAGCTGGGCAATTGACAAAATATTGAGCGCATGACAATGCATATATATGACATGATGATTACTATGATATTCAATTGGGCATTACGACAAAATAAATAGACCGTTATCCAACAACATCTATGACTAATAATCCACCGCCAGGTTGTCATCCGAGTTCCCCGTTGGTATTAAGTTGCAAGCAACGGATAATTGCATTAAGTAATGTGCGTAATATAAACAAATACATATGACCGTGGACATAGCATTGTTAGGTTATCCCTAGTAGCAACAGCACATCCACAACCTTAGGCGTTGCTGTCACTCGCCCAGATTACTGGAGACTGAACCCACTATCTAGCATAAATACTCCCTCTTGGAGTTACAAGCATCTACTTGGCCAAAGCATCTACTAGTAACGGAAAGCATGCAAGATCATAAATAACATAGATAATTGATAATCAACTTGACATAGTATTCAATATTCATCGGATCCCAGCAAACACAACATGTAGCATTACAATAAGATGATCTTGATCATGTTAGGCAGCTCACAAGATCTAAACATGATGGCACAAAGTGGAGAGACAACCATCTAGCTACTGCTATGGACCCGTAGTCCAAGGATGAACTACTCACGCATCACTCCGGAGGCAGGCATGGTGATGTAGAGCCCTCCGGTGATGATTCCCCTCTCCGGCAGGGTGCCGGGAAGAGGTTCTGGACCCTCCCGAGCTAGGGTTGACGACGGCGGCGCCTCTGGAACTTTTCGTGGATAATGGCTCGGTCGTTTAGGGTTTTCGCATCGGGGGGAATAAGTAGGCGAAAGGCGGCGGCTGAGACCCCGAGGGGCCCACACGTACCCTCGGCGCGCCAGGGGGGCCGCGCCCTGGGTGCGTGTGGGCCCCTGGCTCCTCTTCGTTGCTCCTTTGGACTCCAGTGTCTTCTGATAAAATAGGTGCCTCCGTAAATTTTCGTCCAATTCCGAGAATATTTCCTGACTAGCTTTTCTGGAATACAAAAACAGCAGAAAACAGGAACTGGCACTGTGGCATCTTGTTAATAGGTTAGTCCCAAAAAATGTATAAAAGTGATATAAAGTGGATGCAAAACATGTAACAATTGGTATAATATCAGCATGGAACATCAAAAATTATAGATACGTTTGAGACGTATCAGCATCCCCAAGCTTAGTTCCTGCTCGTCCTCGAGTAGGTAAACGATAAAACAAAATAATTTTTGAGGTGACATGCTACCATCATAATCTTGATCATATAATATTGTAAGGCACATGTAAATGAATGAAGTGATCCAAGTCAATGGTCTATAGTTTGCTATCAAATAGATAATGAGTAAACAATGAATCACACAAGCTAAACTTTTCATGAATAGTACTTTGGAGACAATGCATCCACAGTTCACATAAGAGTTAACTCATAAAGCAATAGATTCTAACAAAAGGTATTTAATCAACACAAGGAAGATTTAAGTTTCAGCATTTGCTTCAACTTTCAACATATTTATCTCATGGATATTGTCAACACAAAGCAATATAATAAGTCCAATATGTAGCATATAACAAATGTTGTAACAAAGTTGACACTAGTGTTTGCTTGTGGAAGATAGAAAGAATAGGAAAACTGACTCAACATAAAAGTAAAAGAAAGGCCCTTCGCAGAGGGAAGCAGGGATTAAATCATGTGCTAGAGCTTTTTAGTTTTTGAAATCATATAGAGAGTAAAAATTAAATTTTGAGAGGTGTTTGTTAATTGTCAACGAATGGTAGCGGATGAAAACAGTATTCTCCCTATCAAACAGACTTTTAAGAGCGGCTCCCATGAAGGACGTTATTTCTACCAGCAAGGCAGATCATCCCTCTTTCTCTTTTGTTTACACATGCAGGTATTTCACTGTTTGTCATTGCTTACTGATAAATCAGGGCAAAAATGTGAAGAGAATTAAGCGGTTAAAGTTGTAATTAATTGGGACTGGGCACCCCGTTGCCAGCTCTTTTTGCAAAATTATTGGATAAGCGGATGTATATGCCACTAGTCCAGGTGTAAAGTCTGTTTGACAAGTCGAATAAAGAATAACCCACTACTTCCTCATGAGCTAGTAAACATTGACACAAAAAGGAATAATAACAATTTTGAATAATTTAAAGGTAGCACATGAAAAATTTACTTGGAGTGGCAAGGAAATACCACATATAGGTAGTTATGGTGGACACAAATGGCATGGATTTTGGCTCAAGGATTTGGATGCACGAGAAGCATTCCCTCTCAGTACAGAGTTTAGGCTAGCAAGGTTATGTAAGCAAACAAGAATATCAACCAGTACACCAAGTTTTATATGACAAACATATTGCAAACATTATAAGACTTCACACCGTCTTCCTTGTTAACCAAACCCTTTTATTAGAAAATATCTAGACCTTAGAGATACCACTCATGCAAACCAAATTTCAACAAGCTTTACGGTAGTTCTTCACTAATGGGCTTAACTTACATGATGCAAAAGTTTAATCATGATCTACTTGTTAACTCAAAACAATTGACAAGTATCAAATTATCCAAATTAGTGATCTACAAGAATATGCAAGTTTTTTCCATTATACCATTTACCACATGCAACATTTTTGTTCCAACCAAACACCAATCAATTTATTTCAATAACTCTCCAAACAAGTATAAGTGAAGCAAGAGAGTACTTTCTTTAAAAGAACTAATAGCTCTGACAAGAGATACATGAAAACAAGAGCTAAAAGCTGAACAGCGCTAGATATGAATACTCAACAAATATAAGTGAAGAATAGGAGTATTCTCATGAAAAAGCGGAGCGTGTCTCTCTCCCAATCAAGAATGCTAGGGTCCAATCAAGTTTATTAAAAATAAAATACTGAAAATAAAAGCACACAGACGCTCCAAGAAAAGCACATATGATGTGAAAGAATAAAAATATAGTTTCACTAGAGATGACCTGATAATTTTGCGATGAAGAAGGGGATGCCTTGGGCATCCCCAAGCTTAGACGCTTGAGTCTTCTTGAAATATGCTGGGGAGATCCATGGGAGCCTCCCCAAGCTTAAGCTCTTCACTCTTCTTGATCCTATTATATCATCCTTCTCTCTTGACCCTTGAAAACTTCCGTCACACCAAACTCAAAGTAAATCTCATTAGAGGGTTAGTGCATAATCAAAAACTCACATGTTCTATAAAGACGCAATATGACTTGTTACTTTAAACATTAGCTACTGCCACTGATGTTATGTGAAGCTCTTCCACCCAAAAAAGAATTTCACTCAACACTAGTAAAAGAGAGAATGCAAAATAAAAAGGCATAATCTGTCTAAAACAGAACAGTCCGCAAAGACGAATTTTTTCGAGGCACTTACGACGCTCAGATCGAAAAACTTTGAACTAACGAAAGATTCAGACATTCATAAAGATTACGCACAAAAATTTCAGATTTAATTAACAATCTGGTGATTTTAGGAATTTCGTACAGTGAACAGCAAAAATCTGTTTCTGCGCAGCAATCAAAATTTAGCATCATCTTAACATTAGAGGCTACTCTTGGCACAACAATGCGAGAAAGTAAAGATACAAAGGAGTTGCTACAGAAGTAAACAACTCCTTGACTCAATAAAGAAAAATTGCAGAAATAAAAATAATGGGTTGCCTCCCATAAGCGCTTTTCTTTAACGCCTTTTAGCTAGGCACAAAGCATGCATCAAGTATTACCAAGTGAAGAAGCATCAAAGAGAGGTCGGAAGTTTTCTCAACAATGCATTTATCTTATCTATGTAGGTTTCGGAATTCCCTTTCAATACCTTCAGGCTCATCATATTCATCAAATGGGTTTTCAGGAACAATCCAATCAAAATTCTTTTCTAGTGCTCCTGCATTCCTATAAGCTTAAAAGGTATTGGTATTTAACTTCCCCCTCACAATTAGTTTCTTAGTGTACTTAAGCCTCTCTTTTTCAAGTTTTTCAAGTGTATTAACAACATCAATACAATACCCAAGCATCTTATATTTAATAAAAACTTTTCTAGCTTCCCTAGCAACATCACCAAATTCTTTAAGTAGGGTTTCTAAAACAAAATCTTTCTTTTCACCATCTTCCATATCATGAAGTTTTAGAAACATGTGCTGCATTATGGGACTAAGATTGACAAACCGAGCTTCCAACATGTGAACTAGAGAAGCTGTAGCAATTTCATAATTTGGGCAAGTTCTACCAAGGATCTATCTTCAAAATCTTTAACCTACTAATGACTAAAGAATTCCTCAATGTTATCTCTTCCAATGATAGACCCACTACCCACAGATATTTCTTTTAAAGTATACTTAGGGAGAAGCATGATGAAATAAAAAAACTAAACGAAAATAAACTAGATGCAAGTAACTAATTTTTTTGTGTTTTTGATAATTGAAAGCAAACAAGATAAAATAAAATAAACTAAGCAAGACAAAAACAAAGTAAAGAGATTGGAAGCGTGAAACTCCCCTTGCAGAAGACTGCTGTCTCCCCGGCAACGGCGCCAGAAAAATACTGGCGTGTTGAAGGGGAGTCAAGAGCTGCTGAACTGAAGTACTTCTAATCCCCGGCAACGGCGCCAGAAAAATAGCTTGATGACGTGCAGCACACGTTCGTTGCGAGACCCCAAGAGGAAGGTATGATGTAGTCAGCAGCAAGTTTTCCCTCAGTTTGAAACCAAGGTTATCGAACCAGTAGGAGCAGTAGCACTTCAGAAGGTTGTCAACAGCGCCAGAAAAATAGCTATTGCAGGGAGTCTGGACTGTTGACGTGGAACCTGCACACAACACAATCAAACTAATTTGTCCCAACGAAACAGTGAGGTTGTCAATCTCACGGCTTGCTGAAAACAAAGGATTAAACGTATGGTGTGGAAAACAGTATTAAATTGCAGAGAATGAAAAGAAACAATGTTTGCAGTTGGTTGTTTATCAGTGTAAAAAAATGGACCGGGTCCACAGTTCACTAGAGGTGTCTCTCCATAAAAGATAACTAACATGCTGGGTGAACAAATTACAGCTGGGCAATTGACAAAATATTGAGCGCATGACAATGCATATATGACATGATAATTACTATGATATTCAATTGGGCATTACAACAAATACATAGACCGTTATCCAACAGCATCTATGACTAATAATCCACCGCCAGGTTGTCATCCGAGTTCCCCGTTGGTATTAAGTTGCAAGCAACGGATAATTGGATTAAGTAATGTGCGTAATGTAAACAAATACATATAACCGTGGACATAGCATTGTTGGGTTATCCCTAGTAGCAACAACACATCCACAACCTTAGCGTTGCTGTCACTCGCCCAGATTACTGGACACTGAACCCACTATGTAGCATAAATACTCCCTCTTGGAGTTACAAGCATCTACTTGGCCAAAGCATCTACTAGTAACGAAAAGCATGCAAGATTATAAATAACATAGGTGATAAATTGATAATCAACTTGACATAGTATTCAATATTCATCGGATCCCAGCAAACACAACATGTAGCATTACAATAAGATGATCTTGATCATGTTAGGCAGCTCACAAGATCTAAACATGATGGCATCACTCCGGAGGCAGGCATGGTGATGTAGAGCCCTCCGGTGATGATTCCCCTCTCCGGCAGGGTGCCGGGAAGAGGTTCTGGACCCTTCCGAGCTAGGGTTGACGACGGCGGCGACTCTGAAACTTTTCGTGGATAATGGCTCGGGTGTTTAGGGTTTTCGCATCGGGTGGAATAAGTAGGCGAAAGGGCGGCGGCTGACGACCCCCGTGGGGCCCACACGTACCCTCGGCGCGCCAAGAGGGGGGGCGCGCCCTGGGTGCGTGTGGGGCCCACGTGGCTCCTCTTCGTTGCTCCTTTGGACTCCAGGTGTCTTCTGATAAAATAGGTGCCTCCGTAAATTTTCGTCCAATTCCGAGAATATTTCCTGACTAGCTTTTCTGGAATACAAAAACAGCAGAAAACAGAAACTGTCACTGTGGCATCTTGTTAATAGGTTAGTCCCAAAAAATGTATAAAAGTGATATAAAGTGGATGCAAAACATGTAACAATTGGTATAATATCAGCATGGAACATAAAAAATTATAGATACGTTGGAGACGTATCAATCCGGCGCTCATCGTACGAAGTCTTGACCCTCTTCCAGTAGTTGTCCATGTTCTGGTTGGCGTCGACGATCGGGTCCAAGCTCACCATCTTCTAGGATTCGGCGAGGAGCACATCTTCACTGGCGCTCCACTTGATGCGAGGCTCGGCGGGAGGCTTCGGCACCTTGGGGTCCTTCTTCTTCGCCATGCCTTTGGCCGCGGCCGGTGCTGCTCCTTCGCCGACGACCACCTCCGCCGGCTCGACCTCGACCTCCTCGGTTTCCTGCGTCTCTGACTCGCCACCAAAGCCATCGGCTTGCTGTGACGAATCGCCGCCGCCTTGCGACAAGAACCCTGGGGCTGCGGCCGAAGCGATGGAGCCGGTGGTGATGAGCTCATTCATGAAGGAGTCGCTATGCATTCCGCCGAACAGGATGTGGGCGTCCTGGCTCGGGGAGAAAGGTAGGGCGCGGCGAAGCGATGGCGAGCTCGAGTATCCTGGCGACCCTGCATAGAGTGGAGGCGGAGGAGCGCAGTGCGGGAACGCGAGGTTGGGGTTGAAGCCGTCGTGTGGGTCGCCATCGGCGTACGCAGGGGAGTAGTGGGGAGAAACGCCGTGCGGAGACACGCTCCAGCGCGGCGACGGTGAAGGCGAGTATCCCGACGGCGAGAAGCCCATCGGTGAGGCAACGCTGGCTTGGCTGCCCCATCCGGCGAACTGAGGATGAGATGGGAGGCCGATCCTCACCTTGGGCGGCAGAGCCGGTGCATCCACCGCCTAATCTTCCACTTCCTCGTACTCTTCCTCTTCTTCCTCCTCCTCCTCCTCCTCGTCGCTGCCACCCTCCTTGGCACGCTGCGCCTTCTCCCTCGCCCGACGGCTGGCGTTCTCGGTTTTGCGGCGGCTTCTTCTTCGGCTCCCTCGGCTTTCTCTTCTTCTTCTCCTTCACAACGACGGCGGTGGCGGAGGATGCGACAGCGGCAGCGGCGTTGCGGGGGCCGGTGAACTTCTGGGCGGCATGGCGGCAAGATCTGGGGGGAAATGGCGGGAGCTACGGGATGGGGAGGGGACATGTGGGGCGAAATGGCGGGAGAGCTGGCGCGAAAAATGAAAAAAGGGAGGAAAATCGTCTTCCCTCGCCGACAGGGCTGGCCCACGTCACCTTTTGCCTCTCAGGCCAAACCAGCGCGTTGGGTTCGGCTTGGGTGCGCCGGCGCTAAAAACGGCGCCAAACGGCGCTAATCGATGTTTGTGGGGGGGGGGGGGGGGGGGCGACTGGGAGATTTCTTTTCGCGCCGGCGCAAAACAAACCGCCTGGGAGGCGCTGGGGGACGGCTGGAGATGCCCTAAGTTTTTACAGTTCAGGAAAAAGTACAATACAAAGTTTTTACGGGCGAGCGCACAGCTATTTATTTCTTCTAGTTGCCCAAGAGAAGCTGTTGCGTGCTACAGTTCCTTACATTGCACGTGAATTTTCGAAGTGTGTGGGCTGACAAACTTGGCCAAACTTGCACGCTTGGTCTGCCGATTAGACCAGACCCTGAACCAGAACCTGCTGGCAGGATCAACCCATGCACGCACGCATGAGCTCCACGACCCCGTTTTGTTCCAGCGATGCCACCGTGCTAGCTACAGTAGTTTGGTGAATGGTGACACGCGTTTGTCCTACAGGCATGTCTGATGAAAACATGATCCGAGAAAAACATAACCTTGTGTGGGTATTACCGTATAAAGAGGTTCGAGGTCTATAGTCTGACCTCAGCAATTTGAAGTCAATAGACCAAAACAACCTCAGTGTTTATTTACGTCCAAATTCACTTAGCTCCTAATTATGCATCTTATTATCGGTAAAACGCATTGGGTCGAAAAAATCGATGTGTTGCATGGTCTCAGCCCGGTGGGATCGTGGAGCAAGGTGATAAGGCATTCACAATATCTTTTTCCACCCTTGTTTTGCTAAGCCAAGGACATAACGAATAAATGTATCACGCGGGGAAGTTTCTTTTGTGTAAACAAAATGCAGGGAAGTTAGTCTTGTGTGTTGCCTTTAATAGCATGTATTGTTTATAGTTTTTGTTTAGTTACATGATGTGTTTCATTGATATATAAATTGTTTTTATTATGAAATCTAACTTGTGAGAGTTAAGTCACAAAACGCGTGGGGTTTGATTAGATCTGTAGGTCTTAGCTTGCACACTAGGGTGTGTGTGGTGTTGAGTGCGTGAGTGTGGTGTGTTAAGTTCAGATACTACAGCTGTACCAATCCAGAGGCATCAAAAAAAAACTTGTGAGAGTTGATCATTTGGAAGACCTACCATAATCAAGCAAAAGATCACCATTTGAGATATCACTATAGGAAATGTATAATAGGGGAATAGCACTTCAAATCCAGTATTTTACTATCACTATCTAGTATCTAAAAACTAGATTTTGTTGATTATTTTGACCAAATGAACTGCCTCCAATGGATGTCATTTGGAAGAATTCGAGTTCTATTTTGCCGCGCGAATAGGCTTTTATTCCCAAGACGCTTGGCTTGTTGATGTTGTACTCTAAAAATCTTCTTAATCAATAAAATATGTAAATGTTTTGCCTTGTTTCAAAAAACAAACATCCCCTGAAAATTCCAAATTCTTCTCTTCTTGTACCTCCGCCACTAGCCCCTATTAAAAGGATTAATAATTTGAAAAGTGTCTTTGCGTCTCGAGCATAAGTGCTCTTTCATTTTAAAAGGTTAAAATTATATTTAGTCTTTCAAAAAAAATCTGATTTTTTAATATCCCATGATATATCATACAAGCATGGAAAGTATCAATGGAAAATTAGTCATATTACAGGCCACATAAAAATAACTTAATTTCATTAAATTTAGATCCACTGTTTGTCATTTATGTGTAGCTCAAAAAGTATTTGAAGTTAATATTTTTCATGTTTGTGTGATACACCATTGGCTACACCTAGACTTTTTAAAATTTCTTTTGAAGCTTGTAAATATGATTTTTGATTTATGTTTAAATAGCAGGACCACTCGAGGTCTGGAGCCACAAATCTCCACTCGTAATAATCCCACTTCTATCTTATGAACACTTAAAATTGTACTGTAGCAATAATTCTACCAATACCATTAAACCTCTAATTACTCCATCTAATAATAAGGGGATATAGTGTATCCCTGAGAAATTACAATAACATATTTAAAGGGTAGTAATTAATCTTTTGTTTAATTTTCCTCTCCACAAATTGTTCATGTCAACTTAAGTTCTAGCGCATGAAAGTCGAAGTAATCCCCCCATTCCTAAAAGTAAAGCGTATTTTTTCTAAACAAATCAAACAATGTAAAGGTTGACCTATTTTTTTATAGAAAAACTGCCAACAACTATAATATAATATGTACGTCATATGAAAATATATTTTATGATGTATCTAACAGTATGGACTTGATGTTAATAGTTTTTTCGTAAAAACTTGGCCCAACTTTAAGAAACGGATGCAGTATAAAATTGAGTCGATACTAAGTCTGTTTTTTCAAGATCCAATATGATAACGAAAAAGATTTCTACGTATCCGATCAAGAATATCCCAATCTTACTATAGACATTTTGGTGGACGTTGCTTTGAACCTCATCCCTCGCAGTGGTCGACTTTCGAGTTCTGAGGCGATTCATTTAATTTCCATTTACAGAGGCGATTCATTTAATTTCCATTTACGCCGAGGTACCAACCTCTTCCTAGTGATCCATCTATTTCCCTGCCCGTGCCCTTAAAACGGGCACTCCTCTATCAGCTTCCTCCCCAACCTCAGACGAACACTTTCACTCCACTCCACTCCACTGCACTCCACTGCTTCTTCCACCGTCAAGAGCTCGAGACGATGGCAGCCCACACCACCGCACCCCTGCTGCCGGAGGGCGCGACGGCTCTGGAGATCCCCTCCGACCGCCCGGCCTACTACTACTCGTTCAAGGCCTCTGGTGTCCCCGCCGCCGCGACCGCCGTCCACCTCGTCACCCGCCGTCCGAGAGGCGCACCTCCCGCCCGCAACGCATGTCCGTCTACCTGCCCGCCCCCGCTCCCGACGACAGGGAGGCGGACATGCGCCTGCAGCCGTTCGAGCTCGACGGCGCCACCGTGAGGGTGGTGCGCGAGGGTGATAGGGAGACCAGCACCGTCTTCGGCGGCGGAAGACGTTTCCGCGTCGAGTACAACTACATGGCCCACGTCGCGCTGCGCGACTACCCGGTCGAGCAGCGCACGGAGAAGGACATCGAGGGGAACTGCACCCAGTTCGGGTTCCTGCGCGAGGTCGACCCGGCCTGCTACGGCGCGCCAGACCTCGCCACCGTCCACGTCGTCCTCCAGCTCGAGCACCCGCGGGAGATCCCGCACCAGGTCCGGATCGGCTACTTTGATGGCACCAAAAACGTCGTCCCCGTCGAGATCGTCAGGATTTGGGACCGCGCGCACTCGTACGACGCCGATGGTCAGTACGTGCGTCTCTTCCAGGCCCCGGCTGCGGCGGCTTGACGGATATCAGAAGGCGGTGTTCACTGCAGGCGATCGCAATCGCAGCAGCTAGCTAGCAAGTAATATTACTATATTAGTCTTACGTAAGTCTTAAGTTATTAATCAGCACCGTACCCTGCATGGTTGATTTCTCTGTGGCTACTACAAAGCTACTGGGTCAGTTCGTGTTTGTGGAAGCCGGAATCGTTGTATGTTGTCGATGGGTACTCCGGGGAAGTTGATGCTTGCTTAATTAGTGCCTTAGTGTCGCTAGTTTAGGGGGGCTTAACTAGTGGTGGAAGCGACCTAAATTGTAATGCTGCATCTTTGCTATGAAATGGATGTGTCTTGTGTGATATTCCTGCTCGCTTGTTCATGCCGGTCATGTTTCATACTCGTCAGGTCGTGCATGATTGAACTTGGTCATCAGCTATATAATTTTGTTTTGGATGCACAAAGAAATTTGGATAAAACGCCCCCAAACATGTAGCTATAGCCTATATGGAAATATTTTAAAATACTCTTGGATGGCAGGATTTTCATATGAATTTTGAAGGGTTCTAATCCATGGGTTTTTTTTTCCAAAGATTATTTTTTATCAAAGAAATGGCACCTCTAAATTTCATATGCATTGCGTTCATACACCCCCATTCTCATGGGAATTTCAAAATCCACTCTATTTCACGCTCATTCACCCAATCCGGCCCATAGGAGACACTTTACATGTGTTCTATCCAAATGACTTCTCGATCTGTTTTCCTTAGAAGCACATGCAATCAAATTTCTGCGTTCCTCCAATTCCTAATTTTGCGTAATCTTGTGAGGCAAACAAGCCCTGGATACAAAGTACCAAATGTTTGAATCTTTTAGAAAGAAGTTCAATTGAGCGGTTGAGCCCTTGAGGCGAGGTAGAATCTACGACGCCATGCGACAACCACAAGACAACACATCCCGAGTAAAATGTAATAGTGTATACATACTCACTCCGTTCGGAAAAGGATGTCACTAAAATGGATGTAGACATCTTTTCCGAATGATGGGAGTACGATTCTTTTGATGAAACTATATGAATAATTCACTTCACATGTGCAACAGTGCACATTACTGTACTAGATCAAAAGGTGAACACGAGAGTGTGCCTGCCCGTAGGCCGTAGGTAGCAATGTGCACAGAGCAACAGGAGTTGAGTGCTAGGAGTGCTACTACTGCTATGGCATAGCTCCCTCGCCTTGAAGGCAAGTGCGGTGCTGCACTGGTGCGTGATGCGGTGCTGCCTCCTTTGCAATCACTTCGCTCCAGGTCTGGCCCCATTTGGCCAGCCCAACGTCCGGCGCCCCGGCCGTGTCAGAGTCAGGATCGAGGACGGCGGCGTGGTGAGACGCCGCGGCGGGAGAAGGCGGCAGCGGCGGGGGAGGCAGAAGGCGATGACAGCGTGGTGTTCCTGACTTCCCGGTGGGCTCGGCCCATATCGTCCCCGGCGTCGCTTCCTCCCTGTTTTCTCTAAGGCCCAATCATAGTCCAGATTCAAAATGCCACCAGCCAGCTCGACCTAGCTAATAAACTCACATCCTCTCAAAAAAAAAAAAAAAAGCTAATAAACTCACACCGATTGACCCATATTGGATTGGGGAATGGAATAAGCGAAAGTGCCGGGAGATAGATAATGCACTTTTGTTGCTGTGTCTTTGCTGTAGAGTGCTTAACGAACTAGCTATTGCTTTTGGTAGGTAAGGGGAATTGTTTATACAGCTTAAAAACCGATAATCAGTAGTACAAAGACAAGTGCACACACAGCACTAGCCGAAAACAGCGAGGAGCTAGACCATGCATGCATGATTTGTCACGCATGCACTTTCGATGGCCACATCGCATCTTCTTTTTATCATCTTCTTGATCACTTCTATCTACTCCCTCCGTTCCAATTTAGATGACTTGCTATCCACCACATGTGGATGTATCTATACAAGTCATCTAATTTAGAACAGGGGAGTATGTATCTTCTCTCATCAGGCCCTTTAAATCCTCTATATCGATCTAGCTTGGTGTTGTTAATTGATCGACGAGAACATGTACAATATGTTATTAGTCTATGTTATCATTTTTATAGTGCAAAATAATATGATTGTAGTATCATATATGGTCTCAGTTATTTGTTTATAGGCTGACATATTCTCAGGAAACGCTATGTGACGGTAACATAATGGATTACTCCGTTCGTCCCTCTACTCATTAGTTGTTGTCAACATCAGTATATATTTTTACTTAAGTGACACGTATTATTTCAAATATGGTTAGTTTTACTACTACCTTTATGAGAGTGGACATGCATGTGTGTATGAATACATAGTGAACGGTATGGATCAGTCGTCCAACGCGGTGTCCAATCCAGCTTCTTCTGGAACACAAGTTACTTATTCTAGGGCATAAGTGTCAGGTAGGTGCAATGATTGGCTTGGTGCTAACAAAAGATACTAGTTCGCTTGCTCCTTCCGAATATGACACGATTATAAGTGAGCGGGCCGACTCGTATGGATGTACACTTTGCAATGAGGCTTTAGCAGCCCCATAACCCGTTTGTGATGGTGTACTATGTCAGAAATACTCACTCCGTTCTTAAATATAATGTTTTAATTTTTGTCCAAATTCATTTTGCACCAAACCAACATGTGAGCTAGATAGAACATCTTATATTGTGTGGAACGGAGGGAATATAATATATTGCACTGCCCTTTCCAACAGTTCGGACATTTGAGATAATTGGCTAGTGCATCAATTCAACATGGTATCAGAGCGAGAGGTCTAGAGTTCAAATTCAGGCCAACGCAGTATTAAATAAATATCCGCGAACACCCTAAATCCACGTCCTAGGCTCGTGAAGAAAAAGTCTACCCCTGAACGTGAGGGGGGTGTCAGAAATCTGTCAGAAATCTAATATATTGCACAACCCTTTCCATCAGTTCGGATTTTTGAGATAATTGGCTAGTGTATCAATTCAATATACCATGTCTTCTATTTGTATGTGTGGAAATTAAAGGCGCTTGAGGACATAACTAGCTAGTGCGCCCACGTCTACCAGTATGGATGGAATTCGATCCGAGCGGAGCCGGGCAAGCTTAATATGCCTAGTTAGTTTGGTGCGGCTCGTTAACACAACGAGTTGAGATTTATACCTCGGCTCGATTCAATAATCTCGTGAGTTAACTCGTTTTGCTTGGACATGAGTGCATATAAAAAAAAAGTGCTTTTCCTTTGATTTTAGGATTGGAATGACTATATTCAGCATACAGTTGAAAATATTGTACTTTGACACTTTTAGTAACGAGTTTTATTTTACGAGCTAATCGAGTACTAGTTCATGAAATTTGCTGGCTCGTTTGGCTTGGTACACAAATGGTTCGAATTCTAAACTTGGCTTGCTTCCTTTCGAGCCAAGTCCGAACCGAGTCATGAGCTACTCGTCTAGCACCTCGTCGTTTCGGGTTTTGCCTTGTTTGGAGGAGGAGGTGTAAAGAAAATTAACTTAGCTATCCGGATAGCTGTTAAATCGAGGGAGCCAGCTGGTGACAAGCAAAGTCACTCGGACCGCAACGTCTCTACCAAAAACAAATCACTGATTACTGCTGCACTCCACTTCGTCGCGCATATTTAACCGAGGAAACCACTAATTTTCCACTGCATGAAGGCATCATCGCTGGGGTGAGGACGACGCCGGCGACGGCGACGGGGTGTACGTTGTGCCCCGGTAAGCCGTGCATCAGACGCCGCGTACACGTCCCCCGGCCCACGTGCCGCGCCGCCGCTGGACAGACCGCATCCGCCGCGCGCGCCCGCACCCACGACAGCACCTTCGTCGCGTCCCGGCGGGCCAGCTGCGACGCCCGGATTGGTTGCCCATCTGCTCCCACACATAAAAGTACGATAAGACTAGTCACAATGGGGAGTATCATATACTAGTATCATGCATATGATACTAGTCTATGTTACTACCTCTACAATGGGTAGTAACATATTTGTGGTATCATGCAATACTACATTTATTAGGTTGTAGACTCATCTTGTATTGAAATCCGTTATGTTACGGTATCTACCTATGATACTACTATCACCTCTCTCATCATTAATTGCAGTGACACGTCAGCTTTTTGCCAACATGGCATGCATGATACCACCTATGATACCTCCATTGTGGCTAGTCTAACATCGAAGCTTTGGGCAAAGCAGGGCCGTGGTCGTGGCTCTTATCCGGGACCGGGAGACAGCGACGGCTCGCCGGCCAGTCGCCGCCGTGCGCGCGCCCGAGCGGTCACTCTATGCTGGGTAGCCTGCCTCGCCTAGCTGAGCTGTCCATCCCAGGTCGTATTCTTCTTCCACGTCGAGCAGGGGCATGCTTGCACGCTGATTCGTTTCTCCATAAATAAAGAATAATGGAGTGTTAGTTAGCTGATCACGTCGACTTTGTGATGATTGTCCCTCTGGTTCCGTTCGACCGATCGATGCAGATTTAGTAGTCATATAAAAACTAAATAAGGGTATGACAGGATCAATTAGCCTCCTTTGTTTATGCTTTTGGCAACTTCCGTGGTCTCCAACTAAAGCAAACAATCCGTGGTCAATTCGCAAACTAAGAACATCTCCACCGGCAGCTCCATTTAGTCCGGCACCACTCAAAGCAGACACTCTTTGGGTGGTGTCGCCTCCCCATCAACACCACCAAATCAAGGACTCCCAAATTCGATTTATCTCATTTCTTGACAAATTGCAACAAAACAATCTCAAATACAGCGAAGTTAAAACAAGGTTACAATTAAAAATCTAAACGAAATTTAACATGGCTTATTTAGTTTAAACTAAACCCTAAACCTTATCCCGACGGCAATGTCTATCCCAGCGCCGGCAGCCTTTCCCTCTCGGGCATGGGATGGCCGGATGGGCTCCAGTCCCAGGTGTCGTCTTCCACGTCGAGCAGGAGCATGCTGGCACGCTGATTAAACTACTAGTGGGGTTTTATATAGTGGAGTGTTAGTTGGCTGATGACGTCTACTTTTCGATGATTGTCCCTGGCTCTCTGGTCGATCGATGCAGATTTAGTAGTACAACGAATCATCACGTCAAGAAACCAAGAAAAACACCTAAATAATGGCATGACAAGATTAATTAATATCCTTTCTGTTTATGCTTTCAGCGCGGATGAGTATGAACTTCCGTGGTCTCGAATTAAAGGAAACACCCGTGATCGATTCGCACACTAACACCTGTTTTGGGTGGCAATTCTTGACATAATAATAGACTAGCTATATAAGGCACACGTACTAAATTGAAGCTTATTGCTCACCCTCGATCGCCTTGCTTCTTTGTTCCTCAAAAAAGATGTTACGAAGCTTCGCGTAACCTGAGAAGATATATGCTCCGACCGACGTCACGCACCACCGAGAATTGGGTAAGAAAATGTGGCGCCAACACATTACTCATCGGAGCATACCCTGCTCCTCCTTTGGAAGGGCTCTTCAGGTACTGGTAGACGATAGCAACCTACTGGGCTGGGCATGTCACGCCAGAAATATCTCCAGTTTCTCGACTGGGACTCAACTGATTATATTATCTGGGTGGCCCTCTCGATGATCGAGAGTATTGTCTATCGTAGGCGCGCCACACGCGAATCTACTACTCACATCGCAAACTTTTAACACTCTCCACTCTAGCCTGTCGTGAGAGCATCTCCGGCAGATATCCGAAACTCTCAAACCTTAAAATCAGTTTGAGGTATCCTCCAAACTGGTTTTATGGGTTGCAACAGCTAGCCGCAGAGCAGGGACACTATTCATACCGGAAATTTTAAAATAGATCTTCGCGCTGGATTTTGGATTCGATAATAGCGGCAAACAAAAGTTAACCAAATAGGCCTCCAGGAAATCTACGTCGGGCCTTCTGTTGCCACACTACTCGCCGTCGAGGGAGGAGAAGAGCTGGAGCCCGTGCTGGTGGCCGCACTTCCTCCCACTCCCCCGCGCGTGTGGTGTGATCCACATCCTTCCGGAGGCTACGCTCCAGCTGGTTGATGTTCAACACATTGAGTAGCCGGGCGTTCGCACCCGTCGTTTCTCTGCGCTGCGATCAGAGCACAGCGACTTGGCGCTAACGCACGCCACCAGCCTGCTGGTCATGAGCAGCTCCTCGGCATCGTCATCGGTGGAGTCCTCGGCGGGGAGAAGGAGTCCAGCAGTGTGCGCGAAGGTGGGGGCGCTTAGGGCGGCGGCAGAAGCGACGCTACTCCTCGCCGTCGCTGCCTAGAGGCGCATGGGCAGGGGCATGCCTGGATGCGCAGACCTGGAACTGGACATGAGTCCAAATCCAAAACGCAAAAGACCAAGTACTATCCATTCTAACGTGGTCCGGTCCATGTCCAGTCCACGTTTCACGTCGTAATATCCAAGTCCGTCCAAATCCATGTCGTGTAAATGTTGGATATCCAAAATCCAATGGACTTTATGTTACGTACGTAACCATAGGTAGCTGGCCTCTCAATGTGATCCACCGCGCAAAAAAAAAGTGATCCACCGTATGTATGTAGTCACGACCACGTCAGCCCACCGTGCACGGCCGCGTGAGTCTCTCTATTCGACCGTACGTACGTATTCCCGGCCCCGTTGGCCATTGCTACTCTGCCACAAGCGACGTGACACGTCCATGGACACTGGACCATCCAAACTTTGAGGTCCACGTCCATGCTGTGTACTGGACATACTATCCTCGTGAGGTCCACATCCAATCAAGTCCAACAAAATTAAGTCCAATTTATTTCAGGTCCAAAGCCCATGGATATAAGAGATCCAGTTCCAGATTTAGATGCGCTGGACATCGATCGCCTAGAGAAATTAAGCGGGGTGGCGGAGAGGGGCTTACCGAAGTTGGGAAGTACAAGGCGAAGATGCTGATAACTCGTCGGAGGGGAACAGGGGAGCTATCCCTAAATCGCCCACAATCTTGGCCCCCACACGGCTACATTGTCAACTCCACGGTGATCCACCCGTGCATGCATCAAGAGACCAACATTCGCGTGCCAACTTAAACAAGATCTACCCACATGGTCCAAAGAAGCATTCGCCCCGACCCCTCCCTCTGTTCCCCACCTACAGTGCTCAGAGGCGATTTTTGGGCGTCTCTCACGCGGACCAGCTCGCCGGCGGCGATCCGCTTGATTCCTCGCCCTCCGCGGCCGCTCCGGCGGCGGGAGGACGGGGAATCGACGGATCCCGCCGTGTACATAGTCTAGGTGTGCGTGGGTGGCCTGCCGGCGACGCTGTGGAGACGGCGGCGTGGTCGGACAGGCTTCTGGCGGCGGCGGTTCCCTCCTCTGTTCTTGGCGCTCCGGCGGAGTCCCAGGGCAGATCTGCCGTCGCGGGCGCGGCCGCTGCTCTCCGGAGTCGTGGCGTGCCCTTCCTCGAGCTGGCGGCCGTGGTGGCGGCGCTGGTTCTTGCTTTTGGGGTTCGGCTGCCTCCACTTCGGTGGACGGCTTTGCTTTTGCTTAACTCTTCTGGGAGTTTGCAGGCGGATCGTTCTCCCTCGTCGGTGGCTGCGGTGGGTGCGGTGGAAGATGGGTGGTGCTGTCGTTTCCTTCTCCGGCGTGAGACGACGATGGCGGCGTGGTGGCAGCTCGAAGCCGATGCTCCTTCATCGTCCAGATTCTGGTGCTTGCGCCAGATGGATCCTGCGGCATCTCAACGTTGTTGTTCGAGTTGGCTCCTCTGGTGCGAGGTGCGGCCGCGTTCTTCGTCTCCGGCGGCGTGCTGCTGGTGGTTGAAGACGACGGCCTGCTCGGTGGTTCCGACGCCGCTGCGTGTGAGTTTGATCTTGCCTCTGTTCGTGCGTGTGTGTGCTTGTGTTTGTTGATCTTGTACACGAACTCCTGTCAAAAAAAAAGATCTACCCACATGCGAAATCACCAATCTCCAGGCGCACTCGCAGAGACTCTGACCCAGCCCAAATCGCAATCCCGTTACCGCGCGACAAGTACGTGTCACCCCACGGTACGCGCCACGGGAGACAAGCTATAGCTCGGCCTGATCCCACCTGGCATCGCTTGACCCGTACCCGCGCGCGCGCCAGATTGATATAACCTCGCCGCACACGCACACAAAGCTCACCACACACTGACACACAGATTATCAAACGAAACAGAGACGTGCACTGCTTGGACACAGCGCGGCAAGCTCGATCTCCCGGCGCATGGTGCCTCCCCGCCGGCCGGCGCCGACGACGCTAGCCCATGTTGCATGACCGGCACCACCACGCACCACCAACCGCGTCCGACGACGAGGAGGAGGAGCAGTACGATGCCCCGAGGGCCGACGAGGAGGTCGGCGAAATCCCCACCCCGAGCACCACCTTCCACGACGTCGTCGACCAGCAGGAGGTCACCGAGGTGCGCGAGATCCAGCCTCTGACGCACCCACCGCAGCCGCCGTTCACGCCGCCCACGCGCGCCGGGTCCGGCGTCTCCACCGCCTGGGACACCGCCAGCACCAGCCACCGCTCCGTCAACTCCGAGGAGCAGTTCATGACGATGAGCCGCGAGTTCACCGCCATGGTCGCCGCCGGAGCCGGAAACGGCAACGGGGCGGCCAACACCCCCAACAACAATCCTCCTGGCGCCTACGACGGCGCCGACCAGCTCACCAGCATCGGTGAGGACGAGCTGGAGGAGCACAACCCGCTGGCCATCGTGCCCGACAGCGGCCGCCCGTTCGCCACCCCGGAAGCAGCAGGGGCGGCAGCGGAAGGCCGGCGAGGCTCGACCTGGAGGTGGTCCCCGCGGCGGGGCCGATCGTGGAGGCGAAGCAGGTGACTGAGGTGAGGAAGGAGGAGGTGGAGTCCAAGGTGTCGTCGTGGCAGACGGCGGAGGTGGCCAAGATCAACAACCGGTTCAAGAGGGAGGAGGTGGTCATCAACGGGTGGGAGACCGAGCAGGTCGACAAGGCCTCCGCTTGGCTCAAGAAGATTGAGGTAATTGAGATGAATGGAAAATATCTTTGTTTTTTTTCTTTTGCAGTTTATCTTCTACTGAAAAATTCAGCGAGCAATTCTACTTACTTTGATCTTAATTTGCATCTTCTTATCACTGCCTGTAATCAAGCATCATTTTTTTTAATGCAAATCAAGCATCATCTTTCATCTAACCTTTCACAAGCTTGACAATTCTTTTGAAGATAGAAAAAAGTATGGAAAATCAATATAGCAACCGAATTGCCCAAAAAATAAATTTTTTTTGCATGGAAAAATAAGTTGCAGGGAGCAGGAATCGAACCTGCGACCTCCCAGCGAGGGCAGCGCGCCTGGGTTAACCACCTGGTGTGAGGCTAGTTTCTAATTGCCCAAAAATAATTTGTCTTGCACAAATTAGCACGATTGAGAGGATGAGTAGATCCTCGATTGCCTGATGCAAACGTGATAAGCAAACGATTATATTTTCCCAAACAAAAATAAAAGGAAGTTCATCAGCCAAGAGTAGCAGTCATCTGTTCTTGCTTTCGGAAAAAAAAAAGTATGAAAGGAACAGAATTCCAAGTTAATTAGAGGTGCTGCATCAGGCCTTTTCAATTGCCCCTTTCTTCCGGGCACGGGCGTGTAACCATCAGTTCGTTATTACAGCTCAATCTTGCAACTTTCTGCACTAAAAGGTGACTGTTAATTATGGATCATTAATACAGAGTGATTTCACAGTGCTCTTTCTCTCAGAGAACTATTACCAGATACCTTTTGACATTTTCTTTCTTGGTGACCATAAAAACAAACAACACTGCTCTTAAAACTTGCGATCCTGCAGAGGAAGCTGGACGAGCAGCGCGCCAAGGCTGTGGAGAAGACGCAGAACGACGTGGCGAAGGCGCGGCACAAGGCGGAGGAGAAGCGGGCGTCGGCGGAGGCGAAGCGAGGGCTGAAGCTGGCCAAGGTGCTGGAGCTGGCCAACTTCATGAAGGCCGTCGGCAGGGTGCCCACCAAGCGCTCCTTCTTCTAGGCCACAGCCGGTCACGGTGCCACCCTCTGCTTTCTCCACCTTCTGAACGAACCCTGTCCGTTTTTGCCTATCGTTGGTTGTGTGCTGCTGCGTCCGATCGAACGAGAACCTAATTGTAAAAAAGATTGGACAATTCTGTTTACGTTGTGTACTAGTCCGTAGTAGTAGCTGCCGGTGATGCCGTGATCACGGAGTGGCGCTTTTTTGTTGGCTTGTGTATTCAGAACTGGTGAATATCATGTTTGCTAAAACTTGCAGACATTCAGAGAACTGTTACACGTATACTGTATACGTTTGCTGTTGGTGTGGATGTTTACACGGTTGTTGCTACTACAAACGGCCATATGCATCTGCTCCCTGATGAGGACGTTTGTTCTGCTCGACATGCATCTGAGCTGAAAGTAATCAGAATGTTGGTTGTCTTGCCACCTAAAGCAGGATGAGGCAATAAGATAAGCTATGTCTGTTCTTCAGAGTCGCTTGCTTGCGTTGTGTGAACACAAGGTGAGTACTGTATCCTTCTAATACGCATCATGCATGGTGACCGAGGAAGATGTGCCCTGAGCTGCACGTCACTGCATATGCCATTTCCCTCACGATAACGCCGGTTCAGTACGTGGAATAATTAAATTCTACAGTATCGTCTGAATCTTGAAAGGGACCGGGACGTGTTTGTGGTTTGACCCGATTGGGAGAACCAAACCAGAGGAAAGGAACTGGCTATGGCGTCGACACCGGTGCATTGCTGTTAACATCAGCGATGGCGAGACACTGCCCGGTTCTCGCTGGCGACAAGACACAACGGATGGGACGGCCACCGGGATTCCTTCTCGACTAGCGACGTACTCCTACGTGCTAGCATGTCGAGATCACTATCAACTACAAGTAGGTACGGAGAGACCTGCCCCGTTTACTTTCTGAGCGTTGGTTTTTTTTTTAACTTTCTCCAAACCATTCGAGCGAGTGAATACCCTTGTGAGTACAATGATGAAGTTTACCATTTGTCAGTAAAAACTGAATATAACTACTGCGAAATCCAGATATATTTCTGAACCAAACAATAAGTTCAAAATATGTAGTAAATGTTGAAGGGTAACGACGAAAGCAAGTTTAGTATCGACGATTGCCAAAAATTTAGTGCAACAGTGGTAACATTTCACAGAGCTAACCAGTCATGACAGTCAATCAGCTAAAGAATCTAACAGAGCCTGATGACTGCCGTACATTATACCATCCATCCGAAACCAAAATGTGCATAACAAGTTATATTTTCTTGACCCAACTGTACATTAACAGCAAGCTCCACAAGCAGTGAACATCAAGCTAGAAGATCCGGCTTGATGGACGATGAACCTGCTCGTAGCACACAGCTTATTTCACCACTGTCAGGGAGGGCTTCATGACGACGAGTTCTTCCTAGCCGCATAAATCCTGAAAGCAGCTACTCCCACGACTCCTATAGCAGCTCCAACTGCAAATTATTAGTGCAGTATTGGAGTAGGTTAGTACTGGACGGGCTGTATGCTCAACAAAATGAGAATCGAGCCGCAAATACTCTACACTGGCACAACACTTTGTTCAATGCAACCAAACATGCCAATTTTGACTCGGTTCTGGACAGACCCCAACGTATCTCCACATTATAACCAATTATTGACATCATTATGAACTTGCTAGTATTTTACTGAGATGTATAGACGGCGGATCTGTGCGGATTTTACTACTGACTAGTAAGAGGAGATTTGTGACAAGACCATGGAGTTGGCTTACCTGAAACAACCATGAGAGAACGGTTCAGAAGTTGACGGTATTGCCTGCGTGATTTACCAGCTTCAGTCTCTGGAATGCTCAAATGGGGCCGCTGTGCTGCATGCACAACTCTGCAGAAAATATTGTTCAAGTCTTTCAACTTCACGCTAATTGGAATTGGTGTCTCGATTCCCATGTCTTGGCTCACCTGAAATTAGATAAATTTATGGTTACTCCATAACAAATATAAACAAATAGAAATGTCTGCAAATAGGCTAATGGGTACTAAGAGAACTGTGGGCAATAACTTATTAGAGGAGCCGCTTGCACATACATCGGGTGAGCCAATTGAGAAATAAGGATAAACATTTATAATCCATATAAAATATCTGCTGCTTGTTATTCACCAACTAAGAAGGGAAAATTTAAAATATCAAACAAAATGGTATATGTGCTTACTCTGGTTGATTCTTGTAGAGCCACTGGAGATTGGTCAAGATCATCCTTAGCAGCAACTATAAGACAAGGAACTTCATAGCCAGTGTTTTCTCCATGTGTAGCCACTTGCACAAGCAAATCTCTCGCTCTTTGCCAAGAAAATTCATCACAACTGCAATTTTGCAGGTTCCACATTCAGTGACATGCAGTGCAAGGAAATTATGTAATACCAAATAATAGGTCACAGAGTAAGGTATAGCAGGATAAGCAAAATTTATGCGTAGACATCTAGTGCCACACAAGAATAACTGTTGAATTAGTTCAATCTTGAATTGTCAACTATGACTACTACCATTTACACAGCCAGTGACACCACTAATTAAGGATCAAAACGGTTCATTTTTTACAGAACAAGAATCATTTTTACGATGTACTTAATGGCCAGTAGCCTATTCTGGGGAAGTGTTATCAGATTGATATACATGAATAACTAATTTTGCCGAGATTTTGCAAATAGCTTTGAATAATCGATAAACACTATTTCCTTGCCTAAATTGGCCATCAAAACCATAGAAAGCAACTCATACAATTGCCACATAAGACAGACACCAGGCAGAAAATAGTGCAAAATAACCCAGCTACAAAAACTTTTTTTTGGAAATCTCCCAGCTACAAAAACTTGGTAACCAGAATATTCAGTAAAACACGGATTTAAAAGATTACCATGTTATCAAGTTATTTTATTATGTTAATACGAACAGTTGACACTTAACACGATCCAACTGATACGAGGCAGAGGATTAATCTATAGCAGGTTTGTAAAAAAAGCTTATAAGGATATTAAATGCTGTTATATGTTTACTGGGAATTTGATTTGTCCTGAATAAACAATAAAATAGCTCAGAAGAATGCAAACCTGTCATAAACAAATACTGCTGCATCACAGGGTGCCAAGGATTCCTTGTTATTTAGCAATGATCTGACATCACCTTCAGGAATCTCTCGAAGTATAAGCGTTTTTCTAGTCCCCTTCAATAAAAGAGAAGTATAACGAATCAGAAATCGCTGCAGAGTAGAAGTATCCTTACAAATCACTAAGAATCAGAAAATTATAAATCTCAAGCTTTCGCCCTATAGTCTCTTAGTTTCTGTTACAACACGTGTGTAAAGTCTTGCAATACCAATAATAGAATTATCAAATATCACAATGTTTGACTATAGTGCAAGCAAATAGACATTTCTGGCTACTTACATCAGACAGTTCAACAGTATTTGCTGCAAAGCGGTCGCTATTAGTTGGCAGAGCATCAGAAGGTTGCCTGCAATAAGGACCGAAAGTGAAACAGAGTTGAAAGAAGGTACAAACGTTGTATCTTGTATGAAAATTCGTGGCATAAATATGAGAAATGTATAGAATACCTTCCAAGGAATGCCTGTAGCAATGCAGTCTTTCCAGCACCTTTGGGACCAAAAACATAACACTGGAACACATTTCTTTGAGTTTGCTGCTTTTTACGGTCCACTCGTCTTTTCCTTGTGATGGTAAATGCTGAACTGAAATCGCCCGAATAGCCAACATAAACAAGGTTGGCAAAACTGTTTGCTGGATCTAGAAGTGTCATAAGAGCCCACTGCAATTGCAGAATACTAATCAGCAAAGGAAAAAATACACAGTAATCCAATACGAAAGCATATGATCACAACAAACACAGTTGTCTTGCCCACAGTTTTCCAAGAACATGTCTACAAGATCAGACAGCTGTCGATATGCATGTGAACATAAGAAATACTACACTAATAATAAAACATGTTTCTTACCTAGAAACACTCCACGTGGTCTTCGACACACGGCATTACCTATGATGCATTTTAATCATAAAGAACACACTACTCTTTGTAAGACTTTTATCCCAGCTTAGTTACTTTACGTTTCAGATAAGTTTGATGTAGAATTTATAATCTCTTCTGGGGCTTCTTTTGTATACTGAGAATAGGGTACAGTCAAGTCATAGAACGATTACAAGAAACTATTGGGCCTCCTCAAAGTGATTAAAAGAGCTCACTGAATCTGAATGGTGCAAGACAGTCACAATTATGAACAAAAAACATAAGTTCTGAATAGATGAAGGGGCTTGCTTTCTTAGGTTGAAACCAACCAGCAAAAAATAAGTTAACTAGCAGCTTAAAAAAAATTGTACACGCTCAGTGTAATTAAGTTGTTAGTACGCTAAGATTGAGAGAATACCTTAGAAAGAAATCCTTCAAGTGATAACCCACCCAAGACATTCCTATCAGCACAGTCTTTATATAGATCAGAAGTCCATGGGCTGAAATATCAAGAGAGGAATGAAGATATGTAAATGGCAAACAGAGAAAAAAATATCAACTGATTCAATCAATGCTAATGGAAAACAAGGTAATCTAACAATGAGCAAAGTATGCAAATTACAAAAACCCATTTTCTCCAATAGAATCATTCAAATACTAAATGACCCAGCTTTTAATCAACAACTTACTTCTCAGGTGCAGTTGAAAATAGATCATCCAACTCTGAAGGTAGCAAAGCTCCATCCTAGATTGATAAATTAACACAATGTCAGATTTATGGATACAATTAAAATAAAAATGCTTATAATAATAAAGAGCATCACACTATTTACATGGAGGATAAACAATGAATGTGGTGATCAATGCATTAGACTTACATTATCTATGTCAAACATGTGGAATATTCCTTTTAGATAATCAACCACTTCAGTTGTCAATTCCAGCGTCTGAAACAAAGATAGTGAACTTAGTACCAAAGAAAATATTATTGACCAAGAGTATGGTAAATATAAAACACATAGGTAAAATGGCCAGTGGAGCCACGACTGCGGATACCCAACATACAATTGAAATTAACTATCAACTTGCAGCTTGTAAGCCATTACAAGAACAACTTTTGACATTAAAATACATGCACACCAAATATTAGTCTAGCTTCAACTGTCAATAAGATGTGAATAGCTGAAAGAAATCGACGGAAAATTACTTGATCAGGAGCACGCTTAATTGACGTTGGAATGAAGTCGTCTCTAAGCTTGATTTCATTATCATAACCGAATTTCCTCAATACTGTCCATGTAGTTTCCAAACGCCCTTTCTCGATAAACAGAGCATGAAGGAAAAGGAACCCGGTCAAGGTAAGGCCACTGTCATTTACGCCTTCAGGCATCTTCTCTTGAACAACTCTCTTCACGCCTGAAATTTCAGTAGGCTGGAGAGGAGCGCTAAAACATCTGACCTGTAAACCAACAGACAGAGAATTATCACCAGAAGTAGAAGAATGGCAATAAAAAAACACTAGTGAGCCTAAGTTAATACAAGAAACCAATGCAGCCTGGGTGAATAGAAACCTGAAATTCATTGAGCTCCACATCGCTGAGAGCTCCATCCCTGTCATGGTCACAGAGAATGAATATCCGCTTCAAAGCCCTCACACAGCGTGGCTTTAGAGATTGCGCCTCTTGATCAAACAGAGGAGCTGTGGGGTGAAGCACTGCCTTCTGGGCATAGTAGAAGACCTCAGGCACCTGCAGTTTATAATAAGCTGTTATAATAAACATAATCGAACACAGTATCAAGAATTCTAATGCAAGAATCAAAAATATCAACTGCATGGTTGGAATATTATTACATTATGCTGAGCAAGAGCACGCATTAATCAGCATTTAGAGCATTCCAATTTCATCGTGAACACATTAAGAGTAGCAATGGTAAAAAAATGTGGACTGTAAACGTTCCCTCGACAAGGGGTCTTTATTTCACCTGGATCTGGCGAAGCGCGGAGCACTCGATGCAGGTCTCGATCTCACGGAAGGACTGCATGATGGGCGCCATGGTCTGCTCGAGGCTGTTCTGCTGGTCGTCCCTGAGGTCCAGCTTACACCCCACCACGATCACAGGCGCCTTCAGCTGGAAACATTGAAGGGCACAAATCAGCACGGGCAAGAATGACCAACCCGGACGTGCACCAGCCACGGGCAAGATTTACCTGGATGCGCCTGAGCTCCGGGAGCCAGTAGGTGCTGAGGCGTTCGAGCGTGGAGAGCCTGTCGCAGGCGTAGGTGAGCACCACCGCGTCCGCCGCCTGGCACTCGGCGATCAGCTTCGGCTTCTGCTCCGGGCTGCCGTGCAGATTAGAAAGGAGTCAATCACCAGAATCGCAGGCCCCCAAATCAACCAATGAATCCGGAACGGACGGAATCGAGACATCTGGAGTAGGACGGACGTCGGTCGAATCTAAGGGGGTGGGGGACGAGAGGTAACGGACCTGGAGGAGGTGTCGATGATGGTGATGGGGACGCGGTCGGGGAAGTAGTCGGCGGGGAGTCGGGTGTGTGGCATGACCTTGGGGACGTTCTCGGGGAACTGCTCGGTGGCGACGGCGACGACGAGGCTGGACTTGCCGGTGCCGGCGTCGCCGATGACGACGACGCGCACGCCGGGCCGGCCCGCCAGGTTCGCCGCTGCGGCGGCCGCCATGGTCTAGGGTTTTTTGGGGGATTTGGGCGCGGCTGGCTGCGTGGTGGCGAGGAGTGTCGGGAGGCGGGGCCGGGGTGGCGGCCGCCTCGGTCTTATGGTGGACGCGACGGGAGGATCGATCTGGTTATTCGGCTTTGCTTCGGCTTGGAGGGGAAGGAAAGAAAGAAAAGAAAAAGGAGAAACGGCCGGAACCGGAACAGAGCAGAGGGGCGTCGTGCTCGTGCGTGCTCGATGGCTTCGGGCTTGCAAAGCACGCACCATGGACCATCTTGCCCAAGTTTTTTTATGCGAGGCTGCGCCTGGCTTGCATGGGCCGCTTCTGGCACGAACGTAGAACATATTGCCGATGTTTTTTTTCTCAGTAACATATAGTACAACCTCCGATCCATATTAATGGACTCAACTTTATCTAGATACATCCGTATCTAGTTAAGTGTTTAGACTAGATGCATCCGTATCTAGACAATGTTGAGACCATTAATATGGATCGGAGGGAGTACTAGATTTTCAAGATTATTCCATGACCATTTTTTTTCACAAGCTGCCATGAGTTCTTGTTTATCATATTAGATGATATCAAGGGCATTCACACGAGTATATTAAATAATCAAATTGTACGTACGCAATGTGTGTAGAATGCATTATAAGTTTTTACTATATACGTCATTATTAGTTATGTACACACATTGTCAACTTGTATTGAACTCATTATAAATCGATAAATACATTTTGACTACGAAGACCCGATTAAGAATCTGACCAACAATTATTTATGTACTCTAGAAGTTTCTGTAAAAAAATGCTTACCAAGACAACAAGACCCATATACAACCTCCGATCCATATTAATGGACTCAACTTTATCTAGATACGGATGTATCTAGTTAAGTGTTTAGACTAGATGCATCCGTATCTAGACAATGTTGAGACCATTAATATGGATCGGAGGGAGTACTAAAGAGTTGTGAAGATATTTTTCGGACCACATGATTTAAGGACGTCCACCATAAATATGTATGATAGTATACCTGTTACGCAATTACAAAATAATTTACCAAGGAAATACCATCCAAAACTAGTTTAAATGTAGTGCAATGCAAGTGTACTTTTCAACCATGCATTACAACTCTGCAACAGATGACACTTTAACCAATATTTTGAAACTTTGATATGTGGTTAACATGTAAAATAAATGGCAGAAAATTATGGTTGCTAAGACCCTAACATGTTAAAACAAAGTACAAAGTATAAAAGTTTAGTATAAATTATTTCTGGTTTAATCGTTATCAGGTCTAAATTAGTTTTGGACTGGCCCTTGCGTTGGCACCGCACCGAACGGAGGGTGTCTCATATCATAGAACTGAATGTCCTCAAGTATCTTATCATCATCAACTTCCAAGGTTCTGGAAGATCGACGTTGTTGCACTAAGAAGTTTCTTGCGGTTGCGCTTCAACATCAACGACCACTGGAGAGAGAAGGAGCTCACTATACCAATTACCCATGGAGATATGTCCTAAAGTAAATAATAAATTGTTATTATTAATATTTGTTTTATAATTAATGTTTATGTGTATGTGCTATAATATCTATGATTCTGAATTTATATCACAGGAAAACACATACGCACGAGTGGACGGATGAACACCAAGTATTGTCCTAGTCTTGCATCTTAGACTAACTAATTTTTGCATGATGACCCTGTTTTCGTGGTCATGGGCAAATGGTTGCTCACAACAATGGGAGCACATTTTGGCGGAACAATGGCCCTGAACAGATCAAACTTATTGATATGCTATGAGATCTTATCATCACGGTGTTTTTCTTATTGTCAAAAATGGTTAACGTACATACTTGTCCTTTGACCATGAGGATGTTAGGCCCATACATGTTGGAAGAGGGTGTGAAGCCCATGAGAAGAGCCACAAACAACGACGAATGACCTACATAGTAGAGACGTACAAACACCGACGTGTTGCTCACTCCATCGAAGGGTAACACAAAGTTGAGACACCCAGTAGCACAAACAAACTAAATTCACAACCAAGATGTCACCTCGAAGACCTCAACGAGGACGTCCGCGGAGAAAACTCACAACATTGAGGCAAGTAGACCACCACCATGAAGTGTCAAATACACAGACATCAAGGACAAGCACAAACTCGTTAAGGAGCATCACTGACACGGTCAAAGAGCATAAGATAGCTAGGACAACAGAAAAGAGACCAATACGTCGTTAGTGAAGCCGAAGCAATGGTCGTTAGCTAAGACCGCACTATGTGTTTTTTTTCAACAATTTGTGTGTCGCTCAAGATTAAAAATAGTTTCGCAGGGTTTGATGGAGGGCTTGCTTAAGACAACATGAAACCATCTTATTTGGTTTTTTAGAGATAAAAAATAATCTCATTGTCGCTACTGCCTAAAACAAGGATAATTCTTTTAAAGATTGAAAGTTGTAGCAACCAATCATGCGGCTCAGTTAGTGCTGAATATGAATGTAACTGATATATTTTTAAAAAATTAATTGCCCTATATAAAAAACAATAATGCAACACTGGAGTGCCGCCACCGTCGTCGAAAGGCAGCACACTGCCAAGGCAACCCCCTGAGGTCCACGACACCACGCGACATAGGTAGCGTGAAGCCACTTTGAGAGGAACAATGAAGGGGCACCGGAGCAGCGAGACAGATCCTCGTCGTCATCGTGCAGACTTTGCCATCCGAGAGATTTTGTAGCAGATGATTTGGAATCCCATTGTAACATACGAGCCATCCGAGACCTCTTGTAACGGAAATTTCAGACTTTCCTTTCTTCAACGGTAAATAGTGACCAAACCGGAATACAGCGTTTTGGAGCTTGGGCTCCACGGAGCCCATTATAGAAAACAGTATCTACGGATCCGAGGTAGTGAATAGAGCAAATTTTCAAACCTAAATGTAGACAGTGATTATACTAGCGTGCAAAAAAAAAACAATGGCAAATACTGTCGTGGTGGTGTCACGGCAGATGCCATAGGATGGCTTAAGTTGGGGGCTCGCTGGGACGTTGGGGGATCCGGGGAGGGTGTGCGCGCTCAAGAAGCACGCATGAAGAACAACCAAGAACTCACAAGAACAAGCAAGAACAAGCCAAACCAAGAACAACCAAAGCACACCAAGATGTACCCTGCTTTGGGGCCCTCTTGAGGAGGTAACACCCCTACTGCAGCACTAGCCTACTCTCTTATATCTCAAAGGGAACAAGTACAAAGTGCTCCTCGAGCTGTATGAAGCAACAATGGTGAGAGCTCTAAGAGGAAGATGGAACAGGGGGAAATGAGGCCTCTCCTTCGTCGTCCCTCGCACTGGAGGATGTAGTGGTCTACTTATACACTAACCGGTTTACCTTTTTGCCCCTGGCCGAGATGATAATGGCATTGCCAAGAGGAAAAGGACAAGCCTCTGCCCCCTGTCAATCCAACGGCCGGACTGTCAGGCCTATCTTGCCCCTTCGGGCAATGGCAGCTGTAGCCCACCGGGTCTAGGTCACATCCTCTTTCCCGAATTGGCCGAGTCAGCTCCTAGGTTGCTGCGCTCCCAGGAATCCCGTGGCTTGACCTGGCTGTCAAGTCCTAGCAGGCCTATCTTGCCTCTTCAGGCAATGGCAGGCGTAGCCCACCGGGTCTAGGCCATAGCCCCTTTCCCGAATTGGCCGAGTCAGCTCCTAGGTTGCTGCGCTCCCAGGAATCCCGTGTCTTCTGAGCCTCGGGCAGGAGGCCTGCAGGACCCGTGAACTTTACTGACATTACTCGGCCCCTGTGCATTATCCGACATTGCTGGTAAGCCGGGTTCTTCCAGGCAACCCGGCTAGCTGAGCCGGATCTCTTCCAGGCAACCCGGCTAGTCGAGCCGGGTCTCTTCCTCTGATCCGGCTAGACTTTGCCTGATGCCTCTTGGTCTCTTCCTGTCTTTAAACATGATCCGGTCCGAGTGATCCGGTTTGTGAGACCCGGATTGACTTTCCATTCCACCTCTTTGCCCTACCCGGGGGCAACCCCCGACAGTAGTCCCCGAAGCTGGTGCGGTCCTACAGCCTCGGATGAAGGGCCGTAGCAGGTTAAAACCAACGCCTTTAACCGAATTCCATATCACCCAATCTTTCTCAGGATTTCCTGGGACACTTGGCAGGGAATCTCTGCACAAAGCCTCATAATCCGGGTCTCTGATTTGACATGTCACTGACAACATATTATCCGGATCCATCAGGTACTTGAGTGTTTTGACTAAATTACCGCGTCTCCTCGATTTCTTCACTAACTAGCACATCCGATCCACGGGACCGCTTCCAATTCTATGATCCACCGTGTGCTTGAAATACACGGCCACAGCTGCGACCGCAAAGTTTTGGTTCACACCTGATCCAGCCACACCCCGGAAACCGCGCGGTAGTGCGCCCGTTACCATCTAGGGGCTATATATAGGGGTGCGGGGTTCCTCTTCTTCTTCCCCGCACCTCCACTTCGAAATCTCCATCCGCACCATTACCGCCGGCGCGACCTGGCCCTTGCGACCTCGCACGCCGGAGACACCCACAACGCCGGAGAAAACTCGCCGGAGCCGCGCACCGCGCCGCACACCGCCGTTTCTCCACCGCGCTTCTTCTTCGCCGCACCACAACCGTGAGTTCCTCTTCTTCCGGCCATGGCGACCTCGAGCGAGTTCTTCTTTCGCCGTGAACTTGCACTTGCTCTCCCTAGATTCACTAGCAAACGAGTCCATTGCCGCGCCTTAGTGCATTGCCTAGATCTCCTTTCTAGGTTTTGCGCTAGATTGCCCCAGATCGGCTTGCCACTTCATGAACAGTTCCACCTTATTTTTACTCGGGATTTCATCTCTATTTTACTGCTGCGGTAGATCTTTCGTAACCCTAGATCCTTACAAAAAGGTGTTTTTAGTTACTAGCCGAATCACTTCTCCGCAGTAATCGGGCAACTCTATCCGGGATATCCTTTACCGAATCCCTTAACAGCTGATTCGGCTAGACCTTATCCGACTTGTTCTGATTTGATATTCCACATCTTCTAACTCGGCTATGTCCGATTTCTTGCAGGACTGATTCGGATATGCCGAAGTTCCCCCCGGCAGCTGGGAGGGCTCTGATGTCACCAACGACGACTTGGAATGGCTGCGGAGCACCCGGCGTATAACATCTAAGTTATATGCCGAAAACCGGGGAAGGAACTCCAACCGGTCACCAACCGGGTGAACGCGTTGTATTTCTGGCGCACTTCGAGCGCGGATTCGGACTCCCAGCGAGTGACTTCTTCCGGAGATTCCTAGATTTCTTCGGCCTGCAGCCTCACCACCTTCCGGCTAACTCCTTTGTCTCCTATCTGCTTTTACCTCCTTTATGGAGGGATATCTCGGTCTCTGGCCGACTATCGAAACCTGGGCGAAGTACTTCCACCTCCGGAAACATACTATCCCGGGTAGTGACCCGAAGGTGATGACCGCCTGTGGTGCGTCAGCATTACCCCGAGGACGGGCTCCATCTTTCCCCGGATCACTGGCCTGGATACTTGCAAGAAATGGCAAAAGTCCTTCTCTACGTGAAGAGCGTGAAGGCCATGATGCCTCAATTGCCCGAGTTCAGATCGAGCCCCCACAGCCGAACTGAATTCAATATGATCCGGCTGACGCTCTCGCGGAGCTTCAAATCGTACACCAAACTCTAGAGGATTTTCTGGAGAAGGGCCTGCTCTCGGACGATCTCCTCCGAGCCTTCGTCTCTCGCCGTGTCAGTCCTTTACAACAACGTCAGCACAAGATTTGCCATATGAGCGGTCTGCTAGATCCTACCCGGATCAGCAAACATGACCTCACCAGAGCTTCCGTCAGGAGACGGGTAAACGCTATTGCCTTCACCGAGATGTCGGATAAGTGGAAATGGGGCGTGGAGCCGTTCCACCGAGACGCACTTCCACCTCAGGTTAGTTCATCATCCCCCGGATTAACCCATACTCCACCAAAATGCCATTGGACTAATCCGGATCTGCCTTGATTCTACTGCAGCTGTTCGACCGCCAGATCGCCGAAGATGGAGATCTTTCCACCAAGGTGTGGGCACGGGACCGCAGCCCGCTGCGCGAAGGCGAAGAGGATGCGGATACGGACGATTATTTGCCGATTCCGCGCGCCAAGCCTATCCGCAAGGGTAAGCAACCGTCTATTTACAACCTTTCCGAGGATGAAGATGATGATTGCTGGATCCTGGATCCTATTGATCCCATTCCGATTTCATGGTCACCACCTTGTGTTCCAGCCAAACCGGATGCTCAAGGGACATCTCGGAAACACCCTGACGCGTCCGGATCAGATGCCCCTCCAGCCAAGAGAATGAAGAAAACTGTCTCCAAACCGAATCGGCTGAAGGCCATGCCTACTACCAAGGGGTAATGCCAATTTTATTTGCTTTCTTCTTTTATTACCCGAGTCATCTTTATCCGAGTTAACTGTTTTATTTTACTCTATGCAGTGACGTCCTTGTCACCGAACAAACCCATTCATCCATCCTTTCTCCCATTCCTCCACTGGATACGGCCATGGAGCACCAGTCTCCTAAAAAGGCTGCCACCTCTCCCGCGCGTGCCACAACTGCCAAAACTCCCCCGCCGGATCTCGTCCCAGAGTCGGTTATTGACCTGGAGAGTGAGGAAATCTCGGGTTCGACCCGAGATTCAACTTGGCCACGTCCTCTGAAGGAGTTGGAGAAGGAGAAAGCCAAGACTTCGGCTAAGACATTGACTAAGCCGGATCCTCTCCCTACCGCCAAGGCTCTGAATCAAGAGCAGCAGAAGAAGAAGAAACTGCAGCAGCAGCAACCTCTCGAGAAGCAGCAGAAACAGAAACAGGAAGCATCTAAACCACCCCAGCAAGCGTCACAGAACCAACCTAAGCAGTCAGACCCTGCCAAGACCTCGAGCGCATCACCTCTGCCTAAGCCGACTCGGTTTCCTTTGGCACAACTCCAACAACCTCGGATAAGCAGATGGTCGCTAGCAAACCGGTTTCCGCCGCTCCATCAGTGACTCGGGTGCATGATCAGCTCTCTGAGGCGATCACTCGCGCCCGCCTTAGTGGCCAGGTCTTGCCGAATCTCCGCACTCCGGCGGCGACAAACTCGGCTCCGCAGAGGAATTTGTTAAGGCTTGGAACGCTGCGGACCTTGCCGAAGGCTCACCACAGCATCGCCACATCCGGCTGGGCCTAGCCGGATGTTTCAATCTCTACACTCTGTGCAGGCCTCGGTCACTGAAGCTAACCGGGTCTTCGAGGTAACAAAGCCGAATCTCGCTTTTAATTCACCATGATCACTCTACACTATCCCCAGTCCCCGAGATTCGGGTCGAATGACTGATACTCCTCGAGTAAGAAAGTCATCCGGCTTGAATCTCTAACATTTGATCATAGACTTTGTGCTAGCCAAACAAAAAATCGTGGGACTTCCAGTCCCCGAGTCTCTTTTCAAATTGATTCGGTCAACTTTCTTTTTTATTAATCTCGGGCCTCCAGTCCCCGAGATTCGTTTTGGCTTCACGCTGTTAGTCTCGGGTGCCAGTCCCCGAGACTCTTTTTACGCCATTAACTCCTCTTCTTTCAGGAAACCACAACTGCTCGCAGCCGGATCTTTAAACAGCTAGTCCTGCAGCACCAGGCCCTCCAAGCTTCCTTTGATGCGCAAAGTGAGGAGATGAAAAAGAAAGATCAGGAGCACAAGCGCGCTTTATCGGAGGAGAAGTCAGAAGTGACTCGGCTCCTGCGGGAGCTTGACCGAGTTGGAAAAGTGAAGGACAAGCTCAAGAAAGACCGGGATACGCTGCAGAGGGAGAAAGACTCGATCCAGAAGGAGCGAGATACTTTCAAAGCCGGGATTGAGAAGCGGGCTGAATTGGACAAGAAAATCCAAACGCACGTTGCAGCCGCTGAGGCCGAAGCTCAAGCGGCGAAAGATGATCTGGCTGCTCACCAGGCGATCAGCGCGAAATGGCTTGCTGATCTCGCTATCCTCAATGAAGACATGGATCGTAAGCTTGCCGAATCTCTTCTTTCCCTTCTGCTCTTATCCGCCTCATAATTTTTATTCCTTCTCGTCTAACTCAGTGTTAGCTCATCTATATGTAGGAGAGTTTACCAGCATCCGGTTTCAAGCCGCCAAAGCTGTGAGAGATGCCCGAGCTGAGAGGGCTAAGATTGCTGGGGCTCCTCTGCCAGAGACGTGGGATATTGAAGACCACATTACTGCACTGAAAGCTCGGATTGCTCCTTTAAAGAGTCCCACACTGATCTGTTCAATGCTAGTCAAAGCCCACCAAGTCTTGTTTCCTGAAGTTCGGCAAGCCCAGTCTGCGGACGAGCTAATCAAAGACCTGGATCAGGCAGAGACCCGGCTAAGGCAGTGGAGATCTTCGTCCGCCCGCGCTGGTGCTGACGCAGGTTTGCTATTCATCATGTCTTGGTATGAGCTCATTGATCTTGCCAAAGTGCGCTCCCTTCGCCAGGGTTCTTCATGGGCTTCAGATCCAGACCGGATCAAGATCCGTGAGGAAGCTGCTAACTTTATGGCCGAATTCGCCAACACCAAGCATCTTGATCTGCAAGCTCCGATCTACTCGGATGGGGAAGACTCTGAAGAGGAGGAATCAGATGATGCCTCACTTGACGACTACGCCGAGTCTGAGGCCGACTCTGGTGATTCGGCTGACTTCGCCGAACAACCTGCAGCTTGCGACTCGGCCAAGACCTCCAAGATGCCAGCCAGTGATTCGGCTGACACTGCCGAACAAGCTGTAATCCAAACTTCCAAGACGCCATCCACTGATTCGGCTAAGGCCACAGAGCAAATCACCGCCAAGACGTCAGTTGATCCGGATGCTTCCGAATCTGCCAAGCCCTCAAGCTCTCCGTCCAAAGTCATTCCTGCAAGTGAGGACCCTATCTCAACCGAGGTTCCTCCATCATCCGAGTCCATCCCTGCAACCGAGACGCCTGCAGCCTAGGCTTCTCCTGATTTATCTTAATGAAAAACGTTAAATCCCCGGTATGCCGGGAGCAGATGTAATATACAATTTAAGTTCCTTCGAGACTATTTCTATTTTGCTTAATGTGATCCGGACCAGGTTTATGTTGGATCATTTTAAACCGAGTCCCCGAGTGTGTTTTCTTGTTTACTATTTTTACCGGATCTTTGCTCTTGTCTACCTTTTAGGTGTTTGACAGTCGAGTCACAAGATAGGAAACATAGCATACAATACTTGAACATTCGAGTTTTGGTTTAGAATCATCTAACATAAAAAAAAGAAATAACAGGGGTTAGTAAACGACATGTGCCGAATCGGTTTGGACCGAGTCCCCGAGTCCATTTTCATGTTTCCCATATTCTCCACCTCTGCTCTTGACTACCATTTTGGTGTTTGTCAGTCGAGTCACGAGATCAACAACACAGCATACATTACTTGAATTTTGGGACGAAGTTCAAAACAATTCGACACATGAACGGTATGGACAAAACAGTAATAAAAAACATGCATAAGAACAAGGCAGTCCCCGAGTCCAGACTCGGATTGCCGAAATTTCATTCATGATAAACTGAGATACATACATTGCGCCCTTAAGAGTAAAAGGGTCGAAGCAGAGCTACATTCCAGGGTCGCTTGGTTTCTCTCCGGGTCTGTCCAGGCCATCCTTCCTTTGTTCCTGTGCATCTACAAGGTAGTACGAGTCATTGTGCATAGCCTTGCTCACAATGAATGGTCCCTCCCATGGAGGTGATAACTTATGTCGGCCCTTGCTGCGCTGCACCAGCCTTAGTACTAGATCTCCTTCATGAAACACTCGAGGGCTGATCTTCCGACTATGATAACGTCGGAGACCCTGCTGATATACTGCTGTCCGAGACAGGGCCAATTCCCTTGCTTCCTCTAGCAGATCCACTGCATCTTCCCGGCCTCTTTTGCCTCGGTTTCCGTATACATTGTCACCCTTGGTGCATCATATTCTATGTCAGTGGGTAGCACTGCTTCTGCCCCATATACCAGAAAAAATGGCGTATAGCCAGTTGACCTATTCGGCGTGGTCCTTAGACCCCATAGTACTGATGGTATTTCATCTATCCAGCACCCCGGAGTCTTTACCAGGGTTCTATTAACCGGGCTTTTATCCCAGCTAATACCAAAGCATTTGATCTTTCCACCTGTCCATTGGACTCTGGGTGTGCCACTGAGGCTATGTCTAACCGGATCCCTTATCCATGCAGAATCGGGCAAACTCTCCCACAGCAAAGTTCGTGCCATTATCCGAGATGATGCTGTGGGGTAACCGTATCTCAAAATGATTTCTTTCAGGAAAGTTACAGCTGAATGACCATCCACTTTCCGGATCGGTTTTACCTCTATCCACTTGGTGAACTTATCCACCATTACCAGCATATGTGTCATGTTACCCTAGCCGGCTTGAATTCTCCCACCATATCCAAACACCACACAGCAAACGGCCAAGTGATAGGAATTGTTTTGAGCGCCGATGCGGGTAGGTGTGTCTGCTTGGCAAACCTTTGGCATCCTTCACATTTCGGACTATGTCCTCTGCATCTGCATGAGCAGTGGGCCAGTAAAACCCATGCCGGAAACTTTAGCCACCAGGGCTCTTGTACTGCAATGATGCCCACATTCTCCTTGATGTATCTCCAGGAGCATCTCCTTGCCCTCGGCTGGCTCCACACAACGTTGTAGCACCTCGGTTGCACTCCTTTTGTATAACTCCTTATTTATGATGGTGTAACCCTTGGATCTCCTCTGCACTCGCCTAGCTTCGGTTTCATCATTTGGTAAACTCCCCTCCGACATGAACTTCATGATTTCTTCAGCCCATTCCGGTACTGGATGCAAAGGGAATAAGTGCTCATCTATTTCCACTGGTTCGGCCGCCATTATCTCTTCTATCAGTCTCTGTCCATTCCCTAAGATTCGGTTAACCATCTTCCTCTCTTCCCTTTTTCCTAAAAGTAGCATTCCCGAGTCTCGGTGCGCAGTCCCCGAGTCTCGCCATGCAGTCCCCGGGTCCTCCCAAATGTACCCGACATCAACATTCAGGAGAGCTTCAGATTCTTGCTTTGGGATAAAAATCGACTCGGAATCAGGTGAAGGTTTGATTGAAGGGATCCTTAGGTGATTCAAGGATATCCCGGGTGGGATTGCATCCCTAGACGACCCGAGTTTTGACAGATATCCGCAGCTTCGTTCTCCAGCCGAGGTATGTGCTTGTACTCGCAACCTTCAAAAAATCTGAAATTTTCTGGACATGAAATCGATATAGTGCCATATTGGCATCCAGGGCATCCCAATTTCCAGAAGACTGCTGCACCACTAAATCTGAATCACCAAAACATTCTATCCGGCGGATGCCGATGTCCTTAGCCACATTAAGCCCATGGATCAGTGCCTCATATTCGGCCACATTGTTTGATGCTGAAAAATGAATCTGCAATACATATCGCAACTGATCTTGCTTTGGTGATGTGAGTACTATCCCAGCACCCAGTCCGATTTTGGTTTTGGAGCCATCAAAGTGCAACTTCCAGTAATTGTAATCCGGCTTGGGTGGTTCATATTGCATCTCTGCCCAGTCACAAAGGAAATCCGGTAAAGCTTGAGACTTGATAGCATCTCTTCTCTCATAATGCGGGGTGTAAGGAGACACTTCTATTGCCCATTTGGCAACTCGGCCAGTCGCATCTTTGCACCCAATGATCTCCGAGATTGGAGCTTCGCATACAACGGTGATCGGATGCTCCTGGAAGTAATGTTTCAACTTCTTGGCCGCCAGGTATACACCATATGTCATTTTTTGGTAGTGAGGATAATTTTGCTTTGAGGTTGAGATCACCTCGCTTAAATAGTACACCGGTACTTTCTCAAGTTTACAAATGTTTCCTCGAGATCCTCGAGGAGAGTACGTTTTTCTTTAGTTTTGATGACAATATCATCGACATACACCTGCACATTTTTGCCCATTTGAGATTGTAAGCACTTCTGCATACATCTCTGATAAGTTGCACCGGCATTTCTCAAACCGAAACACATGACACGATAGCAATACGCCCCATACGGGGTAATAAAAGCAGTCTTTATTTGATCTTTGGGGTTCAGTGGTATCTGGTGAAAACCAGAGTACGCATCAATAAAAGACAACAACTCACACCCAGCAGTAGAATCGATCACTTGATCAATCCGAGGTAAAGGAAACGGATCCTTCGGGCACGCCTTGTTCAGGTTGGTGAAGTCGATGCACATACGCCACACCTTGACCACCGCTGGTTCATCCTTCTTCTTCTCTACCAGAACCGGATTGGATATCCAGTCTGGATGCAACACCTCCATAATGAATCCGGCTGCAAGTAGCTTAGCCAGCTCATCAAGCACCACTTTTCTTCGGTCATCTGAAAGACGACGAGTCGGTTGCCTCACCGGCTTCACCTCCGGCCGGACAAATAAAGAGTGCTCTGCCAACTCCCTCGGAACACCAGGCAGGTCCTTAGCCGACCATGCGAAGATATCCCGATTCTCACGGAGGAAGTGACAGAGCGCGCTTTCCTATTTCTCGCCCAACCCGGCACCAATGATGGCCATGCGCTCCGGATTCTCCGGGTCAATGGGGATCTTCTTTGTCTCCTTGGGCACCTCAAATGTTGCACCTGCATCCGGATTGGTCATGGCCAGCACGCCGAGCTGAGCTGACTTTGCCATTGCCACTACTTCATGCATCTTGCTCTTCTCCGCCTGGATCACCAACGACTCGGCTAAGGTGGAACCAACCGTGGCACACTGTATGGCCTTCTTGTAATCTCCCGCAACGGTGATGATACCATTTGGGCCAGGCATCTTCATCTTGAGGTAGGCAACATGAGTGGATATCATGAACTTGGCTAATGCAGGCCTGCCGAGCAAAGCATGGTATGGGCTCTCCAAGTCTACCACCTCGAATTCGAGACTCTCCAGTCTGTGATTGTCCTTGGTACAAAATAGTACATCCACCCAGATCTTTCCCATTGGGGAACAAGACACCCCGGGTACTATACCATGGAAGGTGCAACTGCTCTGCTGCAGCTGATTCGGCGAATAACCCAACTTGACCATTGTGTCCCGATACATGATGTTTATTGCACTGCCATTGTCAACCAAGACTCGAGTGAATTTCACATTAATCTTCGGTCCAACCAAAGTCGGATCCACCACCAGTGCGTAGTTTCCTGGGCTTGGCATAACCCTGGGATTATCAGCCCTACTCCAAGTGATCTCCTGCTCGGACCAGTTTAAGTATTTTGGTACTGCTGGTGTGACTGCATTCACCTCCTTCGCCCTTCGTAGCTGACTTTTCTTGTCAGTTGGCTCGGTCACGAAAACCACATAGCTTTGATGAGCTTCCTTGTAATCATTTCCAGGGCATCCACCTTGCCGACTTGGACCAGCATTGTTGTTGCCTCCCATATTTACCAGGTTAACCGGCTTTGTGGCTGCCGGCCTTGGAGCTCCTTCGTTCACGGGGTTGCATTGGCTCCGGATAAAGGCGTATTTGGCCTGAAATTCGGTCTAGGAGCACCTCTCTGAGGTGGCCCTCTCTGACCTTCCGCCTGGATGCGATGATGCCAGCTACAATTCCGAGTTGAATGATTGGCCGGCTTGCGTGGGTCTGTTGTGTGATAACGGCAAGGCCCATCTATCATTGCCTCAAAAGTTAGAGGTGGACTCGGTCCATCCCACACTTTCTTTGGCCAAGCACCTTGATTCAGCCTCCAAGCTGGGCCCTCATTTTTTGGTCTCTGGCTATCAGGATGATCCATATTTACTGCAGCAACCTGATCTGAACCGTATCTGTAATCCGGATCTCTCCTTTTATAACCGAACTCATGTCGGTCACTGGGCCTTAATGGTCCTGTTCGGTTGTTGACCGGTTGCCTCCTGCTAGTTCCCACCGCATCCAACGCTGGCTGCGTCGGATCGCCAAGAGCATATGTATCTGCTATCCGGATCATTTCCGCCAGGGTCTTTGGCATATCTCTCTGGAGCTTCTGCCAAAGCGGGGTGCCATGTCGGCAACCCTGCGCAAACCAAGAAATGGCCTGCTCCTCCACGACACCTTCACAAGAATTGCGAATGTTGCTCCACCGAGTCAGAAATTCTCGGTCCGTCTCCCTCTCTTCTTGCCTGCACGCAGACAAGAGCTGAGGTCGGTTTGGCCTCTTGTAGGTGCTGGAGAAGTTGCTGTAAAATGCCTGTTCCAAATCCATCCAAGAGTTGATACTACCCTCTGGTAAGTTATTCAGCCAAATTCGGGCTGGCCCTTCCAACATATGCGGGAGATATCGGACCGCCCATCGGCGATTGCCCCCCGCAATGTGCACTGAGGATACATAATCTATCAGCCAATCCTGCGGCTTAGTACTGCCGTTATACGGTTTTGTGATTCGGCCAAGCTGAAACAATGGCACATTTGGCTCGTTCATTATCCGAGGTCCAAAGCAGGGAGGACCCGGTGGGCCTTGCTCTTCCAGCTTCTCAGACTGATAAATCCTATCCAACTTGAGACGCTGATCATTCAGATCCAATGTCCGAGGTCCCAGTCTGGATGCAAGTGTATTGTCATACGCTTGGTATCCGGCTCGCGCCATAGCCGAATTACCATCATCATAGTGGTAGCCCGCCTGGCCCCCACCTTGTTGCTGCGCTTCCACCATCATTTGCTGCTCCTGCCGGGGTTGATTCTGCCCAGGAGGACGAGGTGGTTGACCTCGGCCAGCCGAATTGCCCCTTCCGGCTCCCGGATTGCCTTGACCGCCATTGTTTCTGCTCTGGCCACCTCTTCCTTGTGCCGCTAGTTGCTTGCCGGCATACTCGGCATCATAGGCCTGCAGCTGCTTGCTCTTGCCCGAATTCACGCTCTGAGCCCGGTCAACTCCGACATGTGGAGATGATGCTTGCCCCTTGGATCTCTGGCTAACAGCCTTAGCCGACACTACCACTCGAGAACCAGCAGCGTCCAGATTAGCTTTCCGAAAAGCCTCATTCTGCCTGTTACACACATCAACCAGCTCATTGACTCTTTCTGCCTGCTTGCGCCGAGCATCCCCGGTTAACGTGGTCAACTCGGCTCGCGCTGCTGCTGCAGCCCTAAGATTCTTGGCCGGGGAGCTATACACCGGCTTGCCTGTACATGATCTATGACTAGTAGCCTTACTCGAGCTTGACCTTGCAGCTCTAGCTAATTCATCATTGAGGTCCTTACCCCTGTTGCGCAAGTCAACTCTCTTGTGTGGGTGAGGCACTACTGGAGTGAAACCATCGGTGATACCATTGGCAGCATTGTATTCTCTCATGTCTCTATCAAATGCTTGCCTAGATTCCACCACTAACCGGGCTTCTCTTTGCAACCTCAGGCGCTCTGCCTCTAGCTGAGCTATAATAAGCTCTACATTTGCCCCAGGTGCCACTGGCCGAGCTAACTTTTCCAGGACATCTTCTAAGGGAGCCTCCCTACTTGACATACCAAGTGGACCAACCGGATCTGGTTTCTCCTTTGGGAACTTTGCCGTCCGAGTCGGCTTGTCAACCGGATCGGTTGGTGTGATCAGCTCCTCGGGCACGCTAGTGCCGGCATCTCCTTTGCCTGCACCAGCACTTAGCCCGGTCATCATCACCTCCACGCTACTCCCGGGGCGAGCGCTGCGCCGTCCGAGAGCTGCGCGGAAAGACGGAGGATCCTCGGCCACGAGCACCTGCGCCGGGTACTCGCGGACAAGCTCGGTGGTGACGTAGGTGAGGAAGCTGCCGAACTGGATGAAGTGTCCATCCACAGGGAGTGGTCCTCCCGCGAAGCAGCCGGCGTTGTCGCTGATGAAGGTGAACCCGCCGTAGTTGCAGACGAGCCCTGACCGCACTCGCACGCCGGAGCTGGTGACGGAACCCGTCCGGATGGAAACCCCAACCAACGCCACTGCTCGCCCCACGGTGGGCGCCAACTGTCGTGGTGGGAATCACGCAGATGCCACGGGGTGGCTTATTCTGGGGCCGAACGGATGCTTGTGGATTCGGGGAGGGATTGCGCGATGGAGTCGCACACGAAGAACACGCGAAGAACACGAAGAACGAGCAAGAACAAGAACGAACAACCAAGAACACAAAGCACACACGATGTACCCTGCTTCGGGGCCGTCGTGAGGAGGTAAAACCCCTACTGCAGCACTAGCCTACTCTTGTGTATTCTCTCCTTGGTATAGGTTGTGTACATGTGCTCCTTGAGCTGTATGCTTGCTGCCTCCACGAGATCTTAGCTAGCTAGAGGTAGAAGAAGAAGGCTCCAGTGAGCAAGAGGAAGAAGAAAGAGCCCAGGGGCTGTGCGTGCTCGCCCGTGTCCGTCCCCCGTGAGCTATCCCTGGTGCTCTTTATAAAGAGAGAGACCAGGGGACAAGGGTTGGCCCACAAACACTGCTCATGCACTGTAGCAGAGTTGACTCCGAAGGGATGGGCTTCTTTGTCTTCTAGCACTTGTCTCCGGCATCTCTGGGAGATGCCGTCCTTGCCTTTGTCTTTTAGCCGTTGTCCTCTGAATCTCCACGTCATCTTCTTATCCTCTCCTGAAGATATTTGTGACGATCTGGTTAAGGATGACCCGGCGTCGGCGGAGATGATCCGGTTGGAGTAGTGATCCGAGTCGCTGGAGTGCTGGTCCGAAGTTAAAGAGCAGCTCGGTCCAGCCGGGGTATGGAGTGGCCCGTCCGAGGTACATCCCAGCCGAGGTGAGTACCGGAGGGGCTGGCCAGCCGAGGCAACGATGTAACGATCCGGTCCCAGGTACGATTCGGTCGACGTGAGGCAGAGAGCGAAGCTTGCCTGTTACCACGATCTCGCTCCTCAGCCACTGATCCGGCCTTTGGGAAATTCGGCCAAGGTAGCCCAGCCCAGCCGAGGTGTGTATCTCGGTCCAGCTGGGTGTGTCGGCCTGGCCAGGCAAGCATGGCCCATCCGAGCCTGGGAGATATCGGCCTGCTAGGATGATTTGGTCACAGGAGTACAGCCGAGGTGAGAAGAAGGCCGTGGCCCAGCCTCGGTCTGGGCATTGCGACCCGGATGGAGGTGATCCGGATGGGCCGGCCTGCCCGGGTCTTGGAGATGATTCGGTCCACCGAGTCTTGAAGGAATCTCAGCCCAGCGGGCCATGCGGGAAATGAACTCGGTTCAGCTAACCGAGGCAGGAGATTCGGTCTGGGCTCATTCGAATTAAATGAATCTTGGTCCACCCGAGACATCCAGAACTTGGTTGCCTCCGAGTTTAAAAAGAAGACCCGGCCCATTATGCTTTTCTCTGTCTTTTCTATATCTTCTGCTCATTAATTTCCTCGTTGCTTCCTCTATTAACTCAACAACACCACCAACTCTGGGGTATCCGGGGTTACATCCCCGACAAATACTATGTATTCTAGGCTGTGTAAGGTTGATAAAGTTTTTTTTTTTTTTGAGAACACAATACAACACAGACGCTCACAAATACGCACGTACACTCACCCCTATGAACGTACACACGCACACCCTACTCCTATGAGCACATCTGAAGGACTGAGCCGGCAAATCTTGAGGTTGACGAAGTCACCACAGACGCCTCGCTGTTGACGGGCACGCCACCTACCACTGAAAGAATAGCGCCGGATAAACCTGGAATAAATCCAGGTAAATGCAAACGTCCATGCCAAGTCTAGGACTTGAACCTGGGTGGGCTGGTTCCACCACAGGGAACCCAACCATCAGAGCCAAGCTCCGTTTGCTAAGGTTGATAAAGTTATGGACCCCGGGTAGTGAATAGTGCAAATTTTCAAACCACCATTTTTGTCAGTTTCTGTTATTTTTGTGTAGCACAAAATAAAAAGTATTTCGTAGAAGAAATCATTGATTATATCTAGAACATGTTATCGTTTTGTAATACTTTGTAATGTCCATTTCAAAGTTTGAAAACAAGCCCCATGCAGCACGTGCTCTATTAGTGATTCTTGCCGCGAAATTGTTTTTTGCTTCTACTGCAAGTTGTAGCAACTTCCGTGGCTTCGAGCGGCTTCCAACGCTGTTCCCTTGATCATCTCTGACGACCCTGACTCTCCTGGATATTATTGTCTGCAGTTTGCACCCTTGTCAACATCGTATTGTTTGCCTCGTGTCGACGCAAGACCTTGCTCTTCTCTGCCGTCTGTGAACGTGTCATCACCCACCAGCCGTAGCTTTCACCGACCAATATCTCGGGCGAGATAACCTTCATAGCTTTCCCATGTTCGCCGACGGACAAATCGGCGGTGGTCTCGCACACTAGCTGCTGCCGGCTTATGGGGACTGGTATTGTTCAAAGCCAACCTCCGAGGTCAGGTTGCCGACATTTCTGTTTACAGTGAGGTTGCCGCTGTTTGTTCCTCGGAAGAAGGAGCACGGGCCCTGATGCGTAAATAGGCGGAGTACTGAGGTCTTCCTTGCTATAGCGTCAGCAGGAGCGCCGCGGAATCAGGCGGAGCCACGTGGAATTTTCCTTGTTAAGTCAAGGCGAAGACAGGGAATTAGCCAGCCAGCACACACCCCACTCCGCACGGCGCACCGCACCGCACCGCACCACCCGGAGCCGGCGACCAAGCCGGAGGAGCAGCTGAGACGAACGAGACGGGGACCATGTCGGCCTCCACCGCCGCCGCGAACTCTACTTCCTCCTCGTCCGCGTCCGCGCAGCGGTACGTGCTCGTCTCCCCCGCTCTTCCCCCCTCCCCTCCCAGCGACGATCCCGTCGCGCATTCCGATGATCCGCCGCGGCGCCAGGGAACGGCGAGGTCTCTCCGCCTTGCTCCCGTAGCTCCTAGAGAGACCCGAAGGATCCGCTACTGTGTACTCTGCTCTGCTCTAGGCCTGTAGCTGTAGCTGTAGCTTAGCTCGCTCTAGGGAAAAGCTTTGATGTTCTTCGACTCCACGTGTAAAGAGAGAACATCAAGCTTACCTTTTCTTTCGAAAAAGGATTAAGCTTGCGTAGGATAGCAGTAGTGAGGAGGTTTTATTCCGTATGCTGGTTTTTGGAGGCGGGAGAGGAAATAATAAGCGTGGATTTTGTTACATATACCGAGTTTACATGTTTATTTAGGAAGGAAATGGTTCATTGATTATGAATAACAGTACAGTTTGACCATACTTGAGCACTAAAGGGAACACTAATCGCGGGTGTACGTGACAGTCGACACGCCGCTTAGATTCTCCTTCGATGCTAGCTTGGCCAGTTCACGAGCTATTTTATAGTACAACTCTCTTCGAACATGATGCACTTGTGCCTCTGGGAAGAGCGCATCAGTTGACTTTGCTTCTTGGATCGTTGGGCTCCAAGCCTGCAACACAATTGGTCTAGCATCGTGGACTTCGATGCACTATTCTGAACAAGATCAACAATCTACTGCCGAATTAAATGTTGTTATGCTGAATGTGCTATGAATCTAACTGCTTTCCTTTCTAAATCAGAAGGTTGGAAGGTAAGGTAGCACTTGTCACTGGTGGGGCTTCTGGAATAGGCGAAGCCATCGTTCGACTCTTCAGACCCTAGTTTTAAAAACCGGACCGGACCGCCGGTTGAACCGGAAAAAACCGGAACCGGAGCCCCCGCCGGTCTATTTAGCGCACTGGACCGGCCACGCCACCGAACCGGGAAAAACCGGCAGAACCGCCGGTTTAACCGCGGTTTTGGAGAAAATCGGACCTTAACAGACCGGCGGTCCGACCAGTTATTTGGCTACGCGAGAGAAAAATGAAGTGCGCGCGGCAGGAATCGAACCTGCGCCCTCCCGCAGCGCGCATGCAGCAAGCTGCGCTAGCCAACTGGGCTGAGGCCCGTTCATGTCATTGTAGTACAAGTATTGATTAAATACTTTACTTTTTTTGAACACTTTATTAATATTTCCTTACTATTCTATTTTTAAAAAACCAGCAAGTGAACCGATCGAACCGGCGGTTGAACCAGTGAAACCCGGAACCGAGAGCCTCTCCGGTTCTGTCACCGGTCCGGTTTTTTAAACTAGGCTTCAGACAGCACGGCGCGAAGGTCTGCATAGCGGACGTCCAGGACGAAGCCGGCCAGCAGGTGTGCGACTCCCTCGGCGCCGACCCGGACGTCCTCTTTGTCCACTGCGACGTCACGGCAGAGGAGGACATCAGCCGGGCCGTGGACACAGCGGCGGAGAAGTTCGGCACCCTCGACATCATGGTGAACAACGCCGGCATCACGGGCGACAAGGTCACGGACATACGGAGCCTCGACTTCGCCGACGTGAGGAAGGTGTTCGACATCAACGTGCACGGCATGCTGCTAGGGATGAAGCACGCGGCGCGCGTCATGATCCCGAACAAGAAGGGGTCCATCGTGTCGCTGGCGAGCGTCGCCAGCGTCATCGGAGGGATGGGGCCTCACGCGTACACGGCGTCGAAGCACGCCGTGGTTGGTCTCACCAAGAGCGTCGCCCTGGAGCTGGGGAGGCACGGGATCCGGGTGAACTGCGTGTCCCCCTACGCCGTGCCCACGGCGCTCTCCATGCCGCACCTGCCCCAGGGAGAGCACAAGGGCGACGCGGTGAGGGATTTCTTGGCGTTCGTCGGCGGCGAGGCGAACCTGAAAGGCGTGGACCTGCTGCCGAAGGATGTCGCCGAGGCCGTGCTCTACTTGGCGAGCGACGAAGCGAGGTACATCAGCGCGCTCAACCTCGTGGTTGACGGCGGCTTTACATCTGTGAACCGCAATCTGAAAGCATTCGAGGACTAGTTGAAGTTCTTTTAGCTGCATTTGTCACATGATACTTGCAAGATGTGCTGTATCATTCTGATTTGTCTGTGTTAAGTATGTCAATAAGGTGGGTAGTCATGTGTAAAATTGGATTATCACTATTATATTAGTGCTTAAGGACTGCTTTGATTATTATCAGTACTACTGTTCCGTTAAACTTCTGAGATGTTATAGGAGAGTTTCATCAAGACTTTTCTGCCAGTGTATCTGCAGACTGCAGAGTAGAAAATCGGTGAATTCAAACATTTGAGTTAGAAACTTCTTAATGTATATATATAATCCCTTTAGAATGAATTTTGTGTATGTATGATAAGTTGATAACTGAATACTGTACAGTGATGGATATCTGGAGTGTTACTACTCACTCCGTTTATAAATATAAGATGTTTTAGCTTTTGTCCACATTCACATGTGTCAACATGTATTTAGACATGTTTTAATGTGTATGTACACTTATTTGATGTGTACCATATGTGAGCTAGTTAAAACATCTTATATTAAAAAACGAAAAAACGGAGGGAGTACAAGTTTAACAGAATCTTGGCCAGGTAGAATCTAGGGTACAAACAAGTACCAACTTTCACTGCAGAAGTAGATGCCAAAAGAGGCATGGATCAAGTTTAATGGAATCTTGGCGAGGTAGAATCTAGGATACAAACAAATACTCCCTCCGTTCACAAAAAGATGTCTCAATCTAGCTGAAATATGCATGTATCTAGACATGATTTAGTGTGTAGATACATGCAAATTTGAGATAGGTTGAGACATCCTTTTGTGAACGGAGGGAGTACTAATTTCATTGCAGAAGTAGATGCCAATAGAGGCATGCATATGAGTATCACTATATATTCCTCAAAAAGGAAAATCAGTATCCCTATATGTATGCTGCGGCCAGCAGTGATCTCTTAATGGAGGCACAGCAATTTTCCTATACAGCAATGCTGCGATAAACCATTAAGAACTATTCAGAATTTTGTGTATGTATGATAACTGAATACTGTACAGTGATGGATATCTGGAGTTACTACAAGTTTAACAGAATCTTGGCCAGGTAGAATCTAGGGTACAAACAAGCACTGACTTTCATTCAGAAGTGGATGCCGAAAGAGGCACGCATCAAGTTTACCAGAATCTTGACCAGTTAGAATCTGGTGTACAAACAAACACTAATTTCATTGCAGAAGTAGATGCCAAAAGAGGCATGTATTATCAGAATCACTATATATACCTCAAAAAAGAAAATCAGTATCACTATATCTATAATATCACACAGCACATATGCTGCCGCTGCCAGTGATCTCTTAATGGAGACACTGCAATTTTTCCTATTCAGCATTGCTGCAATAAACCGTTAAGAATTATTCAAAATCCCGCGTCTTTGTTCTCATCAACTGAGGACTGAATCGAGGTTACAAAATCTGCAAGAGAAACCAAGGGATTGTTTGATGAGTCAGCTACATCTCTGTTATCTTCAGAACTGTCACTGTCAGAGGCTGAGATGGCATCACCAGATTCCGAATGCGTTCTGTCCACATATGCTTCCGGTAAGGAGCTTTCTACCACGTCAGCAGCATCGCGATTACGCCGAGCAAACAGATCTTCTCTCCTTACAAAATTAAGTAGAATTCCGCTGGTGGTCCTCTCAGGTTGCAGCAGATCTCCTTCAGACACTGCAATGCTTGCACTGTTGCCTGTTTCAGAAACTTCTGTACATCTATCTGGTGTAGTAACTCTAGAACTATTGGTTGGATATGGGTCGCTAGGAAATGTGGATCCTGATAAAAAACCTGTATTGTCATCCTCTGCAGTACGAACGCTATCGAACTCAGAAGCAATCTCGAGGTTTTGGATAAAACTGATGAATCTGTCAGCTGATGCAGTCCTCATCAGAGGCCCACCACTCCTGGTCCATGAATTTAAGTCGATGGTTTCTGATTCGCTCTCACTTCCATCATATGAACTCTGACGAACATGATGAGACGTGTTTGCCGCGCCGTCAACTCGAATAGTACCTTGGTGAGTGGATGAAAGAGCGGCCCCAAAGTGATCTTCTGAGAGAGATCCTGACGAATCCTCTCGACTGATGCAGCTCCAGGATGGGACCCTCCTTGGTGTTTTGAGTCGAACATAGTCGGTGTATCCCTGGGAAGAAGCTGCTGCCCTTTCAGTGTTTCTTCGTAGCCTTCGTTTGTGGTTGATAACTGCTATGGATTCATCCAATGCGAGTTCAATTGCACAGTTTGCTCTGATCGCAGAGAGCTTCTCCCATGTGCATCTCCGAGCCTGGTTGGCAGCCATTTGGAGTTCCGCATATGTCGGGTTTTGTATAATTTTCAAGTACTGCAAATTCCAATGATTTCGTGAATAAGAAATTCACAGAGAACTAGCATTGTTTATTAAAGCTATGAAGATTTTATAAAAAAGAAGTACCTGAGCTACTGTTGCTGGCATAACCATGGTGACATCACCCTCCCAATCCTGAGCAAACAACTTTGCAAGTCCTCCCAGTGGGAGGCCAATTTCTAGAACTTGGTTACATCGATATTTCACCTCCATCTCAGCAAGACGAGCGAGCTATACAAATAAGATAGAATTAGACTGGTGATGCAACATACAGGAACTGAAATTCGAAAGGGGCTTCAGTGAAGAGATTGAAGCAATAACGAAGTTTTGATGTCCTCCATCAAATATTGACACCAATCAGTCCTAGCATAAAACCCTTCAGTGCTGCCAGATATTACCTATATCTAGTAGACAAATTTGCATTCTGTACCAAAACCTGGGTAATGGTTGTGTGGGATAATAATAAACTACGATTCAAGAACAGGAGAGAGTAATATATTACTTGCAAAATAAGTTTCAGGCCTGCAATGCCAAGATACACCACATCACAACTATGAACCAACATAATTAAAGGTCAGAAACAAACCTTTCCTGCAAAGCGACCTCCATAGGCTCTGACTATCTCCTTCATTCGGAGGAGTGGAGAGATGTGAGGATTAGTTTGGCTCACAATGAAATGGTTTACATTGAACAACTCCTTCAGTTGCATCATTGGCAGATCCATCTCCAAACTTCCGTCCCTCCACCGGCGCTTTGATGCACCAGGACCTTGTTCTGGATCTGTAGCAAAGGGCGCATGGAAGGGAACTATATGGCCAAATCTATCCTTTGCCATCAACTCTTGAGCTTCAAAAAGGCCTGGAAATGCACAGGAGGCAGTTACAGCGCTCCAGATAACAACATGTGGTGATGTCAGGTAGTTGAGGCAGCGAGGTGGCTCATTTTTTCTAGGAGAGCAAACAGTGACCCCAAGAACACGGCCAGTCATGTCGTAAGCCTCTTGAAATGTTAAGTTACTTGTAAGATCCCTCAAAAGCCTTTGCATCTGGCTAATGTCATGAAGTGCACCATGAGTCATAACCCTTTTGGTCACAGAAAAAATTCCACCTATCCGATCAAAGAAGTGTAAGATCTGTAATGAGTCTACGAAGAAGCTCTCAATCTCAGGCCATGTCCGGGTAGCGACGATCGAGCATATAATGGAACCAACACTAGATCCTGCAACTATACGAGGCAGAAGTTTATGCTCAACTAAAGTTTTCACTACACCTACATGGAAAGAACCCAGTGAAGCACCCCCACTCAAGAGTAGTGCAGTCCTTCCAAAGGCATGTCTGGTTTCCTGTACAAAGGCAAGCTTCTCTTCCAAAAGCAACTCATCCGTATCAGATTCACACACCATTTTCAATTGAGTCGAAACCTCGTCAATGAAATCTTTTATAAGTCTAGGAACCTGCATTACAATACAACCGTGTGATTGTGTAATTAGAATGGAAGGGAGTAATTAATTCAATATCTGAAAACATTTGATAGTGCACAATTTCCAGTTGAAAGCAGTAAACCTTATTCAGGTGTGCAACACAGACACTTAACCAACTTTTTTTATAGGAACCAAACTACAAAATTTTGAATCACCTTTGGCATGGACACTAAGAGCTATATCAATTCTAGCATCTGATCAAATGAGAGGGACAAACAACTTCCGGAAGATCATGCTGGCTTATTGTAATGACAATACATATGCATATCTTGATAATGGAAAATCAAAAGGTTGGAATTATTGATGCATAGAATTTATAATTTTAGCCATTACCACAACCAATATGTAAAATATTATTGAGTACGAAATATAAATAAATAAATAAATAATGAGAGGTGCTATCATATCAAATACCTGAAGCCTGCCCTTGTGCAACTCCGGATTACACATGTTCCCCAGGTTCCTGACGAGATCGCCGCGCATACAGAACACCACATCCCGGAGGGACCCCTCCTCCCTCCGCCGCCGGAGCTCGTCGAGCCTGCTCCTGATTAGCTCCTCGTCGTACAGGTCGGCCTCGTTGACCTGACCGGACAATTTATCGAGCACCTTGGCGGCGCGCACCCACTCCTCATACGTCCCCGCGTACCGCATCGCGCTCTTGCACACCGCGCGCCGGCGCGCCAGGGCCACCGACGAGCGCGCCCCGGAGAGCTTTCTGAGAAGCAGCGCGAAGAGCACGGCCAGCAGGAGGACGCCGTGGTTGTTCCTGAGGTGGAGCCAGGACGCCGCCACCGGCACTGGCAGCAGCGCGGCCATGCGGGCGCGCGAGACGGCGGCGCGCGCCCTCGCGCGCAGACGCCAGAGGGAGCTGAGCAGGAGCACGCGGAGCGCGGCGCCGCGGCCGAGGAGCGTCGAGGGGCCTATCCTGAAGGGCCCGATGCTCGCTTCCCGGACTCCTCCATTGGGGGACTGAACGCGGCGAGCTCACTCACTCTGGCAATTCTTGTCAGCTCGATTTTAATCTCGGAAAAGAGAGAGCTTGGATTGTGAGCAGAGGCAACTGTAGAAGAATCCCCAATTCGTGTTGACCAACGAACGCACTCCTAGCAGCAAACCCAAAACTGATCTTTACGCGAAATTCAGGTAGAAGACAAGCCAATCAGCGGAGCCTCGTCGCGGCTACGCGAAACCGAGCTAAAAGGATCGGGTTTCGGGCGGCGCCGGCTGCCGGTGCCGGATCAGCGACCCCGCGAAGCTAAATAAGCACCGGAGGATCGCGCGATTTCTCCTGGACCGATCGCGGTCTCGCATCAAGAAGAAGGAAACGTGGGGGAAAGAAGAAGCATAAGTGGTGATAAAATCCAATTGAAAAATGGGAAGAATATCCTGGGTCGAGTCGGCGGCGAGATCACGCAGGTTATAAAAAATCGTTTCGCGTGGAAGTCCAGTGAAGAGGACTGGGGAGGAGTCGTGCAAGCGTGGACGCAAAAACTAGGGAAAAGCAACTGGCGCGTCCAGCTAGCTAGAGCTACGGGAGGCGAGGGTGGGCAGGAGCATGGGAGATGGTAGAGGAAGTTTAGGGCGTGTTCGGAAACGGTCCGGCTTCGTGAAATCCGCCGATCCCGCTTCTGTTTCCTTGATTCCGCGTCGCTACTGGAGCAGGAACGTTCGGTGCTGCTTCTCGCTTCTCCTTGGTTGTTGCTGGGCTGGAAGCCCATCTTTCCAAGCTAGCCCAGCTAAAAACCAGTCCGGCCTGTGAGTAGTTACAGCGATTTCAGTCCATGGACTAGGAGGTGCTCTAGGAACGAGGTCGGGAAGACGGGAACTGCTCGGATTCGAGCTTGTGCGCTACGACATGGTGGCAACGGCGGCCGGATCTGTAGCCGGAAGAGGTCAAGGATGCGGCGGCCGGACGGCCTGCTAGAAGAGCCGCGCTCGTGGACCGGATTCCCTACTGGAGGATCCGTGCTCCCGTCGATCCTAGGAGCTGGTGGGGGGCACGGACCAGTCGGCCATGGGAGTTGCTCCGGCAGGTTTGGGCAGCGGCGGGCGGATCTGTAGCCGGCGTGGCGACCGAAGGCGAGGATGAAGGCGGCGAGGGATCCCATCGGCTAGGGTTATTGGGGCGAGTAGGTCGGTCATCGGGATGGGACGGGGAATGGCCTCGCTCAGGACGATGGCCTCGCTCAGATGAATAGCTCGAACCGTTTTTTATCACTTGGAGGTGGCAAACCCATGTAATTTCTTGCTGCTCTGGTATTTGCTGATCCGCGGATTTGCAAAAGAGGTGCTTCGAGTTTTGTACATGAAATTGGACTAGCTTCTCGGATCTGGCTCCGTAGAGCTAGTCTGTTCGGCACTGTCCGCGACGGATTTTCGCGAGCAGGATGACGAGGATAGCTTGCCGGCTTTGATGGTTCGTTGCTTCTGCGGGAAGCAGTTAAGTGGGAGAGGAGAAGACGTCGGGAGCCGCAAGGAGAAGAAATCAAGGAAGTGGCAAATGAGTTGTGCCCGTATCCACAGCACACAATGATGTACTAGCATACGTGAAAAAGAGGTTCAATCAGAGGAATTTTTGGCAATTTAGACCACCTGTGCAAATGAAATGCCAAAAAAGACCACCTACCAATAAAATTGTAGCGGCAGGTGCCGCCATCACCTGTGGCGGCACCCTATGTATCACAGAGAATCCAGCCGGGGCGTAACGGAAAACGGGGCACGCCTGGAACATGCCGCCGTCGGCTGCGGCGGCAGCCTCTGTTGCTGCTGCGTACCTGCTCCCTATGCGCACGTATCAGCAGCACTAGACTAGCAGGGATCAGATGTTACTACACCTCGCTAGAAAGTACTGCATGCACCACACGGCATCAATGACAGGCGGGCTCCACATACGTGACGTCGTGGCGATTTTGCGCTTTAGTCCCTCCAGTTATGGAAAATCAACCCGCAGTACATACAACAAAACGGCTTTTCTGTGCGAGGCCATCGCCGCCACGCTTTCCCCACAGCCTAGCGCCGCCCATCTTCTCCATGCCTCCCGGCGCCGCCATGGTCCAGCGCCGCCGCCTCCACCTTCTTCCCGATTTATCCAAAATGTGCTCCCCCCAGCCCCCAATTTCCGGCGCTGCTGCCCTCCGCCTACCCGCCGACGGCCCCTCTCTGTCCCAGTGTCCCTGGCACCAGCGCGCAATCAGAGGTTGCTGCGACGCCGGCGGCCTGAAGACGAACGGGGGTGGCGGCCTGAGGAAACTGAGCACACGCGGGCGGTTGCGTTAGCAGGTCTTTTACCGGCAGCAGCAGCACGCAAATCATCCGTTCCGGTGAGTCCCAAGCAGGCACAGGCACATGCCCAGCCAACAGATTAGCGCTAGCAACCCCAAACGTGGCATCTAAAGTCCATCTGAAATTTCTAACACTGAGGTCCACGGACACACGCAAGCACGTAATCAAGATCAGAACGCTTCAAGACATATGGTTTCTACCGAGTACGCCTATCTGACGGCGGCGAGGCTCCAATCGAAATAGAAGACAAGATGATGAGAACTAAGCAGGGTGGAGTAATCCATAGCCTGGCTGCAAGGGTGGAGATTTAGCGAGGGATTGGAAGCTTTCGAGTTAGTCTTTTTTTCGGTGCCTGTGAGTTTCTATCTGATGCCTCGTCGGGTAAAGGAAAGACACAATTCAGTTGGCACTGAAGATTACACTGGTCTCTTGTGAGATTTTTGGAAATTGCTATCACCGATTCTAAGCATGTGATTTCTATGCTAGGGGATACTTCCTGTCAGGCGTAAGGAAGATTTACTGATAATTTTGACTTCACTGCTAGGCTAGGAGTTCCTTAGCTTCAACGTTTTAGATTTTTCATGTTGTAATTGAGCTTCTTCAAGGAGCTATCGGCTGATACAGGCTGACAAGTGTTATCGGTCAATGAGTTATCCGAGACAGAAAGAAAAACCAGCTGAACTGTGCTCTGATTGCATAATTTGTATACATGTCATGCACTCATGCATGCATATGTTTATTGCAATACTTCCTTGATTATCTTAGGATGAAAGTGCCGTGCATAGTAAATTTACACGTGTAGCTGCAAGAAACAATAGCGATAGTTTTGATTAATTCTAAATGGCTAGCTAACACGACTGGATTTACTCAACAATTTTTCTTTGCATACACGTGACTATGGATAAGCAGGATGATCAGGTGTCTAGCTGTCGACTTTTGAAAGCATGGCGTTTGTATTTGGAGGGTTCTATCGACTTTGAAACTTTATACTATTATTTATAGTTTACAATGATCTTGGGGCTATGTAGAATGATGGAACTGGATATAACAATGAATTTAAAACTTTGGGTCAAAATTTTGGCGTTTTTCTTTGAAAGTTGAATTTTTTTCTCTCCCGTTGTAACGCACGGGCACGTTTGCTAGTATAGTCAAGGTACTGATTTATTTACTGGTCCGCGCATCGGCGCATGTGTATACTTTTTAAATCGGCCTGCACTCCTTTGCTCCTTGTTTTAAGACCGGAAATCATTTGCACTGCTACTTGTCTGCACAGACCTGATGCAGGCGGCGTTTCATCATTAGAGCAAGTACAATAAGATCCAGTCAACGGGCTATAAGGATTTTAATAATATATTTATACTTATATGGAGGAGAGAGAATAGGAGAGAGTGAAAGCGGGCTCTCATGCAAGAGCCAGCTGCAGCATGTGCTCCTAGTCACTTTGTGAGAGTAAAATGTGGGCCAACTATTAATAAAGTAGTTCATATTTATAGCTAACTATTATACTTGTTGACTATTATGTTGGCTATAGATGACATGGCACCATTCTATAGCCAACACCCGGCTATACTATTGTACTTGCTCTTAGCTGCCGCCACACTGTGGCGGCATGTTCTGACCAGATTCATTTTCCGCTGAATTGATACGGGTGCCGCCACGGTCTATGGCGGCAGGGACACGTGTAGCTTGCTACACCTGCTGCCAGAGTAGTTTTGTCAATTCCACTTGAATGTGGTCTTTTTTGACATTTCATTCGTCCGGGTAGTCTAAAACGTCAAAAATTCCAATTAGAGTGGAATTTAGAGAAAATCCTAGCACTCCCTTAAAATCATGTTTCTTATTTGACATCGGTAAACTTTTTCTTCCTTGCATGAACTCTCCTCAAAACTCATCAATGTATTTTCTTCATTAACAGTGTTAAACAAAACTAGCGTTAACACGGTTTCCCTTTTTCTTAGTTGTAGTTTCCAAGCTTTGGCTATGGTGAGAAGAAAGCTACTTAGAATTCAAACATTGTTTAGATGTAAACATGAGCGTAGGTGTAAAATTATTAACCTTGGGGGAAAACACATTCTTGTAGGTGTCCTCGCAACTCGCATGGAACAATGGATGACTCGACTGTTTTGGTTGTCTTCGTCCTCTTCTTTGGTGGTTTTGTACACAAACAATAAGATAGTAGCGAATATGTATAGTTGGAAGAATAATGCAAGAATGAGTAAATCTATATTACCTATCGCAGCAATGTCCTCCTGGTTGCCTTTCTTACTGTTGTGCCAATGATGCCCATGTTCCTTACAAATTGGACATAAATTTTTGCCCATATTCTGGGGCATTCGGTTCTATTGATTTGGTTCGATTCCGTAGGATATGGACGAGGGTAATTTTGTCCTCCAAAAAAAAAACGGAACCAACGACAGTGTCACCAAAGGAAAGAAAATTTGGGCAGAGGTCATATAGGGAAGAAAAAGTTCGCTAGTGTCAAATAAGGAAGACCATTATAAGGGATTGTCATATAAGGAATTGTCTTTAGATTTTATTTGTTTTCCTCCGTTCCTTTGAATCAGACGAATGAATAGTGTCACGGACCGAAAATTATCCCCTGCGCAGGGGGACCTAGGAAGCCTCCTAGACTGCCGGAATGATCGAGCGTTTGGTTCGCGCTCCAACTTTCCCCTGTTGGCTAAGCTTACATTTTTTCTTTTGCATTTTAGCCTATATAAGACATAAAAACATGAGTTTTTTTATTTGGATTTTGACCATGTATCCTCATTGCTAGTCCTCGTGTTTTGTCCTGTCGGTGCAGGTCCATTTCCACTAACACATCAGTGTAATAAGAAGAAGTTAAACTTCAAACCATTGATCACCGACGTTTTCCAACCCTATGAGTGAATCTTCATGTGGTAGTGGCACCAAGATGTCAACATATGTAACTCAGTGCTTACATGACGAATGTATTTGCGGTAATCAACAACCCTTCATAAGTATCCACATTCGCGAAAGGCACAAAGAAAGCACTAGTACATGATATTACGTGATCACATATAATTACACAAGTGCAAATCAAGATAGGGGCACACGTATCACGGCATGCAGGTACAAGTCATTGTTCCTCCGGACAGTGAGGCCCATCTTTTCTTTCATGTCCACCTCTTCCGGCTTCTCCCCTCCAGGGAGCTCCCAGTCGAAGTGGTAGAGAAGTGCAGCAAGCACGATCTCCATATTGGCTTCTGCAAATGTCATTCCAGGGCAAATCCTTCGACCCGACCCGAAAGGTATGTACTCAAAGTTTGTGCCTTTGAAGTCTATCATGTCAGACTCGAACCTTTCTGGCTTAAACTCCTCGGGATCTTCCCAATGCTTAGATCTCTCCCGATTGCCCATGCATTGATGAACACCGTGGTGCCCTTGGGTATGTCATACCCAAGGATTTTGCAAGTCTCCATGGCCTCCCTAGGGAGCAATGGGCCAGCTGGATGTAACCTCATTGTCTCCTTGATGACGAGTCTGAGGTACTTGAGATTTGCCAAGTCTTCCTCGGTAACGTTCGGCTTTCCTTGGAGGTTGTCGCGTACTTCGGCTTGCGCTTTCTGCATCACATTAGGGTATCTCATGAGTTCTGACATAGCCCATTGGAGCGTGGTCGCCGATGTTTCGCTCCCGGCATTAAACAGATCCTGCAATATTCCATTTTGAATTTAGAAGCTACTAGTGTTCTTGGCACTAAAGAAGCTGCCACTCTTCGTGGTAAATTCTTGAATAGCACGGAACAAAACAAATAGCTATTCATGGATTATTTGAAAATGTAGAGAAAAACAAAATAAGAGGGACTTGTCCTGCTAACTACACCCTCAAAAATATTTGTCTTCTTGAATCTATGTTGGCCAATCTTTATTTTTTTTATGGAAAACTGGGAATAATTTCAACGTGGACAACAACAAAAAATGGTAATACTAGTATATCACTAAATGTACTTCCAAATGGCTAAGGCCCCCTTTGGCATCAAAGTTTTCTGAAATATAGGCAGAATTTTTGTCTAAAAAGTATAGGCAGAATAAGTTGGTTCATAAAGAGAGTATAACTTTTAAAAACACAAGTATGCTAGAAAGAGGAGAAGCGCAAGAAGTAAGCTGGTGTACTTACGAGTATAACTGCTTTGATACCTCCCATGGTAAGTGGCACTTCGAGACCACCCTCCTTTTGTATCCTCAGTAGCACGTCGAGAAGGTCCTCTCCGTCCACCGCGGTGCCGCTTTCCCTCCCCTCCTCGTGCTGCTTGATGGCGTACTCCATGAGCTCGAAGTTCTTGCGATGGGTCTTCTCGGCCAACCTCTTCGTGCCACATATGAAGCTCAGGATGCGCGACGACGGGAATAGATCACTGAGGTTGAACCCGGCGACGAGCTTATTCGACTGCTCCAGTGCCTCCAAGAACTCATCCGTCCTCTTGAACCTGTCCCCAATCATGGCCCGCATCACTGAGTCGGTGATCAGCATGGTGATCCGCTCGCTGACGTTCACGACATCGCCGGACGAGGCGGACCTCACGATGGCCGCCACGAGGCGGCCCACCTCCTCCTCTCGGACGCGGCGGAACGACTTCACGCGTCGCGCGCTGAGGAGCTCCATGATACAGATCTTGCGGAGCTGCCGCCACAACGGGCCGTAGCGCGCGAAGATGAGGCCCTCCCCCCCGGCGTACATGATCTCAATTGTGGGCCTCCACGGCCGCGTCGCGAACACGACGTCGTGCGTCTGCGTGATCTCGCGGGCGACCTCCGGGGAGGTGGCCACCACCACGGGGACCTCGCCGAGCTGGAGGTACATGAGAGGAGCGTCCAGCTGACGCGCCAGGTCGGCCATGACGCGGTGCATCAGTGGGCTGCCGGCGAGATGGTGCAGGCTGCCGATTACCGGAAGCCGCCACGGGCCGGGCGGCAAACGCAGGCCATCCCCACGCTTTCTGAAGAGCTTGAGGAGCAGGATAGGAAGGAGGAGAGCCAAGAAGAGGCAGAGGAAGTACGCTGGTTGCTCCATGGCCTGAGACCCCGAGCCTCTAGCGCACTCTGACTTTAAGGCCATGCCATGTATCGTAGTTGTAGTATATAAAGATGCCAGTGCAGGAGCTGACGCGTCAGTGCGTCGCGCGCAGGATCAGAATCTTCTTAGCGCAAATATATACTGTATTTCCTACTCCTCCGGTCAAAAAGAAATGTCATCACTGTAGCTATCAAACTGTGCTTATGTTCAAATCCTTCGACACTTAATATGGACTGGAGTGAGTAGATGATGACGTTCATTCAACGCACGCGGGGGACTGTAGATCAGAAGAAACAAGGAACTAATCACCCGGGTGTGGTGGAACACATGATTTTTCAAACTTCCGACTAAGTCAGCAACTATAAAGGCACATACGTTCGCACCATTGACTTTAGTACTATAATCCCTACGTATGTACAGTTGTTTGTCGAGTGTTTTCCGTAACACTCGCCGTCACCGGATCACCACTTGGACGGTTGGAAGACAGCGGAAGCAAGCTTTAACTACTGGTTTTTAAAAAAGACTCGGCAAATTTAGCAGACAGGAAATAAATATTCTAGAAATGAGAACCGTATAGCAACATCATATAATACACAATGGCCGCAAATCAATTTTCATTGCATAAAATACACGGCAGAGTGATAATTATCACTATTTGAGATCATCATCACATGTTTAACTAGAACATCTGCAAGAACCAACTCGTCACCATCCCAAAGGGGGAAATTAGAGGAGGAAGACACAATCAAGGCTGGCGGGTCTACAGCCATGGCTCACGTCCATGTTGGCCCTGTCGAGGTCACAACAGCTGTAGTTTTTGGCGGAGAGCAGCTTGACCTCCTACATGACATCACTACGGGAAAACGAGTCTCCGCCGAGTGGTCAAAAGACTCGGCGAAGGCCTGAATCCAGCTCGGCGAAGCCGTCATCGAGTATGGATCTCGGCGAAATAGACTCGCCGAAGAGGTTTCGCCGAGTGCTTTTTGTCATGGCGACTCGGCAAACCTTCGCCGAGTGTCTTTAGACCCCTCTCGGCGAAGAAAAGGCGATCCAGCCCGTCCCTTATCAGATGTGTGTCAGGCGTGTGTCAGTCCTTCGCCGAATCAGCAAACCCGACACTCGGCGAAGACGCGGCGCACAATCGTGAGACACGTGTCCACGAAGGTTGGGCTCGGCAAAGCATTTCGCCGAGATGGGCTTCGCCGAGTGCCAGAGTACATTTCGCCGAGCCAGCGCTTCGCCGAGTGCCGGAGTACGAGGTTCGCCGAGCCCAACTTCGCCGAGTGCGGGTTTCGCCGAGTGCCGCGCGCTCGCCAGGGGCTCGGCAAACGTGGACCAAATGGTCACCTGGGGAACATCTTCGCCGAGTGCCGTGCTCGGCAAAACAAATAGGCTCGGCGAAACACGTTCCCAGGTGGCCATTTGGCACCTGGAGTGTCTCTTCGCCGAGTGCTAGGCTCGGCAAAGACAGGTTCGCCGAGTGCCATGCTCGGCGAAGGCCCTGCATTTTGCCAGAATTTTTCTATTTGTATAAAAATCCCTGCATTTGAAACAAAATATGCATATATATATATATATATCAAATCCATCACTAGATCACTAACAGCACACCCAGAACAATTAAATGAGACATACATATCAATCTAAAGCATAAGTAACAAAATAGCACATAACACAAGTCCAAATACTCGGAAAGTTCACAAAGTAGACTCCACAAGTTCACAAGGACACAACACAAGTCCAAATACATGCCACCACTTCACAGCTAGCATACAATGGCACAAGTTCATAGCTAGCACAAGTCCACGAGTCCACTAGTCACTGAAGGCCTCGTCTATGCAATCTTACAAGTTTGAAAACTATAAGCATTAGTTTCAAAACATGTGTATGCAAGTATTGACATATAGATATTACAAGTTTGAAAAATATTACATCACAAATATTACAAGTTCAGAAGTGGCATACAAATGGTTCATACAAAATATTACATCACAAATATTACAAGTTCAGGAGTGGCATGCAAATGGTTCATACAAGTACAAAGCTTCAGAACCCATTGTCTACATTGTTTGGATCATAACTTGGACCAGGATCATCATCATCGCTATCACGAGTGTACCACCAATCTGGCACGTAGTCTGGAGGTGGACCGCTCGGCTCCTCTACATCGGATAGGTGCATCCGATCAAGAAGGTCCACGTCTCTCCGGTTGACAACCGGCTCACCGTCCTCTTGCCCATGGTTGACTCCTATGCCATCGTCGTCTTCTTCCATTTCATCTATAGTAGGCAAGGTGATGTTCAATCGGCCGGCAGCCCATCTTCTTGATAAAAATCTCCCTCATATGTGTTCGGGTTTAGGCGGTGGTGGTAGTCGTCATCGTTAGGGGTAGGCGGTTTATTACGCGGCGGTACCGAGATCACTACATCCCAGCCCAGTAGGCGTTTCACAGTTTTGCATGGGTACGGAAGATAAAAAACTTGGATGGCTTGGTGTGCTAGGATATAGACATCATCTCCCTCGTAGACGGATTCTCGCTCAATTTCAACCAACCCAATTTCTGGTCTTCGTCTCACTCTTTTTGGATTGAACCAATGGCACCTGAAGACAACGGGGTTCTTCTTTTTGCCGAAATCACAATCAAGTTCAATTATTTCCTTGACTATTCCATAGTAATCAAGATTGTCTCGCCCTTGGCATAAGACCCCGGTATTTGTTGTCTTCCGGTTTGACCGAGTGTTTTCATATTCATCGGTATGGAAGCGGAACTCATTCACGTCATAAAATTATAGGTCTTGACGGAATAGGTGCATGAGGTAAGTTTCTTCAACTCGGGCCTCATCTCCGGGTCGGAAATTCCCTACAGGTGCAATAGGAACAAGTGTGATATATTAGTGTTGACGAAACGTCTTGCACTAAAATGAACGTCGTGTAAGATAAAGAAATACTTTAGCTTTGAACCATGGAATGAAACCGCCGCCTCCTTCACCCCCCTTTTTAAAAAGGACCAACTTGTCATTGTCAGTAAGGGGTCTTCGATGTTTCCAGGTTTCTGACTCAAATAATCTATGAATGGCAACGATCAAGAAACGGAGTTAGTCCACAAAATAGGAAATGGAAGTGTGGCGAACAATACACTGAGCACTTACTCAATGTAGGGTTGTACTTCCGTCGTGTTTTTTAAGACATAAGATGTAATCTTCGTCCACTCATCATATGATAATTTCTTCTTCCGGTTGCCACTTGATTTGCCACCGGCCCCGATGAAAATGCTAAGGTCGGGTAGATCTTCCGGGTTGGCGGTATTGAGATGAGGCACTGGATTATGAACAGTGGTAAGAGTGTCACTATAGAACTTCGTGGTGAAGTTTGACACCTCCTCGTTAAGTGTTGCCTCAGCTATGGATGCTTCGATTTTGCATTTGTTCGTGCTTTTCTTTCGAAGGTCCTTCTGCTCTCTCTCAGTTGCAAACATCCAACGGGTCTGCACAGGTGATTGCGTGGATCACACGTTCGTTGGGAGACCCCAAGAGGAAGGTATGATGCAGTGTAGCAGCAGTTTCCCTCAGTATGAAACCAAGGTTTAATCGAACCAGTAGGAGCAAGAAATCACTTCTGAAGGTTGTCAGTGGCGCGCTGACGTGGAACCTGCACACAACACAATCAAACTACTTTGCCCCAACGAAACAGTGAGGTTGTCAATCTCACCGGCTTGCTGAAAACAAAGGATTAACCGTATGGTGTGGAAAACAGTAGTAAATTGCAGAGAATGAAAAGGAACAATGTTTGCAGTTGGTTGTATTATCAGTGTAAAAGAATGGACCGGGGTCCACAGTTCACTAGTGGTGTCTCTCCATAAAAGATAACTAACATGCTGGGTGAACAAATTACAGCTGGGCAATTGACAAAATATTGAGCGCATGACAATGCATATATATGACATGATGATTACTATGATATTCATGTGGGCATTACGACAAAATACATAGACCGTTATCCAACAGCGTCTATGACTAATAATCCACCGCCAGGTTGTCATCCGAGTTCCCCGTTGGTATTAAGTTGCAAGGAACGGATAATTGCATTAAGTAATGTGCGTAATGTAAACAAATGCATTAGACCTAACGGCGCACCCTTAAGCTAAGCATCGGTTATTTTATCCCTAGTGGCAACAGCACATCCACAATCTTAGAAGTTATTGTCACTCTCCCAGATTACCGGAGGCATGAACCCACTATCTAGCATAAATACCCACTATTGGAGTTACAAGCATCTACTTGGCCAAATCATCTACTAGTAACGGAAGGCACGCAAGATCATAAATAACATATAAGATAGATTGATAATCAACTTGACATAGTATTCAATATTCATCGGATCTCAGCAAACACAACATGTAGCATTATAATAAGATGATCTTGATCATGATAGGCAGCTCACAAGATCTAAACATGATAGCATAAAGTGGAGAGACAACCATCTAGCTACTGCCATGGACCCGTAGTCCAAGGATGAACTACTCACGCATCACTCCGGAGGCAGGCATGGTGATGTAGAGCCCTCCGGTGATGATTCCCCTCTCCGGCAGGGTGCCGGGAAGAGCTTCTGAACCCTCCCGAGCTAGGGTTGACGGCGGCGGCGTCTCTGGAACTTTTCATGGATAATGGCTCGGGTATTTAGGGTTTTCGCGTCGGGAGCAATAAATAGGCGAAAGGGCGGCGGCTAGAGACGCCCGTGGGGCCCACACCACCCCACGGCGCGGCAGGGGGGCCGCGCGGCCCCATGGTGTGGCTGCCACGTGGCTCCCCTCCGTCTCTCCTCTGGACTCCGTGTACGTGTTGGAAAAATAGGAGGTTCTGTCCAAGTTTCGTCCAATTCCGAGAATATTTCCAGGCTAGCTTTTCTGGAATACAAAAACAGCAGAAAACAGGAACTGGCACTGTGTCATCTTGTTAAGAGGTTAGTCCCAGAAAATGCATAAAAATGCTATGAAGTGTATATAAAACATGTAACAATTGGTATAATATCAACATGGAACATCAGAAATTATAGATACGTTTGAGACGTATCAAGCATCCCCAAGCTTAGTTCTACTCGTCCTCGAGTAGGTAAAACGATAAAAACAAAATAATTTCTGAGGTGACATGCTACAATCATAATCTTGATCAAATAGTATTGTAAAACACATGTTATGAATGAAGTGATCCAGGTCAATGGTCTATAGTTTGCTAGCAAGTAGATAATGAGCAAACAACTGAATCATATAAGCAAAAACTTTTCATGAATAGTACTTTCGAGACAAGAATCAAAGAGTTTTGCATAAGAGTTAACTCATAAAGCAATAGGTTCTAAGTAAAAGGTATTTAACCAACACAAAGGAAGATTTAAGCTTCAGCAATTGCTTTCAACTTTCAACATACATATCTCATGGATATTTGTCAACACAAAGCAATATAATAAGTGCAATATACAAGCATATAAAAATTGTTGCACCAAAGTTAACAGTAGTGTTTGCTTCTAAGATAGAAAGAAGTAGGAAAACTGACTCAACATAAAAGTAAAAAAAGACCCTTTACAGAGGGAAGCAGGGATTAAATCATGTGCTAGAGCTTTTTAAGTTTTTGAAATCATAAAGAGAGTAAAAATAAGTTTTGAGAGGTGTTTGTTAATTGTCAACGAATCAGAAAATGGAAAGTACAATATGACCCCTGCCAACCAGACTTTTTAGAGCGGCTCCGATGAAGGACGTTATTTCTACCAGCAAGGCAGATCATCCCTCTTTCTCTTTTGTTTACACATTGATGCATGTAAAATGTAGGGATATGCGCGACAGAAAATCAAAAAATTTCTCTCACATGCGGAAGCAACACCCAAAGATCTTATCTAAGGAGATGCAAGTAACGGGGAGGGTAATCAACATACCCTCGAAGAACACGAGCGTTGGACGTTAATCACAACGCAGCTTGGTGTAGACCTTGATGCGGTTCACTCCGATCAGCACCACAACGAGCGGTGCCTCCGAGATTTACACACGTACGGCTCAGCAACGTCTCCTCTTCTTGATCCAGCAAGCTTGAAGGAGAAGTAGATGGGATTCAAACCAGCAGCACGACGGTGTGGTGGTTCGGTGAGCTCTCACGCGGGCAGGGCTTCATCAAGCCAAGACCACAAGAGAAAGGAGTAAGAGGAAGTGTACCGGCTTAGGAATCAAAATCATGATCTTTCCCCAAATGGTACCCTCCTTATATAGGATGTGGGGAGGGGGTGTGAGGCTATCTTCCCCAGGAAGAAACCAGCCTCCAAATCTTCCCTAGGAAGAAACCAGCCTCCAATCTTCCCTAGGAAGAAACTAGCCTCCAAATCTTCCCCAGGAAGGAACCAGCCTCCAAGGCTTCCCCAGGAAGGAACCTAGCTGCCAAGACTTCTCAAGGAAGGAACTTGGCTGCCAAATATCCTAAGTGGGACGTTCGGGATAGTGGGCCCCACCATGGGACCCACCGGAACATTTCAGGAAAAACCCCGATACAATATCGGTTAATTCCTGAACTTTTCCGGAACCCAAAAACCACATTCCTATATATGAAACTTTATCTCCGGACTCTTCCGGAGCTCCTCGTGATATCCCGGATCCTATCCGGGACTCCGAACAACCTTCGGTCTCACCATTATAATTATCCCAAAGCTACTCTAGCGTTACCGAACTTTAAGTGTGTGACCCTACGGGTTCGAGAACAAGTGGACATGATCGAGACTCCTCTATGATCAATAACCATTAGCGGGACCTGGATGCCCATAATGACTCCCACAAGTTCAACGAAGATCGTTATCAGTGTGAACCACAATGTCAACGTATTCCATTTCCTTTGTCTCACGATATTTTACTTACCCGAGATCTGATCGGCGGTATCACCATACCTAGCTCAATCTCGTTACTAGTAAGTACTCTTTACTCGTTCCATAATACAACATTCCATGTGGCTAACTCTTTAGTCACGTGCTTGCAAGCGATACTGAATGTGCATTACCGAGTGGGCCCAGAGTATATCTCTCCGTCACACGGAGGGACAAATCCCAGTCTTGATACATGCAAATCAACAAGTACTTTCGGAGATACCTGTAAGACACCTTTATAGTCACCCAGTTACGAAGTGACGTTTGAAGTCCCCAAGACGTATTCCTCAGTACCCGGGATAGACATAATCTCATGGTCAAAGAAACAGGATACTTGACAATACAAGACATGGCAATATATACTTATTTATCCGATCAATATTGCTATGCTTGGTTGGGTCTGTCCATCACGTCATTCTCCAATGACATGACCTCGTTATTAATTGACAACTCATGTCCATGGTTAGGAAACCATAACCATCATTAATCAACGAGCTAGTCTAGTAGAGGCTTACTAGGGACTCTGTGTTGTTTACATAACCACACATGTATTAGGTTTCCGGTTAATACAATTATAGCATGGAGAATAAACATTACCATGAACATGGAAATATGATAATAACTCTTTATTATTGCCTCTAGGGCATATTTCCAACAGTCTCCCACTTGCACTAGAGTCAATAATCTAGTTTACATTGGTAAAGATCTAACACCCATGGACTTCAGGTGCTGATCATGTTTATCTCGTGGAAGCTGTTTAGTCAACGGGTCTGCAACATTCAGACTCGTATGTACTTTGCAAATCCTAATATCTCCCACGTGAACACTTTCACGAATTAGATGGAAACGGCGTTTGATATGCTTGGAGGTCTTGTGACATCTTGGTTCCTTGGCTAGAGCAATGGCACCAGTGTTGTCACAATAGATCTCCATAGGATCCAGTGCATTCGGAATCACACCGAGCTCTGTGGTGAACTCCTTCAACCATATCCCTTCTCTTGCTGCTTCGGAAGCAGCCATATATTCCGCCTCTAATGTAGATGCCGCAACAACGTTCTGCTTGGAACTCCTCCAGCTAACCGCAGCTCCATTCAAAACAAAAACGTATCCAGATTGAGATTTCGAGTCGTCTGGATCAGTGTCGAAGCTAGCGTCGACGTAACCTTTTACGGCGAGCTCTTCACAACCACCATAGACAAGAAACATGTCCTTAGTTCTTCTCAAGTACTTAAGGATATTTTTAACTGCTGTCCAGTGTTCCTCTCCAGGATCACTCTGGTACCTGCTCGTCAAACTAAGAGCATGAGACACATCTGGTCTAGTACACAACATGGCATACATGATTGAGCCTATGGCTGAGGCATAGGGGATTTTACTCATCCTCTCTCTTTCATCTGCCGTAGTTGGACACTGAGTCTTACTCAATGTCTTACCTTGCAACATGGGCAAGAACCCTTTCTTTGCATGATCCATTTTGAACTTCTTCAAAACTTTGTCAAGGTATGTACTTTGACTGAGTCCTATCAAGCGTCTCGATCTATCTCTATAGATCTTAATGCCTAATATGTAAGCAGCTTCACCAAGGTCTTTCATTGAAAAACTCTTATTCAAATAACCTTTTATACTGTTAAGCAGCTCCACGTCATTCCCAATAAGTAATATGTCATCCACATATAACACTAGGAATGCGACCGAGCTCCCACTCACTTTCTTGTAAACACACGCTTCTTTATAATTTTGGACAAATCCAAAACCTTTGATCACATCATCAAAGCGAATGTTCCAACTCCGGGATGCTTGCTTCAGCCCATAAATGGAACGCTGAAGTTTGCATACTTTACCAGCATCCTTAGGATCGACAAAACCTTCGGGTTGTATCATATACAACTCTTCTTCAATGTTTCCGTTGAGGAACGCTGTTTTGACATCCATCTGCCAAATTTCATAATCGAAAAATGCAGCAATTGCTAGTAGAACCCTAACAGACTTAAGCATCGCTACGGGTGAGAAAGTCTCATCGTAGTCAACTCCTTGAACTTGTCGAAAACCTTTTGCGACAAGTCGTGCTTTATAAACGGTGACATTACCGTTAGCGTCTGTTTTCTTCTTGAAAATCCATTTACACTCGACAGCCTTGCGGCTATCAGGAAGATCAACCAAAGTCCATACTTGGTTTTCACTCATGGATTCCATTTCGGATTGCATGGCTTCTTGCCATTTCCCAGAGTCTGGGCTCATCATTGCTTCCTCATAACTCGCAGGTTCGTCATTGTCTAACAATAACACATTCATGACAGGGTTACCGTACCACTCAGGAGCGGTACGTATCCTAGCCGACCTGCGAATTTCAGCTAAGACCGAAGTTTCATGATCACCATCATTAGCTTCCTCTCTAGTTGGTGAAAGCGGCGCCTGAACAACTTCCTGCGCTGCGCTACTCTCCAATTCGGGAGAAGGTTCAACAACCTCGTCTAGCTCTATTTTCCTCCCACTCACATCTTTCGAAAGAAACTCTTTCTCAAGAAAGGATCCATTCTTGGCAACAAAGACTTTGCCTTCGGATCTGTGATAGAAGGTATACCCGACAGTTTCCTTAGGGTATCCTATGAAGACGCACTTTTCCGCTTTGGGTTCGAGCTTATCAGGCAGCAGCCTTTTGACATAAGCCTCGCATCCCCAAACTTTAAGAAACGACAACTTTGGCTTCTTGCCACACCATATCTCATATGGCGTCGTCTTAACGGATTTAGATGGTGCCCTGTTTAAAGTGAATGCGGCTGTCTCTAATGCATAACCCCAAAACGACATTGGCAGATCGGATACAGACATCATAGAACGCACCATATCTAATAAAGTGCGATTACGACGTTCGGACACACCATTACGCTGTGGTGTTCCAGGTGGCGTGAGTTGTGAAACAATTCCACAAGTCTTCAAATGCATGCCAAACTCGTAACTCAAATATTCACCTCCACGATCAGATCGTAGAAATTTAATCTTCTTGTTACGATGATTTTCCACTTCACTCTGGAACTCTTTGAACTTTTCAAAAGTTTCAGACTTGTGTTTCATTAAGTAAATATACCCATATCTACTCAAATCATCAGTGAAGGTTATGAAGTAACGATATCCACCGCGTGTCGAAATGCTCATCGGTCCACACACATCAGTATGTATGATTTCCAATAAGTCACTTGCCCTTTCCATCGTACCGGAAAAAGGAGTTTTAGTCATCTTGCCCATAAGGCATGGTTCACACGTGTCAAATGATTCAAAATCAAGTGACTCCAAAAGTCCATCAGTATGGAGTTTCTTCATACGCTTTACACCAATATGACCTAAACGGCAGTGCCACAAGTATGTGGTATTATCATCATTCATCTTGCATCTTTTAGCATCAATGTTATGGATGTGTGAATTACTTTCGAGATTCAACAAGAATAAACCATTTACAACCGGTGCATGACCATAAAAGATATTACTCATAGAAATAGAACAACCATTGTTCTCAGATTTAAATGAGTAACCGTCTCGCAATAAACAAGATCCAGATATAATGTTCATGCTTAACGCAGGCACCAAATAACAATTATTTAGGTTTAAAACTAGTCCCGAAGGTAAATGTAGAGGTAGCATGCCGACGGCGATGACATCAACTCTTGATCCATTCCCGACGCGCATCGTCACCTCATCCGTTGCTAGTCTCCGTTTATTCTGCAGTTCCTGTTTCGAGTTGCAAATGTGAGCAACCGAACCGGTATCAAATACCCAGGCACTACTACGGGAACTAGTAAGGTACACATCAATAACATGTATATCATATATACCTTTGATATTTCCAGCCTTCTTATCCGCCAAGTATTTGGCACAGTTGCGCTTCCAGTGACCTTCCCCTTTGCAGTAGAAACACACCGTTTCAGGCTTAGCCTTGGGCTTCTTCGCAGGCGTGGCAACAGGTTTGCCATCCTTCTTGAATTTTCCCTTCTTTGCCTTAGCTTTCTTAAAGCCGGTGGTTCTGTTGACCATCAACACTTGATGTTCCTTTTTTATGTCCACTTCCGCAGATTTCAGCATTGCGAAAAGCTCGGGAATCGACTTTCTCATCCCTTGCATGTTATAGTTGAGCACAAACGATTTGTAACTCGGTGGTAGTGATTGGAGCACCCTATCAGTGTTCAACTCGTCTGGGATGACAATTCCCAGCTGAGTAAGGCGTTGGATATAGCCGGACATGGCTAAAGCATGTTCACTGACAGAGCTGTGCTCCTCCATCTTACAAGTAAAGAACTTCTCAGATATCTCATATCTTTCAGCACGGGCTTGAGTCTGAAACATAGTTTTCAGCTCTTCGACCATTTCGAATGCCCCGTGAAGTTCAAAACGTTTCTGGAGATCTGGCTCCAGAGATGTAAGAATTGCACATTTAACTATCGTGTGGTCATCACTGCGCGCATCAAATGCGTTCAGTTCTTCAGTGGGAGCACTGACTGCAGGTGGGTCACCTAGCGCTGCATCGAGCACATAATGCTTCTTACACCCATTGAGGACAATCCTCAAATTGCGGTGCCAGTCATTGAAGTTGGACCCAGATGTTTTCAGTTTTTCTTTCTCAAGGAACGCGTTGATGTTGAACTGAGCTACGTTGCGTGCCATGATCTACAACATAATTTGCAAAGACAATTTTAGACTTGTTCATGATAAAGAGTTCAGTGTAATCAAATTACCAAGTGAACTCCCACTTAAACCAACATCCCTCATAGTTGTTAAGTGGAACACGATCCAAATCCACCACACCAAACTCCGATCATCACGTGAGCCGATGTAGCTTCAATGGTGAACATCAACCATGTTGATCATATCAACCATATGATTCGTGTTTAACCTTTCGGTTCTTGTGTTCCGAGGCCATGTCTACACATGCTAGGCTCGTTAAGCTAACCCAAGTATATCTGCCTGTGTGCCGAGGCCATGTCTGTACATGCTAGGCTCGAGCAACACCCGCTGTGTGGAACGTAGAATCCATCACACCCGATCATCACGTGGTGCTTAGAAACGAAGAACTGTCTTGGCGGTGGCATACTTGGGGAGAACACGATCTTAATTTTGAGTGAGGGATCATCTTATAATGCTACCGTCGTGCACACGCAGAATAAGATGCATAAAGGATAAACATCACATGCTTAAACAATGTGATATGGTATAGCCCTTTTCTTGCGTCTTGATCTCCATCTAGAACGCACGGCATGATCTCCATCATCCCTCCAGCAAGATGCATGGTTGCCTCCACCATCACGTTGCATCCACAACTATTGCTAACTCCTTAGCGATAAAGTAATGCAATTACATGGCGTATTAAGTTGACACGCAGGTCACAAAATAATAAGACAACCATTTGGCTCCTGCCGGCTGCCGATCTCATGACACGCAGGTCACAAAATAATATTACAATCAATGTGCATCTCATACAACAAATATTGTAAAATTGGGCTATACCAAATCACAACCACCCCTGCAAAAACAAGTTAGACGCCTCTCCCTTGATTTTTGCAATTTTACGTGGCTTCTAGGGGCTGCGTAAGAACCGTTCTTACCTACGCAAAAACCACAACGCTGATAATACAAGTTGCTTATTAACTTCTATAAGCCCTCCATTGTAAATCCGGTTTCACTATGATAAGAGCGACAGACACCCGCCAGCCGCATATGCAAACCAGTTGCATGTCAAGTGCGGAACCGGTCTCAATCCGAAGACTGTAAAGTTGGTCCGGGCCGCTGCATCTTACCATGCCACAAAACCAAGAAGTACACGCGAGAGGGTAGCAACAATAAATATCAAACGCCACACAACTCCTTGTGTTCTATCCGTACAAAGCAACTACGCAAAGCACGGCTCTGATACCACTGTAGGGATATGCGCGACAGAAAATCAAAAAATTTCTCTCACATGCGGAAGCAACACCCAAAGATCTTATCTAAGGAGATGCAAGTAACGGGGAGGGTAATCAACATACCCTCGAAGAACACGAGCGTTGGACGTTAATCACAACGCAGCTTGGTGTAGACCTTGATGCGGTTCACTCCGATCAGCACCACAACGAGCGGTGCCTCCGAGATTTACACACGTACGGCTCAGCAACGTCTCCTCTTCTTGATCCAGCAAGCTTGAAGGAGAAGTAGATGGGATTCAAACCAGCAGCACGACGGTGTGGTGGTTCGGTGAGCTCTCACGCGGGCAGGGCTTCATCAAGCCAAGACCACAAGAGAAAGGAGTAAGAGGAAGTGTACCGGCTTAGGAATCAAAATCATGATCTTTCCCCAAATGGTACCCTCCTTATATAGGATGTGGGGAGGGGGTGTGAGGCTATCTTCCCCAGGAAGAAACCAGCCTCCAAATCTTCCCTAGGAAGAAACCAGCCTCCAAATCTTCCCTAGGAAGAAACTAGCCTCCAAATCTTCCCCAGGAAGGAACCAGCCTCCAAGGCTTCCCCAGGAAGGAACCTAGCTGCCAAGACTTCTCAAGGAAGGAACTTGGCTGCCAAATATCCTAAGTGGGACGTTCGGGATAGTGGGCCCCACCATGGGACCCACCGGAACATTTCAGGAAAAACCCCGATACAATATCGGTTAATTCCTGAACTTTTCCGGAACCCAAAAACCACATTCCTATATATGAAACTTTATCTCCGGACTCTTCCGGAGCTCCTCGTGATATCCCGGATCCTATCCGGGACTCCGAACAACCTTCGGTCTCACCATTATAATTATCCCAAAGCTACTCTAGCGTTACCGAACTTTAAGTGTGTGACCCTACGGGTTCGAGAACAAGTGGACATGATCGAGACTCCTCTACGATCAATAACCATTAGCGGGACCTGGATGCCCATAATGACTCCCACAAGTTCAACGAAGATCGTTATCGTGTGAACCACAATGTCAACGTATTCCATTTCCTTTGTCTCACGATATTTTACTTACCCGAGATCTGATCGGCGGTATCACCATACCTAGCTCAATCTCGTTACTAGTAAGTACTCTTTACTCGTTCCATAATACAACATTCCATGTGGCTAACTCTTTAGTCACGTGCTTGCAAGCGATACTGAATGTGCATTACCGAGTGGGCCCAGAGTATATCTCTCCGTCACACGGAGGGACAAATCCCAGTCTTGATACATGCAAATCAACAAGTACTTTCGGAGATACCTGTAAGACACCTTTATAGTCACCCAGTTACGAAGTGACGTTTGAAGTCCCCAAGACGTATTCCTCAGTACCCGGGATAGACATAATCTCATGGTCAAAGAAACAGGATACTTGACAATACAAGACATGGCAATATATACTTATTTATCCGATCAATATTGCTATGCTTGGTTGGGTCTGTCCATCACGTCATTCTCCAATGACATGACCTCGTTATTAATTGACAACTCATGTCCATGGTTAGGAAACCATAACCATCATTAATCAACGAGCTAGTCTAGTAGAGGCTTACTAGGGACTCTGTGTTGTTTACATAACCACACATGTATTAGGTTTCCGGTTAATACAATTATAGCATGGAGAATAAACATTACCATGAACATGGAAATATGATAATAACTCTTTATTATTGCCTCTAGGGCATATTTCCAACATAAAATGCATACATGAACTTTGCATTATATTACTTATATTTCAATCATATTTGCATCATATAAGGGTTATATCATTGATTTATATTGATTTTGGGAATATTTCATTGTTTCCCTATTTTTCTGAAATTAACCCTGCACAGGCAGAAAACCCTATTTTCTATATTTTGATGTTTCAGGGACCCAAACGACGTCCAAATGACCTAATAATTTACGAGCATCAGTTTTTGGAAGGAACAAAGCGTGTGAGCGAAGGAAACGAACAAACGGAGGCCCGAGGGCCAGAAGAGGGTGGCCCACGTGGCCAGATTCCTTGGCCGCGTGGGACCCACCATCTGGGGTCTCGTGGCTCCGTTGCCGTCGATCTTTTTTCCCGAGCCTCCGTCTTGACCTAAAAACGACTATAAAAATAGTCACCGACGCCCTTCGGAAAGGAGCGCCGCAGAAACACAGAAACCACGAAACAGAGACCTGGAGTTGCAGATTGGAGGGGGAAAACTCCGGCGGGGCGCTGCCGGCGTGGTCTCCATCTTCTCCAACGACTTCTCCACCGTCTCCATGATGAAGAGGGACTAGTCCACCCCTGGACTATGGGTTTGTGGAAGTAACTTATGTATCTCTCCTCTCTTGAGCTTCACTAATTAGTACCGTATGAGCTGCTGAACATGATTACGGTCATCTATGTAATGCCTTTGTGGTGGATCTTTTTATGAGTTAATATATGTTTGAGATTTCAATAGTTTTGTTTCAGTTATGAAAGTAGATGCATATTATGTACCTCGTTCTTGTTTACTTGTTTTGATCAAGCATGTGTATGAGAGCGTGTGAGGGGGAACGTGTGCATTAGTTGGAGTAACGGGGGGTGGCTAGTGCGGTGAACGTGAGAGAAAGTTCCGCGATCCACTTGGGTTTTTACCTTACTTTGTTGCCTCACTAGGGATAAAGAAAAATACCTTGCTACCGGAGATGTGGGTGTGACCATTGGCACTACTCCATGACTAGATCTAGCATGTTCTTATTTTAACTTCATGTCATGATACTTAATGCTATGCTCTGATTTATCTTAATTACTAAGGTGTTATGATTTAGTTCGCATCTTGGTGGAGTATAAGAGAGATTAATAAACAAAAGATCTCTATGTTAGGACGTGATGCCCATATAATTAGTAACTTGTCATGAAACCTTTTTGTTGCAATCTCATATGTCAATTCTAGTGTTCCATTGTCTACCACTTTATTAAAGAGAGAGTGCATTTGTGAAACCATGAACCCCGGTCCATTTTTAATCATAAGAAACACTTTTCCAACAACTTTTATCCACTTTACATTTTCTGCCATTTAAAAATCCGAAAATACAAAAACACTTTTACATCTTGCATTCACAATACAAAACCCAAAAATATCATCCATCATTGTTTACACCATCCTTGCATATTTATTTATCATCATTGCATATTTATTTACTGTTTTGCATTCATTTTATTTTGATATCATTCTCACACCTTGTGCTTGACAACCACTTGGTGAGGTTGAGGGCACCAACAATTTACTTTGTTTTGTAGGTTTTCAAGAGAAGGATAAGAAGATAAATCTTTCACTACTGATTCCCCGAGAGTTTGATATTAAACCCTCGAGTCACCCCTCGTGGGGAAAACCGTCTTTCCAATACTATACACTCTGCACTTGGAGTCTCAACCTAACCCATATTATTTTGACGCAGGTAACTACGTCAAGGGCCATCAAGACAGTTTTCTGGCGCCGTTGCCGGGGAATCATTACTGTAAAGGTTTATCCAAGGGTATCTCACAGCAAAGTCAACTTCATCACCAACTTGTGCAAACACCTAAGCTTGGGGAGGTTGCACCTACGTGAGCATCATCTTATCCATCTTTACCTTCAAAGCATTTTATTTTGTTTTGTTATTGTCTTGCATATCATATTTATATTTCGGTTTGCATTTTTATTTTCAGTTTTGCATAAAAAAATTAAAAACACATAAAAACTTGCAATCATGGTTCTTGGAAACAAACAAGAAGTGAGTCCTCCATTAAGTTCCACTTCTAATTTTAAGCAACATCCTGGAGAAACATTAAAAGATGCTTGGGTAAGAATTAATAGGATACACTATGAAGATCCTACACCTTGTGAAGATGAAAAGCTAAATCTTTACTTTTATTATGGAATATATCCTTGGTATCAAAATGCTTTAGATGGGGCTACATGTGGAAGTTTTGTCTTGTCAACACCACCTTGTGCAGCCATGAGACTTAGAAGAATTTTTGGTAGCTTTGTGGGTAGTAAGAAAAAGGTGGAGGATACCACAGTAGCACTTGCATTATCTATAGATAAATTTGAAGCCAAATTAGAGAAACTACCAAATAAAGAGGATTTTGAACAACTAGCATCTTATTCTGAAAACATTATTCCCAGGATAGACAATGAATTAGTTAATGTTATGCATAAACTAAGATTATGTGAGAGGGAATTTCTTGAAAAAGATGTTTACCTCAACAGAATTGAGGAAAAGTTGGTTCGTGTTAGTGATTCATTAAAGAAAGATCCATCATTTAAACATGGGAAGGAAGTTCCTGGTAAGAAACAAGTTTGGGTTAAAAAGGAAAAGAAAGTTGAGGAAGTTAAAATGCTTAGTGAAGTCAAGGAACCATTGCTTGACTTAGAGAATTGTAGCTTGCATGAATTAATATCTATCTTACAAAAATTTGCAAGTGATCCTTTTATTAATGTTAACCAAGCAGGTTTTGGTTCTTATATTGCTAATCATGTTTTAAAAGAAAAGATTGCTAGGTACAACCAAGAAGCTATGATACCACCTAAGCTTGGGGATATTTGGATTCCCAAAGTATTAGTAACCATTGGAAAAGAGACACACCATGCTATATTAGATCTAGGATCTAGTGTCTCAGTTTTATCTAAAGAATTATATAAAGTTCTTGAATTAAAGAATCTTGAAAAATGCTCTATTGAACTTGCACTTGCTGATGATTCCATTAAACATGCTTTAGGAAAAGTAAGTGATGTTATGGTAGAGTTGCATATGACATTCATACATGTTGATTTTCTAATCATGGATATGGGGAATAAAACCTCTAGTCCAATTATTCTTGGAAGACCTTTTCTTCGTACCACAGGTGCTATCATTGATTCAAAAGAAGGGAATGTGAAGTTTCAGTTTCCACACAAGAAGTGCATGGAACACTTCCCAAGGAAGGGGGACACATCAAAGTTCAAGCTCCCTCATGAGCTTCGTCCACGATAAATATCAAGTAAGAAGCCTAGCTACATGACTATAAAGAAAGCGCTTTACGGGAGGCAACCCGGTTATTTTTATTTTTGATTTTCTTTGTGTCCTCTTGCTGTAACAAGAGACTTAGTTTTTAGTTTTGTTTCTGGAATTTTTAATAAAGTGCCAAGTTTTACCTATTTTGGTTTGAAAAAGTTGCTATTTGCATTCGGAGATTTTATTCCAGCACGAATCTGTGCACGGTATGATTTTTAATTCCTATTATGTAACTCCGAATGAGCTGATATTTGAAATGTAGTTGAAACTTTTCATCCTCTGTAAGCATGAATTGTTTCAGAATTTTTCGACATAGTTAAGTAGGGTAGAAAAATATGTTTTGCTGCTGCTGTTTTTCTGGACAGATTCTGTCCCATTTTGTTTGATGCATTCTTTGAACTTTTAACTTGAATATTTTTTATCCAATTGAGTTTATAAGTAGGCATACAACATTATACACTTTCCGGACATTCATATGAATTTTTGTTTAAGGATTTTATGCAGCAAGTAATTCATTTGTCTATCACTACTAATGGCACCCCAAAGAAAAGAAATGGGAGAAACGGTGTTTTGAAGTTTTTCACAGGGATTAGAGGAGATGCACCAAGAGCTATCCAAGGATGGTGAAGACCATAAGCTTGGGGATGTGAAGACAACCCCATTGGACCAACACACTCTTGGTTTGCACACGTCTAACTTCTGTTTTTCGATCAATGCACTTTATCGCAAAAATTTGGAGCGTCTTTTATTTGCTTTTTATTTCGGTTTGATTTTTGTTTGTCTTGAGATCACCACTATCATTTATATATGAGATAGCTACTGGAAATTTGGGTTGAATTAAGTTGGATTCTATTAAAAAGATTGGGAAAGTGATGTTTGAGGTGATTCAAAAAGATACATATAGTTGCATGATTCATATGCTTTTAATGAATATTAATTTGCAAGTGTTTTATCAAGAGCTATCTTTTATTCATGTTTTGATGCTGAATGTTACTTTACTTTGTTTAACATGGATTGGTTAGTTCTATGGACACTTATGCATGCATTTAGACGGTCAACTTTCTCCCTCTTGCTAGACCAAAAATTCCAACACGTAAAAACTTGTTTTCCAACACCTTCAACCAAAGTTTTTCCAGTGAGTCCACCATATCTACCTATTAACTTTATGCTATTCCGAGTATGTTTATCATGTTATTTTGTATTATCTATACTTCTGAATTAAAATGCTTATGTTATTGATTGTTATGGGAAAAGTTGGTTAAAGAGCTCTCACGAACTTGATGCACACCTTACTTTTATTGCACTTAATAAACATGACCCATTGTGATTAAAATTATGAAGTTGTGAGCTTGACAAGAGTCTTGGTTGGGAGTTAGCTCATATGTGCTGTCACATGGCAATCTTTCAACGTGCTCTTTATATTTTGTTGATATCATGTACTTTTGTTTATGGATGCTTATCATGGTGCCAAATAAATGTGGAAACTTAGTGAGTTTAATGAGTTTGTATAAATGACTAGAGAGACGCCTGGACCGCTAATCTAAGCCATGCATCATTCATGGTGAAAATTTACTTACATGCTATGGTGAACATTCAGTGATGCACCCCACAATAAAAAGCTATACCAATAGTAAATAAAAAGGGTGTGGAGATTGTTCATTTTGTTTGTTTGTCTTGTCATTTTGACATGGGTTTGTTCCATGTCCTGGGACAAGAGGTACCCCAGTTGACGCTCTTGATGATGCTATTATATTACTTACAAAGACCTTAACTTGAACTTGCTTTTGTGTCCCAAGTTGAGTAACACCGTGGTGTAGGTACTTGATACGTCCAAAACGTATCTACTTTTCCGAACACTTTTGCTATTGTTTTTCCTCTAATTTGTGTGATTTGAATGCAACTAACACGGACTAACGCTGTTTTCAGCAGAATTGCCTTGGTGTCTTGTTTTTGTGCAGAAAGTCAAAGTTTTAGGAAAATTCCAGAAAAATTCCAGAAATTCTATTTTTCCAGAAGACCCACGGAGCCAGAAGACGAAGTGAAGAGGGTGCACAGGGGCACCACACGCACCTAGGGCGCGGTTGGGCCCTTGCCGCGCCCAGGGGTGGTGTGGCCTGTTGGAAATATGCCCTAGAGGCAATAATAAAGAGTTATTATCATATTTCCATGTTCATGGTAATGTTTATTCTCCATGCTATAATTGTATTAACCGGAAACCTAATACATGTGTGGTTATGTAAACAACACAGAGTCCCTAGTAAGCCTCTACTAGACTAGCTCGTTGATTAATGATGGTTATGGTTTCCTAACCATGGACATGAGTTGTCAATTAATAACGAGGTCATGTCATTGGAGAATGACGTGATGGACAGACCCAACCAAGCATAGCAATATTGATCGGATCAATAAGTATATATTGCCATGTCTTGTATTGTCAAGTATCCTGTTTCTTTGACCATGAGATTATGTCTATCCCGGGTACAGAGGAATACGTCTTGGGACTTCAAATGTCACTTCGTAACTGGGTGACTATAAAGGTGTCTTACAGGTATGTCCGAAAGTACTTGTTGATTTGCATGTATCAAGACTGGGATTTGTCCCTCCGTGTGACGGAGAGATATACTCTGGGCCCACTCGGTAGTGCACATTCGGTATCGCTTGCAAGCACGTGACTAAAGAGTTAGCCACATGGAATGTTGTATTATGGAACGAGTAAAGAGTACTTACTAGTAACAAGATTGAGCTAGGTATGGTGATACCGCCGATCAGATCTCGGGTAAGTAAAATATCGTGAGACAAAGGAAATGGAATACGTTGACATTGTGGTTCACACCGATAACGATCTTCGTTGAACTTGTGGGAGTCATTATGGGCATCCAGGTCCCGCTAATGGTTATTGATTGTAGAGGAGTCTCGATCATGTCCACTTGTTCTCGAACCCGTAGGGTCACACACTTAAAGTTCGGTAACGCTAGAGTAGCTTTGGGATAATTATAATGGTGAGACCGAAGGTTGTTCGGAGTCCCGGATAGGATCCGGGATATCACAAGGAGCTCCGGAAGAGTCCGGAGATAAAGTTTCATATATAGGAATGTGGTTTTTGGGTTCCGGAAAGGTTCAGGAATTAACCGATATTGTATCGGGTTTTTCCTGAAATGTTCCGGTGGGTCCCATGGTGGGGCCCATTCTCCCGAACGTCCCACCTAGGATATTTGGCAGCCAAGTTCCTTCCTTGAGAAGTCTTGGCAGCTAGGTTCCTTCCTGGGGAAGCCTTGGAGGCTGGTTCCTTCCTGGGGAAGATTTGGCAGCCAAGTTCCTTCCTGGGGAAGATTTGGAGGCTGGTTTCTTCCTGGGGAAGATTTGGAGGCTGGTTCCTTCCTGGGGAAGCTCAGGAGGCAAGCCTCACAGCTCCTCCCCACATCCTACATATGGAGGGTACCATTTGGGGAAAGAAATGATTGATTCCTAAGCTGGTACACTTCCTCTTGATCCTTTCTCTTGTGGTCTTGGCTTGGTGAAGCCCTGCCCGCGTGAGAGCTCACCGAACCACCACACCGTCATGCTGCTGGTTTGGATCCCATCTACTTCTCCTTCAAGCTTGCTGGATCAAGAGGAGGAGACGTTGCTGAGCCGTACGTGTGTAAATCTCGGAGGCACCGCTCGTTGTGGTGCTGATCGGAGTGAACCGCATCAAGGTCTACACCAAGCTGCGTTGTGATTAACGTCCAACGCTCGTGTTCTTCGAGGGTATGTTGATTACCCTCCCCGTTACTTGCATCTGCTTAGATAAGATCTTTGGGTGTTGCTTCCGCATGTGAGAGAAAATTTTGATTTTCTGTCGCGCATATCCCTACAGTGGTATCAGAGCCGTGCTTTGCGTAGTTGCTTTGTACGGATAGAACACAAGGAGTTGTGTGGCGTTTGATATTTATTGTTGCTACCCTCTCGCGTGTACTTCTTGGTTTTGTGGCATGGTAAGATGCAGCGGCCCGGACCAACTTTACAGTCTTCGGATTGAGACCGGTTCCGCACTTGACATGCAACTGGTTTGCATATGCGGCTGGCGGGTGTCTGTCGCTCTTATCATAGTGAAACCGGATTTACAATGGAGGGCTTATAGAAGTTAATAAGCAACTTGTATTATCAGCGTTGTGGTTTTTGCGTAGGTAAGAACGGTTCTTACGCAGCCCCTAGAAGCCACGTAAAATTGCAAAAATCAAGGGAGAGGCGTCTAACTTGTTTTTGCAGGGGTGGCTGTGATTTGGTATAGCCCAATTTTACAATATTTGTTGTATGAGATGCACATTGATTGTAATATTATTTTGTGACCTGCGTGTCATGAGATCGGCAACCGGCAGGAGCCAAATGGTTGTCTTATTATTTTGTGACCTGCGTGTCAACTTAATATGCCATGTAATTGCATTACTTTATCGCTAAGGAGTTAGCAATAGTTGTGGATGCAACGTGATGGTGGAGGCAACCATGCATCTTGTTGGAGGGATGATGGAGATCATGCCATGCGTTCTAGATGGAGATCAAGACACAAGAAAAGGGCTATACCATATCATATTGTTTAAGCATGTGATGTTTATCCTTTATGCATCTTATTCTGTGTGTGCACGACGGTAGCATTATAAGATGATCCCTCACTCAAAATTAAGATCGTGTTCTCCCCAAGTATGCCACCGCCAAGACAGTTCTTCGTTTCTAAGCACCACGTGATGATCGGGTGTGATGGATTCGACGTTCCACACAGCGGGTGTTGCTCGAGCCTAGCATGTACAGACATGGCCTCGGCACACAGGCAGATATACTTGGGTTAGCTTAACGAGCCTAGCATGTGCAGACATGGCCTTGGAACACAAGAACCGAAAGGTTAAACACGAATCATATGGTTGATATGATCAACATGGTTGATGTTCACCATTGAAGCTACATCGGCTCACGTGATGATCGGAGTTTGGTGTGGTGGATTTGGATCGTGTTCCACTTAACAACTATGAGGGATGTTGGTTTAAGTGGGAGTTCACTTGGTAATTTGATTACGCTGAACTCTTTATCATGAACATAGTCCAAATTATGTATTTGGTAGTCAATGGCATTCGTTTTCTCAACTACCACTAGGCTTGATTGATTGAGATAGATTAAACTGTTAGATATCTGGTAATTATCTTTACGGACTAGTACCGTACTGTGAGGATTGTCCACAAAGGTATCAAGTTAAGATTTAGTCCTATTGCAAACTTTTGGTAACCCTCCTGCTCAATGTATGTCATTAGATATGATCTATGAGATATGCATATATAGATGTGATCTAAGAGCATTGATTCCAGTTTAGCATCTTATGTCATACTTGCCTCAGTGGAACTCAAACCTCAGAAATGTTTTTGAGCACTGAGTGTCTGAGAGACAATCCAGGAGCTGAAATTGTTTCAGACACAACCAATGGTTGAATGATATATGATATCAAAAGATTGGTTTGTGTGCAAATGACCAAGGATAATTCAGTGAGTTAACATGTATGCCTAGATTGTCTAGGTACATGTCAATGTTGTAGACGCTTGGCGTCCTAAACCCCAACCAGTTGGGCACTGGTAGTATTCTTGTTTTCCCTCCCTCAGTGCAATAGTAGCATTCTCATGAATTGTTCATGACTGAGATGGAAAACAGTATGGGTGATTTGATCACTATGCTTAAAAGACTGTTAAGAGTGGAATCTAGAAGAACGCCAATCATTTGATGATGGTAAAACTTTCAGACACGGGGAAATCGGAAGAGGAACTACAGAAAGAATCTGGCAGTAAAATAAAAGTCTGGAAATGTCCAGCTCAGGTATAATTGTTATACATGTTATTGATGTATTGTTTGTTGGTCAAACAATGTACTTCTTGGGTATAGTGACCAATTGTTGATCACAAGGATACCAGGTCGGTTGCTCTTGTTTGCAACTCGATGCAAGAAATACAATGGCCTAAGAGACCAACAAAGGATGTTATGGTGTGTGACAAGAACGAAGCAATAGTTGCTACGGTCGTCGTCATACATTCAGGATTTGGTGAAATCTTGACAAGTAACAAAATACATCTATAACACTGGCGCTAAACGTCGTAAGATTCATGATTAGAATTCCACATTTTGTGGTACTGCCATCTAAGTCATATTGGAAAGAATCACATGAAGAGACTCCATAGTGATGGAATTTCTGGAGTCATTTGATTATGAATCATTTGACGCTTGTGAATCATTTCAAAAGGAAATGACGAGAGACGTCGTTCATAGGCAATGTTGAACAAACGGTTAACTTGTTGGAGATCATACATGTGATGTATGTGGCACAGAAGTGTAACCATGGGCAGTAGATTCTTTTACTTCATATCCTTCTCGGATGTGTTGAATAGATATATGAGTATATGTTCAAACGATACATAAGACTGAAACTTTTGAAAAGTTCAATAATTTCAGCATGAAGTGGAAATCATTGTAACTAGAAAAAAATCTCTATGATTGGATCACGGAGATAAGTATTTGAGTTACAAGTTTAGCGAACATCTGAAAGGTTGCGGAATTGTTCCACAACTTACGTCACCCGGAACACCATAGGTGTATGATGTGTCCGAGAGACGTGATCGAGCCTATTTTGACATGGTGAGATCGATGATGTTATTAATCTGCCATTATCTTTTGTAGTTGTGCTTTAGAGACTGTCGCTTACACACTGAAAAGAGCGCCATCTAAATTCGTTTGAACGACACCATATGAGATATGGCACGGGGATGCGATGCATATGTAAAGGAGTTTACTATTAGCTCGATCCTAAAACGGATATGTTTTGTTTCTTCGTTGGTTATTGTAACATCCCAAAAATATTAATCAATATTATTATTCCAAAAATGAGAGCCAACAAAAACTTTTGTTAAATATTATGTGTTGTCTGCAAAATATTGCTTGTGGTAATTAATCCTTGTTTGCTAGTGTTATTCCTTCTTGCTAGTGGTTTGTTGTTTGCTCTAAATAAAAGCAAGAAGAAAAGAAAAGAATTGAAATAGCAAATAAAGCAAGAAAAATAAAAGTGACATTTGTGTCCCACAAATTCTCCAAGTGAGAATTTCAAATGGTTTCAAACAAAATTCAGTGGAGTGGGTTTATAAACACTCCCCATTTTGTTCCTACCACTTTCCCCTCTCAAATATTATTTTTGAACTAGTTTTGAAATTCTAAAATAAAAACAAATTGAAATAAATTCAAATAACATAAACAAAGTTCTATAAAAGAAAATGTTTCAAAACATTTTATTATTTTATGCCAATTTTGTGGAGCTTCTGTACATTATGGGAAGGCCCCACAAATTTTTGTAAATTTTTCTAAAATGTTTAAATGCACTAATTAAATCCTGGAAAACCTTCTGGATTTAACAGAAGGACTAAAACAGAAATAAAAAAAGAAGCAGAGAGGAGGCAGGGGGTTTTCTGCGAAAACGTCATCCCCTACCTCTCTCCCTCGCCCCGACGTGCCGCCGTGTCGCCACCACCGTCGTCGCCGTTTCCGCGCTCCCCAGGCCCCCCCTGGCCGCTCACCCCCTCGCCCCCGTGCCTCTGCAGCCGCGGCGCCGCAGAGGAGGGCAGTTACGCCGCCCCTCGCCTCGATTTCCCTCCACTGTCGCCGTGGCGAGCTCGCCGTCGTCGACCAAATTGGCCCAGCTCGCTGCTCCCCGACACGCCGCGCTTGGCCGAGATCTTCTAGAACACGTCCGGACCCCGTGAACGCCTCGTCTCCACGTCCCTCGCACCGCCGCGTCGGATTGGAGAGAAATATCTCCGCCGTGTCGCCGTGGATGTCGCCGTGCACTCCGTCCACCGTACGCCGCATCCCGAGCCTATAAAAGCACCCTGAGACCTCACTGGAACACCACACCTCTCCCTCGAGCTTTCCCTCGCCTCAATTTCGTCTGTGCACCGCCGGAGGGCAGTGCACTGCCGCACCCGACGCCGCCGTGAGGTCGAGCACCACCACAACGCCACACCCTCCCATTCTTCCCTCTGACCCCTCTACGCTGTTGCCCAAGCTCACCGCACTCACCCAGGCTTCTTTTCCCTCTTTTTAGCGCACGGACGCGACCCCGAAGCTCCGCCGAAGTTGCTGCCCGACGCCGACGAAGAGCGCGACATCGCCGCCGTCGACAGAGACTTCCCCAGCAACTGCCGCTCGCACCATCGTCTTCCCCGAGCCGCCGCAGTCGATTCGCGTCATCGCCGCTTCCTCCCGAGCCCCTAGGTGAGAGATCCGTCCACCTCGCCGTCGCCGGCGCGGCAGCGCCGCTCGTTTTAGGTCGTCGCCGATGGCGACCTCCGTGAGCCGTTGGATCGAAGATCTACGGCCACGTACCGCTTCGTGTTAAGTTAGACTGCCATGTGGGTCCCACTGTCATAATTTTAATCTTTTCCCTCGCGCGCGTACCATTTCGCTGAGTCACTGACGGGTAGGACCCACCCGTCAGGGATTTCAACATTATCCAGAGGAGGGAATTTTCGAATTTCAAACTTCTCTGAAATTCTCAGTACTGATGTCAACTTTGAAATTAAATATCTCGAGATTTAGGAATCCAAATAAATCAAACTCAACTGTTATGGAAAGCTTATGAAATTGTTTAACCAACACAATTGGTCTCATGTCATTTAATTAAATGAGTAAAAAGTATTATTGAAAATGCCACAGAAGGTTTAAAATCTAAACTTGTTTGTTTCTGATACTCTGTTAGTCCAAATAATTCCAAACCAATTTTGCTAGCTTAGTAATGCCTTGTGTTAGCTCCCCTAATTTTGGTAGAATTAATTAAGTAGTATTAATTGTTGACTTTAAGATAAACCCTTCTGGACTAAAACAAACAAATATGTTTATTGGTTGCTCCAAATGAGCTAGGACCAATTTTGTTAGCTCACAGATATCCATGTTTAGTTACGCCTAAAAGGGTTTAATTTTTGGAACAATATAATTTAAATGGTAGCTAAAACTTGATTATTAAACTACTGGATTCAATCCAATGTGTAGGGAGTTTTGTAACTCCAAATGATCCAATTCAAATTGGGTTGTATTCTACACATCAGTGGCTTTCCATAGAATTTTAGTTTGTATTTTTGTGACCAACAGAACTCAAGTTGTGGAATTAAACATGAATAACTAGTTTCTGCCATAATTTGGACTTAATTAAATAATGTTTAATTCAATTTATTTGAAAACCAAATTGTGTGGTTTGTGTGTGCAGTAGCTAATTGTGATGTTTATGATTGTTGTGTTGAGCATAATCGGGTATTTCGGACAGCTAGTCCGGGGTCCCCACAGACTTGGTATCAGAGCCATCCTGACTTTAGGAAACCTTAGTTAGCATGGTCGTTTGTCAAATGTTACAAAAGATGAATTTCTAAAAAGAAAGGAATGAAGTATTTTCGAAAATTGCTTATCTCCAATCCTCTTACTTATGCAAAATTTTACTCTCATTAAATGTTACATTTTCCTTGTATCCCTAAAATTTTGTACACCTCTCATTAAGTTTAAAATTTGACTCACTTGTTGCCCTACTATATTAAAATTTTGATATACTTGTCACCTAACTAACTTAAAATTTTGCTTAAAAACTGTAGATGGCACTCCATTGGACCGAGTTCGTTCAGCTGGAGAAGGACAGCAAGCTGACGTTTGAGAGGGACTTGTTCGAGTTGACCAAGCTGTTAGGTCGCCCCGCTCCAGAGTTTGAGGGAGCTCAGATTGATGTTCACGGTGTCGGAAGGCTGAGCTGGCTCATCAGATCGTCAGTTCGCAGGAACATCAAGTCTCCCAGTTCCAGGACGCTCATCTTCACCACCAAGGAGGCCACCTGGGTTGACGGTCTCTGTACTGCTACACAGAGGATGCTAGCCCGACTTTGTGAGGAGCACAAGGCGGAGTTAGTAGACTCCCGTTTCCGGTTCTACGGGAGGCGCAACTGTGATGGACACCCTACTCCTTCACCTTACCACCCGATGTTTGGGAGCTACATCATGGACATGGAGATCTTACTTCAGTGCACTCAGGATGATCTGTTGCGCACTAGGATTCAGCTCCACTTCGACCGCGAGTCGCTCGTTGAGCTTCGCGAGAACGAGATGAAGCTGATGGTGGAGAAGGTTGCTCTTCTCAGGAAGAGGGCCCAGCTGAGGAAGACTATCGTGAAGCTCCGCACGAAGGTGGCAGAGCAGGATGGACTGATTGAGGATCTAGAGCACCATACTGACGAGATGGAGGAGGAGGGCGAGGATCTCCGCAAGGAGAACGACGCTTTCCTCAGTGACGATGATGACTTCGTGGAGGAGATGGACTGTGAGGAGGAGGATGATGAGGAGGAGTTAGTTGACGAGGAGGAGGAGCCACTCGAGCCAGTTCTCGAGGACGAGGAGGAGGATCCCGAGGAGCCAGCCTACCAGTCAGATGCTGACGTGTTAGAGCTGGAGGTTCCACCTCAGTAGGCGAGTGACTTGATCACTACCGCAGGATTAGGTTGACCCCCTATAGCTAGTCGAGTAGTAGTAGTGGTTCTTTTGGAAACCAGATGTTATGTTGTAAGCTTGAGGTTGTAAGCTTGATGTTGATGTGAACTCTTGATGTGTTGTTTGTGAAATATAAGTATGTTTGTCTTGTTAAATCTGTGTGAACTATTTTCATATAAATCTTAGGATTAATCAACCACTTGAGAGATCATCTTTTCCCTTAGTCGAACTTTTCTTGCCTTGTCTCTTATACCCGGTGTGCTTCAGGATGCCACCCCGTCGCAGCAATGCGGAAGGATCAGGATCAGCACCACCACCACCACCGGACCCAACCCCCACCCAACTTCTCGCGCTTATCATGGAGGAGCGTGAAAATGCCCGGCAAGAGCGCCAAGCTCATCTCGCTGCCTTACAACAACTCGCAGCCGCTTATAACAACAACAACAACAACAATGGTGGTAACGGCAATGGCGATGGAAACCAGCGATCTACCTTGGGTGATTTTCAGAAGACCAACCCACCCACCTACTCCAAGGGACTTCACCCACTAGAAGCCGATGATTGGCTTCGCACCATCGACAACAATCTGGAAGTTGCTGCTGTGGGAGAAAATGAGAAAGTGCTGTATGCAACCCACTATCTCGCTGGACCTGCAAGAGCTTGGTGGGAACTACCAAGACTCTCCAGCCAGCTGGTCATGTTATCAACTGGGCTGAGTTCCAGGAGAAGTTCCGCAAGAAGCACATTCCCTATGGACTCATTGAGAGGAAGAAGGATGAGTTCCGTAAGCTGAGGCAGGGAAGTAGAGATGTGGTCGGTTATCTTGAGGAGTTTACCGACTTATCTCGGTATGCTCCTGATGACACCGACAAAGAAGAGAAGAAGATGGAGCGTTTCATGAGTGGACTTCATGATGAACTGCAGTGTGCTTGGTTATCCATGACTTCCGTGATCTGGAGTCACTTGTGGACAAAGCCATCCAACTGGAGACCAAGCGCAAGTCTATGTATGAAGGTCGCAAGAGGAGGATGAATGCTCAGGAAGGTTCGAGCAGCCAGAAACCCCGTATCTTTCAGCAGAACCCCAGGCCTGCCTATCGTCCACCCCAAGTTCCACGCCCCAATTTCCCTAACCGCCCGAACAACTTCAACCGCCCCAATGACAATAACCGTCCCAGAGGAAACTTCAACAACTTCAACCCCAATGCCAATGTTGTCTGCTTTGAATGTGGCAACAAAGGTCACTACTCCAGAGAATGCCCCAATCCCAAGAAGCCTGTCCACGCCCCAATGCACCTGCACCGAACAATGGTCAGGCCGCAATGGAAATGGTAATGGCAAGAATGCCGCACCCCGCGGGAATGTTGCTGTTGTCAGAGGCCGTCTGCACCACATCAATGCTGAAGAGGCTGAAGAAGCGCCAGATGTTGTGCTGGGTACGTTTCTTGTCAACTCAGTACCTGCAACTGTTCTGTTTGATTCTGGTGCTACCCATTCGTTTATTACCAAAGAGTTTGTTTCTAAGGGAGGTTTAGTCGGGAGTCTTTTACCCAAACCAATGTTGGTACAAACCCCAGGACTGTTAGCCAAAACCAACCAGATGTGTTCCGAAACCCCCATAGAAATTGGAGGAGGAAGGTTTGCAGCCGACCTAATTATCTTAGGAAACCAAGGCATAGATGTTATTCTTGGAATGGATTGGTTAGCCAAGTACCACGGTCGTATTGACTGTGCCCGAAGAGCTGTTTCTCTCACTTCTGATGATGGAGTTGAAGTGGAGTATGCATCTGAGACCAGCCAGACCAGACCCGGATGCCATGAGAGCATAGCTCGACCCGCCCTAGATGAGATCCGTGTTGTTCACTGTTCAAGGATGTTTTCCCAGAAGAATTGCCTGGTATGCCGCCAGACAGGGATATTGAGTTCATAATTGAGCTTATCCCAGGAACATCCCCCATATCCCAAAAGCCTTATCGGATGAATCCGGAAGAACTGGTGAGTTGAAGAAGCAGTTGGCTGATATGCTAAGCAAAGGTCTTGTCCGCCCAAGCGCTTCACCATGGGGATCACCCATTATTTTTGTGGACAAGAGAGACGGTACCACACGCCTGTGTGTGGATTATCGCAAGCTGAATGACGTGACCATTAAAAACAAGTACCCTCTTCCCAAGATCGAGGATCTGTTCGATCAAATGAACGGAGCCCGAGTCTTTTCAAAGATCGATCTTCGGACAGGTTACCATCAGTTGAAGATCCGAGAGACAGATATTCCCAAGACCGCCTTCACCACCCGTTACGGTTTGTTTGAATACACCGTCATGTCCTTTGGCTGACCAATGCCCCAGCCTATTTCATGAATCTCATGAACAAGATTTTCATGGAGTACCTCGACAAGTTCGTGGTAGTTTTCCTTGATGACATCCTTATTTATTCCAAGACCGAAGAGGAGCATGCTGAACACCTGCGTCTAGTTTTGGAAACCCTCCAAGAGCACCAGCTGTATGCCAAACTTAGCAAGTGTGAGTTTTGGCTCAGTGAAGTGGCATTTCTTGGACATATTGTATCCGCTGGAGGAATTTCTGTTGACCCTGAGAAGATACAAGCCATTCTTGACTGGTTATCCCCAACCAATGTTTTTGAAATCCGAAGCTTTCTCGGACTTGCCGGTTATTACCGCAAGTTCGTCGAAGGATTTTCCAGTATAGCCAAACCTCTGACCCAACTGTTGAAGAAGGACAAGAAATTTGAATGGACTCAGAAGTGTGAGGATAGTTTCCAAGAACTGAAGAAGAGACTAACCTCAGCCCCAATCCTGATCATGCCAGACGTCACCCAGAGTTTCGACGTGTATTGCGATGCATCACGCCTCGGACTTGGTTGCGTTCTGATGCAAGAAGGCAAAGTTGTGTCGTATCTGTCCCGGCAGTTGCGACCGCATGAAGAGAATTACCCAACCCATGACTTGGAGTTAGCTGCTGTGTCTTTGCTCTTAAGAAGTGGCGTCCCTATCTTGCGGGACATCGCTGCGAGGTCTATACAGATCACAAAAGCTTGAAGTATATTTTCACCCAGAAGATCTGAACCTGCGACAGAGGAGATGGATGGAATTAATCAAGGATTATGATATTGGAATCCATTATCACCCTGGAAAGGCTAATGTAGTTGCCGATGCCCTTAGTCGCAAACCTTGCACCCTGAATGCCCTGATCCAAGCCGAACAGCCAGCCTTGTTCAAAGAGTTCCAAGATTTTGGACTAGAGCTTGTTAGCCATGGTTATCTCGCCAATTTAGAGTTAACCCCAACCCTGATGGATCAAATCAAAGAAGCCCAAAAAGGTCATGAAAGCATAGAGGGAATTAGGAAAAGATTTCCCTCGGCAAAGCACCCGGTTTTACCGAAGATGCTGAGGAGTGCTGAAATTCAATGACCGTATCTGTGTGCCCAATGTCACGGAACTTAAGGAGTTAATCCTGAAGGAGGCCCATGAGACCCCTTACTCAATCCACCCCGGCGGAACCAAAATGTACCAAGACCTTCGAGGAAGATTTTGGTGGCATGGAATGAAGCGAGAGATTGGTTCATTCGTAGCCAAGTGTGACATCTGCCAGCGAGTTAAGGCTGAACATCAGCGACCCGCTGGATTGCTTCAACCTTTGAAAATTCCCGAGTGGAAGTGGGATGAGATTGGAATGGATTTTATTACCGGACTTCCAAATCCAACCGAGGCCATGATTCAATCTGGGTCATCGTTGATCGACTGACCAAGGTTGCCCATTTCATCCCTGTCAACACCACCTATCGGGGACATCAGTTGGCCGACTTGTATATTTCCAGAATAGTGAGCCTGCATGGTGTGCCTAAGAAGATTGTATCTGATAGAGGCACGCAATTCACCTCAAGGTTCTGGAAATCCCTTCATGAAGCCCTCGGAACCAAGCTAGCATTTAGCACAGCTTATCATCCCCAGACCGATGGCCAAACTGAGCGAGTGAACCAGATATTGGAGGACATGCTTCGTGCATGTGTTCTATCCTATGGTTCCAAGTGGGAAGATTGCCTTCCGTTTGCAGAATTCTCGTACAACAACAGTTATCAGTCCAGTCTGCAAATGGCCCCTTTTGAAGCCCTTTACGGCAAGAAGTGTCGTACACCCCTGAATTGGTCCGATACAGGAGAAGGCAAATTGTTTGGACCAGATACCCTCCGTGAAGCTGAAGAGCAAGTTCAGCTTATTCGTGAACGCCTCAAAACTGCCCAATCCCGTCAGAAGAGTTATGCTGACACCAAGCGCCGTGACCTCACTTTCAGTATCGGAGATCATGTTTATCTCCGAGTGACACCCCTTAAAGGAATGCAGCGTTTCCATGTCAAAGGAAAGTTAGCGCCAAGGTATATTGGACCCTTCAAGGTCCTTGCTCGTCGAGGAGAAGTATCCTATCAGCTGGAGTTACCCCAGAGTTAGGAGATTATCATGATGTCTTCCACATTTCCTTGCTCCGGAAGTGTCTTGAAGTTCCTGACCAGCCTGATGTTTTCAAAAACATCGACCACCTCTCCATCGACCTGAACCAAGACCTGACTTATCGTGAGAGACCCTCAAAATTCTCGAAGAAGATGTTCGTGTTACCCGAAGACGTGCGATCAAGTTTTACAAAGTCCAGTGGACTAACCACTCTGAAGAAGAAGCAACTTGGGAACGCGAAGACTATCTTCGAAGTGAATTTCCAGACCTCCTTAGTACCCAGGCCTAGCAAATCTCGGGACGAGATTTATTCTAAGGGGGGAAGGATTGTAACATCCCAAAAATATTAATCATATATTATTCCAAAAATGAGAGCCAACAAAAACTTTTGTTAAATATTATGTGTTGTCTGCAAAATATTGCTTGTGGTAATTAATCCTTGTTGCTTGTGTTATTCCTTCTTGCTAGTGGTTTGTTGTTTGCTCTAAATAAAAGCAAGAAGAAAAGAAAAGAATTGAAATAGCAAATAAAGCAAGAAAAATAAAAGTGACATTTGTGTCCCACAAATTCTCCAAGTGAGAATTTCAAATGGTTTCAAACAAAATTCAGTGGAGTGGGTTTATAAACACTCCCCATTTTGTTCCTACCACTTTCCCCTCTCAAATATTATTTTTGAACTAGTTTTAAAATTCTAAAATAAAAACAAATTGAAATAAATTAATAACATAAAAAACTATAAAAGAAAATGTTTCAAAACATTTTATTATTTTATGCCAATTTTTGTGGAGCTTCTGTACATTATGGGAAGGCCCCACAAATTTTTGTAAATTTTTCTAAAATGTTTAAATGCACTAATTAAATCCTGGAAAACCTTCTGGATTTAACAGAAGGACTAAAACAGAAATAAAAAAGAAGCAGAGAGGAGGCAGGGGGTTTTCTGCGAAAACGTCATCCCCTACCTCTCTCCCTCGCCCCGACGTGCCGCCGTGTCGCCACCACCGTCGTCGCTGTTTCCGCGCTCCCCAGGCCCCCCTGGCCGCGCACCCCTCGCCCCCGTGCCTCTGCAGCCGCGGCGCCGCAGAGGAGGGCAGTTACGCCACCCCTCGCCTCGATTTCCCTCCACTGTCGCCGTGGCGAGCTCGCCGTCGTCGACCAAATTGGCCCAGCTCGCTGCTCCCGACACGCCGCGCTTGGCCGAGATCTTCTAGAACACGTCCGGACCCCGGTGAACGCCTCGTCTCCACGTCCCTCGCACCGCCGCGTCGGATTGGAGAGAAATATCTCCGCCGTGTCGCCGTGGATGTCGCCGTGCACTCCGTCCACCGTACGCCGCATCCGAGCCTATAAAAGCACCCTGAGACCTCACTGGAACACCACACCTCTCCCTCGAGCTTTCCCTCGCCTCAATTTCGTCTGTGCACCGCCGGAGGGCAGTGCACTGCCGCACCCGACGCCGCCGTTGAGGTCGAGCACCACCACAACGCCACACCCTCCCATTCTTCCCTCTGACCCCTCTACGCTGTTGCCCAAGCTCACCGCACTCACCCAGGCTTCTTTTCCCTCTTTTTAGCGCACGGACGCGACCCCGAAGCTCCGCCGAAGTTGCTGCCCGACGCCGACGAAGAGCGCGACATCGCCGCCGTCGACAGAGACTTCCCCAGCAACTGCCGCTCGCACCATCGTCTTCCCCGAGCCGCCGCAGTCGATTCGCGTCATCGCCGCTTCCTCCCGAGCCCCTAGGTGAGAGATCCGTCCACCTCGCCGTCGCCGGCGCGGCAGCGCCGCTCGTTTTAGGTCGTCGCCGATGGCGACCTCCGTGAGCCGTTGGATCGAAGATCTACGGCCACGTACCGCTTCGTGTTAAGTTAGACTGCCATGTGGGTCCCACTGTCATAATTTTAATCTTTTCCCTCGCGCGCGTACCGTTTCGCTGAGTCACTGACGGGTAGGACCCACCCGTCAGGGATTTCAACATTATCCAGAGGAGGGAATTTTCGAATTTCAAACTTCTCTGAAATTCTCAGTACTGATGTCAACTTTGAAATTAAATATCTCGAGATTAGGAATCCAAATAAATCAAACTCAACTGTTCTGGAAAGCTTATGAATTGTTTAACCAACACAATTGGTCTCATGTCATTTAATTAATGAGTAAAAAGTATTATTGAAAATGCCACAGAAGGTTTAAAATCTAAACTTGTTTGTTTCTGATACTCTGTTAGTCAAATAATTCCAAACCAATTTTGCTAGCTTAGTAATGCCTTGTGTTAGCTCCCCTAATTTTGGTAGAATTAATTAAGCAGTATTAATTGTTGACTTAAGATAAACCCTTCTGGACTAAAACAAACAAATATGTTTATTGGTTGCTCCAAATGAGCTAGGACCAATTTTGTTAGCTCACAGATATCCATGTTTAGTTACCCCTAAAAGGGTTTAATTTTTGGAACAATATAATTTAAATGGTAGCTAAAACTTGATTATTAAACTACTGGATTCAATCCAATGTGTAGGGAGTTTTGTAACTCCAAATGATCCAATTCAAATTGGGTTGTATTCTACACATCAGTGGATTTCCATAGAATTTTAGTTTGTATTTTTGTGACCAACAGAACTCAAGTTGTGGAATTAAACATGAATAACTAGTTTCTGCCATAATTTGGACTTAATTAAATAATGTTTAATTCAATTTATTTGAAAACCAAATTGTGTGGTTTGTGTGTGCAGTAGCTAATTGTGATGTTTATGATTGTTGTGTTGAGCATAATCGGGTATTTCGGACAGCTAGTCCGGGGTCCCCACAGTTATGCCAAAAACGTTTTGGTATTCCTCGGCTACCGCACGTAAGGCAAAATGTTTGTCAGGAACAATGTGTGTTTTACGAGAAAGAGTTTCTTGCAAAAACATGAGTGGGAGGACAGTGCAGCTCGACGAGATTGTGAATCTTAGTCTTCAGGTCAGAGTGGCGCATCGGAAGAGGTTCCGGAGTTTCTCACTTTGACTGATACGGAAGCTTCTACATGTGATGTAGTAACTTCAGTCGAGCCAGTAACTGAACCATGAAGATGTAGTAGGACTCACCCGAAACTAGAATGGTTATCAGATGGAATATTATTGTTAGACAATGATAAGCCTGCTACCTACACATAAGCAATGATGGGTCCTGACTCCGCTAAATGGCTAGGCGCCATGAGACCGAGATAGACTCCATTTACGAAAATCAAGTTTGGAACTTGGTAGTCCCTACGGAAGGCGTAATGCCTACGAACGTATATGGATCTATAACAGATATGGATGTTTACATCCATGAAGCTTGACTTATGAAAGGTGTTTCTGTCAAGTTCAAAGAGTTGACTACGATGAGATTTGTCTCCCGTAGCAAGCTTGAAAGTCTGTTCGGATAAATCTAGCAATTGCTACATATATGATATGGCAAATGGACTTCAAAACAGCGTTCCTAATGGTAGCTAACCGAGGACATGCATTTGATGCAATCTGAGGGTTTGTCGTTGCATATAATGCTAGAAAGGTATGCTCACTTCAGAATTCATTTTATGGAACTGAAGCAAGCATGACGGAGTTGGAATATTTGCCTAGATGAAGTGTTAAAATGTTTTGACTTCATCGTGGACGGCAAAGATGCTTGAGAATTCAAGAAAGTAAGTGGGAGCGCCGAGAAATATTTCTAAAACTTTATGTGGAGACATATTGTTGATTTGAAATAATGTATATTTTCTTAATACAGCTAAATCTTCATTGGAAAATAGTTTTCTATGAATGATTAAAGCAAAGATGCCTACATATTGGATATAAAGATCTATGGAGATAGATTCCGATACCTAATATGGCTAAGCCAGAGTACATGGACATAGTACTGAAGTAGTTCGGTATGAAAAGGCAAGAAGTGTTCTTACCATGTTCATATGGTTGAAGTTGAGCAAGACTCAGTGTCTTCGACACATGATGAGCAAGAATGCATGATTGATTGGATCATCATTCATACCATAACATGTACACAACCAGATGTGTCCTATGCCATAAGTGTTATGAGCAGATACCAGAGTGATCATGGATGATGATCACTGGACAACAGTGAAAAACTTCCTTAAGTACTTGAGAAGGACTAAGGAGTTGTTTCTCGTTCTATGGAGGTCATGATGAGCTCGTTGTAAGGGGTTACACCGATGCTAGACTCATGACTAATCCTGACGATTATCGATCTCAATCAAACTTGCTGGTTATTCGGAGATGCAGTAAGCTGGAGGAGTTCCATGCTGGATTTGGAAGTGTTCCAAAGTTTAACACTGTGCGAATTCTACAATGATAGCTGAGTATATCGCCGCTTAGGAAGCAGCGAAGGAGGGTGTTGAATCAAAAGTTCATAACTGAACTTGGTGTAGCTCCGACGAAGGTAAAGCTATGGAGCTCCATTGTGAGACAATGTTTGGCTCCATAATTAATGCCGAAGAGTTAAGGTTCCACCAGAGATTCGAACATATACAAAGCTGATTCCACATCATTATGAATGAGTGGAGCGTGAAGACGCAAAGATGTGCAAAATACAAACGGACCTGAGGTGTCAGACCCGTTGACTAAAACTTCTTCCACTAGCCAAACATGATCAACACCATAAGCCCATGGGTGTTAGATCTTTACAATGTAAACTAGATTATTGACTCTAGTGCAAGTGGGAGACTGTTGGAAATATGCCCTAGAGGCAATAATAAAGAGTTATTATCATATTTCATGTTCATGGTAATGTTTATTCTCCATGCTATAATTGTATTAACCGGAAACCTAATACATGTGTGGTTATGTAAACAACACAGAGTCCCTAGTAAGCCTCTACTAGACTAGCTCGTTGATTAATGATGGTTATGGTTTCCTAACCATGGACATGAGTTGTCAATTAATAACGAGGTCATGTCATTGGAGAATGACGTGATGGACAGACCCAACCAAGCATAGCAATATTGATCGGATCAATAAGTATATATTGCCATGTATTGTATTGTCAAGTATCCTGTTTCTTTGACCATGAGATTATGTCTATCCGGGTACTGAGGAATACGTATTGGGGACTTCAAACGTCACTTCGTAACTGGGTGACTATAAAGGTGTCTTACAGGTATCTCCGAAAGTACTTGTTGATTTGCATGTATCAAGACTGGGATTTGTCCCTCCGTGTGACGGAGAGATATACTCTGGGCCCACTCGGTAGTGCACATTCGGTATCGCTTGCAAGCACGTGACTAAAGAGTTAGCCACATGGAATGTTGTATTATGGAACGAGTAAAGAGTACTTACTAGTAACGAGATTGAGCTAGGTATGGTGATACCGCCGATCAGATCTCGGGTAAGTAAAATAACGTGAGACAAAGGAAATGGAATACGTTGACATTGTGGTTCACACCGATAACGATCTTCGTTGAACTTGTGGGAGTCATTATGGGCATCCAGGTCCCGCTAATGGTTATTGATCGTAGAGGAGTCTCGATCATGTCCACCTATTCTCGAACCCGTAGGGTCACACACTTAAAGTTCGGTAACGCTAGAGTAGCTTTGGGATAATTATAATGGTGAGACCGAAGGTTGTTCGGAGTCCCGGATAGGATCGGGATATCACAAGGAGCTCCGGAAGAGTCCGGAGATAAAGTTTCATATATAGGAATGTGGTTTTTGGGTTCCGGAAAGGTTCAGGAATTAACCGATATTGTATCGGGTTTTTCCTGAAATGTTCCGGTGGGTCCCATGGTGGGGCCCACTCTCCCGAACGTCCCACCTAGGATATTTGGCAGCCAAGTTCCTTCCTTGAGAAGTCTTGGCAGCTAGGTTCCTTCCTGGGGAAGCCTTGGAGGCTGGTTCCTTCTGGGGAAGATTTGGCAGCCAAGTTCCTTCCTGGGGAAGATTTGGAGGCTGGTTTCTTCCTGGGGAAAATTTGGAGGCTGGTTTCTTCCAGGGGAAGATTTGGAGGCTGGTTCCTTCCTGGGGAAGCTCAGGAGGCAAGCCTCACAGCTCCTCCCCACATCCTACATATGGAGGGTACCATTTGGGGAAAGAAATGATTGATTCCTAAGCTGGTACACTTCCTCTTGCTCCTTTCTCTTGTGGTCTTGGCTTGGTGAAGCCTGCCCGCGTGAGAGCTCACCGAACCACCACACCGTCGTGCTGCTGGTTTGGATCCCATCTACTTCTCCTTCAATCTTGCTGGATCAAGAGGAGGAGACGTTGCTGAGCCGTACGTGTGTAAATCTCGGAGGCACCGCTCGTTGTGGTGCTGATCGGAGTGAACCGCATCAAGGTCTACACCAAGTTGCATTGTGATTAACGTCCAACGCTCGTGTTCTTCGAGGGTATGTTGATTACCCTCCCGTTACTTGCATCTCCTTAGATAAGATCTTTGGGTGTTGCTTCCGCATGTGAGAGAAAATTTTGATTTTCTGTCGCGCATATCCCTACATGGCCACCCTGTGTGGCCCCCGACGCTCCCCTTCAGACTACTTAAAGCCTCTGACCTAAAAACTTCGGGGGAATCGACGCTTTTCCAAAAACCTTCCAGAGCTCCGCCGCCATCGAAAACCCTATTCGGGGATCAGAAACTCCGTTCTGGCACCCTGCCGGGACGGGGAATTGGAGGAGATCATCGCCATCATCATCACCGCCACCTCTCCATCGACCATCCATGACTCCCCCATCCATGTGTGAGTAATTCCCGCTGTAGGCTGAGGGGATGGTAGGGATTGGATCAGATCATTCATGTAATAGTTGTGAGATTTGTTAGGGCATGGTGCCTAGTATCCATCGGTAGTGCTTATTGTCATTGTTGCAACTTATTATGCTTAATGCTTGTCACTTAGGGCCCGAGTGCCATGATCTCAGATCTGAACATGTTATTGAATCATGAGAATAATTATTGTTTTGGATCATATCTATAAGTTGTATACACACGTCACTGTCCGGAACCCGAGACCCCAAAGTGACAGAAATTGGGATAACCGGAGGGGATGGTTGCGACGTGAGGATCACATGTGTTCACGGAGTGTTAATGCTTTGCTCCGGTGCTTTATTAAAAGGAGCACCTTAATTACCAGTAGTTTCCCTTGAGGCCCCGCTGCAAATGGGCTGGTAGGACAAAAGATGTTGTGCAAGTTTCTCATTGCGAGCACGTACGACTAAATACGGAACACATGCCTATGATTGTTTATTACTTGGATGCCTTATTATTTATCTGCAATTGCCCTATGTATGACTATTTCATGAATTATCTCATCCATGCAGCGCCCGTTCATCCATCCCTATGCCTACAGTATTTTAATCCTGCTGTCTACTGCAATTATTACTGCTGTCTTTATTTTACTGTTGCTATTATTTCGCTACTGCTACTGTCATAAAACTGTTGCTACTGATAAACTGTGTCGAGCAAGTCTACTTCCAGGTGCAGCTGAACTGACAAATCATCTGTCAAGGCTTATAAATATTCTTTGGCTCCCCTTGTGTTGAATCAATAAATTTGGGTTTTACTTCCCTCGAAGACTGTTGCGATCCCCTATACTTGTGGGTCATCAAGACTATTTTCTGGCGCCGTTGCCGGGGAGCATAGCTCTATTTATAAGCTCACCAGGGAGTCATACTGCTCGCTGCAATTCATTCATCATGGGTAAACCTCGTGATGATAAGGTTCGCATATTGCCATCCACTACAAGGAGAGGTACAACTCTGAACACTTCTGCTTCTCTTGATTCACCGTCTGTTATAAGTCAACTTGTCACACCACCACATGCACATGCTTCACGTGCTGCTACTTCTGCTGAATCTGAGAATGTTTCTGATGAATTTGATGATGCTTCTACTGTGCTTGATGAAAGAGGTTCACTAGGTCCTTTTCTAGTTGCTACAATTGCTAAATCTAAACAACTTGAAAATACTGAAACACCTAATGAAACTCCTGTTACACCTGCTTATTCACCTGAAACAAGAGAAACTACTAGTGATGATCTTGAGGAAACTTATGTTGAACTTGATGATGACTTTATTGATGAATGCATGAATTGTGATACCTCTAAAGATGTTAATGCTATTAAAAATCTTCTTCAAAGACGTGCTGTCAACTATAAACTTTCTCCTGATGCTAAATTCGCTACATCTCCCATAAATATAAAAGATAAAGATTATGATTTCTCTATGGACTTGTCTTTTATAACTATTGCTGAGAAAGAACCTTTTCGAGGAACTGAAAATGAAAGTGCTGTAGAACATATGAACACTCTCTCTACTCTGAGTAGTTTGTTTTCTGATGATATTAAGAAACGCAGTTACTTTGTTACTAAAATTTTCCCTTTCTCACTGAAAGATGAAGCTAAAACTTGGTTTAATGATTTATCTCCTGGATCTATTGAGAGCCCGATGGGTTTAGTCAATGCTTTCTTTCAGAAATATTTTCCTGCTAGTGCTCAACATGCTGCTTTACAGAAAATCTTTAACTTTAAGCAAAATGAGGGAGAGAAAATGCCTGAATCTTGGGCAAGGTTTTGTTCTTTACTTAGAGCTCGGCCTGGACATCAACTAGCTAAAAATGAACTTCTTGATATATTTTATAATGGACTAACTGTTGAATCTAGGACATACCTGGATAGTTGTGCTGGTTGTGTTTTCAAGGAAAAGAACTCCAGATGAAGCCGAGGAATTATTGGCTAAGATAAGCGAAAATCATGATGATTGGACCCTGCCTGAACCAACTCCGATACCTACGCCGAGGAAAAGAGGAGTAATTGAATTGAATGATGAAGAAATGAGAGAAGCCAAGAAATCTCTTAAGGAGAAAGGTATTAAATTTGAAGATGTGAAAAATCTTCCACCTATAGAAGAATTGTGTAAGCCAATTCTCACTCATCTACAGTTGAGGTACACTCTCTCCAACGCTTTGATGATAGAGATATCCCTTATTCTAAACCTCCTGATCAATGCTTAGATGAGTTTGATAATTTCATTGTTAAGCAAAACAATTTCAATAGGAGAATAGAAAATAGCTTCATAAAGAATTCTCATGTCATTAATCATTTGCATGATGTTTTGGAAAGAACTTCTAATGATGTTAAAATACTCATTAAACATTTTCGTATGGTTCAAACTCAAATTGAGCAATTGACAAGAGTGCAAAAAGATTTGCTAGGTAATGCTTCTAGAGAAAATGATAAACATGCTTTTGGTATAGCAACTAGAGGTGGTGCTTCCACTCAGGATCCTTTATATCCTGAGGGACATCCTAAAAGAATTGAGCAAGATTCTCAACTAGTTAATGAAACTACTACCCTTCTAAGAAAAAGAAGAAGAAGAAACATAAACATGTTGAGGAATCTCCTGAACCTATTAAAGACAATGAGCATGTTAATAATCCAAATAGTATATCTATCTCTGATGCTGAAACTGAGAGTGGTAATGAACATGCTAATGATAAAGATAAGAATGATGCTTCTGATAAAGAGGAAAGTGAAGAGGAACCTGAAAAGCATTCTAAAAACAAAAAGTACACTAAAGAAGATTTTCTTGCTAAGAAACATGGTAATGAAAGAGAACCTTGGGTGCAAAAACAAATGCCTTTTCCTACTAAGAAACTCAAATCAAGGAAGAAGAACATTATAACAAATTTTGTGAATGGATGAAACCTTTGTTTTTGCAAATTCCTTTGACAGATGCTATTAAGTTACCTCCCTATTCAAAGTACATGAAAGATATTGTCTCTAATAAGAGAAAGATTCCTAATGAAGAGATTTCTACCATGCTTGCTAATTATTCTTTCAATGGTAAGGTTCCAAAGAAGCTTGGAGATCCAGGTATACCAACTATTCCTTGCTCAATCAAAAATAACTATGTTAGAACTGCCTTATGTAATTTAGGTGCAGGGGTGAGTGTTATGCCTTTTTCTCTTTACAAGAGACTTTACTTGGAAAAATTGATACCAACTGATATATCTTTGCAAATGGCTGATAAATCTACTGCTGTTCCTGTTGGTATATGTGAAGATGTTCCTGTTCAAGTGGCTAATAATTGCTTGATATTAACTGATTTTGTTGTGCTTGAAATGCCTGAAGATGATAATATGTCTATTATTCTTGGAAGACCTTTCCTTAACACTGCAGGGGCTGTTATTGATTGCAACAAAGGAAAAGTGACTTTCCATGTTAATGACAAGGAGCATACTGTTTATTTTCCCAAGAAGCTGGACAAGATATTTGGAGTTAATACAATTACCAATCTTAAAAGTATCGAAGTGCGAAGTATTGATTGCCCTATATATGAACCTCATGAAGAACTTCAATATATTATGATTGGATCTATAGCTATACCATTTAAGGTAACATGATTGTTCAATGTGGTTTAATTCTTTTATGTCATATAAAATGTATTTGGTGGTAAGACTTGATCAACCTTGTTAACAAATATGTTTTACATGCATAAAATTGCTAAACAACATATTTTCTTTCTCACTTTTGTTTTACCTGCTATTTTTCTGCTGTAATTTGCAAAGTTAAGAAATGCTTGGTCTTTACGTAAATTCATTTTGTCGAGTTTTCATTGTTTAAAACACCCAGAAAATGTCAGAAATAAAAGTTTTCAAAAAAAAATTCTCAAAAGTATTCTACAAATCCTAGTTTTTAAAGAGGAACGTGGGAGCACCAGATGATGACCAGGGGAGCCCTGGTGTGGGGTCCACCTGGCCCTCCACTCACTCATCTCTCTCCCACTCCTTTCTCTCTCCCGACCATACACACCACCATTGCTCAAACTCGTGTTCTTGCTGCTCTTGCTCGAATTTTTCGATCTACTTGCTCAGCCCATCTTTGCTGCTGAAATTTGGATCAATTGCTCTCCGGTATGTGACTCCTCCGATTATCCAAATAGAATTTTGTTTAGTTGCTTATATCTTTAGCATTTTGGTACTGTAGGTGACATGTTATTAGAGCTTGCATGCTTGTTCTTGTTTAGATTAACTAGCTTTGATGCATGTTTATTACTCTAGCAAGCCTCCATAGTGTTTCCCTTGAATTAATCACTCCAAAACCATTTTTATGAGGTTTGTTTAAAATTTCAGAAAAGGAAGATGGATGGAAATCAACTTAATTATGAAGAATTGGAAGTATCAAAGGTCATGGGAGTCAACCGTGAAGACTCTTGTTTCCCTCTATTTATCCATGCCATGAGTTTATGAATGCTGCAGAGATCTTGCAAGATTTCAACACTCTAATCTCTAATGCAGGGTTGGAACACTTTGTTGCTGATGAACCACATCAATATGTAAAGCTGACTATGTCGGTGGTTCAAAGTTTTAGGTTTAGTTGGAATTTGCCTACTCCCATGGTTCATTATAATATCTACAATAAAGCTATAGATTTGTCTCTTCATGATTTTTGTGCAGCTATTAAGGTACCACATTGGGGTCTCATGAGAGGATTAGAGGTCAACCAAAGTATTTACAAGACCTCTACTCAGAGATTTGCCAAGGGAGAGATTTTACAGCCGAGGATGGTAAAATTCGAAACATCCAACTCCCATCTATTCGATATTTTGCCTACTACATTAGCAAATGTGTTCTAGCTAGGAAGAATGCAAGTAAATTATCTGTTTATGATTTGGCACTTCTTTCTGCTGCTTTAAAATGTGATAGAACCATAACTTGGGAGCCTTGATTGCTTTTCGTCTCTCCACTAACCGTGAAAAAGGAGGGGTTTGTGGTGGTCTCATTGCTTCTCGTTTATTAGCCATGCATGGTGTAGGACCACATCATTTTGATATTCAGCTTCCCATTGAAAGACTTGATCTTAACTCTATGATTAGCCACCAATTTGTTTCTCGCTGGTCCACCATTGATAATCTATCCTATGAATTGGTTTTTGTTAAGAAGACTAGGTGGAGAACTAAAACTATGAACGCATAGTCTGTTTGCCTGCGCCTCTTTTGTTTAACCTTGATGTCAGGCAAGGATGGTCATTCTCGGAGGGAGACCTGGATGCATATATGGAGGAGCATGGCCTTCATGCGGATAGTGAGGGAAGAGGTCCTGAGGAGGACTTCATTCAGCCCTTCGACACGACGAGCTCTTCATACCAGTATCCTGATTATGGAGCTGCAGGCCCTTCTTCTTCACAGGATCCTGATTATGATCACGCTAGGTATGATCCACCTGGATGGAGTTCTGGGCCATGTGGATGATTAGTCTCCCACTTAGGTCAAAAGCCTAAGCTTGGGGGGAGGTATGCCGACAAGTTCACTCATTTTATCATATTCATATCATGTCGGTACTTTGTATATCCATGTTTTAGTTTGTTTCTTTTCTTTTGTTTCTTGTGTCCATTTCATTTTCGCAAAACACCAAAAGACCAAAAATATTTCCTTTATTTCTCTTGCTTTTGAATTTGTAGTGCTAGTTTACTTTATTTTTCGTTTCGGCTTGTTATTCAAAAATCCAAAAAGATTTTGCTTTGTTTGCTTGTTTCTTTCTATGCTTGCTTTAATTCGAAAACCCAAAAATATTTGTTGTTCTTCTGCTGTTTTGTATAGTTGTTTCAGGAGTTCGAAAAATTTCCGTGGTTCCACTTGGGCTTGGTTATCATTTCACATCATTCAAGCCACACAAGTGAAAAGCAATAATGACGACTTACGACAATCCGGATGTGGTAAAAGGCTGGTATGAACTCTATTTGTTTTTCATTTTTGTAAATATGCCTACTCATGTGAACATGCTTAGCTATCATGGTAGTGGTTATGTTATTTAATGATTGCTTAGTAGTTCATGTCTTCTTATGGTCAGTACCAAATTGCTAATAGTAAATAACATGTCATATAGATATTTACATGCATTGTTCTATTCGTAAAACGGTATGGCAGGATGGTATCCTCCTCTGAATAATTCACTTGATTCGACTTGGCACATGCTCACACATGTTATGACTGAAAAATAAAGTCAATTAAGCCTTGATGATCTATTTTGCCTCAGAGTTTTAGTATCATCTTTATGCCTCCGTTAATTTTATTTTGTCGCAAGCATGATTATGACCGTTATCGCTCTCGTGGTTGTCGCTTCCCAGTCTATTGCTAGCCTTCACTTGTACTGAGCGGGAATGCTGCTCGTGCATCCAAATCCTTTAAACCAAGTTATCCCAAAGAGTCCACCAAAAATTCCTATGCATGGTATTTCAAGCCATTCCAAGTAAATTTGCACGTGCTACCTTTAAAACTTTCAAAATATTTCCCTTTTTGTGTCAATGTTTACTAGCTCATGAGGAATTAGTGTGGTTATTCTTTATTCTATTTGTCAAATGGACTTTTACACCTGGACTAGCGGCATATACATCCGCTTATCCAATAATTTTTAAAAAGAGCTGGCAACGGGGTGCCCAGCCCCAATTAATTACAACTTTAACCGCTTAATTCTCTTCACACTTTTGCCCTGATTCATCAGTAAGCAACGACAAACAGTGAAATACCTGAATGTGTGTAAACCAAAGAGAAAGAGGGATGATCTGCCTTGCTGGTAGAAATAACGTCCTTCATGGGAGCCGCTCTTAAAAGTCCGTTTGACAGGTAGAATACTGTTCTCACCCGCTACCATTCGTTGACAATTAACAAACACCTCTCAAAACATTTTTACCTCTGTTTTTAAAATAAAAAGCTCTAGCACGTGTTAATCCCTGCTTCCCTCTGCGAAGGGCCAATCTTTTATTTTTATGTTGAGTCACCATCCTTTCTTTGAGCACCTCTTCGAGAGCATAACTGTCGTTCTTAGTGTAATGTGCTTGTCCCAGGATACGATTAATTGAGGTATAACTATGATACTCTTATCTTTGATATTTTTATATCTAGTCTTCACTTGAACTTCAGAGGTGCCTTGGCATTTATGTTTTGCCCTTCAAACAAAGGCAAGCGAGATACCACTTTGTCATATCTTTTTACGAACATTGCAATTCTTGTGGATAGATGTATGCTATGTTATTCATTCTTAGTACTTTGGTATCTTTTCATGATTTGCATAACTACTAGGTGTCATTATTTGCATGGTTCCTATTATGAATTGCCTAAGCTTTTGATCATATAGAGGTATGTATACATCATATGAAGCAAATGTGTTCGTAAAAGTTTCTTTTATCGCACTCAGTTGTTAACTGAATTGCTTGAGGACAAGCAATAAGCTAAGCTTGGGGGGAGTTGATACGTCCAAAACGTATCTACTTTTCCGAACACTTTTGCTATTGTTTTTCCTCTAATTTGTGTGATTTGAATGCAACTAACACGGACTAACGCTGTTTTCAGCAGAATTGCCTTGGTGTCTTGTTTTTTGCAGAAAGTCAAAGTTTTAGGAAAATTCCAGAAATTCTATTTTTCCAGAAGACCCACGGAGCCAGAAGACGAAGCGAAGAGGGTGCACAGGGGCACCACACGCACCTAGGGCGCGGTTGGGCCCTTGCCGCGCCCAGGGGTGGTGTGGCCACCCTGTGTGGCCCCCGACGCTCCCCTTCGGACTACTTAAAGCCTCTGACCTAAAAACTTCGGGGGAATCGACGCTTTTTCCAAAACCTTCCAGAGCTCCGCCGCCATCGAAAACCCTATTCGGGGATCAGAAACTCCGTTCTGGCACCCTGCCGGGACGGGGAATTGGAGGAGATCATCGCCATCATCATCACCGTCACCTCTCCATCGACCATTCATGACTCCCCCATCCATGTGTGAGTAATTCCCCGCTGTAGGCTGAGGGGATGGTAGGGATTGGATGAGATCATTCATGTAATAGTTGTGAGATTTGTTAGGGCATGGTGCCTAGTATCCATCGGTAGTGCTTATTGTCATTGTTGCAACTTATTATGCTTAATGCTTGTCACTTAGGGGCCGAGTGCCATGATCTCAGATCTGAACATGTTATTGAATCATGAGAATAATTATTGTTTTGGATCATATCTATAAGTTGTATACACACGTCACTGTCCGGAACCCGAGGCCCCAAAGTGACAGAAATTGGGATAATCGGAGGGGATGGTTGCGACGTGAGGATCACATGTGTTCACGGAGTGTTAATGCTTTGCTCCAGTGCTTTATTAAAAGGAGCACCTTAATTACCAGTAGTTTCCCTTGAGGCCCCGCTGCAAACGGGCTGGTAGGACAAAAGATGTTGTGCAAGTTTCTCATTGCGAGCACGTACGACTAAATACGGAACATATGCCTATGATTGTTTATTACTTGGATGCCTTATTATTTATCTGCAATTGCCCTATGTATGACTATTTCATGAATTATCTCATCCATGCAGCGCCCGTTCATCCATCCCTATGCCTACAGTATTTTAATCCTGCTGTCTACTGCAATTATTACTGCTGTCTTTATTTTACTGCTGCTATTATTTCACTACTGCTACTGTCATAAAACTGTTGCTACTGATAAACTGTGTCGAGCAAGTCTACTTCCAGGTGCAGCTGAACTGACAAATCATCTGTCAAGGCTTATAAATATTCTTTGGCTCCCCTTGTGTCGAATCAATAAATTTGGGTTTTACTTCCCTCGAAGACTGTTGCGATCCCCTATACTTGTGGGTCATCAGTACTCGTATTCACGGGGCATGAGACATTCAACCCATACTTTGTCAAGCATACTACTCATATTTGATTTCACTTTAAACTTTAACCATTCAAGATGCTATGATAGGGGTAATGAGAGCTTGACACCAATGAATACCACATTGCAAACATTAACTTAAGTAGAATCATTTGGAAGTTAGATGAAACTTATTTATGTTTTTTACTCTACTCATTTATATATCTTTTCAAAGTGTCTACCTTTTATATTCAGATTTACAAGAATACTCTATGACCATTATAGGATGTTTTTACTTTTCATTATGCATACATTTGGTCCATAGTACTTTCTTCTATGTTACACTTTGTGAATTATCATTGAACATCCTTACATTGAATATTTGATATCACTTCATAATCTATCTTGTATATTGCTACTCCTTTGAAGAATGAATCATTCGACTCTATGTAGCAATAGTAATCATCTTTGATATCCATTGATAGTATTAAAATGCAAAATCCATGTTAGTTTTATCACCTTCATACTCGAGGACGAGTATAGGTTAAGCTTGGGGATGTTGATGCATGTAAAATGCATACATGAACTTTGCATTATATTACTTATATTTCAATCATATTTGCATCATATAAGGGTTATATCATTGATTTATATTGATTTTGGGAATATTTCATTGTTTCCCTATTTTCCTGGAATTAACCCTGCACAGGCAGAAAACCCTATTTTCTATATTTTGATGTTTCAGGGACCCAAACGACGTCCAAATGACCTAATAATTTACGAGCATCAGTTTTTGGAAGGAACGAAGCGTGGGAGTGAAGGAAGCGAACAAACGGAGGCCCGAGGGCCAGAAGAGGGTGGCCCACGCGGTCAGATTCCTTGGCCGCGTGGGACCCACCATCTGGAGCCTCGTGGCTCCGTTGCCGTCGATCTTTTTTCCCGAGCCTCCGTCTTTACCTAAAAACGACTATAAAAATAGTCCCGACGCCCGGAGCGCCGCAGAAACACAGAAACCACGAAACAGAGACCTGGAGTTGCAGATTGGAGGGGGAAAACTCCGGCGGGGCGCTGCCGGCGTGGTCTCCATCTTCTCCAATGACTTCTCCACCGTCTCCATGATGAAGAGGGAGTAGTCCACCCCTGGACTATGGGTTTGTGGAAGTAACTTATGTATCTCTCCTCTCTTGAGCTTCACTAATTAGTACTGTATGAGCTGCTGAACATGATTACGGTCATCTATGTAATGCCTTTGTGGTGGATCTTTTTATGAGTTAATATATGTTTGAGATTGCAATAGTTTTGTTTCAGTTATGAAAGTAGATGCATATTATGTACCCCGTTCTTGTTTACTTGTTTTGATCAAGCATGTGTATGAGAGCGTGTGAGGGGGAACGTGTGCATTAGTTGGAGTAACGGGGGGTGGCTAGTGCGGTGAACGTGAGAGAAAGTTCCGCGATCCACTTGGGTTTTTACCTTACTTTGTTGCCTCGCTAGGGATAAAGAAAAATACCTTGCTACCGGAGATGTGGGTGTGACCATTGGCACTACTCCATGACTAGATCTAGCATGTTCTTATTTTAACTTCATGTCATGATACTTAATGCTATGCTCTGATTTATCTTAATTACTAAGGTGTTATGATTTAGTTCGCATCTTGGTGGAGTATAAGAGAGATTAATAAACAAAAGATCTCTATGTTAGGACGTGATGCCCATATAATTAGTAACTTGCCATGAAACCTTTTTGTTGCAATCTCATATGTCAATTCTACTGTTCCATTGTCTACCACTTTATTAAAGAGAGAGTGCATTTGTGAAACCATGAACCCCGGTCCATTTTTAATCATAAGAAACACCTTTCCAACAACTTTTATCCACTTTACATTTTCTGCCATTTAAAAATCCGAAAATACAAAAACACTTTTACATCTTGCATTCACAATACAAAACCCAAAAATATCATCCATCATTGTTTACACCATCCTTGCATATTTATTTATCATCATTGCATATTTATTTACTGTTTTGCATTCATTTTATTTTGATATCATTCTCACACCTTGTGCTTGACAACCACTTGGTGAGGTTGAGGACACAAACAATTTACTTTTTTTTGTAGGTTTTCAAGAGAAGGATAAGAAGATAAATCTTTCACTACTGATTCCCCGAGAGTTCGATATTAAACCCTCGAGTCACCCCTCGTGGGGAAAACCGTCTTTCCTATACTATACACTCTGCACTTGGAGTCTCAACCTAACCCATATTCTTTTGACGCAGGTAACTACGTCAAGGGCCATCACACATGCAGATATTTCACTGTTTGTCATTGCTTGACTGATAAATCAGGGCAAAAATGTGAAGAGAATTAAGCGGTTAAAGTTGTAATTAATTGGGACTGGACATCCCATTTGCCAGCTCTTTTTGCAAAATTAATGGATAAGCGGATGTATATGCTGCTAGTCCGGTGGTAAAGTCTGTTTGACAGTTGACATAAAGACATCCACCCCGTCCTCATGAGCTTGGTAAACATTGACACAAAATAGGAGTAATAAAGTTTGAATATTTTAAAGGTAGCACATGAAAATTTTACTTGGAATGGCAAGGAAATACCACATATAGGTAGTTATGGTGGACAGATGTCATGGATTTTGGCTCAAGGTTTTGGATGCACGAGAAGCATTCCCTCTCAGTACAGAGTTTAGGCTAGCAAGGTTATTTGAAGCAAACACAGGATATCAACCGACATAGCAAGACTTATATGAAAACATATTGCAAGCATTATAAGACTCTACACTGTCTTCCTTGTTAACCAAACCCTTTTACTAGAAAATATCTAGACCTTAGAGATACCAATCATGCAAACCAAATTTCAACGAGCTTTACGGTAGTTCTTCATTAATAGGTTTTAACTACATGATACAAAAACTTAAACATGAACTACTTGATAACTCAAAACAATTGACAAGTATCAAATTATCCAATACAGTGATCTACAAGAATATGTAAGCTTTTTCCATTATACCATCTACCACATGCAACATTTTCTGTTCCAACCAAACACCAATCAATTTATTAACTCTCCAAACAATTATAAGTGAAGCAAGAAAGTACTTTCTTTAAAAGAACTAACAGCTCTGAATAAGAGATGCATGCAAAATATGAGCTAAAAGCATAGCAATAGCTAGACAAGAATACTCAACAAGTATAAGTGAATAATAGGAGTATTCATATGAAAAAGCGGAGCGTGTCTCTCTCCCAATCAAGAATGCTAGGGTCCAATCAAGTTGACCATAAGAAAAATAAAATGCTGAAAATAAAAGCAGACAGACGCTCCAAGTAAAGCACATATGATGTGAAAGAATTAAAATATAGTTTCACTAGAGATGACCTGATAAGTTGCTGATGAAGAAGGGGATGCCTTGGGCATCCCCAAGCTTAGATGCTTGAGTCTTCTTGAAATATGCTGGGTGATCCATGGGAGCATCCCCAAGCTTAAGCTCTTTACTCTTCTTGATCACATTATATCATCCTTCTCTCTTGACCGTTGAAAACTTCCGCCACACCAAACTCAGAGTAATTCTCATTAGAGGGTTAATGCACAATCAAAAACTCACATGTTCTATAAGGACACAAACATGACCGTTACTTTTAACATTAACTACTGCCACTGATGTTATGTGAAACTCTTCACCCTAAAAAAGAATTCCACTCAACACTAGTAAAAGAGAGAATGCGAAAAATAAAAGACAGAATCTGTCTAAATAGAACAGTCCGTAAAGACGAATTTTTTTCGAGGCACTTACGTTGCTCAGATCGAAAAACTTTAAACTAACGAAAGATGCGTACATATCTGAGGATCACGCACAAAAATTTGCAGATTTAAATAATTTTTTTGTGATTTTACAGAAGTAAAACGGTGTACAGCAGAAATCTGTTCCTGCGCAGAAATCCAAATCTAGCATCATCTTCCTATTAGAGGCAATACTTGGCACAACAATGCGATAAAATAAAGATACAAAGGAATTGTTGCAGAAGTAAACAACTCCTTGACTCAAAAAGAAAAGAAAAATCGCAGAAATAAAATAATGGGTTGTCTCCATAAGCGCTTTTCTTTAACGCCTTTCAGCTAGGCGTAGAAAGTAAGAATCAAGTGTTTCCAAGTGATGAAGCATCAATAGAAAGGTTGGATGTTTTCTCAACAATGCATTGTATCTTATCTATATAAGTTTCAGAAACTCCTCTTTCATTACTTTTAGGCACACTATCCTCATCAAATAAATTTTCAGGAACAATCCAATCAAAATTCTTTTCTAGTGCCTCATGCATTCCTACAAGCTTAAAAGGTATTGGTATTTTGACTTCTCCCTCATAATTGGGTTCATTAGTGTACTTAAGCCTATCTTTTTCAAGCTTCTCAAGTGTATTAGCAATATCAATAAAATAGCCAAGCATCTTATAACGAATGAAAACTTTTCTAGCCTCCCCAGCAACATCACCAAATTATTTAAGAAGAGTTTCTAAAACCAAATATTTCTTTTCACCCTCTTTCATATCATGAAGTTTAAGAAACATTTGCTGCATTATAGGATTAAGATTAACAAACTGTCGTCGTATGAAACAACAGATGCCTAGGGGTAGGCTTAAGTTTGGGGCCGATGGACGCTAGAGGATTCGGGAGGGATAGCGCGCTGAACAGCGCACACGGAAGAACAAACGAACACAAGGATTTACCCTGCTTCGGGGCTCTCGTGAGAGATAAAACCCCTACTGCAGCATCTAGCCTATTTGGTGTATTTTCCTCTCTGTATATGGGTTGGTACAAATGCTCCTTGAGCTGTGTATGATTTGCCTCTAAGAGGTGTTCTCTAGCTAGAGGAAGAAGGAGAATGCTCTCGTGAGCAATGGGGAGGAAATGAGCCCAAAGGGCCTCTCTGTGCCCGCGCGGAGCTGCCGTGAGCAATCCCCCTGGTGCTCCTTATAAAGGGAGCCCAGGGGACAAGAGGTGGCCCACAACACGTACAACATACTGTGCACTTTACACTGTACACGCACTGTAGCCGAATTGACTACTGGGGTCTTGTCACACTATTGCTGAGTTGACTGATGGGGTCTTGTCAGCACTATGCATGCGTCATGACTTGTACTCTAGTCACGTCGCTGGCACTGTAGTCATGCTGCCTGTGTCATCATCTTGTCCACTTGCGCTTGTCTCCTGGGGATGGCAGAAGGCATCTAGTACTTGCCGATGGAGGGATGCCGGCCTCGTATCTGGTCTCGATCTTGGCGACGTAGGAGACGAGATACCGGAGAAGCAATCCCGGGCGGAGTGTCTCGGTCGATGCAGCAATCCAGCCGAAGTAGCGATTGATCTGGGGCATGGCCAACTCATCTTGGAAACGTAGCAGCGACCGAGATGCAGGGGAATCCCGGTCGAGCGATGGAGCGGTGTTGGTCGATGCTGAGGCAAAGCCTCGGCCCGCTCCGAGGTGCTGGCGATGATGCCGTACGTCTCGGTCGAAGATACGACGAAGGAGCCTCGGTCCGTCCGAGACTGGCGCTGACTCGGTCGAGGGCGAGGCGAAGCCTCGGTCCATCCCGAGATACGCAGGTGCCGGTCCGCTGGTGGCCCGATCCGGGGCGGATATGCCGGCCTGCTCCGAGGTAAGTGAACCTCGGCCCACTCCGAGGCCGTAGGCAAAGTCGGCCCATCCGAGACTGAGGAGGCGGCGGATATCTCGGCCTGCCCGAGGCGCGGCGGTTAACTCCGCCTGCTCCGAGGCTAAGGGAACCTGACCCAAACCGAGGCAGATGACTCGGTCCGCCTATGAGCGGCGGATAACAAAGCCCGCCCAGGGTGTGTCGGCCTGGCCTCTGGTATGCTTACACGGGCCATGACAATGTCGGCCCGTGCTGCCTTCCTCTGCGTTTTTCTTTATCTTTTAACTATTTATTCACTGTTTCTCTCTTTTATTAATTCAACGGATCCAACCACTTTGGGGTATCCGGGGTTACATCCCCGACATTAGTCCCCGAGGCTGTGGGGGACTCACAGAGTCGCGCACAGACTTACAGAAACAAATAACAAATATCAGAACTTCCATAAAACAACAAGCTGCCTGCACGGGCAGCATTATTTTTCCTCATGCCCATATGAACACAACCGACATCTAGCCTGCATCGGCATTTGTCATATACTGATGCCCTTGCCGACATCGGCAAGTTTGACATAATGCCTGCTTAGGCTCTGTCGTATGTCGTTTTTTAGCCACTCTGGGCATTTACCGCAGTCACATGTGAATCAGCCTGAGGTGGATTGACATAAGCATATCTCATATGTCGGTTTTTGCTACCTCGGGCTTTTACCGAAATCAGATATGTCGGCAGCACTAGTTGTACCAACATATAGCCGTCATTGGCTAAATCTGACATTTTGCCTTCATGGGCAATTGTCAGATGACGAGCTGAGACCTTTCTCAACACGTAAAACTCAGTGAGATTAGATACTTTTCAACTCATTGTGCCGAGACAACGATGCTATGATACTCTGGTAAGCTCGGACAATTGAAGAATCATGATAGTCAGTTAAGCCAATAAAGACAGCAATTGTGAGATGCTCGATGATAGGAGATAAATGCCGTGATGTTTTGGCAAACCGAAATAAACGGCGATTTGAGGTATGAGATGATATTGAGATATAGCTGCAAACCGAAATAAACGGCGATCTGGAGAATACCGATAATGCTATCATATTTTGTGTAATCCGAGATAACTGATAAAACCATGATCTCGGGGATGAATATCCTTTCGATAAAACCGATATCACCTTTCAATATTAGTTCAAGCATATATATACTGAATAATTAACAGGAACGACAACTCTATTTAACAGACAAAAATAAGACTAGCAGCGAAATTATGCATCAGGATCCAGACATGAACTCAACCGAGTCCCCGAATTACTTTTCTTATCTAGGAGATAAAACAAAACTTGACTGGTTGCCCAGTCCCCGGGTTAAGAAATCTTGCTCCCGGGGAAAACAACTAAGCAAGGTACGAGGGGGCAGTCCCGAGCTATTTTGAGATTAACTATTTGCGCGCGATACAAAACCAAATACTGTAAATACTTACATTGCGTGGTCGGTGCGGACTGGGTGGAGACGTACGAGTGGGCCCGGGTTAGACCTCAAAATAGGGGAGATGCTAGACACAGATAGCCTGGATATAACTGATTCGGATGCGCTCAGTCCAGCAGACCGAATAGCGCAGACGACGGAAGAAACCTGCAAGGGTAGAACTGAGCATGTCTTACTCGGCCAGCCAAACGGAGCCGAGAGTCTACTCTCTTCCTTCCTCTTTCTTTTTCTTTCTTTCTCTTTTTTCTCTGGACCCAGCCGGCCTGATGGGGGATAATAACCCGGTAGGCCCATGAAGAGGGAAGCGTGACCCGCCAGGCTGGAGGCCCGGCCAGGTCAGCTAACCATCAGCATGGGCCGGGTTATGTCGCTGGGCCGGTAGGTTTGGCGGTAACCCGGTTCAGGAAGGAAAGGTTCTAGAAGACCAGAGGCGGTTCAGGACTTGGAGAACACGAAGGCCAGAAGAGCTAGAGTAGGACTCCGAGTCTGGGTAGAACCCGGATTCATCTTGTAAAGCGCCAGGAGACCCGGTCATCCATATAAACTGGTCCCTGTGCCCTAGTTGGAGAGAACCTTTACGATCCAAGCTTAGGCGAGAGAACCATCGAGAGAAACTCACGCTACCAAGCGAATCTTGTAACCTAGATCGAGATCCGGCTCTGTTGTCGTAGCCGGGTTATCGAGATCGAGATCAATAATAAGATAGCAGGAAGTAGGTCTTTATCTCCAATGGAGAGGCCGAACCTGGGTAAACCCTTTGTCCCTGCAGTGCTAAACAATCTCCCAGATACCAGAGTCGCCTTGCCCATCATCTCAAGCTACCCCAAGGTAGCATCTGCCGTGTTATCTACCCCACGACAGTTGGCGCCGTCTGTGGGAACCGCGTCCAAAGGTGTCACCATCATGGGAGAAGCAATGCAAGGAGTGGAGAACTTTGTTTTCGGCGAGATCACCCTCAACTCGCAAGGAGAGCCCATCGTTGATGATTCTGGCTGGGGGCCGGAATCAGATCTACTTGAATCAGGTGATGTTATTCCAATTGGCAAGTTTAACGTTTTTGTTGGTATGATTGCAACTAGATCTGCTAGTGATGGAGACTATGAATCTGTGTCAGGAGCTGCCACAATTATTCAATCTGATGGAGAAGAATCAGTTGGTACGGCTGAAGATGAGCTGCCCCTGGGCGTACACGAGGAACGATCGGGAAACCCGGCTCCAATCCTGGGTGATGTGGTGGACACGCAGGTTCAGAATCGATCTTGCCCCTGTTTGAAGGCCGGTTCGGATATGGACCAGAAGAAGAGGATGAAGAGGAGCAAGAGCCCAGCCCAAGCCCGGTGAGGAGGGTGGCAGTTTACACCGCCCTATCAATCAACGCGGGAGCATCACCGTCAACTGTCGTGCCACCAGCTTTTACTCCGGGTCAACAACAGCAACCATTGCCACCAGTACTGGAGCTGGTGGGTCAAAGAGTTGATGGAGACCTGGCTTCGGTGTCAGAGGAAAGTGAAAACACGGCGCGTTACAGGAACAACTTCGGTTTTCTCAATAACCGGGCTCAGGGCGAGGAAAGAAACAACACAACTGGGGCCCATGCCTTGTTTAACAATGGCCTGGTCCTAGATCCATCAGCACTCACGAGGAGTGTTACCCCAGAAAACGCAGCAGCTAGAGCTATAGAATTGGATACAGCGCGCCGGGCTCTGGAGCAGATGCGTAGAGACACAATGGCAGATAAGCAAGATATGGAGGTTAGGCGAAAGCAAATAGAGGATGAGGAAAATCGTCTCAATGAGATGACCAGGGCACATCGGAGGAGGCACCAGAGCCGGCTGGCTCCAGGAGAAAACGCCATAAATCCCGCAATATTGTTTAGGACCCCAGAAGATCAACCAACTGATATAACTCAGGTGGCTCCAGTTGTTAGAACAAATGCAGAACCAGGAAGAGAAACAGGAAGAGCTGGGGTTACAGCTGCAGCGGTGCCGGGTCTTCTCGCTGGGGGAGCCAGGGGGAAATCCGGGTCTGCCGCCTAGGACACCAAGGTTCCACACGCCGGCGGGCCATTTTTCCAATCCAGCAGATAACGTGTATGCCGCAACTTTGGCACTTGACCGTATTCCATTGGGAGACTCGCCAGCAGAGATTGAAGCTCGGCGTGCCATTGACATGTTGCGCACTGCGGTTGTTTAGCAAGTCCAGTATTCAAAGGACAAAAGCGCGCTTCATTCTACAACTTATCGTAGTAAGAGTCACCACGGTGGGAACCCGCCATTGGCCGGGTTTGCCGCGGCACAGCAGCAAAACCCGTTGTCGTTGGTTTGTCACGTCAGGTGTCATAGATGACTTCGTAGGTGTGGGATTACGCGAGTCAAGCATCTCCGAGCTTGGGATCGCAGGAACAAAGATCAACACAGATTTACCCAGGTTCGGCCCCCTCAATGTGAGGTAAAAGACCTACTTCCTGCCTACCCTAGATTGGTATTGATATGATAATCGAGGTGTTACAATGGAGGCGATCCGATCTGGTACTCGCCGTATGAGCTAGGGTTTAGGGCTTGATAGCTTGACCCGCTCTAAGTCCTGCGAGTCCCTTTATATACACAGAGGCTCGCTAGGTTACAAAAGGAAACTTCCCCCATAAGGAATACGTCCACAGAGGCCTACTCGGAGACTACTTGGTCTTCACGTCCTCCGGGATATGTCTTCTAGATCTTTCCCCTTATGGCGGTTCAATATTGGGCTTGCTCCCAAGTGGGCCTTTGTCCATGCGAGTAAGTTAAGTCGCACTGGGCCGCGGGTTAATCCAGAAAGTATTCCCCCGACATTAGCCCCCAAGATTGGTTAGGACTTTACGGTGAGAATCTTCTGACCTCTTGAAATGGTCTCTGAGCCGCACTGCAAACGTTCTGACCAATCTCTGACTTATGCGATTCAGAGCTGTGACTTATCTGCGCGACTCATCTTCCCTTCTGGAAATATTCTGTTTCCTTTAATTGCGGACCGTTACTCGTTTTGCGGGCGCAAATTGTGCCATTGGTTGCGAGCGCAGATAGTGCCGTTAGTTGCGGGCCCCTTCAGTTATAAGCTGCGGCCACCTAGGTATTATCCATTTGCCCTTGCAATCTTCTCATCCCTAGCCGCGCCGTCTTCTTCCTCGACCCGAGCCTAGTTCCCCAATCCAATCTCCCCTCGCAATGGCGCCCAAGGCGAAGCCATCTGACGATAGGCGCAGGATCTCCTGCAACTGGGAAGGATCCTGGGTAACGGAGGAAACTCTTGCAGATCTGGCCGAGGCTGGCTTCTTGCCGCCGAAGGAGGACGGCGTCTGGCGGGCGCCAGGCGATGAAATCGAGCCGCGCCCCAAGCCCAACGAGCTGGTGATGTTCGTGGAGCACGTGGAGCGTGGATTCACGCCGCCAGGTTCTCCCTTCTTCCGCAATTTGCTGCAACGCCTAGGCCTCCGTCTTCACGACATCGGGCCCAACTCAATGCTCCAGGTGAGCAATTTTCATGTGCTGTGCGAGGACTATCTTGGCATAGCCCCCAACATCGATCTATGGCTGGCCTCTTTCACCTGCAACAGCCAACTTGTCTCCAAGGGTGGCGCCTACGTTCAGGTCGGCGCCATCTCTCTTCACGCCATAGGAACTCTTGCCTTCCCAAGCTAGCCCTGGCGAATCGACCCAGGGCTTGGCAAAAATCTTTCTTCTATTGCCAAGATACTTCACCGGAGGGCGAAACTCGCCTTCCCTCCTGGTCTAACACCCTCTTCGTGCCTACCGAGGCACTGAAATCAAAACCCCGCGACTCGGCCATGCCCTTCATCAATGAGTCGCTGATCAAGGTCCGCGCCTTAATAGGTCATGGTCTTACTGGCCTTGATCTTCTCTCTTGCTGGACCAAATGGCGCATTCAGCCCGTGAGTCCACGACAGCGATCCTTCCTTGAGTGCACAGGCACCTCTGCTGACGTCGATCGTATCAAGGCTTCGGACTGGAGGCCTGAGGATTGGGTGGAATTTGTCACCCGCGTGACTGAGGAGAAGGACATCTCCTTCGATAAGGTGGGGCTTGCCCCTTTCAGTGTTAACAACAAGCCTTTTGAGGTAACTCCTCTTCTCTGTCTTTTCGCCTTCGTAGTTGAGTCGCATTCCTTTCTTAATACTGCAACTTATATCTTCCTGATCCAGGCTGATGAGAACTACTGGTCGCTGCCTGCGACCGTCGCCGGCACTGCTGCTCCCAAGCGTGCCGCACGAAAGAAGTTGCTGCCCACTCTAGAGGGCAGCGAAACTGCTGATATCCCTTCTGTGCCTCTGCGGCCTCAGAGGTGAAGAGACTGAACTGGACGAGGATGACAGTCCAGTGCCAGCCGCGAGTTCTGTTGCCGCGGCTGGACCAACTCCCCGTAGAGCCTCCAAGAGGCTATCTCGTGAGGACCAGAGGTTGATGCTCTGGAAAACCCTGAGGCCACGAAGCGTCGCAAACCTGCTACGGGCGCGACCTCCTCCGCTGCCAGGCGTGTGTTCAAAGCCACCACCTCGGCTGAAGAAGACATGGGTCCCCACTCTGGTAATTTCTGTTGTCTTGTCATCTTGAATGCTTATTCTTTTTCCTCTACTGACACGCAAAACTTCTGCTCGTAGATTCTGGGACCCAAGGCCTGTCCTCACCGTCAAGCGGCGAACTTATGGCCTTTGTGAAGATGGCTCCAGAGTTAGTGACTTTTCCCTGTGCTTATAATACTTTTATTCTGGCTTATGTGCTTCTTCTTCACACAATGCCCTTGCTTTTTGCAGAAGTGCGGCTAAACCCGCGGCTGAGCCTGGAACCGCGGTTGAGCCGCGTTTATCACCTGCGGCTCATACCGCCATGGTAGAGGGCGTGGCCACCACTGATGACCTGGCCACGGTCCCTGTTCTTGACACAGCCACCCAAGAGGTGGCTCTGGAGGATAGAACGGATCCCCTTATGATCCAGGACGTGGAGAAGGTCAACCCCTCCTCCATAGATGTAATGGCCAAGGATGCTGATGCGCCAGTGATTGAGTCGCCAGCGGCAGACAGCCTGCGGTCGCCAATTCTGCGTGCTGAGGTTGCTTCTTCCTCCTCCACAAGCCGCGCTGAGAGACTGTCAGAGGCTATCATTGCCTCAAATGACAAGCAAGCCATGGAGCTCCGCAAGGCACTGTCTGACCTGTCTGCGGCTTATAAGGTAAACTTCTATCTCCAGTTATCTGTCTCTAGCCCCCAAGGATCAAGTTTCTTCTTTGACTGTAAAGGGAGACTTGATGCTTCTCTTTTAGCTGTTGATATATACTTACTAACTGATGTACCCTTTGTAGGAGGAACTAAGCTCCATAACAGCTGCCAAACTGCCTTGGAAAAGCAGCTGGGGGATACTCCCTCTGAACTGGAGAGGCTGCGCGAGCTCCTTGGCCAGCGTGACGCTGAGCTGAAGAAGAGGGAAACCAGGATGGGCGAGCTATCTGATGAAAGCTTCAAGTTATCTGAGCAAGCCAAAGCCACCGAGCTGCGGCTTAAAACTGTTGAAGAGAAGTTCCAAGAGAGGGTCCAGCAGCTGGACCTCCAAGTCAGTGCTCAGAAAGACGCCATTGCTGATGCCAACGAGGACGCAAGGCTTAAGGCTGTTTCCATTGGCGAGCTTGAGAAAAAGTTGAAGAAAGTTTCTGATGCCCATAACCTTGTCCACGCCAAAGTGTGCATCATGACTCAAGAGTTAACTGGTATGTGTTGCGACTCATATCTGCATCTGTTTTCTCTACTATCTTTGCCTGTATGTTGTAGAGCTGACGGAGACATGCCTCGATGTAGGTGAAGATGCCAAGGAGCAGCGCGGCAGTACTCAAGAACAGCTGGAGTATATCCGCGATTTTTCGCGAAGAACTTGTGATGCCATGAAATCACTGTCTAAGTGCCTGCTGCCGACCAAGCCAGTCCCCGGTGATTCTGAAGGGCTGCTAAAAAGACTGCTTAGGGCGCCTCAGTTCTTTTTGGACTGGAAGGAGTCCTCAGCTCGCACCGGCGCGGCTCATGTTCTTGCTTTGGCCAAGACATACTATCCTTCTTTTGATGCTGCCAAGGTTGCAAAAGGTAGGCCCTCGAAGAAGGTGGATGGCACCGAACTGACGGCCTCAGAATATGCGCGACTTGGAAGGATATGCGCGGCCACGCGACTGAACTGGTGGAGGGGATAGATCTTGCGACCTATATGGGCAAGTATAATGCAGATGGAAGCAGATGGGAGAAGTTACCCGCTCCGTCATCCAGTGCGGTGATTCCGCAGGAAAAGAACCCCTCTCCAGGCGTATCCAGCTCTGCAGCCCCCAAGCCCGCGACTGAAGAGCCCTCCAGCGAGCCTGCGATTGCTCCTTCTGGCAAGCTTGGTAAGCCGCCTGTTCCTCCTTCCCACCGGCCAAAAGCTGCGCACAAGTGAAGAAGAGAAAACAATGGTTTGATGATCTTGGCCCTTAGCGGCCTGTAATAATTGTTAGAATTTATGTGTCATAAGACAATATTATGGTTTGCTTAAGTACTCTCAGCAGTACATGTTTCGACCAATAGGCTGGTCCTTATGATTTGTCTCGGTTTTTCCTCACTTAGGCCCTTGCGCGGCTCAGTATTTCCCAGGTAAAAAGTGCGTGTTCAGGGTCGAGAGCGGCCATGATAGGCAATCAAACTCGATTGACGCCGCACCCCCAGTACTTTGGCCGCATAGTGCAAGTCGCATCCAAGAGAGGTTGAGTATAATCACGATAAATGCCACTTGTTTGGCGATCCCAAGGAATAGGCCGCGCTAAAAAGCTGCCGCACCCCCAAGGGACCAATGATTAAAAAATAAAAGACTCACAGCTCAATTGGTAGTTTGAGATGCTTTATTTCAGAATCATTATATGATACATAGGGTCGGTCGCGCCTAGGTGGCGACCAGAAGTGATGCTTGGGTCGGTTGCGCCTAGGTGGCAACCAGAGATGTTACATGGGTCGGTCGCGCCTGAGTGGCGACCAGAATTGGGTCGATCGCGCCTAGGTGGCGATCAGAAGTGTTACATTGGGTCGGTCGCGCCTGAGTGGCGACCAGAATTGGGTCGATCGCGCCTAGGTGGCGATCAGAATGTTACATTGGGTCGGTCGCGCCTGAGTGGCGACCAGAATTGGGTCGATCGCGCCTAGGTGGCGATCAGAATTGTTACATTGGGTCGGTCGCGCCTGAGTGGCGACCAGAATTGGGTCGATCGCGCCTAGGTGGCGATCAGAAGTGAAGTTTTTTAGCCCTGAGTGGCCAGCTTGATGATGTAAACTCTTAATAATTTTGTTGCGGCTGCTGATGGCAACTCGCGATGCCTGGGATGTGTCCTTATTGGCAATGGCTTGTAGCCTTTGACTTCCTTGCCTCCCTTGCGGCCGTAATCTGAAGTCGCAAGTCAGGCAGGTGCCTCTTAGCCTTCACGATGTCATCAAAATTCTCCTGCGACTCGCATGGGCGCGCTCTCTGCGATGCAAGCTGCTCTGGCCATGGCCTTGTCGCCCTCTTCGCATTCTTGAGCTATTCTTTTGTCGCCATTGATGGTGATGACTCCCCTGGGCCTGGTATTTTAAGCTTTAGGTACACATAGCACGGCCTAGCCATAAACTTTGCGAATGCTTCTCTGCCAAACAGCGCATGATACGGGCTCTGGAAATCTACAACCTCGAACCAAATGTACTCGCTCCTGAAGTTGCTTTGTGTCCCAAAGGCGACCTCCAAGTTGATTCGCCCCAATGGCTGAGCTGATATGCCTGGCACAACACCGTGAAACGTTGTTCTTGATGGGTGTAGCTGCTTTTCTTGGAGGTTCATTCTTTTGAAGGTTTCATAGTATAATATATTGATGCTGCTGCCTCCATCCATCAGTACTTTGCTCAACTTGTACCCTGCGACTTGAGGGCAACCACCAGCGCGAGTTTTCCTCTTCATTTATTTCTCCTGGGTGATCCTCGCGGCTCCAAACCACTGGCTGCTCGGACCACTTTAGCCACTGTGGGACGGCTGGTACTATGGCATTAACAGCCTGATTGCGTCGTCGCAGCTTTTGTTCCCTCCTTGAAGTATTCACCACAATGGTATGATACTGACCTAACTGTTTTGGGAACTGTGGCTGATCTGGCTGCGGATTTGGGACGGCGTTGTTGTTGTTATTGCCTCCGCCGTGGTTACCTCCTCGTTGTTTTGATGATTGTTATTGTGTTGAGTGGTTGTCCATCCTTCCACTTTTTGTAATGATAACACTGTGCCTTCGTGTGGTTGGGTGGTTTCCCATCTTTTCCTATATGGATGTCGCAGGGGCGGTTGAAAACCTCTTCCAAATTAACTGGGTGAAAATTCCTTCCTCTGCCGCTGCTTTGTTTGTAACGAGTGTTCGTATTTGCGACTAACCCTGAGTTTCCTTCCTCGTTTTTGCGCTTGTTATAACTCGCATTGGCATTGCTAGCTTGCTGTTGTTGAGGCTTGCTACTGGCCTTCTTTCCCTTGCCAGTGTTTTCCTCTTCCTCCCCATCAGATGCGTCCCTGGTTTTATCCGAGCTAGCATACTTGTTGGCCGCCGCCATTACCTCGCTTAGGCTCTTGACTTTATCCTTCATGCGACCTAGTTTGTGGACTAGCGGCTCAAATTTGCAATTCTTCTCCATGACAAGGACTGCTGAACTGGGTGGTATGTTATCTGAGGAATGTATGATCTCGCGACCCTTCTCATCCAGTGGCGACTCGACTCGCCTTCCTTCTGTACACAACGCTCAAGGTCCTCTATGCTGCAGAGTCGCTTGCATGTTCCTTGGAAATTCTTGATAAAAGCTTCCTTCATCTCATCCCAAGAGTTTATTGAATTTGGTGGCAAATTTTGCAGCCATATGTGAGCTGCGCCTTCTAACATCATGTTTAGGTAACGTGCGCAGATCTCTTCGGATGCGTTTAGGATGCTCATGCCCATCTCGTAATTGTTGAGCCAAGTAACAGGGTCCATGCTTGCGTTGTAGTTGGCGACCTTGCGAGGCCCTTTGAAATCTGCAGGAAACGGTTCAGACCTGATTCTTTCGCTGAAACAGACTGGGCCTTTGAGTCGCGACGATAGGTTGGACGAAGCTGGTCTTCCTATTGGATTAGCCGCCGCGCGCGGCTGCACAACCTCTATGGGTTGAACTTGCTGAGGTTGATTTTGAGCCGCAGGTTGATCTTCCCTTTGTCGCCTAGCCGAACTGAAGTCGCAACGTGTGGCGATTCCGCGTGGATGCTTCTCTCGCCGTTGCTCTGCTATTGTAAGGGGTGGAGTGCAGCCGTCCTGTGTTCGGACATATTTGCCTGCTGTATTACTGCTGTGCTCAGCATCTCAATGGCACGCCGTGCCTCTCTGTCCATTGGCGTGTTTCCTGCTGGCGCTAACCTGGCCAAGATGTTTGTGGCCGCAAAGAGATTCTCCACTGGGCTAACATAATGCCCTTGCGGCGTGTGGAACCTTTGAGGCTGCTGTGGCGACTGCTGAACAAAGGTTGGCTGCGTCAATGGCGGGGGCATCATGGCCCTGTTGTTAGCCTGCACTATGGCCCTTGATCCAGGTATCTCTGCTGCTCTTGGTGCTGCGAAGGATGGAACCGCTGGTACGATTGATGGTACAGCGATTGCTTGAACCGCGGGCGCAGCTAACGGGGCCACGGACCGCATAACCATGGCAGATGGTGCCATGTGTGTGGGTACCGCGACTGAAGGTTGTGCGACCCCTGACCATGCGACCGGGTGCCTGTGTTGGTGGCGACTGATGGAACCGCAATTGCTGGTTCAGCGGTAGGCGATTGGAACAGCTCCATAGGGTTTACTGTTCCTGGCTGCAGGCGACTCGCGTGGCGTCTGTGTGGCAAGGTGGCCTGTATTCCTTGCAGAGTATTGGTTTCCTCGATGAGTCGCAGTTGCTCCTGTTGGAGGCGCTGTTCCTCACGCGCCAGCCTGGCTCTCTCATCCGCGATTCTCTGGACTTCATCATATAGCCCGATCCTGGTAGCCTCCAATTCTGTCACCCTAGCAGCCGCGTTAACCGCAGATATTGGCGTAAGCAACACGCTTCCTTGTGGCGGCGTGACCGCTGCATTGGGGGCTACCCTTGACCCTGATTCCGCAGGCGCGACTCCAGGTGGAGTCTCTCTGTTTGCGACTCCTGAGGCCGCGACTCCTGGCGTCATCGCAGCGGATGCCGCGACTCCTGATGCGTCTAGCGCGGCTTGTTCTGTTGCTTCCGGCGGTGTGGGGGCTAAGCTGCCTGGTGGCATGCCCAGCCCTTCGTCCGCTTCTGTGGTCCTGTAGACCCCTTCAACATGCCGATCTTCTACAGAGGGCGAGCCACTATCCACAGGGCCTTCGCATAGCCTTTCCTCAAGGACATACTCAATGGATTGGCCTTCTTCGTCTTCAAGAGGCAGCGACTCGTAGTTGATAGATTCTTCTTCTTGGTCCACTGTTACCGCGACTCCTTCTTCTGAGTCGCCATGTTGCGATGGATCCTCTGACTCGCCGCCAATGAAGCCGACGAAGACGTTGATGGATCCAAAGGGGATGACGTGGCCGGTTCCAAGTAATCTGCTTCCGGCCCCCAGCTTGAATCGTCGATGAGGGGTGTGCCGTTGACCGTGATGATGCGGCCAACAACAAGATCTTCAGCTCCCTTCATGGATCCTGCGCGGAACGTGACGCTCTTGACCGCAGGCCCCACGGTGGGCGCCAACTGTCGTGGGTTTGTCACGTCAGGTGTCATAGATGACTTCGTAGGTGTGGGATTACGCGAGTCAAGCATCTCCGAGCTTGGGATCGCAGGAACAAAGATCAACACAGATTTACCCAGGTTCGGCCCCCTCAATGTGAGGTAAAAGACCTACTTCCTGCCTACCCTAGATTGGTATTGATATGATAATCGAGGTGTTACAATGGAGGCGATCCGATCTGGTACTCGCCGTATGAGCTAGGGTTTAGGGCTTGATAGCTTGACCCGCTCTAAGTCCTGCGAGTCCCCTTTATATACACAGAGGCTCGCTAGGTTACAAAAGGAAACTTCCCCCATAAGGAATACGTCCACAGAGGCCTACTCGGAGACTACTTGGTCTTCACGTCCTCCGGGATATGTCTTCTAGATCTTTCCCCTTATGGCGGTTCAATATTGGGCTTGCTCCAAGTGGGCCTTTGTCCGTGCGAGTAAGGTAAGTCGCACTGGGCCGCGGGTTAATCCAGAAAGTATTCCCCGACACCCGTCCCAGCAGAACCAGAACAATCAGCAGCACCAACCCGCCCCTGCAATTTCTGTGGCTCAGCAGATAGTCAATAGATCGCGAGCGGGAAGAAGTGCAGCTAATGCAAACCCGGCAATACCTGCAGCAGGAGTACCGCAAGGAGGACCGGGTCCCGCGCCCGCAGCGTCTGCAAGCTCGCGGGTAACAATAATTTGTTAGCAAGTTCTTCCACCTTAGCGGGGCCAAAGTGTCTTTCAGATGCCATTAGAGCAGAGCCTTTCCCTGAGAAGTTCAAGGAGCCAAGCAAGATTTCCAATTACGAGCCGAGCACAGACCCGGCAAGTTGGTTGAGCAGCTATGAGATGGCAATGTGTATACGCAATGCCACAGAGAACGTTTGTGCAAAGTATATGTATTTGATGATGAGCGATGGGCAGCAAAGTTGTGGTTCAAAAATCTGCCAGAGAAGTCTATCAATTCTTGGGATGAGTTGGAAACAATTTTATCAAGCACTTTCAGGGAACGTGCAAGTGATTATTTTCCATTGAAGATCTTGATCGTTGTGTACAGAGGAAAGGCGAGTCAGCGCGTCACTGGATGGGCCGGGTCACTCCTCGTCAGGTATCGAGCCCAAGGACGCAATTTCATCGATGGAGAAAACCTGCAAGTACGCTCCCTTGGTCCAGAAGCTGGGTCACATGAAAGAGGGACACCGGGTTAAGCCTGTTACTATGGCAGAGTTGATGGATGCGTGCAACAGACACGCAGCCACGGACAAGACCCAGGATGATAGTGAGGAAGGAAACGGGAAAGGTACTGCGAATAATGGAGGAAGGAGCAACAATGGCCCGGGAAACAATAACAACAACAATCAGAATCAGCACAAGCGTGGGCATCAGGAGGGAAACTCAGAGCTAGTGGCAAACGCAAATGCCGGGTTTCAGAGGCAAAGGATGGATGGAAATTATCAAGAAAACAGGGGTTATCAGGAAAACAGGGGTTATCAGGGAAACAATGGGAATTACAGTGGTGGAAATAGTTATCAAGGATCACATCCAATGAGCACCGAAGAGGCCTTCAGGATGCCGTGTCCCCGTCATAGCAAGAACGGCAGACCCGCCAATCATTCGTTGGCCCAATGCGTGGATCTGAACAGGTGGAAAAACAATGAAATTCAGAGAGCTTTGCAAGGAGCAAACAGAAGTGGAGGACCCGGCCCGAGTGTTAACCCGGCTGCGGGGCCTCTGACTGGAGCAAATGCGGTACCCACTGGCAACACAGGACCGGCCAAAATACAGGTAACCAGGGTGGATTCTCAAACCAGCCAAGGCAACTTGGCCAATCATATATATACCACTGGCACGACCAAGAGAGAGAGAAAGATAGTCAAAAGGGCAGTTAACTCAGTGGCTGCAGGGGTGCCAAGGTATTTAAGATGGTCAGAACATGCTATTACGTGGAGTAGAGCAGATCACCGGGTGTGGTGGAACATCCGGGTCTGCTTGCTTTAGTTGTGGCTCCTCAGGTTCATGGTTTCGAGCTAAAGAAGGTTTTGATGGATGGTGGTAGTAGCATTAATATCCTGTATTGGGAGACATTTGTGCGTATGGGTCTGAAGGAGTCACAGTTACAGAAAACGTCAACGGTGTTTCATGGTATAGTTCCTGGGAAGTCAGCTACACCAGAGGGAAAGATTTCATTAGAGGTTGCTTTTGGCGAGTCTATCCATAACTTTAGATCAGAGTGGCTCACTTTTGAGGTGGTGAAATTTCCAAGTCCTTATCACGCGTTGTTCGGAAGGCCGGCTTACGCCAAGTTCATGGCAAGGCGTGTTATGTGTATTTGCAGCTGAAGATACCAGGTCCCAAGGGGATCATCACAATTCATGGTAACAGAGAAATTGCAGCAGAATGTGACGAGGGAGATGCAGCCCTGGCAGAGCGAACTTGTGCTAGTGAGGAGTTGAAAGCTTACAGGTCTAATCTTGGCCCACGGGACAACAAGGCACTCAAAAAACCAACAACAGAAGATGACAGGGCAAAGTTTAAAGCAGTAAAAGATACCAAGATGGTGGATTTTGTGCCTGGAGATTCCTCCAAGCAGTTCGCCATAGGGACCAGCCTAACTGATAAATAGGAAAGCGCGCTCATCGAGTTCATCCGTGAGAATCGGGATGTTTTTGCGTGGACACCTAGTGACATGCCAGGCATTCCGACTGAACTCGCTGAGCACCGTTTACATGTTGATCCAAAGGCAAGGCGGTAAAACAAGGTTTGAGAAAAATGAATGCAGAGAGAAGAAAAGCTATAGGAGAGGAGATAGCCCTGTTACTGGAAGCCGACTTTATCATGGAGGTTTTCCACCCAGAGTGGTTGGCTAACCCGGTTTTGGTTCTGAAGAAAAATAATGAGTGGAGGATGTGCATCGATTTTACAAGTCTCAACAAGCATTGTCCAAAGGACCCGTTCGCGCTGCCGCGCATCGATCAAATTGTTGACGCAGTGGCAGGCAGCGAGCTCTTGTGTTTTCTGGACGCATATTCAGGTTATCATCAGATCAAGCTTAATAGGCAGGATTGGGAAAAGACATCGTTCATCACCCCCTTTGGTGCTTTTTGTTACAAGACCATGACTTTTGGGTTGAAGAACGCAGGAGCAACTTATCAGAGGTGTATTCAAAACTGTTTTCATGATCAGATTGGGCGCAATGTGCATGCTTATGTGGATGATGTGGTGATCAAGTCAGAAAAAGCCGGGTCATTTATTAGTGACCTTACAGAAACATTCAAAAATTTGAGGAAGTACAAGATGAAGCTCAATACTACAAAGTGCGTGTTTGGAGTTCCAGCGGGAAAGTTGCTTGGTTTCATTGTGTCAGAGCGTGGAATTGAGGCAAACCCAGAAAAAATCAGAGCCATCCAAAGTTTGAAAAAACCAGGAGAAAAAGCAATCCCGTTATATAAGTTACTGAAGAAAACAGACAACTTTGTGTGGAATCAGGAAGCAGATGAGACATTTGAAGCTCTGAAGAAACAGTTATCAGAAGCGCCAGTTCTGGCGGCCCCGGGTCCCAAGGAACCCATGCTGTTATACGTCGCTGCCGGGCCTCAGGCTGTGAGTGCTGTGGTGGTGGTCAAGCGTAAGGAGGAAGGCAAGGAAAACCCGGTCCAGAGGCCGGTCTATTATGTTAGTGAAGTGTTATCAGAAGCAAAGCAGCGCTACCCGCACTGGCAGAAACTAGTGTTTGGTGTTTTCATGGCAAGTAGAAAGCTGAAACCATATTTTCAGGAGCATCCAATCACAGTGGTGAGTTCAATACCCTTAGCAGATATTATCAGGAATTCAGAAGCTACAGGAAGAATTGCCAAGTGGGCAATAGAGATGGGGCCTTACCACATTGATTATGTGCCTCGCACAGCTATCAAGTCTCAAGCATTGGCGGATTTCCTTAATGATTGGACACAGTTGAGCGCACCACCCCTGTTGGGGGATAATAACCCGGTATACTCATGACCAAGGAAGAATCAGTCGGACGGCCCAAGGCCTGGTCCGGTGATGTGTACAAGATGTGGGCCGGGTTATAGTTGGGCCAATAGGCCTAACATGACTCGTCCCTAGAAGGAAGGACCTAGAAGAACTGGAGTCCGAGTGAAGGAAGGAACCGGGTGACTTGGAGGCTACGGAAGGTCTAGAAGAACCTAGAGTAGGACTCCGGCTCGTATGTAACTCGGTATTCATTGTAAGTTCGGGAGACCCGGCGTCTATATAAACGGGCTCCCAGAACATAGATAGACAAGTCTTAAGCCCTAGTTCGATATCACCGCTATCAAGCGAAACCCTTGTAACCTGTCTCGTAACCCGGCTCTGTTGTCGTAGCCGAGTTATCGAGACCTCGAGATCAATAACATAGAAGCAGGAAGTAGGTCTTTATCTCCAATGGAGAGGCTGAACCTGGGTAAACCCTTTTTCCCCAACGAGCGTGACAATCTCCTGAAGGACCAAGGCGCCTTGCCCCAATCATCAAGTTACCCTATGGTAACATCTGCCGTGATAACCCCACGACAGTTGGCGCCCACCGTGGGGCCTGCGACCAAAGCTGTCCTCATCAAGGGAGAAGCTCTGCGAGGGATGGAGAACCTCGCGATCGGCGAGGTCAGGATGGATCAGCACGGAAAGCGCATCGTCGACGATTCCGGCTGGAAGGAAGAAGCAGATCTGCTGGATACCGGCCGGGTGATCCCGTTCGGTCGGATCAACGTCTTCGTAGGTATGGTTAATGCAACTCAGCAAATTGATGACGAGGTTATGTGCGACTCCGTTTCAGGGGCAGCCACCATCGTCCAATCTGATGGAGAAGAGTCAGTCGGAACAGGAGGTTTCGAACATCAGTCGGACATCCAGGCTTGCGAGCCGGAGTACCGACGTGAGGAAGATTTGGATACAGATACTGAATCGATCTTACCGTTGTTTGACGAGAGATTTGGGTACGTGGCTGATGAGGAAGATTATGAGTCGGAGCCAAGGACCATGAAGCGTGCTGCGGTGTACACCTGAGGAACCACAATGATGGGACAGAAACTTCAGTGAGCGAGGACGATGCCACGCGTGCGGCCAGAGAAAACAGAGAAAGAATTCAGCGTCATCCGACCTTTCAACCGGGTGAAGGCTCGGGACAGCCGGTTGTGATGGAAATCCACCAGTTTTTAGGCCCTTGGACTTTGACAGCAATAGTTACCACCCCAATCACACCAGATAACGCAGCAACCCGGGCGCAGCAATTGGATACGTTACGAATCACGCTGGAGAATCAACAGAAGGCTTTATTGGCGGAGCAGCAGCGCATGTTTGATGAGCAACAAGAGATAGAACGGGATCGAGCCCGTGTGGAGCAAGAAAGGATAACAGTGCAGAATCGCCATGAAGATCTTACAGCAGTACATCAGAGGAGGCAGACCCGGGTGATGCCAGGCATGACCTTAGATCCAACGATTGAACTTTGCATCACCAAACGGAGCTCCCAATGTCACTCGGCCTGAGCCAGCGCCGGTTGGAATCGGGCATGGAATCATGGTTAGAGCAAATCAGGGAGGAAACGGGGTGCCACCCAACACTCGGGCTGGAGCTCAGCAAAATCAGAACACAGCAGCTGCGGGTGGTATGCCACCACCAGCAGATCGGTTCCACACGCCCAGTGGTCACTACTCAAATCCGGCTGATAACGTGTACGCAGCAACATTAGCATTATGCCGCATGCCGATTGATCAATCGCCAGAGGGAGAAGAAGCACGCAGGGCAATTGAGATGTTGAAAACCGCGATCACGCAGCAGGGAAACATGCCGGATAAGAGTGGAGCGTTACATTCAACACCATACAATAGCCGAGCTAACCGGAGTCATCACGGAGAAACACCGAGGCCAGCCGGATCAGGCGTCAGGAACGGACAGCAGAATCAAGGTCACCCGGCGCCGCAGCCTCAACGTTCGGGACATCATCAGCAGAGGCCAGCCAGAATCAGCCGGCGCCGAGGCCGCATCAACCGGCCCCGGCCCAGTCTGTGGCCCAAGCAATTGTCAACAGTTCAAGAGCACGGCGTGCGGCGAGCGCAAACCCGGCTTTAGGTGTCGCCGGAGGAGCCGGAGGACAACCTGAAGCAGGAGTGATGGGCACGCACCAAATACCGGGTCAGGTTTGCCGTTAGTTTCTTCATTACTTAACCCGGTTGGAACTAAATGTCTTTCAGATGCTATTAAGAGTGAACCTTTTCCTGAGAAGTTTAAAGAGCCAAGCAAGGTGACGAATTATGACCCCAGCATGGATCCAGAAACATGGCTCAGCAGTTACGAGATGGCGATGAGTATTCGCAATGCCACGCCAACTTGTGCGCGAGATACATGTACCTGATGATGAGTGAAGGAGCAGCAAAGTTATGGTTCAATGGATTACCCGAGAAATCTATCAATTCTTGGGATGAGTTGAAGGCATTATTTGTCAAGAATTTCAAGGGCACGTGTGAGAAGTTGTTCACTATAGAGGATTTGGAGCGATGTTTCCAGAAGAAAGGCGAGTCAGCGCGTCACTGGATGCGCCGAGTTACAGCCATCATTCACTCATCAAAGGGAATTACACCAGCTGCGGCCGTGTCGTCAATGGAGAAAACCTGCAGATATGACCCGGTAATTCAGAAGATGGGTCGACTGAGGGCCACTGGCGAAGCAGAAACCATCACCATGGGCAGCTGATGGAAGCGGCTCATAAGCACGCATCCACAGACAAGACCCGGGATGATGATGAAGATAAGGGAAAAGGAAACGTCAACAACGGAGGAAAGAACCACAACAACAACGGTAACAACAACAACGGGAACAATAATCACAATGGTAACAATGGGAATAACTCCAAAAGGCAGCACGAGGGTGGTTCAGATTTGGTGGCAAACACAAACACCGGGTATAACAAGTTTCAGCGGCGAGATGATAATTATCGAGGCAATAACAACAATGGCAATTACAGGGGAAATTTCCGAGGACCGGCTAACCCCCAGGAAGCATTCAACATGCCGTGTCCACGTCATAGTAGGAACGGTAAACCGGCAAATCACTCTTTGGCCCAGTGTGTTGATCTTCAGAGATGGAAGAACGAGAGTTTGCCAGGATGAATATGGGAGGAAACGGCCCGAGGCCGGGTAATGGAAATAACCCGGCCACGGACCACAAGCTGGAGGAAATAATGGAGGACCACCCGGCCCGGATAACGGACCAGCCGGGTTAGGTTTCCAGCAAAACCCCAAGAGTTAAATCGAGGACAGTATCATATTACAGTTTCCAGCACTAGTCGGAGAGATCAGAAATTGAAGAAGAGCTGTCAACGCCGTTCTTCCCGCAGTTCCGAGATATTTGAAGTGGTCCGAGTATCCGATCACTTGGTCTAGAGAGGATCACCCGGCCCGAGTAGATGCACCTGGAGCGTTGGCTTTAGTTGTTGCACCTCAGGTTTCGGGTTATATTTTACACAAGGTTCTTATGGATGGAGGTAGTAGCATCAACATTCTGTATTGGGATACATTCATCCGGATGGGTTTCACAGCCAAGCAGCTTCACCCTTCAGTACTATCTTTCATGGTATTGTCCCTGGAAAGTCGGCAAGACCAGAGGGAACAATAACATTGGAGGTCGCGTTTGGAGAATCAAAGGATAATTTCAGGTCTGAGATGATTTGTTTTGAGGTGGTCAAATTGAAGAGCCCTATCATGCTCTCTTTGGCCGCAATGTTTTTGCTAGATTCATGGCGAGGCCGTGTTATGTGTACCTAAAGATGAAGATGCCAGGTCCAAAGGTATTATCACAGTCAATGGCAGTCGTGAGTTGGCGTTACAATGTGAGGAAGGTGATGCTGTTATGGCAGAACAAGCCTGTGCGGAAGAGGAGTTGAATTACTACAAAGCTACCACAAACCCGGATGATGGGACAATTTTGAAGAAACCAATGACCGAAGAGAGGGCGAAATTCAAAGCGGCTCAAGATACCAAGATGATTGACTTCGTGCCGGGTGATTCGTCCAAGCAGTTCTCTATCGGGTCAAATCTGACTGACAAATAGGAAAGCGCGCTCATCGAATTCATCCGTGAGAATCGGGATGTCTTTGCATGGAAACCTAGTGACATGCCAGGCATACCGACTGAATTCGCTGAGCACCGCTTACATGTTGATCCTAAAGCAAGACCGATTAAACAGGGATTGCGCAGATTGAATGAGGAAAGAAGAAGGTTGTAGGAGAAGAGATAGCTCGTTTACTCGCCGCAGGATTCATTATGGAAGTGTTACATCCAAAGTGGTTGGCTAACCCGGTTTTAGTGTTGAAAAAGAACAATGAGTGGAGGATGTGTATTGATTTCACAAGTTTGAACAAGCATTGTCCGAAGGATCCGTTTGCGTTACCAAGGATTGATCAAATCATAGATGCTGTGGCAGGTAGTGATCTTTTGTGTTTCCTGGATGCATATTCAGGATACCATCAAATCAAGCTTGCAGAGGAAGATTGGGAGAAGACATCATTTATCACCCCATTTGGAGCTTTTTGTTACAAGAACATGACATTTGGACTGAAGAATGCTGGAGCAACTTATCAGAGGTGCATCCAGAGTTGTTTTGAGAAGCAGATAGATCGGAACGTGCATGCGTACGTTGATGATGTGGTGATCAAGACAAAGAAGGCTGAGACATTTATTGATGATTTGAGAGAAACTTTTGCTAACTTAAGGAGGTTTCAGATGAAGCTTAACCCAAAAAAGTGTGTGTTTGGAGTTCCATCAGGAAAATTACTCGGCTTTATTGTGTCCGAGCGTGGGATTGAAGCAAACCCGGAAAAGATAGCAGCAATCAATAGGTTGGGAAAGCCGACTGAATTGAAGGAAGTCCAGAAGATCACGGGCTGCGTGGCTGCGTTGAGTAGGTTCATATCCCGACTGGGAGAGAAAGCAATTCCTTTATACCGACTCTTGAGGAAGTCAGATAAATTTGTTTGGGATGAGGAAGCTGATAAAGCCCTGGAGGCATTGAAGGAAACATTATCGAAAGCACCAATCTTAGCTGCTCCAGCTCCAAAGGAGCCCATGCTGTTGTACATAGCTGCAAATTCCCGAGCAGTTAGTGTAGTTATTGTGGTGGAGCGAAAGAAGAAGGAAAGGAGCATCTGGTTCAAAGGCCGGTTTATTATGTCAGTGAGGTTTTGACTCCGGCTAAACAGAGGTATCCCAGTGGCAGAAGTTAGTTTTTGGCGTTTTCATGGCCAGTCGGAAATTGAAGCATTACTTTCAAGAACACCCCATTACAGTGGTGAGTGGAGCACCATTGGCAGACATTGTGTGCAATACTGAAGCTACTGGAAGAATTGCCAAGTGGGCGATTGAGATGGGTGATTATCACATCAAGTATGAGCCTCGCACAGCGATTAAGTCACAAGCCTTGATTGATTTTGTCAATGATTGGACGAGTTAAGCACGGCACCACCCAAGGCGCCGAGTTATAAGTCATGGGTTATGCATTTTGATGGATCCAAGCAGTATGAGGGATCAGGAGCAGGAGTGGTTCTCACTTCACCCAAAGGGATAAGATGAGTTATGTTCTTCAGATTCACTTTGATTGCACCAATAATATTGCTGAGTATGAAGCTTTGTTACATGGTTTGCGCATTGCCAAGGAGATGAACATCAAAAGGATCATGTGTTTTGGTGACTCGGATCTTGTAGCGCAGCAAGTTTCTGGGACTTGGGACAGGAAAGATGAGAAGATGGCGGCTTACAGAAGGGCTGTTGATGAAGCAGCTGGATTCTTTTCAGGATTCCAGGTGGATCATATTGATAGAAGGAAAAACGAGGCAGCAGATGCTTTGTCAAGATTGGGATCACGTAGAGAGCCAGTTCCACCTAATGTGTTCCTGGACGAGTTATGGAAGCCATCAGTCCAACTTCCGGGTGAAGAGGAAGATGAAAGTCCAGATCAAGATTCCGAGTTAGTAGCAGCGTTGCATGAGATTCCTGAGTGGACTGAACCATATCTGGATTATATGATAAGGAAGATTTGCCGAGTAATGAAGTTATGGCGCGACAAATTGTCAGAAGATCACTCGGTTATGCAGTAATTGATGGTGAGTTGTACAAGCGCAGTGTTTCTGGAGTTTATCAGCGATGTGTTTCATCAGTCGAAGGAAGGCAAATTTTGCAAGAGATACATGCTGGGGACTGTGGTCATCATGCTTCATCTAGGTCTCTGGTGGCCAAGGCATTTAGGCATGGATTCTTTTGGCTCACAGCTTTCAAGGATGCAGAGCAGATTGTTAGGGCATGTGATGGATGTCAAAGATATGCAAGACAGGAGCATGTGCCGGCTCAGGAATTGAGGACAATACCAATCACTGGCCGTTTGCAGTTTGGGGTCTTGATATGATGGGGCCCTTTCAGATGACATCGTGCAAGAAAACTCATCTCTTGGTGGCTGTTGATAAGTTCACTAAGTGGGTTGAAGTAGAGCCAGTTACAAGTTGTGATGCTTCCAAAGTTGTCACGTTTCTGAAGAAAATTATCAGTCGGTTTGGTTATCCTCACAGTATCATCACAGATAATGGGACCAACATGTCACTCGGTGAAACAGAGATATTCTGCAAAGAGAAGGGAATCAGATTAGACCTTGCTTCGGTGGCACATCCACAGGCCAACGGGCAGGTAGAAAGGAGTAATCAGGAAATATTGAAGGAATCAAACCAAGACTTCGAGTTCCGATTGAAAAGGCGTATGGAGCTTGGGTGAAAGAGTTACCGCAGTGGTTTGGGGGATCAATACAACCCCGAATAGATCAACCAAGCGTACACCGTTCTTTCTGGTGTATGGAGCAGAAGCAGTGTTACCGAGTGATATAGTCCATGACTCGCCAAGAGTGGCGGCGTATGTGGAGTCAAGCAATGCAATTGCAAGGGAGGATTCGATTGATGCCCTTGAAGAGGAGCGTGAGTTAGCATTGGAACGGTCCGCAGTTTATCAGCAGATTTGCGGCGCTATCATAGTCGCCGAGTAAGATCAAGAACTTTCCAGGAAGGAGATTTAGTTTTACGGCTCAGACAGAAGCAGGCAGGGATGCACAACTAACTCCTCCATGGGAAGGGCCGTTCCTCATCAGTCGGAAATTGCACAATGGTTCATATTATCTGATAGATGTGAGAGAGAAAGGTGAAGAGAACAACACGGACCATGCTATCCTTCCTATGGAAGAGACGAAGCGGCCGTGGAACATTGCTCATCTTCGCCCATATTATACCTAGTGAACATGAACCTAGGCCGAGTTATGTAACACACGATGTAACCCCCAGCAGGTTTCAGACGCGCTCTTTTCCTTACCAGGGTACCTAAGGGGACTGGAAGGTTTTTAATGAGGCGGCTTGCTGGTGTATCTTTAATAAAGAAGAGTATTGAGAAGAAATCTTTTCTCTGTTTTACTTTTTATGCATAGTTATGTTTATAAAGCTTGGCCCAAAGGAGTGCTTAGCAAAAAGTCCTATAGCTGTTGCCCAAGAGAGCACGCATAGAGATGTTTGAGATCAGTGGGGTAATGATGCATAGTTTAAGCCTTTACTTGTAAACATTGATCCAGGGCTTGGGGACTTATGAATTATAAATTCATAAGTTTTAATCCTAAGACCCGGCTTTTAAGCCTTAATTTTGTTCTTGGTTAAACTTGCCTATCAGTTTGATGTTACTCACAATTTTATGACCAGATTGCTTACTTGTTAATTCAATCAACTATGATGCCCATGCTGGGACTTAGTTTGACCCTGTTTTAGCAAAGGAAAAAGTAGCAACTGAGAAAGTCATGTGAAAGCCGACTGATAAGAAGCTAAAGATAAACCAAAAGGGTCATCTAAACCATAAAAAGTATAAGTTATTACAAAATATTGAGTATTTCATATAGTGCACAGACGCACCATCAAATAAAAGGCAAAGTATTTCAGAGCATATTACAATGCCCATTGGCCGAATAATTGTTTTGCAGGAAAAGGTAAGCATGAAAACTGGCTCAGATAGCCGGGTTATCGGTTGAGGTTCCCTTGGCAGCTTCAGCTTCGGCAGAAGCCGGGTTATCTTCAGGAGCTTTGGCCTGGGACTTAGCTTGTGCAGGCCTTGATCTTCTGCAGTATCCTTAGCAACATCAGCCGGCTTTTCCATGATTGGCGTAGTAGGAGCACGGCTGGGTGCAGGGACAACTGGAGTAGAAGTACTTGGCGCTGCAGCTTCTTCTTCTTTGCAATGGAGTCTCTCAGCTTGGCCAACAGATCAAAATGCTCGGGTTCAGGAGTGGGGATTGGAGTGTTGTTCTCATCCACTGCATCTTGGAAAACCGATAGTGAGGCTCAGCTATTTGCAAGCAATAGGCCGGGTTTGGGCAGCAATTTCTTTGAATCTTTTCCCCCAAACTTGGTGCCATCAGCATTGTATTGAGGGAATCCTTTGACAAAAGGAGGGTTAAGGCGCGGGTTGTAGGCTTTGGCTAGAGCTAAACTGCGCATTGCGCCAACCCGGCATGCTGAGCGCGTCCAGAGGTCTAACCACTCGGGGATCGTGGAAAGCTGATGCAGGGACTCGTATATTACTTGGGGAGGAGCACAGTTGCTCTTAACACGCTTCATAATCTCAGAAGTGCCAAACTGGAACTGCCGAATGATGGTGTTCAAGCAGTTCAATTTCTCTGGATAGGATCTCCTGATGGCAGCATTCTGCTCACCTGAAAAGTATGATGTGGGTTAGTATATGAAAGCCGAGTAAAGAGAAAAAAGTGAAAAGAGATGGTGTTTACCAATGAGTGGATTGAGGATATCCTTGATATGGTCTTTCAGGGTGTCCAAGTATTTCTGGACACTGACCATCTTGTCAAAGCAGACCTTGTACTTATCTCCAGCCTCTTCCAACTCCTTTTTCAGTTTGGTGTTCTCTGCAGTTAGAGATTCAATCGTTTTCTCCAAGTCTGAAGCATGAACTTCAGTTTCCTTGCGCAGCTTGGTTTCAACTTCAAGGAGTTGGTTGGTCTTGGCAAGTACTGGTCATTATGGGACACATACCTCTGAAAAAAGAATAGCAAGTTAGAAACATGGGGCTGAAATATATTTCAGTCGGCAATGGCAAGAAAGAACAAGTTGAGTAAATATATACAGCAGAGTATTTATACAAGTTCCGAGTGACTGAAGAGCAGATCACCGGCACTTGGGGACTGGTATGTCTTTTAAGTTTTTACAAGTTATTCAGTAACACATTTCAAAGTTCCAGATAAAATGTGAACATATTACCCGGAACTTGGGGGTTATGAGGATTTGAAAGTATGTTATGATGAAAGGCAGAATTAATGAGGATTTGAAATCAGAAAGTAAAACAAGTTCCATGTTATCGTAGACTGATAACTGGAACTTGGGGACTGGGATATTCTGAAGTTTTCAAAATGAAGGCAGAAAGAGATATATATTTTCAAGTACCGAGTGACTGAGGACAGTTTACTCGATACTTGGGGACTAGGTTTGGTATATAAGATATGAAGAGGAAAGATGTGTACCTGATGTTCTTGGACAAGAGAATCCACGAGTTTGCCCTCAGTAAGCTTCAGTGTGTTGTACTCAGTTAACAGACCTTCAAAGTTTATATGGCCATATGTGGCACAGTGGAGCCTTCGCCTTTATCAGTCGGCTTGGACTTCTCTTCAGAGGCAACAAACTTGGTTGCAGTTTGAGGGGAGAGATCTTCTCAGTAAAGCAAGCTCCTGTGATCACGACTTCTGGATCAGTCGGTTTTTCAGCAGGAGAAGGAGAAACATTCATCTGGTCAGTTGTCTGCTCTTATCAGTCGGCTCAGCATGTTTTTCAGGGTGTTCTCCAAGTTATCCTCCTCAGCAATGGGAGGGCTTGGAGCGCCACTAAGAGTAGCTTTGCCCTGAAATTGCAAGTACGAAGATAATATAAGAAAGAGCAAAAGAAAGCAAAGTTGATGAAAGTAAATACAAGTAATAGAAGGTTATATGTATTACCCGGTATTGACTTGAAAGTCACGGGGGAGGTCATTGCTGGAGCCTGAAGAAGCTGTAAGAGAGTATGATTTAGAAACTCGGATTTGACCAGCTAAAGGATAACTATCAGAGGGATGTTTTTGTGGTTCAAAGTTGGAAAAGGAAGTACCAGGACGGCGTGGAGATGGAAGGTTTGGGATTCCCGGGTTAAGAGGATCTCCGTGTAGCTCTCCTCTTGGTAGAGGGTTCAGCAGAACTCTGCGAAGATTTTTGAAGAAGAGTTTGGTTGAGTTTTTGCATAGCAAGATAAGAATATGGTTCTGTGGATATGCGAGAATATGGCACCTTGGCACAGATAGTGCGAGCCTTCCTTTTCCGGTAGCAGCAGATTCAGTGGCTTCAGAGCTATGGCCGGGTGAAGGAGTGGCTGCCTTTTCAGTCGGTTCTGGTATTATAAATGGGCATCAGTGGATAAATTGGGTTGAGTTTCGTTCTCAATTAAGCTTATGAAGAAGTGGCCAAGGGAGTCAAGTTCACCTTCTTCTTTTCTTTTTCTTCTTCTTCTTCTTCTTCTTCTTCTTCACTCGAGGACTGAGCCTCGTCATCATCATCTTCATCATCATCTGCCTCAGGAGTGGCAGGGGGAGTCTCAACTTGCCACCAGTCATCAGATTCCTAGTGAAAAATAGAAGTAAAATAATCAGTATACAATTGAGAAAGAATATGTTATTGAGATTTATCAGTCGGGACTTACTGGTGGTGCCGGGTTATTCTTACTGAATGGCAGAAGGCCATTTCTTTGATCGTCTCAACCTTTTCAGCAAGGAAGGCCTTGATAGCCTTGTTCAGAGCAGTGTTTGGGTAGGACTTCTCCGAGTAACGGAGGGAATCAGTTAGATGGCCCGAGTAATCGCAAAGAAGCTTCTTGCGAATACTGTTGGGCTGAATTCGCCAACCCATCCACGTCTTGATCAGATCAGTTCCGCGGAGACCGTGCTTAACAAGAACGAGATTTTCTTGAGAAGAGGCTGGATAGCTTCTCTCTCAGTGTCAGAGGCGAAGGAGTTCATGTTGCTGTTGATAACGAGGGGCTCGACCGAATAACCCGGTAAAGGGTGTTCACCAGAAGGTATCTTGGCTTTGCAGTAAAAGTATGATTTTTGCCAATGCTTTACATGAGTATGAAGTTCGAGTGAAGGCATAGCAGAGCCTTTGCGGCGTTGAATAGAAACACCGCCACAGACCAAGAGGGGGCCATTCTTGTGCTCACGTTGAGGTTTGCACAAGAATAGCTCCAGGAAAAGAGCTAAGTTGGGAGGAATGCATAAGTACGATTCACAAAGAACTATATAGTTACTAATGTTCAAGATGGAGTTGGGTCCGAGATCGAAGACCCGGAGCCGTAGTGATGAAGAAGATCCCTAAAGAAAGGATGACCCGGGGGACGAAAACCCCGGGTGACATGCTCAAGAAAGCAGATAACTTCACCTTCCTGGGGGAAGGCCGAGTCTCCTCTTCAGTCCCTCTCCACTCGATCTCCGACTGAAGAGGAAGAACACCAGATTCAGCCAGTTCTTCAAGCTTGGATTGTGTGGCCATGGATTTGGCCCAGTTAGCCGTAATCCCAGATCTGGGCTTGGTGTTTTCTTGATCTTCTTTGATGCCGATGCGGTGGCGCCATCACCGGCTTGGCCTTGGCCTTAAGCTTCCTCGGGTCCTTGGGTGCCATGAGATCTGAAGATCTAGAAAATAGCAAGAAAAGAAATGGAAACAATGAGCTCAAGAACAGCCCGAGGAAGAGCAAGTCAAGATCTAGATGGAAACTAAGTGCAGGAGTGAAAAACTTACCGGAGCTTGTGGAGATCTGGCGCGGAGATTCCCGCGGTTAGTTGCTGCAATGCGGAGCTCCGATGGCCGGCGGCGGCGCGCGAGCTTGGAGGAACCCTAACCCTAGCTCGAGGAGAGAGAAGGACGAGGTTGAAGATGAAGGGCGCGGTGAATGGGGAAAGTGAAACCCTTTTACTGCGGTCCACTATTTATAGCCCTGGGGTGAAACCCTAGGAGCGTGAAAAACGAGGAGATAAGATTCTGTTTGACCATGGGTCAAAGACACGGGAATCTGTCAGAGAATGTCCCCGGTCGTTGATTGAGAGATTGAGTGCGAGAGAAAAGCCGGGTTATAAGAGAACCGCCAAAAGGAGCTGGTCTGAAACATAACCCGGCCATTCAGTGTTAATGATCTTTATTTTGTTTTCAGGAGTTTAACTCGGATAATCTCATCAGCAGCTACCCTCGAGTAATCAAATCAAGATCAAGATTATCAAGTGAAGCAACAATGAGCTTATTCAAGTCAAACTTGGGGACTACTGTTGGGGGGATAATAACCCGGTATACTCATGACCAAGGAAGAATCAGTCGGACGGCCCAAGGCCTGGTCCGGTGATGTATACAAGATGTGGGCCGGGTTATAGTTGGGCCAATAGGCCTAACATGACTCGTCCCTAGAAGGAAGGACCTAGAAGAACTGGAGTCCGAGTGAAGGAACCGGGTGACTTGGAGGCTACGGAAGGTCTAGAAGAACCTAGAGTAGGACTCCGGCTCGTATGTAACTCGGTATTCATTGTAAGTTCGGGAGACCCGGCGTCTATATAAACGGGCTCCCAGAACAAAGATAGACAAGTCTTAAGCCCTAGTTCGATATCACCGCTATCAAGCGAAACCCTTGTAACCTGTCTCGTAACCCGGCTCTGTTGTCGTAGCCGAGTTATCGAGACCTCGAGATCAATAACATAGAAGCAGGAAGTAGGTCTTTATCTCCAATGGAGAGGCTGAACCTGGGTAAACCCTTTTTCCCCGAGCATGACAATCTCCTGAAGGACCAAGGCGCCTTGCCCCAATCATCAAGTTACCCTATGGTAACATCTGCCGTGATAACCCCACGACAACCCTTACCCCGGGTCTCAAGCCTTGGGTCATGCACTTTGACGGGTCTAAGCAGGCACAAGGTTCAGGAGCTGGAGTGGTGTTAACTTCTCCCAAGGGTGATAAATTGAGCTATGTTTTGCAGATTCACTTCGATTGTTCTAACAATGTGGCAGAATATGAGGCCTTGTTGCATGGTTTGCGCATGGCAAAGGAGATGAGCATCAAGCATATCAATTGCTATGGGGATTCAGATCTTGTGGCACAGCAAGTTTCAGGAACATGGGATAGAAAAGATGCGACAATGGCGGCCTACAGAAGAGAGGTGGACAGGGTAGCCGGGTTTTTCTCAGGCTATCAGGTGGATCATATTGATCGCAGAAAAAATGATGCTGCAGATGCTTTGTCAAGACTCGGCTCACGTAGAGAGCCGGTTCCACCTAATGTTTTCTTGGACGAGCTATGGACTCCATCAGTCAAGCCTCAGGGTGTGGAAGAACTGGCGGGTCAGGAAGACCCGGATTCGCAGTTGGTAGCAGTAACTCATGAAATTCCAGAGTGGACAGAACCATACTTGGCGTATCTTTTGCGTGGAGAGCTGCCAGAGCAGGAAGTTATATCCCGGCAAATTGTGCGCCGGGCTAAGGCTTACGTGGTTATTGATGGCGAGTTATATAAGAGAAGTGTCTCTGGAGTATTTCAGAGATGTGTGTCTGGAAAGGAAGGCCGGCAAATTTTGAAAGAGATTCATGAGGGAGATTGTGGTCATCATGCTTCAACGAGGTCTTTAGTAGCAAAAGCTTTCAGACACGGCTTCTTTTGGCTCACAGCCCAGGCAGATGCAGAGCGCCTGGTAAGCAGATGTGATGGTTGCCAGAGATATGCAAGGCAAATTCATGTGCCGGCTCAGGAGTTGCGAACAATACCTTTGACTTGGCCCTTTGCATTTTGGGGGCTTGACATGGTGGGTCCTTTTAGCATGTCTCCTTGCAAGAAAACCCACCTCTTGGTTGCCATTGACAAGTTTACGAAGTGGGTCGAGGTGATGCCTGTCACAAATTGTGAAGCAGCTACAGCAGTCAAGTTTTTGAAGAAAATCATACACAGGTTTGGGTATCCTCATAGTATCATCACAGACAATGGCACTAACATGTCCCTTGGTGAGATGGCAAAGTTCTGTGGAAACCAGGGTATACGTTTAGACGTTGCTTCAGTTGCTCATTCGCAGGCCAATGGACAAGTAGAATGAGCAAATCAGGAGTTGCTTCGAGGTTTAAAACCACGTCTCCGGGTCCCGTGTATCAGAGCCGCCGGAGCGTGGGTTGAAGAGTTGCCATAAGTAGTTTGGGGGATCAACACGACACCAAACAGATCCACCAAGATGACCCCTTTCTTCATGGTGTATGGGGCAGAGGCAGTTTTGCCAAGTGATATAATTCATGACTCGCCTCGCGTGGCGGCTTACGTTGAAACAGAAAACGAGCGGATCCGGCAGGATTCTGTGGACCTGTTAGAGGAAAATAGAGAACAAGCATTGGAGAGATCAGCAGTATATCAGCAAGATTTGAGGCGGTATCATAGTCGCCGGGTTAAAACTCGCACTTTCCAGGAGGGAGATTTGGTGTTGCGATGGACGCAATCCAAGGAAGGGATGCACAAGTTATCTCCTCCTTGGGAAGGGCCATTCATCATAAGCAAGAAATTGAACAATGGTTCATATTATTTGGTGGATGCTAGAGAAAAGTCCGAGTCTGTAAATGGCACAACACACTCTACCTTTTCATTAGAAGAGCGTGAGAGGCCATGGAACATTGCCCAGCTGCGCCCATACTATATTTAGCATGAGAAAGAGATATGAGATGTAATACACGATGTAACAGGCAGCAGGTTTCAGACGCGCTCTTTTCCTTACCAGGGTACCTAAGGGGGCTGGAAGGTTTTTAATGAGGCGGTTTGCTGACCTAACCTTTTCTATCAATAAAGTGAAGGTTGAACAGAAATTTGTTCTCTCAGTTTCTTTTTTACTTTATGTTTGACAGTACTGTTGCATAGTTCCATGTTAAGCTTGGTCTTGGGGGCTCGTCCTTGAGGGGTTAGAGTTTTTTCCCCAAGATCCAGTTTTTACGGTCATCCGGGTCTCGATGTTTTGTGACCCGGCTACGTAGTTTTAGCTTCAGTATTTTGGATTCAGAAGTATGAAGATGTAGTTTTAATTTCAGTTGTTTATGTTTTTTAGCGTTGAACTAGTGACTATGGGAGAATAGTTGTCTCTTATCTTTGAGGATGCCCAAAGAGTGCGTCCCACCAGTATGAGGATCAATGGGGTAATGTTTCATAGTTAAGCCATTACTTTATAAACATTGATCCAGGTCTTGGGGGCTCTTACCTCAATGGTCTGTAGCTGCAATCCCAAGACCCGGCTTTTATGCCACTAGTTTATTCTTGATTATCTTGCTGTTGGGCTGATGTGACTCGCAATTTTATGGCCTGATTGCTCGCCTGGAAATTCAATCAGTCATGATGCCCAATGGGACTTGGTTCGGCCCTGTTTTTCTCAGAGAGGTTGCGACAGGGTATCCATGCGAAAGCCGGCTCACAGTTAAAGAAATCAAAAGGGTCATCGAAACCACAGAAGAGGCATATTTCAAAGCAAAAGTTTATGAGAGTAGCATAAAGTTTCATCAGGTGCATAGGCACACCATCACAGGCATAGTGTAAACAGTGCTAAGGTTATTACAATAAGTGCCCAATGGGCCGAATAAGATTGTTTTCTTGCAGAGATAAAAGCATCTGCATAAGTTTTCAGGCCTCGGCTTCAGGGGTCGGGTCACGGTGAGGCGAGCTGGAGGGTTGTTCCTTGGTGGTTTTAGCCGGGTCATCTTCCTCGGCGGCCGCCGGGTTAGCTTCTGTCTCCTTGGTCTCCTTGGTTTCCTTGGCCTTGATCTTGCGCCGGGTGACTTGTTGAAGTGATTGGAAGTAGTTTTCATCATCTTCTTCAACTGTGGCCCGTGAAGGAGGAGGAATAGTTGGCGTAGCAGAACTGGGCGCAGTAGAGGTACTGGGAGCAGTCTTTGATGGATCAATGGAGTCCTTGTAGCTTTGCAGGAGATCGATACGTTGTGGCTCCTCATCCATGATCTCTTCATCGTTTTCGGTATATCCGAACTGCAGCGTGGTGAGCTTCATTTTGCTGGCAATTACAGTGGCAACGTGCCGGGTTTGTTTCACAACCCGGGAGTAGCACTTCTTGTCAAATTCTTTGCCATCTGTGGTGTATTGGGGAAAGCCATCCTTCAGAGGAGCCGGGTTTAATTGGGGATGGTAGGCCTTTGCCAAAGCAAGACCTCGCATCACCCCGGCCCTGCATGCAGATTTCTTCAGTAGATCAATCCATTGTGGCATTGTTGACAAATGCCCAAGGACTTCAGTGTATGTGCTTGGCGGGTTCTCCCAGAGCCTTGCGGCTTTGATGACCTCGCAGCTGCCAAAGTACAGCTGGCGAGTCAGCGTGTACATGCACTTGATCTTCTCTGCAGCAGTTTTGCGGAGGTTCCCATCACGAGGGCCTGTGTAAGGAAAAGCATAACAGTGAGATTTCAAAACCGGGTCTGCTTGATCAGTTTAGTTTGAAGTTCAAAGGTGTACTGCTTACCCACTAAGGATTCAACCATAGAAGTGATCATTTTCTTCAGCCGGGTTAGCTCCTTGGTAGCTGCATCCAATTTCTTCTGGAGATTGGAGTGTTGCTCCTTCCAGTGTTCTTCATGTTCCTCCAGTTCTTTCTTGAGATCAGAGTTTTCCTGGGTTAGATCTGTGATATTTTTCTCCAGGGTTTGCAGTTGTTCAGCCTGGGCCAGCCGGGTTTCAGATTCAGCTTTAGCAACGCCCTTGAGCCGGGTGATTTTTGCCTCGGCTTTGGCGTGATCTTCCTGTTAAAACACAAGAGTATGTTAGTCCCAGGTTATTGCAGGCAAGTTAACCCGGAACTTGGGGGCTACATGCGCAAAAAGTCTGAAATTTTCTAAGTGTTAGTCCCAGGTTGCTGCAGGCACACAACCCGGCACTTGGGGGCTACAGTGTTCAAAGTTTTGATGTGAAAGTTGGCAAGTTTTAAATGATGGAAGTTTTTAGTCCCAGGTTGCTGTAAACAGACAATTCGGGCCTTGGGGGCTACAGGAGTGAAGTTTTTTACCAGAGGAATTCATATTATAAGCACCAAGCTCATCAACAAGTGATGAACTTAGAGCTTGGGGGCTACTCAGGATATAGTTATGCAAGAAAGTGTAAAGGCAAGAAGTGAAGTGTGTACCTGATATCGTTTCTGAATCAAGGCGACCAGTTCAGTCTCCAGGTTCTTGTGTTGAGCAAGGCGAGAGAAGTACTCATCGCAAAGGGCAGGGACGGACATGGCACCCAGAGCCGGCAAATCTGGTGAAGGAGCCGGGTTCTTTCCCTTGGCAGGAGACGCCGGGTTAGCATCTGGAGCTGGCACCTTGGCAAGAGTTTCGGGAGCACCTTGCACTGGAACGTGCCGGGTTCCAGTAACCTGTGCTTCATCTTCTTTGGTTCCAGAGCCTAACCCGGGCGAATGAGTAGCTGGGGAGGGTTCTGGCACAGGATCAACTGTGTTTTTTGGAGAAGACACGGGGGTTGCTTGCTCCGTTGGCTCATTTCTGTCCACCGGCTCTTCAGTATGTGCCTCCATAGGAGAAGGCTCTGTTGTTGCTGGAGGAGGAGACGCCGCTGGAGGAGACTCTGGGTCTTCATCCGCAAAAGCTCTGGCACTGGAACAAGATAGTGGTTTAGTAAAACAAAAAAGGAGCAGTAAAGTATGGAGGTATGGAAAAGGTGTGTAGAGTATTTCTAACCTGGCATTGATATGGAAATCCTCGGGTGTGCTAACACCATCCGAGGAGGAATCTGACAAACGAGACGGTTTAGCGACCCGGATCTTGCCAGCTAAAGGGTACTGTTTGCTGGGCGTCTTCTGGATGGATTTGGCCCAGCTTGATAAAGAGCGTTGAGGTATACCTGGGCTCAGGGAAGTGTGGCTTGTAGAAGATCGGGTTCGGCGCCTCTTGTTCGCCTCAGCCTCCTTCTCAGCTTCCTTTTCCTGTGTTTATGCTTGGGTTTGAGATGAGTTCATCATGAAAATTGAGAAACTAAAATATGGTACCTTAGCAATGGCGGCCCGGGTCCTCTTTTGCGTAGGAGGTTCAGCAGTTTGGGGACCCGGCGTTACGTCAGAAGCCGGGTCAGTAGGGCCTGGAATAAGATTTGCCGGGTTATCAGTAGAAGTGTCCTTGTTGGGGACTTCGTTGTTAATCAATTGGAGGAAGAGCCGGCCTACAGAGTCTAGCTCACCTTCTTCTTCTTCTTCTTCTTCTTCTTCTTCTTCATCTTCACTTTCTGTGTCCTCCCCATCAGGTGAGGATGTAGGATTAAAATCCACGCTCCACCACTTGGAGTCCTGAGAAAAAGCAGTTAAAGTAAGTAACATTCTATGAATGAAATTACCGGGTTAAAGTTAGCTTAAATGATCAAGGATTGGTTTTACCGTGGAGGCTTTGTTCTTAGCACTAAATGGGGCAAGCCCGTCTAGTGCAATGGCATCTTTCTTTTCGCCAAGCAATCTCTTGGCATTCTTCACAATCTGATCGTCAGTTAGCGTCATCTCAGAATAACGCATGCTATCTGTGGTTTCACCAGTGTATTGGCAGAATAGCCGGGTCCTGATGCTGAGTGGTTGGATAAACCAGCCAATCCAACACTTGACGAGGTCCGTGCCTTTGAGGCCATGGGCGAGTAAGGCTCTGGCCCGGCGAAGTGTGGGCTCGAGCTTGACCCGCTCAGCATCATCAGCATAACTGTTCATCTTCGCTTCGTAGGTCAAGCCCGAGTTTCGGAAAGCCGGGTAACGAGCGTCGTCAGACTCGGGTGAGGTGTCCTTGCAATAAAAAATATGTGTTTTGCCACCCCTTGGGATGGCTGGCTAAAAGAAGAGCCGGGAAATCGCATTCCCTGCGGCGCTGGATTGCAACTCCACCATATGGGACTACTTGGTCCTTGCGAGATGGGTTGCAGTAGAAAAATTCAAGAAAAAGCTCGAGGCTTGGAGCCATTTGCAGATAGTCTTCACAGAACACAACAAAATTGCTGATGTTCAGCATAGAGTTGGGTGCAATGTCTTGGGGCTAAGGCCGTAGTATTTCAAGACCCGGCGGAAAAACAGAGAGCCTGGGGGGCGAAGACCGCGCTGTACATGATCGAGGAAAACAACCACTTCACCTTCTTTTGGGCTGGGGCGGATTTCTTCCCCAGCAGCGCGCCAGCTGGTCTCTGTTTTGGGAGGAAGCTCGCCGCAGTTCACGTATTCTTGTAGCATCAGGTTTGTCACAGTGGATTTGGTCCAGTTGACCTGAGCAGCAGCGGGGGCGGCGGAGCCAGATCCCCCAGCGTGGGTGCTGGGAGGTTTCTTCGCGAGTTTCTTCGCGCCACGGGGACCCCCAGCCTTCATCTTGTCCTTCACCATGATTGCGGAGCTTTGAGTTTTCTTGGCTGCAACAATGGCGATGAGACACCCTAGCTCTAGATGCGTATGTGCGGAGAGGAAAATGCAAAGTAAATCTGGGCGTGATTCAGAGTGGAATCGAGTGCGGAGCACGGATGTGCGGGAGAATCGTACCTGTGGATCTTCTCGCGGAGATTTGGAGGCTCGATTGGAGATTGGACTTGCGGTTGCTACAGTGCGGGCGCGAGGAAGGTGATGAACACCAATGGATGGGGAAAGTGACTGCGGTGAACGCTTGGTCTACTATTTATAGCCGCGGTGAAAACCCTAGGGTGTTGCGGTAAAAGGTGAAGAGATAAGGATCTTTGACCAAAAGTCAACGACAAGCAGAATGAGATAATTATGGGATATTAATTGATAAGATCATGATTGAGATGGATTGAGGATGGATTTACAGTTGGGTGACAATTTTCTGAACCGGGTTATGTTCTAGACCGCCAAGAAGAGCCGGCCTAGTTAAAGAAAAAGCAATGTAACCCGGATTTTATATTTTGTGAGTATTTCTTATTTTCAGGAGGTTAACCCGGACATCAAGGATGGCGGCTTCACTTGAGAAATAAAGATTGAAGTTAAAGGAAAAGCACGCCAAACCCGGCGTCCAAGTTAACCTGGGGGCTACTGATGGGGGGATAATAACCCGGTAGGCCCATGAAGAGGGAAGCGTGACTCGCTAGGCTGGAGGCCCGGCCAGGTCAGCTAACCATCAGCATGGGCCGGGTTATGTCGCTGGGCCGGTAGGTTTGGCGGTAACACGGTTCAGGAAGGAAAGGTTCTAGAAGACCCGAGGCGGTTCAGGACTTGGAGGACATGAAGGCCAGAAGAGCTAGAGTAGGACTCCGAGTCTGGGTAGAACCCGGATTCATCTTGTAAAGCGCCAGGAGACCCGGTCATCTATATAAACTGGTCCCTGTGCCCTAGTTGGAGAGAACCTTTACGATCCAAGCTTAGGCGAGAGAACCATCGAGAGAAACTCACGCTACCAAGCGAATCTTGTAACCTAGATCGAGATCCGGCTCTGTTGTCGTAGCCGGGTTATCGAGATCAATAATAAGATAGCAGGAAGTAGGTCTTTATCTCCAATGGAGAGGCCGAACCTGGGTAAACCCTTTGTCCCTGCAGTGCTAAACAATCTCCCAGATACCAGAGTCGCCTTGCCCATCATCTCAAGCTACCCCAAGGTAGCATCTGCCGTGTTATCTACCCCACGACACGGCCGTCACAGGCCAGCCAAACGGGATGCAGCCGGCCGGATCTGGATGCAGCCGGCTAGGCATCCAAACAGGGACCAGCCGGCCTGATCTGTACACGGCCGGCTAGCGCGCCAAACGGGATGGTAGCATCCGGGTACGACCGGATCTGAACCGGTCCGTACAGCGAACCAAACAGGAGGAGGGACAGCCGGGTCCATTTTTTTCTTTTTCTCTTTTCTTTTCTCCTCTTTCTTCCTTATCCTCTTCTCCCGGAGAATTCGGCTCGATGGAGGGGACGCGGGGAGCAGGGACCGGCCTCGGGCGGAGCGTGGGAATCCGGCCAGGGAGGAGCTCGGGGCGGCTCCGATGTAGTTGCCGCGGTTTGGTAATTCAGATGCATAGAGACATTTGGAATTTACTAACTTCGGTTTCCGTTTCTAGCAGTTCATTCTACCTTGACCATGGAATTTAGTTGTCACATTTTTATTGACCAAAGTTTGAGAAATTATATCTTTTACACAAGAATTATGCATGTCTAAATCTACTATGAAACACTTCCTTTTCACCTTTAAGCTTTACTAGCAAAATGCCCAATTCCCGTGCTTCGCTACGGGAGAAAAAAACCGAGTTTTAGTTTGGATTTAAATCCCGTAACGAATTACTTGTGAATTGTTTTAAAAGGGAAAGAAAATGGTAGCGGATTAACTGGGTCATTAAATCATTTTTCAAATTATAACTTTGGTTCATGTGGACAGAGGGTGTATTTCTTGACATTTAACAAAAGGATTCATTTTGAAAACATTTTTATAACTCAAGCCTTGAATTGTACGGCCGAAATGCATCTCTGTATTTTGATCAACCAAAACAGATGCAAAAAGGAAAAGTAATAATGTCAAATTAAACTACATGGTCAGAGCTTTGCATTGATGTAAAGTTTGTTAAATTTGGAGTTGTGGTTTGAAAGTTATGAATTTACGAAGTTTAGTTTGTTCTATGTTTGTGTAAACAAAATTTAGAAAACTGGTTAATCTCGGCCGTCCGTTGTAACTTAAACGGACGCTCCAGATTCTCCCGTACCTCTTCGGTGGCGTTTTTGCAAAACGGTCGGTGGATTTTCAGTAAATCGCGAATAAGTCAGCAGGACGTTCACTCTGTGGACTGCGGGTCAGTTTCCCAGTTTGTCAAGGGGTTTTGTGCAAAAAAGGTGTTTCGAACCGGTATGTTCACTCACCGGTGGCAATGCATTGTAATAGAACCAAACACTCAGGGGCAAAATCGTCTTTTCAGGGTTGGACGGCAAGAAGCTTTGCTTCCTTTATTAGTAGGTATAGATTATGTATACATGCAAAATGGTTTACTTTTGACGATGGTTATGTAATTGAGGAATAACTCCTACTCTTTATGTCCCATAATTTAAGACGTTATACTATGAAAATCCGCTTCAACTCCCGAGGTCACGTGCTACTGCCCGCTTTCGAAATTCAAAAAATATGAAGAGACTTCAAATAAAATATGAAAAAAGGGGCAACAAACATATGTATGCTAGTGTTCTAACTATGTGCAAAGTTTCATGATAAAATGGCATATGTGATACTCTGTACAAAAAAGAAAAAATCAGTGCTCATTTTGAGACATGTTTGTTGCCATAGGATGGAGCAAAATACTTTGCATTTTGAGCTACACAAAAATGAGAAATGTAGAAATCTGAGCATACTCGTTTCAATTTCCATTTTTTTGTGTAGCTCATAAATCCTATGGCAACAAACATAGGAAAAATTGAGAATACATCATTTCGCCATATGTCTGATTGGATTTTGCACGCTTGTAGTATACATCATTGAGAATATGTCTGACTGTTTTAAGATTTTTTGAAAATTTTAGTTATTTTATTAAAAAAATTCAAACTGATGGAGCTAGTGCTCGGGAACCAAAGTGACATTTCGCCATAGGATTATGTTACATAGAAATTTTGGTGCATCCAATCCTATTATAGGAAAAATTCACTAGAACACAAATCCTACAAATTTTCTATGAAAATCACACAATCCAAAACCGTCCTGAAATGGTACTTACATTTGTGGCTTGTTTTTATTCAAATAATTAAAATAGTAAAGCACATTAGAGGGAGAACATCGTTTGAGTATTCCGAGAGTCTTGAATTTTTTATTTAAAAGCTTAGAATTTCGCTGATGAAAATCAGCATGGAATTTCACGTTCATAGTTTGGTAATTATTTTTTAGAGAGCAGCGTTTTGGCTCCCGAATGCAAATGCACCCTATGTTTAAAACACATTTTAAACTCGTTTTGAAATGCTAAAAAAATTCAAAAAATGTCCACGTGTACATCTTTGCATCCTTTGTGTTCACAAAGTTGTTTTACGAAAAGCTGACTTTTTGTGTGGTCTATGTAAAAAAGACAAAATTTGGTGCTAAAATAAGCCTTTTCACGTGACATCTTTTTGTCTTTTTAATACAAGTCATAAAAATGTCGGGTTCTCGTGAAACTGTACATGCACACATAGAATATGAAGATGTATGTTTAAGTTTTTTTTTGAATTTTTTCGACATTTCAAAATATGGTTTTTCGGTTAAGGGAGCATATGCTCTGGGAGTCAAAGTGAATTTCCGTTTTTTTTTACATTGAAAGTGTACATTTTTTTCTGGTTGGAAGTTGAGCACATAAAAGGTGGGCCATTGTTGACTGTTATTGATTTTATTTTGAGATAAATTGGTACTGATCTTTGTGTAAATTGCTCACCACATATGCCATGTGGTAACCATTGATGATTGGTTCTAAAAAACATTGATGATCGGTAAGTTAGTTATCCCCGTATTATTTAGACCGGTTTACTGTCCATCCTGCCGTTATCGATCGGACGGCCGTGCATCTCCCAGCGAGAACCGCACGGCCGAGATGCGTGCGATGCGAATCCCCCGGAAACGAGATAAGACTAGTCACAATGGGAGTAACTTAGCTAGTAACATCACACATCTCAAGACCATTTTGCTTATGTGGCATGTAGTTAATGAGGAGAGAGGTGTTTGGAGTAACTTAGCTAGTTACCGTAACATCACACTTATCAAGACAAAATGAGTCTATAGTGCAATAAATAAGATCTTATATGACACCACAATGATGTTACTCCCCATTGTGAAGGTGATAACATAGACTAGTAACATCACCATGTTACTACTCTATGTTACTCCCCATTGTGACTAGTCTAAGACAGAAGCGATAGCGCTCGCCCCGACGCAGAGACACGCCCTCTCCCCCCATGGCGATGGCCACCGCCCTCTCCACCTCCCTCCCGCACCTTCAGCCTCGCCGGCTCCCCTCGTATCCCGCCACCGCAGTCTCCACCTCCTCCCGCGGCGTCCGGCGGCGAGATGCTCCTGCCCGCTTCGCGGCCGTCGCGGCGGCCTCCGAGGTCCTCGACTCCACCAACGGCGCCGTTACCGCGCCTACGAGCGGCGCGCCGTCGGGGCAGCGGCAGTACGGGCGGGAGTACTTCCCGTTGGCCGCCGTCGTGGGTCAGGTGAGGGGATACTTCTCCGTAGATATTTCTCTTCGTGCTGCTCATTGCCTGATTGGTGGTGGTGGTAGGATTGGTAGTAGCATTTCCCCGAGCAGGTTAGGCGCATTTCGTCGGTCTAGTGGAGCTCTTCTGCCATTTCCAGCAAATCGTTTGATGCACCGTGAGTGACGGTGAAAACCACCACTGTAGTGTGGGTTTAAGTAGAGTAGATTTAGTGTTGCATACTCAATGCAGAGATAGCAGACCAATAACCACAAAATTTACATGATTTTAGAGTTGTTCGTGGAAACATCGTGCAATGAACTACGAGTATGATTTAGTTGCATTGCACTAGTGCTTTGTGAAGATAAAAACTACAAACTACATTCAATTGCTAGTTGTAGTGTTCATGTCGTCATTTCCTGCATTACGGTGTGAACTCAACCTTTGTTGTAACTTCTGAACTTCTTATGACCGTCTAGGATGCAATTAAAACTGCTCTGCTGCTTGGGGCAATCGACCGTGAGGTTGGAGGCATCGCCATTTCCGGGAAGCGAGGGACGGCAAAGACGGTGATGGCTCGTGGCTTGCATGCTATGCTTCCACCCATCGAAGTTGTTGTGGGCTCAACTTCAAATGCTGACCCCAACATTCCAGAAGAGTAATGTCCTCACAATGCCATATCTTATAATGCTTTGAGCATTTTGTCTTCCAATATTCAGCTTCTTCTTGTTTCTTAAATGTTTTGTCAGCTTACTTGGTTAAGTTTATCTTATGGCAGGTGGGAGGATCATTTAGCTGGCCAAGTGCAATATGATGCTGATGGTAATGTCAAATCTGAGATTGTTAAAGCACCTTTTGTGCAGGTATAGCACACTGACTTAGTATTGTAGTATTTTCCCAAATCATTGTTAGTTTCATAATGCTGTAGGTTTCCCTTTGACAGATTCCACTTGGTGTCACAGAGGATAGGCTCATTGGATCTGTTGATGTTGAAGCATCAGTGAGATCAGGAACTACTGTGTTTCAACCTGGTCTTCTTGCTGAAGCTCATCGAGGTGTTCTTTATGTTGACGAGATAAATCTTTTGGATGAGGGCATAAGCAATTTGCTTCTTAATGTCTTGACGGAGGGTGTTAATATTGTGGAAAGAGAGGGCATTAGCTTCCGTCATCCATGCAAACCACTTTTAATTGCTACTTACAACCCGGAGGAAGGATCTGTACGTGAACACTTACTTGATCGTATTGCAATTAATTTAAGGTACTTTAGACTTCAAAGATTGCTTGATTATTTTATTTTTATTACCATGTCCATAGTTTTCTCATTGTCAGACTGTTTCTTGTTGCAGTGCTGACCTTCCATTGAGTTTTGATGATCGTGTGGCAGCCGTCAATATCGCAACCCAATTTCAGGAGTCTAGCAAAGATGTTTTTAAGATGGTAGAAGAAGAAACTGAGGTTGCGAAAACTCAGGTACCACTGAAAAACTGACTTACTAATACCTATAATTAACAAAGGTTACATCGTACCCACCTTATCAAACCAGAGTAGGGTGCAGACTTAATTTTTGTTTTTGGTTATTGGTATTGCTTACAAATACCTTTCAAGAGCACTGTATATTGAATCATTCAGTTCTTGCAAAAAGTCTGGTGCCCACAATTATATAGCTATGTCAAACACTCATGATTACAGAGGAGAAACCAGTTGTTACATGAAAGATCCATCTTGTACAAGTGCAATGAATGCTTGGACTTAAAAACCATGATCTCTTTGTTGATAAGGATATTTATTAGTTAGACTTGGTCTTAAGTCTTAACATATATTTCCTTTACTTTGCAATACAAGTTAATCTAGTGCATGGCACAAGAATTACTGAATTCGATGAAATTACCAGTTTGACCTGATGTATTGCTCGAAAAAATATTATAATTGACATGATGTTGCAACTAAGTAGAGGGAATTGCATGAAAATAATGTGAGAAATGTCCTGAAAAGGTGTCATAATTTATATTGTGAAAACATTGGAAATTCTATCTGTCTTTAATTGTGAAATTTAAGGACAGATCTCTCTGTTAACTACACATTGTTAAACAAGCCAGGAACATATGAATCAGAAAACACATAGGATGCATTTAACGTGAGTATTCATCCAGCTCTTTGTACTTTGATAGTTTAAGCACATAGATCCACCTCATACTAGTACTTTCAGTATATACAACTTTTATCACCTGTCTTGCATTAAAATTCAAGACTAAATAGGTCAAAAACTAATTATATCTACTGCTCATATGACACTAGTAATTTAAGCTGAAGTTTGTGTTATATACTGCTCATCTCACAATGGTAATCATGGTTTCGCAGATAATTTTGGCAAGAGAGTATTTGAGAGATGTTGCTATCAGCAAAGAGCAGCTCAAGTATCTTGTCACGGAAGCTATACGCGGTGGGTGCCAGGTTAGTTCACTTGTTGAATCTTGATGTTCTTCCAGCCAGCGGGTTGCTGAGATCTGTTGGTATAACCGTATAAGCTATGAGTAGTAAGGAACTAAGGATCTTGAATTGAAGCTTGCAGTACCTTTAAAAAAATCTGCAGCATCCTTGTTACATTCTGCACTCTGTATACATGCATTATAGTTATTACATGTGGCTAAAAACTGCATTTTATTGATGATTTTGCCTTGCAAGCAACTTCCTTTATAAGACCTGTATATGTAGGTAGGTGCATTAAGCATTAGGATCTGTCTCTGTTAGTTTAGTATTGCTGTTTTCGCACTTCGAGCCTGGTGTTTGTAGAAGCAATTTTGTTTTGTATTATTCACAGTACCAGCAGGTGCAGATAACAGCAACATTTTTTAGCCAGAATTGGTTAGCCTTGTACTTGTGATACCATTTTGAGCATGCATACCTTCTTTGGTTTGGCATCATTATTCAGAGTCTTGGCGGATCTTTTCTCCATATATGTGCATCAAATCTAACTGGATAGAACCATTTTCAAGTGCTCCAAACTGTAGTTTTTGGCAACAAACCAAGGTCACTTTATTTTCTTGCCTTATTAAAGTTGAAACTTGCCAATTTTATTGTCCCTCGTGTGGTCATCTCGTTATTTGTTGTACACTTATGTCATTCTAGTGGTGTTCATTGTAAACCCTGAATTTAATGTGGCCTACCGGCCTTACCTTACTGTCTAGATACTATACCTATCTGATGTCCATCAATTGTCATGCTTTATTTTATCACGATATTGACTGTTGAGACAGTTATGCTGAGCTGGAAAGTTGAAATGGACGTGTTCTCATATTTGGATACAAAATTCTGAGTGTTACCACTTGTTGCAGGGGCACAGAGCTGAGCTGTATGCTGCTCGAGTGGCAAAATGTCTTGCTGCCATGGAAGGACGTGAAAAAGTTTACGTGGATGACCTCAAGAAAGCTGTTAAGTATTTTTATGCCTGTAGATTCTTCACTCTGAAATGAAGCAAGATTTCCTGTGTAATTTCAGTTGATTGTTTTCTTCATCTGGTTACTTGTCTAATAAAATTTGCTATTCCTGCCTGTTAAGAATATATAATGAAGTAGCAAGGAAATTTAAGTGCTGGCATAACTCCTATTTTTTCTTTTGATATGCCATTTTTGTTTGCACTTTATGCCAACATATTGAAGCTTTAATTCAGTTCATATCTGACACACATGGCACCTTCTTGCAGGTAGAGCTAGTTATTCTACCTCGCTCGATCATATCTGATAACCCACAGGAGCAGGAAAACCAACCACCTCCACCCCCACCTCCACAACCTCCACAAAATCAAGATTCTGCAGAAGATCAAGATGAGAAGGAGGAAGACGAGGAGAAGGAGGATGAGGAAAAGGAGGTTGCTTATTATGATTAAGCAACCCATACCTGCCTTGTTCATTTGTTTTCTCTTAGCTCATCATTTGCTGTTTTCTGACAGGATGATGACGAAGAAAACGAACAACAGGACGACCAGATACCCGAGGAGTTTATTTTTGATGCTGAAGGTGGACTAGTAGATGATAAGCTCCTTTTCTTTGCTCAGCAAGCACAAAGAAAAAAAGGAAAGGCTGGACGAGCGAAAAATATCATATTCTCAGAAGACAGGGGCCGATACATAAAGCCTATGCTTCCAAAGGTCTCAACTTTTACCTCGTCAACTCTGCAACTTAAACACTTGATTGTTTGAACAGCCCTGGATCCATGCTCGTGTCTGTTTCCCAGTTCAATGCCAATAGTGCTTAGCACTTCTTATGTTGGTCTGACTCATTACATTTTATATTCCTCCGATGCCTTTGGGTGTGTTGATATACCAGACACCTATACTGCATTGTTCCTTTGCATATCACTCCTACCTTATTGCTTGGCACCCTTTCTCATCAAGTAGGCTCCTCATCTAATCAGTTGATTCTGTAGTAGGGTCAAGTAAGGAGATTGGCTGTAGATGCGACACTTCGAGCAGCTGCACCGTACCAAAAACTACGGAGAGAGAAAAATATTGACAAGGCAAGAAAAGTTTTTGTTGAAAAGACTGACATGAGAGCCAAAAGAATGGCTCGAAAAGCAGGTGCTCTGGTATGTCTCTCTCTCTCTCTCTCTCTCTCTCTCTCCATATTTGCTTGTGCACTTCCATGGGAATCTGTAGATTATGTTGCATGATATTGTATGCTACTCCAATGCCTACTAGTATCATATTATCTACTCCCTCCGTTCCAAAATAGATGACTTCCATTTGTGCAAAAGTGAATGTATCTATACATGTAACATGTCTAGAACGGAGGGAGTACTTTTGTGCCCTGGTTGTGCGGCGAACATGAAATTTCCAGTCCCACGACTTTACAACTTTGATTGGACTTACTTTTTGACAGGTCATATTTGTTGTGGACGCTAGTGGCAGCATGGCGCTCAATCGTATGCAGAATGCGAAAGGTGCGGCGTTGAAGTTGCTTGCAGAAAGCTACACAAGCAGAGATCAGGTACTACTGAAATGTAAAAATTTATTGTTGGCATTTGTTGCATACCCTGTAAGCCACTTTCAATTGTTCTTCTATTCGAAATTTCTTGTTTTGTGGTTATACGGATAGTTTGTACTTTGTACACCAACCTTATCTTTCATTTTTACATCCATCCATCTCAGGTTTCAATCATTCCCTTCCGTGGAGATTATGCCGAGGTTCTACTTCCACCATCGAGATCCATAGCAATGGCCCGCAATCGTCTTGAAAAACTTCCATGTGGCGGCGGTTCTCCTTTAGCTCATGGCCTCACTACAGTAAGAAATAAGAATTGTGTACAATTTGGCTATGCCAGGGTATCGATAATCTGGGTAACATTGTGGATTTTTACTCCAAGGCTGTCAGAGTGGGGTTGAATGCTGAAAAGAGTGGCGATGTTGGACGTATTATGATAGTTGCAATCACCGATGGAAGAGCTAATGTATCATTGAAGAAATCCAATGATCCTGAAGCTGCTGCTGCTTCAGATGCACCAAGACCTTCTAACCAGGAATTAAAGGTACGACCCATATCCTAACATCAATTGATGTAGCGTGTTATGAGAAGTATATATTATCGATGATAGAAGCCTTTGTCCATTATTTTGAAACTTCCTGCTGTGCTCAAACGGCATTTCTGACTTTGCTTTGTCTTACAAGGATGAGATACTTGAGGTGTCTGCCAAAATATACAAGGCAGGAATGTCACTTCTCGTCATTGATACCGAGAACAAGTTTGTATCCACGGGATTTGCCAAGGAAATTGCAAGGGTTGCCCAAGGTATTCTCGGCATGACATCGCTCAAATTATTAGAATGATCACGCTACTGCATCTAACGCTGTAGGAAACCATGTTCTTTCTTGTTAAACATTTTGTTTGCACTCTGTCTTAAGGGAAATTAATTTTGCAGTAGTCACTTGAGGAGTCTAAGCACCAACATACATACTGTAAATTAGTTTTCCGCATAACCTCCATGAACACAACTTTTTGTCCATGCTTTAACAGGAAAATATTACTACCTGCCAAATGCTTCGGATGCGGTAATATCTGCCGCCACCAAGACTGCCCTCGCCGACTTGAAGGGTTAGTGAGTCCCTAGCTTCGGCGCCCACGTGTTGTTTGTACCGTCCGATATCAGTGGCGAAGCTTCTTTGTTTGTGCTGTAATGTGTGCAGCAGTGTTCATTCTTTCTGTAACCCTCGGACGTTTCAGCTCTTATAACCCAAAATTTTGGTGTAGTTTTTCCTGTCTTCTCTTTTTACCATCGGAGCTCAAGTTCGAGCATAACATCGTGTAAAGATCGGAATTCTCCTGCTGATTCTCAAATAGTTGGCCCTGTAAATCTGTTGCTGTTATTTTCAAGGAAGAAATGTGCTTGCTGTTGAGCGTCATTAAGGCTGGCAATCTGACCCATGGGTACGTCTGCCCATGGGCACCCGACCCTAATGGGCAGGGTATGGGTCTACATATTCACCCATGGGTACGACCCGTGGGTGATCCGATTAGTCGTGGGCAGGGTATGGGTACAAGTCTATATCCATGGGTGACCCGATTAATATTTGTAATTATAAAATATTTTATTTCATATTAAATGTGGGTCATACACCGTATATGTAGTACACTAATGTCTTACGCGCTAATTCAGCTCAACAACCAACCAACAACGATGCTAGTAGACTTTTTTTTATTAAGCAGAACATGTACGCTACCATGACTTTGCTGCTTCTTTCTCTCTTTCACTGGGGACGGAGGAGACGGAGGACTTTGTTAGCTGACCCGACGCACATTTATGAGATTAGAGATTCGGGCATGGGTCATGTACTACGAATCTAAGAAATGATAATTCTAAAATTATGCCAAGAAAATAACTTAGGGAACATGGTTGAATGGTTGCACTCTATTTATGAGATATTGAATGGTTACAAGTTCCAATATAAGACGGCTTACAAAATTGTCGAAAAAAAAGTCACCCTAAAAAAGAGATCCTACAGAAGATGACGGCTCAGGCCCATCCATCGGCGCGGCACCAGTAGGGGCCCACATGTCAGCCAGGGCTCCCGGAGAGAAGACCATTCCTTGCTGCCATTATGGCGCGAACTGCTGCGGTGGCGGGAGACGGAGGAGAGAGATTTATCAGGTCCAATTAAAGAAAAGAAACCGAGAAGACCCTCCGCCCCCTCGCCGCCCCTCCCGTCCTCTCGTGTCGTGGCGGCGCCCAGGCCCAGCCGCCGCCATGTCGACCTGCGACTACCACTCGCCGCGCTTCTCCGAGGTAACCCCCCCCCCCCTCTCTCTCTCTCGGCCGGTAGGGGCGAGGAGGGGGGAGGCGATTGGTGAGAGATGCGGACTGCAGGGATGCGCCGCCCTTTTCTAACACCCTCCCGTGTTTCTTCGAGTTCTTCAGGATAACGCTTGGCTCCCGCAATGGCTTCAGCCGCATCGGCAGCCGACGGTCGGCGAGCACCGAGGAGACAGCGCCGGCGTTTCGTCGCCGCCTTGCGAGGTGCGCTTTCTTATATTCTGTGTGGGTCGATTGGTGGGAACCTCATTGTAGGCTCTCATTTTATCCAGTCCTGATTTCTGGATGCTTGTAAGAACCTTGTTATTTCCGTTGAGCATGTAACGGAAATAGGAAAAGACAGGTTAGAAATTTATTTATTTGTTTTGCCTAGCCATGCCACGTCATAAACAATAGCACATGCCTATGAGTATTACACTTGGTAGGAAATGCCATATGATTGAATTGGATCTGAATACAGTTGATGTCTGCATATATGTATCTATGTTCTCGGTGCGCTGGCAGTTCTGATCTGATGCCTGTGTTTGCTCCATTGAAATGCAGAACTGTGTGTTTATTGTCGACCCCTTGCAAGAGCAGCGGGATTCTCAGAATGGCACGGTGAATGCTGGTGCTTACAGCGGGTTTCGTCTGCATCTGTCGGGGAGTGAGGATACACCTGCTGCGAGTACTCCTACTCCAGCCAGCAGAGAGGTAGGTTTATGAGATGTTGCTCCTTGCTTGGGCCGCGTAGATTCTTGATGCTAACCGCAGAAGTGGGGTCGTGAGTAGGCTCTTTTTCTGTTAGGACAAATAAATCAGGAGATGGTTCACCATGTAGATGTAGCTCCATGTCAAATGTGCTTTTGATTTTAATTGGGTTCTAAACTTTGCATATGTTGTTTGATTGTCATTCACCTTGGTGGATTGCACTATGAGTGAACAAGTTAGTGTAGTAGCAAATATCAGTTTGTAACCGACAAATTAATTGAATCTTCCGCTGCTGCACAGGAATTTTTTTCCTGTCTTGTGCTATTTTAACATATATCAAATATTCCCCCTCTAGGTACTGCATTTCTCTTTGCACCTTTCTTCAGAAAGTGCCCCACAACTCCCTTCAGTTCAAGCCAATGTTAGCCATCAGATTCCGAACTCTGGTACATGCAGAGGACCATTAAAGGCCTCTGTTAGTCAAGCACAAGAGATCAATGCTGTGCCCCAAAATCAATTCCAGGCTAATGGCTTTAAGGATGATAAGCTACTAGAAGGCTCTAGAGTGGCTAGCAAGGACATTACTAAACCACTTGGTGCAAGAAGAAATCAACCATCTGGTGGAAAGGTCGATATTCAGAAGCTCCGTAACGCAGATGCTAATGATGCAGTTGAGCTATCTATTGCTGCATCTGAGGCTATGGTTATTGCAGAAATGATACTTAATGATTGCCAGCCTGATAAGTTGACTGCAGCTGCCCTCGAAGCTGCTGTGCATGTAAATGAAGCTCGGAAACAGTGTTCTCTTGAGGAGACAGAAGATGATTGCGGATCCTTTCAAAATGATCTGGATGAGAGTGATTGGCTTGCAGAATTGGATGAGGTCGAAATGCTTGATGCATTCAAAGATGTTGGCCTCTCCACTGTTCAAGCAGCCTGTTCATCTCAAGGGCATGCCACAACTGATTTGAAACAGCCCATCTCTCAGCCTAGTTGTGCCCCACGTGATCTGGAAGCACACAACTTAGACATTTGTTCTTCCGAGGAGCAAAATAGAAAATGGCACAGCGAAGATGCTAGTACCAATGACCATGTACCTGATTCTCTGGCAAATAATAACTCAGCTGGTACGCTACTGAAAGAATCAACTCCAGGCTGTGATTCTGTAAAGCAGCCAGCTCTAGATAATGAAATCTCATGCTCAAGAAATAAGGAAACTGCTTTCCAGATGTTGACGCAAAACAACCGTGCTACTCCAGTAAGAGGTCAACATATCATTGAGGTAACTTTGCTGCCAATGAGTGTTTTTGGTACAGTTGACTTAATTAATCCTATGTTTACCTCATTCAGCACTCTTCATCTACGTAATTTCAATGTAAAATTTATTTCCAGGGAGGTGGAAGAACTGCTGAAAAGACAAAGGTTGGTGGTGGTACAAGGAAACACATAAGAACTAGCTTCATTTCTGAGTCAATGGATAGCATGTATGAGTGCTCTCCTGCACCCAGAGCGATATCCACAGAAATGGTTGCGTCTTCAAGAGCATCTTTTCTCCAAGACACTGAAGGTTTCTATGGAGAGAATCAAAGTGCAGAGTCATGCTATCAAGCAGTATGTTCAAGCTTACCACTTGAGGAACCTCTCTGTTCATTTGTTCCGTGTAGCATATCTTGCAATGAAGTTTCCACTAGTCAAGCTCCTGAATGCAAACAGAGGAATGAAGAGGAGAGAGAACCAATACGTTCCAAGGAATCTCTGAAGAAAGACCTAGATTTAGAAGCCACTCCATCTTCTGTGCCATCAGATAAGGAACGAGAATCTAATGCAGGGAGGCGCAGAATATACAGTTCACTCAGGCCATTTAGCATGGTAGGACCTATATCAAACATATCGGGAGGTAGTGCGACTCATAATGATGTTAATGTGGCAGTTTGTGAGAAGGAGAGAGGCGCGCCAATAGTCTTAAATAAGAATATACAGCGTGTGCAAGCCTCTAATCAATTTGCAGAAAACAATGCTGAAGCTGGAAGCTCGAAAGATTTTTCTTTGGCTAAGAAGAAGTCATCTTATGCTCAGGACGATAATGAGCACCATAGCAAAGAGCAATATATCCCATCAGAAGTTTTTCCTCAATCCACAACGCATTTGGATGTTGGTAAACGAGGCTTTAAAAGAAAAGGTCCCCAATTGTTGAATGCTAAACATAGTACTAGACGAACCAAGACCAGAAGGGTTAAATCTCGATTCAGTTGTAAGTTCTGGTTTATGATCTCTTATGTTCGAGATATTATTTATATCTTGAGTAATAACTTCACAATCCATACATACTTTTGGTGAGCCTCACTTTTGCATCTTTGCAGGGTCTGAGAGCAGAGTTGCTGACATGCGGGAGCCCAGGGAATACATTTTCAAAAAAGAAACTATATTTCATGGTCTAGAGTTTTTGTTGACTGGATTGCAAAGTCATAAGGAAAAAGAGGTCGAGTCTATAATACGAAAGTTTGGAGGTTGTGTTCTTTCTAAAGTACCACCCTGTCCGTTTGATAAAAAAAACAAGCTTGCAGAGCTTGTGAGGTGGAAGCCTCCCATAGTTCTTTCCCCTAAAAAGGTTAATTATCCCATTTCCTTTTTTGTTTTTTTGGTACCATCTATCGTTCATTAGGTATCCTCTAGTTTTAGTGTATGCCAGTAGGAACAACGAGTGCAGGCTCACATTTAAAATTGCCCATTCATTTTTGACCAAATTGAACTTATTTCTGATGGTTGTTTTTGTTGCAACAGGTATCAACAGCTAAGTTCTTATATGGTTGTGCTACCGATTGCTCGATTTTGAATCCCAATTGGCTTTTTGATTCTCTTCAAGCGGGTGTCCTGTTGCCACCTGGAAAGTAAAGCACTGCCACCTATCCCATGAAATGGAATTATAAATTTTATCACATGTTTGTTCATGAAAGCTTCAGTTTTGCACATCTTTCTTGAAGAAATAAAGGGAAAATTCCCAAATGCTCTAAATTTCAAAAGCTCACATGAAACTTTCTCAATTTAATGCCATGCTATTCTAAGAAATGAAAGATATTTCACATTGGATGGGCTAAATTATCCGAACTTAATGCCAAACATCATAGGCTACCTAAGAATTTTCTTTGGGCAGGTTATCTAACACTGACATAATTAATTAGCTTAATATCCATACTGTAATTTTGAAGACTTCACATACGAAACCTGGAAAGTCGACATAGATGCTTTTAGGCCAATATTTTTTTTATATATATGAGGTTGCTTTGTAAAATTGTAAGAGATCCGGGCCAATCGATTCTGGTCTCAAACATAGTCAAGGCACTTGCTTTGAAGATTGTTTGTCCTAGCTTTGTTTTCAGCAACTGAAAATTCAGCTAATTTTTTTCTCTGTTGTCGATATGAAATAGGTTTAGATAATTTGTTCTTTAGATGCTCAACTTTTGATATACCCTTTTGCCAGGTATTTCATTCGACAAGGGCATACAATGAAGGAGAGTTCAACATTTGGCCAGTCAATTCACCTAAGAAATAATAAACTGGTATTTCGTGGAATAGGGTTCTTGATCCACGGAAAAATCAGCTTCTGTTCAAAATTTTCCAACATTATCAAGGTATGTTGCAAGCCTGGTTAGAAAACATGATGAATGACCTACTAATCAAGCAATATTCCCATAGCTTACTTAGTGGACTGTAATTTTGTGATATTTGAAGGCCATTGCATTACTTCATTTATAATTCGATCAACTATCTAGAAGTAGCTGATTTTCGTATCAGTGATTGTTCAAATATGTAATAGCTAGTTTGCTCATCTCTAAAATATGGCCCTTACATTATATTTGTGTTTCACAGCATGGAGGTGGCCAAGTTTTTGTATCTCTTCAAGGATTAATACAAAGCTTGAAGGATACAAGTTCTTCACATGGAATCATTCTTGTTGCAAATGAGGCGAGTGCATCACGTCATCTAAGCCATTGTGGGCTGGAACATGACATAAAAACAGCGGTTAGTTGAATTTTGAATGTAGAACATCCATTCCAGTTTATAAGTAAATAGAGAGGAGTTCATGAATATAAAACAACTGACAAGATAGTGTCGACTGTCTTTGAATGCTTGAATCCTAGGCTTGTCACGACATATTTGAGTAACTTGATAAACAGAGATGTAGAACATCCATTCCAGTTTATGTCTTCTAGGCATAGCCGGTCCCAAGCCCGGATAAAGGAGGAGGGTTGTGATAGGCTTGGCGAGCCAACGTAAAAACTAGCCAGTCCCATGGATATGAAACCCACGAGAGTAGTACTAGGGTGGGTGACCTCCTAGAAAGTCTTCATGAAAGGTTTCATATCTAAGGGTTGTGATAGGCTTGGCGAGCCAACGTAAAAACTAGCCAGTCCCATGGATATGAAACCCATTTGGGCGAGAGTAGTACCAGGATGGGTGACCTCCTGAGAAGTCCTCGTGACAGGGTTTCATATCTAGCCTACCCCAACTTGTTTGGGACAAAAGGCTTTTGTTAAGGTAAGGATAAACAGAGATGTAGAACATCCATTCCAGTTTATCAGCTTCCCAGAAAATCCTTGATAAACAGAGATGAGTAACTTGTCACGACATATTTGCACCCATTGGCTACCTCGTGTTATTCGATCCTCTTGTTTCTTTATATGCCTTGTATAGAACTCAGTCGATTATGATCCGAAAGGCTTCCTGCTGCCAATAAAACTACTTGATTTTACACTATACATGGCTGTATCTACTCCAGTTTAAATGTTTCAAATTGGTATTAACCATTTCCAGTACTTTAAATCCTTCATCTCTCTCTTGCAGCCAGCAAGCTGGATCATAGGCAGTCTATTTTCTGGGAAACTGATTCCCCTGAAGAAAGACCGCTGCGCTTCATTCCGTCGGATTAAGATGCCATCATTCCAACCACAGCATGCATTTGACATGAGTCAGGAGATATAAGAATTCAAGTCTGTGGCTGCGGCGTAGATATGACATGTCATCCCATGAGAACCTTAAGTATTTCCTGTCAAGATATGCCTGGAACACATTCCTTACGACGACGTCCGTTTGCAAACAGAGATAGTTTTCATCATTTTGCAAAATGGTCTGACGTGGGAGCACCTGTAATGTTGATATGGTGTACAGCTGCTATATTTCAAGAAGACCAAGGGATAAAGCGAATTACGCTGAGCATATTCATCCTTATTTATTTACGGGAGTGTTGTTCATTCCCTGAAGATCATGATATCCTCTAGAGACTGCACACAGTTTTGAAATCGGCAACTAGGCAGAATTGTATAGTCCAGTATAAGTGAGGACACGCGTCTGCAGATGGGACTAGTCCCAGTCTGGGAGACTCCAGAGTATATCAATAGGGAAAAAGATTGCTCATTGCACTTACATCTCCTTGTCTACATTTCTAAGAATACTTGTTGATTGTTGTTGCTGTTGTTGTCATTGTTGTTGTTGCTGCTGTAACTTGTAAATACAAATACTATTAGAAAATATATATCAAGGCATTTTACTTTTCCGTGTTCCCTCATACATATATAATTTATTAACTGTGGGGGTGTATTTGATGGAAGAACATACATATGACGGCTCACAAGATGGTCTCAGACAATATTTGCATCGAAGATAGTCTACTCGCCTGTAATTTTAAGAACAGGAGAGTTTTCTGCAACACCGCCTTTCTCCCATTGGCTGTTGCAGCTTTTGTTCATGAAGAGATGTTGCAGCGGGCTTACGCCCACACTCAGGACCGAACAGGAGAGGAAAGTAAAAGCATGGTTGATGTAATATGTTCTTACCGTCCTGGCACATGCTAGAATTTCTGGACTCTGTCATTGTATTTCGATGATGGAACACACAACACAGACGCCCAGTTGGAGTGGCGTATTTTACAATGGTGCATCCGGAACCAAAGAACATGGCTTTTAAGATTAACGGAACAAAACCAAACGTAATCCGTCGTAGTCTAGGTGGTTAGGATACTCGGCTCTCACCCGAGAGACCCGGGTTCAAGTCCCGGCGACGGAATTTTTTGCCCAAATCAAGCTTAACGTTTTTTTTGCAGGGAAAGCTCAATGTTTTTTTTTTGTAGAAAAAACGTGCGAGAATTAGACGCATCATCTCATGCAGACAAGGAGGAGACCGGAGAAAAAAAAAAGGCAAACTCTCGCAGCTGGTACACGCGAAGGCCCGCCGGCGTGCTAAACAGGATGCAAAAAATGCCATTAGCTAGCTTTTGGATGGACACGTACTGATGCAACGGAGCATTGTTGTTGGGATGATCGATGTCGATCCATGATGACTGTGTTGAATAAGACGGTGGAATTTGCAGGGCTCTTTTGGTGGGAGAAGCCGCAAAGGGCGAGGCGGCAAGCATAATTGCGTCCGCACGGGCTACCAAGTAGGGCACTTGTGTCTTGTACAATGATGATTACTCACACCCCATGCCATCATGCATCTGTGTTAGCCATGAAGTACAGACCGATAGAAACACCACTTTCTTCTCCATCTCTTTGTTTTGCCATCCATGGGTTTACTCTCTCCTAGTTAGTAGTTATCTCCCTATGCAATGTCTGTAAACACTTGTGCAGAAAATTGAGAATTAGGTCCAGGTGGTAGGATAACATGGCAGCTGAGTGTGCAGAAAACTCGGACAAGCACTTGTGAGGGCCTTCGGGGCATATCCAATTATGTCGAATTTTATCAAATTCTATAAAATTGCGCCAATTTTGCCCATCAAGTGCGGTCAAATTGCACCACACTGCTCCTATGCCATATCTGGTGGAACCCTAGCAAATAAGGGTCCGAGTTGTCTGTCTAGTTAATTGCTGTGTCATTCTGACACTTGGTTCTACCTTGTAAGTTTGGCAGAACAGTAAAATAGGAACAAGCTATCAAAGGGTAATAACCATGTTGTAAAATGCAATGGCGGACCTGGCACATGGGACTAGTGAGGTCATTATCTAGCATTTGTATGGTCAAAACTGATGTATGCATAGTCGGTATCATGTCTTTCACCAAAAGTTTGTGACGTCACTAGACATCATGAACACCATGTACCTCCGCCATTGGTAAATTGAGGTATTTTTCAGTAAATGTGGTAAACATTGTCACAAGTTCATAACTAGGGGGTAAAAGTAGAATTTACTCAAAAAAGGATCTACAAAAAATAAACTAAAGATCTAAAATTGCTCCAAAAGAAAACTACTCCATCACCCAAATCAACAAGGGAGAATGTTGGAGAAGAGATGAGCGAAACATGTAGCAGGAAGATTGAGGTGTTTCCACTTCCTCTCAACTCCTAGCTACACCTAGAGGAAATATTAGAAAAAGATAGAAAAGGAGATGCAACAAGACACAAGTTTGCATAATATTAAAATTCAAGAAATATATGATGTTTTCACTAATTTCTAAGAAGTACAGGAAAATTTGAGATCATTTTGCCAAGGCTTTTGAAAGCTTAGGCTTGTTTTCGGCTAATTTTCAAAAATTGAGCTTTTCAGGAAAAGTATGAGAGCGAAGCCACTCTTACAGTCATTGACATGTGGGTCCAGTCTGTTAGATTCAGCTTCAACCGACTAATCTAATCTAATATGGGGTTTTGTTACTATTTAGCTCTAGAGTCAGGGGTATCAGTTAAAAACAACTAGAGTTGTGAATTTGAGTTCCAATAGCCTTATGTCTTGATATAATTTCCTCAAACAAAAATCATTGTACAATTAATGCATACCGACAGACAAAGTCAATGTTATTATGCTCAGCCTACTTACACCTTTGGGCGAGCTTGAAATGCTTCACTTCCAACTTTATTCCGATGTAGAGAATAAGTTGCCAACCATAGGATTTTTGAACCAACGGTAGATGGCAACTGCCATAAAATCACATCGCCATGTGGCAACTTTAGTTGTGGGTCGCTCGTTATTCCGCCGCGCATTGATATATATATATATACCCAATACATATACTTCGATGTATATATCAGTGATCAAAATCGTGCATTGACTCATTAATCTAGACCACTATACTCTCTAAATTCCCCTCGTATATTAGTGATCACAGCCATGACGGATACGGTCACATCACCCAAAAATGACCCTCATACTACACACAATTAATCTTCTCTTTGCCATGGATGATGGATGAATAGACAGACAGACAGAGACTTGCTTGGGTGCATCCAACCAGCTAATTAAGCTAGGTGAAGGAAGTGCTTCTTCCACGACATGTAACAAACATTAATTCCTCTCCAGGAAGCAAGTGTTGTTGTTGTTGCACGCAAGAGAGTCAAACGATCGATCCCGGATCCCCATCCATCACCGCCACGGCCGTATCTCCTCCGACCACGACCGCCGGCGCAACAAGCTTTACGTACGTCGGCACCATCGCAGCCGTCCAACCGCCCCCCGCCGGGACATCTCTACGACCCTAGCTCGCAGGGCTCGTCCAGGTGCAGCCCTCTATTCTCTGACGAGTCAACACGCGGGCCCACCACCAGCCACTCTCTCTCTCTATCCATCCACAATTCCACACGCTCTCCTCGGAGCCCCGTTTATTTATTCTCTCCCCGGCCGGAGTCATTCCCCCATCCCATCCGTCTCTCTCTCCCTAGCTCGCTTCCCGTCCATGTCGTTGGAACAGTAGTATACTAGCATCCTCGGCAAGTTCACGACACCGCCGCGCGCTAGCTAGCTCACCTTGGCGAGGCGTGAAGGCTCGGCGAGAAGCTAGCTCGAGTGCGCATGTTTCCGGCGGAGGCGTCGTTCGCCGGCGCGGCGCGGCAGGGGGAGCTGGCCATGATGCTGCCGCCCTTCTTCATGGGCGGCTCCATGTGGCAGTCGGGTTCAGCGGGTGACGACGCGGCCGTCTTGTTGACCGAGGAGGACGAGGCGGCGGCCGCCGCGGCAGCCGAGGCGGCGCACGACCGCGCGGTGGCGGCCACGCGGAACCACCGCGAGGCCGAGAAGCGCCGCCGCGAGCGGATCAAGTCGCACCTCGACCGCCTCCGTGCCGTCCTCGCCTGCGACCCCAAGGCAATATATTGGTCTCCTTGTGTTGCGTTCCGTTCTTTTCCCCTAAATTTCTCCAACATGGTCCATGACTCCATGGGATGGATCGATCGATATGAAATCAGTCTCTACGAGAATTGAATTTTCATCTAGAATTCTAGATTTGCAGTAGCTAGATGCTACCATACGTGTAGCTGGTACGGTCTGCTAAGCTAATCTGTGATTAAAGCTGGGTTCTTTCTTTTCTTTTTGGGGAAATGGAATGGAGCCTTCCCCTAGTTGGCTATCATCCTATGACGGTAGTAATAACTAGCTAGGTTAGGTTAGGGCTGCCTCGTCTCTTGGCTTGTTCCTCTTCACAATTTGCTTCTTTTGTGCCTAGTACCATGTCGATCCTACTCCCTCTCCCTGCAAATTTGCATACAATTTTCACCCCTCCTTTCTGTTTTTTCATCCCTAATTAATCCGAAGTTGTAGGGTTCGTGCACATGTGTTTGATTTGCTTCTTGATGGAGATCGATTAGCTAATTAGCTCGATCTTGTACATGTGTGTGCTACAGATAGACAAGGCGTCGCTGCTGGCGAAGGCGGTGGAGAGGGTGCGGGAGCTGAAGCAGCGGATGGCCGGCGTCGTTGGCGAGTCTGCGGGGGCGCCGGCGAGCCACCTGTTTCCGACGGAGCACGACGAGATCGTGGTGCTCGCGTCCGGTGGTGGCGGAGGTACGGCAGCCGTGTTCGAGGCCTCCGTATGCTGCGATGACCGCTCCGACCTCCTCCCGGAGCTCATCGACACGCTGCGCGCGCTCCGACTCCGCACGCTCCGCGCCGAGATGGCCACCCTCGGCGGGCGCGTCCGCAACGTGCTCGTCCTCGCGCGCGACGCCGGGCACGCCGACGACTACTCCGGCTCCTCAGAGGACGGCGGCGCGGGATTCCTCAAGGAAGCCCTCAGGGCCCTCGTGGAGAGGCATGGCGTGGCCGGCGGCGTCGGCGACCGGCCCAAGAGGAGACGTGTCGCCGACATGAACATGCAAGCGGCGGCCTAGATCGAGCTAGCTAGCCAGCGGCCATACCTCGTACTAGCTGATGATTGCATATGGCGCCGATCTCATGCCATGGTACTAGTACTATATACGTGTTTGTTTTCAAAGTCCATTAGTTTTGTGTGCTAATCAATTAGTTGCTCCATACATATGTGGCTAACTCTCTTGGTGATGCCATTATGCCATGTATAATTAGGAATACATATGTTACCATTAGGGTTTGCTTGAGCTTGAGCCATGCAAATGTTGCTCCAAAGCCATCGCATACCCAGCGCCTAAATAACAAATTCATGTCACAATGCAAAGTTTCAGACTTGATTATTGCCCCTGCTATATATACATTGGATAACTGGAAGGTCCAATTTATGTTTACAATCAAACAAGCAACATCTGCACAAGTCCATTTTTGATCATGTCAGGAGTTGCTAGCTCGCCATGCAATGCATACATGCAAGCAAGACAAAGTCCTGAGATCAAACAAAAATATATGTTTGCATGATACATGTAGCAATGCATGACATTGTCCTAGGATCAAACAAAGATGTTTGTTCCAATGCATTGCATTGCAATGTAGCAGCACATATATGCTTCATGTCTGTCTGCTCTTGTGAATGAATGTTTGGGACTTGAATCGGATGATCTAGAGAGGAAAGGGAACCAATCAATGATTGCTTGTGTTGGAGCATGCAGTGCACAGTAGTGGGACTGGCCAGTGTGGCATGCAGCGAGCAAGCTCTCATGACACATGAGTGCATGCAAGGACTATAGCTAGCACTGGTACTACATGCTGATGCTGCCGCTGCATGCCCTGTCTGGTCTGGGAAAGGCAGGAAGGTGGATGAGCTTTTGTTTCTTGCTGCTCGTTTCCTTTTGTAATCTTGCTCCTCTTTAGCTTTTTTGGGGCAGAGATCTCCCATGTCAGGCTAGACACTGTGTGCGTGCATTGATGATGTGCTCTTTGTGGGGACAAAAGGAAGCTATGGTCATATATGGATGTGTGTAAAAATGTAACTTGTTGTAATGAAGTCAGGGCTGTTCTGTGCTTTCTGCCACAACAGCTAGTTGTCGTGGATGACAATGGCATGGCTACTTTGCTAGCTAGCTTGGCCGGCATGCATGTAGGTCACATGAATACACATTTTGTACTAACTATACCTATGCATACCTAATTGTTTGAATCTAGGGGGTGGAAGTAAATGTGCTTATTATGACAGTTTGTGCACGATAAGAAATTTATGGATATGCCAAGTTCAAATGATTATAAAGGGCATTTCATGTGCAATTAATCGTCAACTTAGTTAACTACTAAGTGTGCTCTTTATGACAGCAAGAGAAAAAATATTTTTTAAGTTTGTAAATGTGCTGTTTATTATTTTTAAAGTTTAAAATGTACATTCATCAATTCTGAAAAACTAGGAAAAAAACATAGCATGCATGTTGGAATATGCACTATAGGTCTGCTAATATTGGTGGTCCACGCCAAGGTTTTTGCGGTTCGATCATTTGTAATAGGGTTCATGGTAGGTATAGGGAGATACTATCACGAGCATAATCCTTTTGTGGACAACCTCTTTTTTTTTTTTTTTTTGCTTATTTGTTCGGCATTAATGTTTGGCTCTCTTGGAATTGTGATTAATCAATAATATATGGAGGCCTGGGGTCATCATCCTTTCCAAAATACAAGATGGATACCGATGTGAAAAATTTACCAACATACTTGAAATAGTGTGAAGCCAAGATACTTGAAATGGTGTAAAAAATTGGACATCCATGTTTACTTAGCAACATACGTGAAATAGTGTGAAGCCAAGATATAAATGCTAACACATGCTTTAGTTTCAGCTTAAGAGCTTCTTTGATCTGCAAGATCCCACATACATATGGCGTTTATACACGAGTGCACCTTTTTGGTTTCGGGCTCTAGTATGCTCTTTATTTATTTTTTAAAGTTCGAAATGTACAATCATAAATTCTGACAAACGACAAAACATATCATGCATGTAGAGTTTTAACTTATAAGTGTATAATTTTACAAAATAAAGCATAAAAGCAGAGATCCAATAGCGATTACCAGTATATCTATATACCCTTCGTATGTCCAAATCGGCACATGGGGTGTTTGGTTGAAGCATAGAGAGGAATAGGAAACGATGACACACAGGCTTTTCCAGAGACTCGATAATAAGTTTTCTTTGGGAACAATTGCGAAGACTCCAATAGATAAAAATCACGTGATCATCAACCTCTATGAGAAAAAATCTAATGACTGAAATCTAATGAAAATGAAATCATTTGAATCACGGAGGGCTAAGAAAGGGCATACGTGCAATTGAAATGCATATATTTCTGAAATTATCTAGGATTTTCATGGTTTATTAAGCAATATTCATTACTAATCTTTACTATTAAATGGGAGTTGGTGATGGTTGGTCATCTCTAAAACACTCAACATACATAAATGGGAGTTGGTGATGGTTGGTCATCTCTAAAACACTCAACATACATCATTGGACGCATCTTGTCCGTCCGATTGCGTTTAACATGACCCCCTCAAGCCCGGAACAATCCAAGCCATCCGTCACTCATACCATGCATGTCAATCATAAACGCCATTAAAACACAACGCTATAATCATGATTCCTTGCCAAAATCCCATGCGGACATTCAGTCAAGATCGCCAAAATCATGGAATCATAAAAACTTCCCTTTTCCTTAGCAAAGGAAATCAACGACAGAACCAAAATTTCACCATCGCTGGCCTCACGTCCAGACTGCCGACTCAGCAAAGGAAAGCAACGACAGAACCAAAATTTCACCATCGCCATCCTCGCGTCCAGACAAAGCGCCAGGCAGTTGAGGCACTAGACAAAAGCATGCGTGACATCATGGGTCGACGGGACCGCCCGTTCGGCGGAAAGACTATTGTTTTCGGCGGTGATTTCAGGCAAGTACTTCCCGTTGACAGAAAGGGGTCAAGGGGGCAGATAATCGACGCTGCTCTACGGAGTTCATACCTCTGGATGGGCATGCGCCAGCTAAGGCTCGTCACCAACATGAGGGCTCATAACGACCCATGGTTCGCGGATTACTTGTTGAGGATAGGGAATGGCACAGAGGAAGCTGACAAGGAAGGGAACATACGTCTCCCTGAAGATATATGTGTACCATCCACAGGGGGGAAGGAGGATCTGGAAAACCTGATCGAGCATGTATTTCCCGCTCTAGGCGACAACATGTCTGATCCCAATTACATGACTTCTCGAGCAATCCTCTCAACCAAAAATGATAATGTCGACAAGATAAACAAACGCATGATAGAGCGGTTTAGTGACGAGGAGAAGATATACCACAGCTTCGACAGTGCGGAAGATGATACGCATGAATACTATGCTCCCGAGTTCTTAAACTCTCTAGCTCCTAATGGGCTGCCCCCCCCCCCCCCCCCCCACGAGCTTAAATTGAGGATAAATTGTCCCGTTATACTTCTCAGAAACATTGACCCAGCTAATTAGGCCTGGAATTCGAGTCGAGTCGAGCCGGCTCGGCTCAACTTGTTGAAGCTCGGTCAACTAACGAGTTAGCTCGGCTCAACTCGTTTAACAAACGAGTCTAGAATTAGAACTCGGCTCGGCTCGCTAAACTCGCGAGTTTGCTCGTTTAACTCGTTTAGCTCGGCAAAACTATTGACATGTATTATTATATTTTTATAGATAATTCTTTCTAATTATTTGGTCATGTATGATGTAACTATCATAAAAATCAATGATAAAATGACACTATCAAGTAATATCTAGTTGTTAAACTATAATAATCAGGCTAAATTGGCCACAAAGACGAGAATTAGGTAGCTGACTTTTTTTACCGAGTTAAACGAGCTAAACGAGTAGCTCGGAACTCGGCTCGTTTAACTCGAACTAGTTTAACGTAAAAAATGAAAACTCGGCTCGGCTCGTTTAGTAACGAGTTCGAGCCAAGCCGAGTCGAGTTCCGAGCTACTCGTTTAACTCGCGAATTTCGAGTTTTAATTCCAGCCCTACAGCTAATGGCCTATGTAACGGGACGAGGCTTGTTATACGGGGTTCCAGATGAACGCTATCGACGCGGAGATCGTGGTAGGGCAACATGCTGGACAGAGGGTGTTCCTTCCTCGGATACCTCTCTATCCCTCCGATGATGACATGTTCCCTTTCAGATTCAAAAGGAAACAGTTTCCAATCAGGCTCAGCTTTGCCATGACTATCAACAAGGCGCAAGGACAGACTATCCCTATCGTGGGTGTTTACCTACCAGAGCCTGTATTCTCTCATGGACAGTTGTATGTCGCCTTGTCCAGAGCTACTGCCAAGGTTAACATTAAGATCCTCGCTATCAAGGAAAAGGAAAAGGACAATGGCAAGGGCAAGGGCAAGGGCAAGGGCAAGGATCAGACCGAAAATTCAAAGAAGCGAAAAAGATCCGAAGACTTAATAACGACCATGAAAAACATAGTCTACAAGGAAGTCCTTACCACTTGAATCAGCGTTCCATACACCATCAGGCTAGTTAGTAACATCTTTGTAGGTGCACATGGTTGTACGAATCTTTGACATATGGGCACTTTCAATCAGATCCTCAAGTTATGATCATCATTCTATTTTTTCTAGCTGCTGCTCCTTTTGATGCAAACCGACAGCGAACTGCTAATTTATTTTTCTTTTACATGTGTGTAGTGTATAACTGGGAGTTTCCATAGAAAGCTAAAGCAACACGGATAAAAAAGGAGCATCAGGAGTTGAACTCTGTGAATGACATGGATCTAACCTTTTTTATGTTGTTAATACAACCTGGATGCTTATGCGTTGAGACAGGGCCAACAATCTCTGTCCAAAAAGAGGTGGAGCAAGGAAATCTACATTTCAGTCTTTTCTGGTCGGATACATATATTTCTTCATACGTATTGTCACTCAAATGCTGAACTAGCAAATTGATACTGAGACTGTTCTTCCACCATTCTCATATTGCAAAGTGATTTTTATGCATAAACATAGTCTTAGTCAGTTTCTATGTTCTTGCTCCCCATGCATGTTATGTTACTTTAGTGGGTCAGAGTTGTTATTTTCAGAAGTACAATAAGAGAGGTTCTTTTTACAGTACGAGATGCTCTCTTAGAAGTACTGAGAGATGAGCATTTTGATTGTTTTCGTGGGAGCTGTAACCAGCAATATCATATATTTTTAGATAGAGAACAAAGTATATCTTCTTACCTAATAAGAGAGTTAGGATGTTCGACTAGCAGTTCAGCCGCTTCTCTGTCAAAAACAAATGATCAGTCTTCATGTCCATTCTTCATAGCAGCTCCTGCACAATCAGTTTTGATAATTAAATAGTCAATAAAATTTTACACGAGCATATTGTGGGTAACATTCATCAATTGTTTGAAGTGCTTGCCTCTACAGCTTTATAAAAGATACCTCAGATTTTGTACAAGCACATAATTTCGCACTAACATTTTTATTTTAAGATCGCATGATCCGTATGTGTAAATGCAAAATGCGCTCAGTTTGGTGCCCATATACCGAATCTAAGAGCATAATGCTTCGGAAATTCAAAAGTTCAAGAACAAGCATGGAGATCATACTTCAGAAACTTGCAAAATATGATACGCATAAATATTACTTCAACATGTGTTTCACTATTTCAGACAACAAGCAATTATATCGTAAATACCAAGAAAAAACTAAACAATACGCTGTTACGTAATTCGTTTTTCTATTCTACACCCTCTGCGTGTATCATTATTATTTTTTAGACCCGTTTCCTTTATCACCGTTGCTAAAAAAAAAATATTTTTCTTATTCCGTAGCAACGCACGGGCATTCAACTAGTACATTATTAAAGAGGACAGACTTCCACGGGAACACGTGCATTCATATGTACATAAGGCTGCGCAACAACAGTACCCCAGTTCTAATTTTGTTCAGGCGGGACGGAGCAGCTAGCTGCAGGAGCACTGGTTTTCTACATCGAGGTGACAAAAGAACGCTGTGTGCGATCTGTATGACTGTATAAGAGCATCTCCAAGCGAGGTCCCCAAATCCGGCCCCGAAACGTCCGGACGGCTGTCCGCGTACGCCTCTAAAAATTGGCCTCCTACAACCATTGCCCCCAAATGTCACCCCAAACTGTGGGACCATTTGCATGTGATTGGTGGAAAGGGAAAAAGAGCAATGATTGAAGGACAAAAGAAAGGAAAAAGGTGGTCCAACATGCCAAAAAGGTGGTCCAACATGCGTCCGGGCGTGCGTCCAGGCGTGCTAATTCTCCCCAAACTCCCCCACATATGGTGTGGGTTTGGGGGCTGCCGGACGTGCGGACGCTGGTCCCCACGAAATAAACCAGCCCGGACGCAAAAAGATCGGTTTGGGAGCAGTTTAGGGGCCATGCTTGGAGATGCTCTAAGTGTATATACATATGTTTGTCAGGGCCAGGCTATAGCCCAGCAGGGCTTGGCAGAAGTTTTCAGAATTTGATCCGACCTCCCAGGAGAGAGAATGCAATATTAATGTTCAGAGAGTTATGATGCATGCGTATTGATGCCTTGTTCTTATATGATGCGATTCGCGTTCTCCTAGGTTAGCATATCTTCAACTGAAAAGACACTTTGACTCCCGACCTCCTGTGATCCCTATTTTCTTTAAGAAAATTAAATATATTTGTAAGTTTCAGAACTATCTGAAAACATATATGGATGTAGTCAATAATGTACACTACACTTATGCAAAATGACAATGCGAAATTATTTATATTATGAGCTACCAAGAATTGACAAAAAAATTAAAATTTGATTTGAAACTATCCTACTCATATCCGTAAATTTGGCATATTTGTGTATCTCAAAATACAAAGTATTTCAAACTGAGATTTCGCATGTTTATGAGATACATCATTGAGACCCTAGAGGGTTTGATTTTAAAAAAAACTTTTAAGGTTTTGATTTTTTTAAATAAAGGGATCACTGGATTCCGGGAGACAAAAATCTCCATGCTTGACTATTAGGATGTGTTTTGTTTTTGGTTGAGGTGGAATGGAATGGAACGGTTCCGCACCTGGGCCAGATTCTTGCGTTTGGTTTTTAGGTGGAATGGAATTAGGTGATTCCACCAAAGGGAATATACCCCTTAGATCCGGAATACCCAGGTTCCACCAAATCGGTGGAACGAGGTGGAACCGTGGCTAACCATAGCGATAAAGAAAAAATTAGCCATGTCGCTTGTCTCTCTCTCCCACGACCGAAACCCTCTCCCACGACCGGCGATGGCGGCTTCTAGGCGAGCGGGACGGCGGCCTCCAGGCGACGGCGAACGGCCACGGCGGCCTCCAGGCGACCGGTCGCGCTGGCCTCCGGCGAGCACGGTGGCCTCTAGGCGATGGCCGCGGCGGCCTCCAGGCAAGCGAGGCGGCCTCCTCAGCGCCTCCCCCGCCGGCGTGATGCGGCCTCTAGGCGACGGCGGCCTCCCGGCGACCTCCAGGCGAGCGCGGCGGCGGCGGTCTCCAGGCGACGGCGACCTCCACGCGAGCGCGGCGACGGCCTCAAAGCGAGCGGCCTCCAGGCGAGCGCGGCGACGGCCTCAAAGCGAGCAGCCTCCCGGTGAGCGCGGCGGTGGTGGCCTCCCGGCGAGGGCGGCATCCAAGCGAGCGGCCGCCAGGCGAGCGCGGCGGCGGCGGCCTCCCAGCGACCTCCACGGAAGAGGAATTTCTCAACTCCGAATTTTAGGGGAAAATTAAGTCTGGGATCAAATTAATGGAGTGTTTAAGAAAAAATTAAGTTCGGTCTGTCAAATTAAGTTCACGATTCCATTCCACATCTTTGGTCCAAACCAAACACGTGAATGTCACGGTTCCATTACACTGGAATGGGGTGGAATGGAATGGTTCCATTCCACCTCAACCAAAAACAAAACACATCCTAAGAGTTAGGTACCAAAGAGGAGAAATACGTTGGCGACGAACATGGTATGGGTAGACAACCGTCCCACACACACGAGTGGGAAATACATTCACATTTTGTATAGAATTATTTTCAAGACATGAAAGATCATACTCTCATTTAAGTGTTGTTCTACAATTTGCAAATTCTTTCAGTGGCGGAGCTTGGGCCAAATGGCGGGGGGGCAAATGCGTTGTTGGGCCATGTTGGGCCACTGGTGGGGGGGCAAATAGGCCAAAAATCATTGTTTTCTGAGGCAAAATGGGCTAATAGTACTGCATTTGTTGTAAAATTTGCTTGGGCTGGGGGGGGGGGGGCGGTGGGGGAGCGCCCCCACCGCCCCCCCCCCCCCCCCCCCCCACCTCCTAAAATATTTGCTATCCAAATAGGCTCTAACTATTTCCTCAGTGTGTGACTCTCGTGAGAACAGAAGTGTGAACTACACAAGTATAAAATCTAGAATTTTCACGACAGACCTGTTTTCGCGTGACACATTCAATGTATGATGCACATAAGGGCGATATAGCCTTTAATGCATAGTAAATAAGGAAATAAACATGCTATACTCTTTCATTAATCAAGTCATCTTCCACAAGGTAAGCAATAACTTACGAAATTGTCATTCTTGCTTGTACTTTTATTGCTTGTTCCTCAGAACGAACATATTTTATATGTAATTATATATGACCTAAAACCCATCTGAATAATTCAAGGGTCTTGTTGGACGCACCATCGTCCATAAGGTAACTAGTTGTTATCATAAATAACTAGCAGAATCGCCTACCATCCTTGTATTTAAGTAGCTGGACCTCAGATCGAATATACTATATGTGTAACTATATGTCACCTAAAATATAAAAATAAAAGTATGTAACACCTTGTTTGGAAAAAATATTGATACATGAAAGATCATACTCTCATTTAAGTATTGTTCTACAATATTCAACCTCTTTTTATCCCCCCCCCCTAAAAATTTGCTATCCAAAGAGGATCTAACTATTTCCTGAGTGTGACTTTAGTGAGTGCAGAAGTGTGAATTACACAAGTATTAAATCTAGCATTTTCACGATACACCTGTTTTCGTGTGACACATTCAATGTATGATGCACATAATGGCGCTATAGCCTTTTATGCATAGTAAATAAGGTAATACATATGACATACTCTTTCATTAATAAAGTTATCTTCCATAAGGTAAGCAAATCAGTAAATAAATAACTTACAAAATCACCATTCTAGCTTATACTTTTATTATTTGTACCTCGAAACGAACATATTTTATATGTAATTATATATATCACCTAAAACCACATCTGAATAATTCAAAGGTCTCGTTAAACGCACCATCGTCCATATACTGTATGTGTAACTATATGTCACCTAAAAATATAAAATAAATCATCTAACACCTCGTTTGGAAATGTATGTGTAACTATATGTCACCTAAAAATATAAAATAAATCATGAAACACCCTGTTTGTGATGCATTTTTTCCGTTTGCATACTCTTCAAAAAAATCCCTAGGGGGCACAGTGTAATTTTTCTTAGTAAAATGAATGGTATCCTCTAGGGATTATTTTACGCTACCATCGTATTTGACTAGGATGGTTTTTCTCCCGCCATGTTCGCTAATGTTTCTCAAATAGATAGGTAATCTTCTGACTCCCTATGGGGGTTTCATGCTTCCTTTACGGTTGAAGAACTGAATGGAATCCCCTATGGAATTAGGAATGTATCATTGTATTTAACTATTATGGTTCTTCTTCAGTCAAATTCGCTCCTCGTAGGCGACGCTCCTCAAAATACACAGGTAATATCTGGACTCTCTTGGAGGTGCTAGGATTATTATTTTGGTTGATGAACTGAACTGGTATCCCCTAGAAATTTTGGACAGTACCATCATATTTTCCATGATGGTTCTTCTGCCGCCACATTTCTCCTGCCGACGGGGGAGGATGTGAGGAAAAGAGCGGGAAGAAGAGTGGAAATTTTCAGCCCGAAAGCCGGAACCCTATACACTCAAATTTCACGTTTTAGGTACCCCATCTCTATAGCATGGATAGTTGGGTAGTGTCCTCGGAGGAGATGTTCCGGTATGATGAGTCTAATCTCCGTCCCGAGCACGGTCATTGCATGTTGGCCCACACTCTCGGCCCCCGCATGATCAAGCTGGAGGAGAAGTGGCGCGGCCAAGCACTCGTGACCATGGTGGAAGGTAGCTAGCATGCATTGGTGACCGTGTTGATGGTACTGGCCCTCCTCCCTGTAGACCCGTCGGGCACTGCTTCAGGGGGCAGCTAGAAAGGGATCAGGCAGACGAGAAGATAACGGGAAAAGATCGATATATGTTTGTGTTAAATGTATGGGCGAATACAACACCCCCCCCCCCACACACACACACTGTCGGGGGGCTACCCCGGGTAGGGTCATGGTGTGGTATAAGCAATGTCCCAGGTGTGGGCCAGGTTACAGTAAAAGCCGACATACCTGGACCTCAGAAGTGACCGAGTTATAATGTTGGTACAAACCGACATGGGCAAACCAAGGTGTCCAGGGGCAGAAGGACCGAGGTACCACGCTGGTGCAAACCGGCATATACTGACCGACATATACCGACCGGGGTATGTTAACCGACATACCAATGTCGGTATTCTGGTATCTTCTCTTATGTGCAGGGGAAGCTCGAGGAAGAAAAATCCGGCATATCCATGCCGGGTTAAAGCAACGAGGTGCCTTGTGTCGGTTGAAGTCAATGCTCCTGTCGCGTCCCGTCTGACACGGGAGCGTCTGGCACGGAGGCGGCTGACACGGGAGCGTGCAGGAGGAGCGAGGTGACAGGCCATCACCTAACCGCTGACTCCGGTGTATCCGGGGACAGACTGCGAGGCAGAGGCATGGGCAGGCCATGTCTTGTCTCTGGCAGAGGGTACATTCTAGGTGTACCGTAGAGCTGCAGGAGATGTGCATGTCACGTCCTGTCTCTGACAGGAGTGCCATCATGACATACCTTTGGCATGGCTACAGTGCACCGGGAGGGGTACTTCCGTAACTCGGTTTAGCCTATAAGTAGGGCTTCACCCCCTCCTGCGTGAGGGATGAGGCATTGGGACTCATTTCCCCCCTTTAGGATCATCTTCATCCTTGAGCTCTTCTCCATTGTTGAGACATACAGCTCGAGGAGCAACTTGTACACTTGATACCGAGATATATAGAGAGAGAGGCAGGCAGGAGTAGGGGTTTTACCTCCTCACGAGGGCCCCGAACCTGGGTAGATCGTGGTGTGTTCTTGTGCTTGTGTGCTTTTCTGTGTGCGCTTCTTAGCGCGCTAGCCCTCTCTCGGATCCACCAGCGTCCATCGGCCCCACTCTTAGCCATCCTATGGATCTGCCGTGATACCACCACGACAGTTGGCGCCCACCGTGGGGCCGGCAGCGGCGCTGGCTGGTGTGATCATCCGGACGGGTTCCATCATCGACTCCGGCGAGCGCGTCATCTGCGGGCTCATCTGCAAGCTCGGCTCGCTGAACTTCATCAGCGACAATGCGGGATGCTTCGGCAGCAGGCCGTTCCCGACGAACGGCTGCCTCATCAACTTCGGCACCTTCGTGACCTACGTCGCCACCGAGGTTGTCTGCAAGTACCCCGAGCAGGTGCTTGTGGCAGAGGATCCTCCTGCTGTTTGCGCGGCTCGTGGCCGGCGCATCGATCGCCCCGGGATTTGCGCGGAGGTAATGATGACCGGGCCTGTGGGTGATGCTGGCAAAGGAGATGCCGGCCAGCCTGCTCCCAAGGCCACCAGATCAGCGAAAGTGCCGTTGGAAAGGAGGGAGAACCTCCGCGACCAGGCCGGTACATCCGAGGTACCGGTTAAGTCGGCTCATCTCGAGGAGATAATCGAGAAACTGGCTGTGCCGGTAGCTGCCGATACAGATGCTGCCCAAATGGAGGCAGAGTTGGAGGCACGTCGTCAGAGCTTACATCAGGAGGCTCTCGAGATGGCCGAGGTGAGGAGAGAGTTCGGGATAACTCTCCGTGAGTATAACCAAGCACATGGTTTAACCCCGGTAGCTGCTCGCCCTAGTCGCATAGAGGATGTGCGTAAGAGGGGTAAAGCCCTCAATGCCGAGATTGCTAGAGATGGTAGATCTAGTTCCAGTAAGACTCCTAGTAACTTGTCGGTCGAAAAACCGAAATATAGCTCCCCTACTAAGACTCTTAGAGCTGCCGAGGCAGCAAGAGCCGAGTTGTCAGGCTTATCCGGAGAAGCTCTCCGTAGGCAGCAAGACCGGGTTAATGAGTTGGTAGCTGTGGCTACCCGACAGAATGAGGCCTATCGCAAGGCTAACACAGTTGCAGGTGGGTCCGAGATTGTTCACTCGGCTAGGGGAGCCGGTGGATCTAAGGGGCAAGCTTCATCACCGCATGTCGGTGGAGATCGGGACCGGAGTGTAAACTCCGGTAAGAACAAGCAGATACAGGCGTATGATCCGGCATATGCCGGAAAACAGTTAGTTGGGCGAGGCAGTGCCGGCCGGGGTAAAAGAAATCCTGGTCCGGGCGGTCCAGATGCCGGAATAGTTAACTCGGTTGGCCGAGGCTATCCACCTCGGTATCCAACACGAAATCTCGCCCAGCAGCAGCAGAATGTCGAGCATGTCCAGCAGCCACAAGGTGTTGACCAGGTGGCTAACCGTTATGATGATGGTTACTCGGCTATGGAGAAAGCCGGGTATCCGAGATACGAAGGAGCACTGGGATCCCGGTTGGGACCTCGCCAGTTGTCACCAAATGATGCACGCTACAAGTTGGACAGGATCTATATGTCCGAGATGCTGGAAGAACAAGGTCCACCTGACCCGGCATGCTTTGGACCTCGGATCATGAGGGAGCCACCGGTGCGGCACTTTCAGTTGAACCGAGGCGCAAAGACATATGACGGCAGTACTAAGCCGGAAGATTGGCTGACAGATTATGTGTCGGCAGTGCATATCGCGGGAGGAAACCGCCGATGGGCGGTGAGGTATATCCCGCAGATGTTGGAAGGGCCAGCCCGGATCTGGCTGAACAACCTGCGAGAGGGCAGTGTTGATTGCTGGCTGGACTTTGAAGAAGCATTTGTTAGCAACTTCTCCAGCACATACAAGAGACCGAATCGTCCTCAGCAGCTTGCCATGTGCAAGCAGAGGAATGATGAAACTGACCGGGATTACTTGACCCGGTGGAGTACTATTCGCAATTCCTGTGAATGAGTTGTGGAGGCGCAGGCCATATTTGGTTTGCCCAGGGGTGCCGACATGGCTCCATGCTCTGGCAGAAGTTGCACAGGGAGATGCCGGCCACCCTGGCCGAGACAATCCGGATTGCGGATAGCTATGCACTGGGTGATCCGATGCAACCCTTGCTGAACTCAGTGTAACCGAGTAGAAGATACCCGGTGAATAACAGACCCGGGCCAGTCAGGCAGAACGATCGCCAGGACTTCGGCAACAAGAGGAGATAGCCGGATTACCGGTATGGCTCAAACCAAGTTGCCGAGGTAAACCCAGACCAGCCAGATGCCGGCGCTAGCCAGCGTCAGAGGACCAATGGCCCTGCTTGGGGCCAAAATCAAGAATGGAAGAGACCGTGGAGTGACCCGAAGAAGCCATTGACCTATGAGGCAATGCTGGATGGGCCGTGCAGCTATCACACGCATGATCCTCGCAGACCGGCCAATCATTCAACCCGGCAGTGCAGCTGGTATCAGCGCACATTGAAGGAAGGGGGAGGCTCCGGAGGAAATCAGATGGGGGCACTTCAGAGGCCTCCAGTGGCATATCCTCAGCAGAGGCAGGCACTCCCGCTCACCGGGGCAAACACTATTGCTGTAAATGCGCCTCCGCCGAGGCCTGCAGCTCCGAGACCTGTGGATAACAGGAGAGGGCAAGAAGATGTTAACCAAGTGAATGCTGGTCCCAGCAGCCAAGGTGAATATCGCCAGGGTGAGTACAGAGAGGCTCACCAGAGCTATGTGGTGTTTGTGACCGAGCCAACTGACAAGCGAAGCCTGCACCGGCGTGCACTGGAGGTGAACGTAGTTATGCCGGCAGTGCCGAAGTATATGAACTGGTCTGAGCAAGAGATCAGTTGGAGCAGAAGGGATCATCCCCGAGTTATGCCAACTCCGGGAGGTTATGCATTGGTGGTGGATCCGACATTCTTTGGGCCCACCATCAATGTCCGGTTCACCCGGTTCTCATTGATAATGGGAGTGCTATCAATATCATGTACCGAGACACCATGGTGAAGATGGGTATCTCGGTGAACATGCTGCAACCGAGTAGCACGACCTTCCATGGCATAGTGCCGGGTGTTTCATGTGCACCTATGGGCAAAATTTGGGTTGATGTGTTGTTCGGCACCAAGGAAACTGCCGAACTGAGAGCATCCAGTTTGAGGTAGTGGACCTCGAAAGTCCATACCATGCTTTACTCGGCAGGCCTGCGCTGTCCAAGTTCATGATATCAACCCATGTGGGTTACCTCAAGATGAAAATGCCAGGTCCTAATGGCATCATCACCATCTCGGGTGATTACAAGCGTGCACTGGAGTGTGCCTCGGCTGGATCGTGCTTGGCCGAGTCACTGATTATCGCTGCAGAGAGAAAAGATCCATGAAGTGGTGGCGTTGGCTCAGTCCGCGCAACTCGGCATGCCGGGTATGGCTAACCCGGAGCAGAATGCGACTTTCGAGGTGCCAAAGGAGACCAAGAAGATCAACGTTGACCCGGCATTCCCGGACCACAACGTCATCATTGGTACCGGGTTAACGGAGAAATAGGAAGGCGAGCTCAGTCACTTCCTCCGTGAGAATCGGGATATCTTTGCATGGTCAATCAGGACCTGCCAGGTGTTCCGAGGGAGTTGGCTGAGCACTCTTTGTTGTCAGGCCAGATATGAAACCTGTGAAGCAACCGACACGACGTCTCTCGGATGAGAGGAGAAAAGTGGTGGGTGATGAGCTGGCCAAGTTGCTTGCGGCTGGTTTCATCATGGAGGTGCTACACCCGGACTGGTTGTCTAACCCGGTCCTGGTAGAAAAGAAAAAGGATGAACCTTTGGTGGCCAAGGTGTGGCGCATGTGTATCGATTTCACGAACTTGAACAAGGCATGTCCTAAGGATCCATTCCCGCTGCCTCGGATTGATCAAGTGATCGATTCTACAGCCGGGTGTGAGCTGTTATCCTTTGTAGATGCGTATTCTGGTTTTCACCAGATACCTTTGAACCCTGCTGATCAATTGAAAACTGCTTTTATTACCCCTTATGGGGCTTATTGCTATCGTGTCATGACCTTTGGCTTGAGAAATGCCGGTGCTACTTATCAGAGATGTATGCAGAAATGCTTGCATGAGCAAATAGGCAAAAATGTGCAGGTGTATGTCGACGATGTCGTCATAAAAACTAAAGATAAATCCACTCTGATTGATGATCTCAGAGAGACATTCATAAACTTGAGAAAATACCGGATGAAACTTAACCCGGATAAATGTACATTCGGTGTGCCGGCAGGCAAATTACTCGGTTTCCTTGTGTCAAGCCGAGGTATCGAGGTAAACCCGACAAAAATCCGTGCTATTGAAAGCATGAGGTTACCGACATGTCTCAAGGACGTGCAGAAATTCACTGGATGTTTGGCATCCTTAAGTCGGTTTGTTAGCAGGTTGGGAGAAAAGGCATTGCCTTTGTATCAGCTCATGAAGAAAACCACCCACTTCGTGTGGACCCCGCAAGCAGATGCGGCGTTCACCGAGTTAAAAAAGATGCTGGCAACTGCGCCGATACTGGCCTCCCATTACCCAAAGAGCCGATGTTGCTCTACATTGCAGCCACAAACCGAGTTGTGAGTGTTGTAGTGGTGGTGGAGCGAGAAGAAGAGGGCAAAACCGTGCAGAGGCCGGTATATTATTTGAGCGAGGTGATCTCGTTATCCAAGCAGAACTATCCTCACTACCAGAAGATGACATATGGTGTCTATCTGGCTGCTAAGAAGTTGAAACATTACTTCCAAGAGCATTCAATCACTGTGGTATGTGAGGCTCCTATCTCGGAGATCATTGGGTGTAAAGATGCAACTGGCCGAATAGCCAAGTGGGCCATCGAGGTGTCCCCTTACACTCCTCACTATGAGAGAAGAGATGCCATTAAGTCTCAGGCATTGCCGGATTTCTTGGTAGATTGGGCCGAGATGCAATATGAGCCACCACTGCCTGACTCCAATTACTGGAGGATGCACTTTGATGGTTCCAAGACCAAGATTGGTTTGGGGGCCGGAGTAGTTCTTACCTCGCCAAAGCGGGATCAGCTGAGATATGTACTACAGATTCATTTTGCAGCATCTAACAATGTGGCCGAGTATGAAGCACTGGTCCATGGGCTCAATGTGGCCAAGGAAATAGGAATTCGCCGAATTGAATGTTTCGGGGATTCGAATCTGGTAGTGCAGCAAGTCTCGGGAAATTGGGACGCTTTGGACGCCAATATGGCGTTATTTCGGTTTCATGTCCAGAAGATCTCGGGATTCTTTGAAGGGTGCGAGTTCAAGCATATACCTCGGGAGAAAATGAAGCTGCCGACGTATTGTCCAAGCTGGGCTCATCTCGGGATCCAATTCCACCCGGGATATCCTTGGAGCATTTGAGGAAGCCATCAATCAAACCATCGCCCGAGTCCGAGTCAATCTTTATCCCGAAGAAACCGGAGTCTGATGCTGTTCCCATGGACGTGATGTCGGATGCATTTGGGAGAACCCGGGGACTGCTTGGCAGAACTCGGGGACTGACCAGTATGTGTCGGAAGATGCAATGTCGGTTGATGCATGGAGGTGGATGATCCGGTCTTTCCTGTGCGTCCTGTGCCGGGGTGGGCACAACCAATAATGGCGTATATGATGGACGGAGTTTGCCAAGTAATGAAGTTGAGGCCAGGCAAGTGCAAAGAAGATCCAAGGCATACACCATCATCAACCAGGAGTTATACAAGAGAAGTGTGACCGAGGTACTGCAGCGCTGTGTCGAGCCGCAGGAAGGGCAAGAGATGCTCCTGGAGATTCATCAGGGAGAGTGTGGTCATCATGCTTCATCAAGAGCCTTGGTGGCTAAAGTATTCCGGCATGGATTTTATTGGCCCAGTGCTTTGAATCAGGCAGAAGATATCGTCCGAAAGTGTGAGGGATGTCAGAGATTTGCTAAGAAGATCCACCTGCCAGCTTCGGCACTCAAGACAATTCCAATCACTTGGCCCTTTGCAGTTTGGTGTCTGGATATGGTGGGAGAATTCAGGCCAGCCCGAGGTAACATGACTCATATGCTGGTGATGGTGGACAAGTTCACCAAATGGATCGAGGTAAAGCCAATCAGGAAGTGTGATGGTCACACAGCTGTGTCCTTTTTGAAGGACATCATTTTGAGATATGGATATCCCCATAGCATTATCTCGGATAATGGCACAAACTTTGCTGTGGGAGAATTTGCTCGGTTCTGTGCGGAAAAAAGAATTCGGTTGGACATAGCCTCGGTGGCACACCCAGAGGCAAATGGGCAAGTGGAAAGAGCAAATGCATTGGTATTGGCCGGTATCAAAGCCCGGTTGATTGAACCATTGGTGCGAACTCCGGGCTGCTGGATAGAGGAGATACCAGCAGTATTGTGGGGTCTAAGGACCACACCGAATCGTTCAACTGGCTATACGCCATTCTTTCTGGTCTATGGAGCAGAAACGGTCTTGCCGACCGACATGGAGTATGACTCACCGAGAGTGGCGCTGTACACTGAAACCGAGGCAAAAGAAGCTCGGGAAAATGATGTTGATTTGCTCGAAGAAGCACGAGAACTGACCTTATCTCGGTCAGTTATATATCTTTTTTTTTTTGCGGGGAAAGACACAGATTACAACGGCAAATTACAGAAAGGACCAGATAAGAAAGAAAAATACAATACCGCCCTTCTGCAAGTCAACGTCGCCGGAGACGAAGGCGCTGTCGGTGGCGCGCCGCTGCTCGAACTCCACAAGCCTTGGATCTGGAGCCTCCCCAAGCCAGCGGGAAGTCGCCGATCACCGATTCCGAAGAATCTACGCCGGATGTCGCCGTCGTCGTCGCACCGCTGCACATCTGCATCTTCCGGTCGTTCTCCATCCAGATCCGCCGTCCCGCGGAAACTGGTGAGGGGATAGCCGAGCCTGGCAGCTCCGCTGAGCTGCGGACTCGACGGAGGCGATGGGTCGACGCCGGAGCTCCTCAGAGCGCCACCGCCGAGGGGAAGGACCATCACCTGCAAAAGCTTCACTGGCTGCGCCTCCTCCGCCATGACGCCGCCAGCAGCCACACAACTCACATCAACGCTACCTATATACACGGATCCGTCGATTCCCGCCCTCCCGCCGCCGGAGCGGCCGCCGGAGGACGGGGAATCAAGCGGATCGACGGCGAGGGAGGTGGTGCGAGCTGTCGGTCCAAAAGTCGCCCTTCTCTTCTTGGACGGGGAAGGGTGACGCGTCCAGGTAGCGGCCGCCGGAGGACGGGGAATCAAGCGGATCGACGGCGAGGGAGGTGGTGCGAGCTGTCGGTCAGTTATATATCAGCAAAATCTCCGACGCTATCATAGCCGGAAGATCGGCCCTCGGGTATTCCGAGAGGGAGATTTGGTGCTGAGGCTAAGGCAACGCAGTGCAGGCCGACACAAATTGTCACCTCCATGGGAGGGACCATTCATTGTGAGCAAGGCTCTACACAATGATTCATACTATCTTATAGATGCGCAGGCACCGAGGAAAAATGTAATGGACAAATCTGGAGAGGAGACCAAAAGACCCTGGAATGTAGCTCTACTCCGACCCTTTGACTCATAAGGGCGCAATGTCTGTATCTCGGTTTTCCTTTGAATGAAATGTTGGCACTCCGAAAAGAAACTCGGGGACTGCTTTGTCCATATGCATGTGTTTTATCTATGTTGTTCATATGTCGGATGATTTTGAGACCTCGTTTCAAAGTTCAAGTAATGTATGCTATGTTGTTGTGATCTTGTGACTCGACTGACGAACGCCGAAATGGCAGTCAAGAGCAGAGGTTATGGTATATGGTAAACATGAAAATGGACTCGGGGACTCGGTCCTAAAAAGATCCGACATATATCGTTTACTAACCTGGTTTTTTCTTTCTTTTTCTTTATGTCGGATAACTCTAAACCTTACCTCAAAATTTACAAGTATTGTATGCTATGATTTTGATCTTGTGACTCGACTGTCGAACGCCAAAATGGTAGACAAGAGCAGAGATTACTAAGGATAGTAAACAAGAAAGTAAACTCGGGGACTTGGTGCAAAGTGATCCGGCATAGAGCCTGTCTTGTTGAAACTAGCATAATAAGAGTAGCACTGTGAAATACTTAAAAGTATATATACATCTGCACCCGGCATTCTGGGGATTTAATGGTTCAGCTTATGATAAGTTCAGGCAGCTGCCTCGGAGGAGCTCGGAGCAGCAGAAGCAGTGCGGGTTTCAGGAGATATCTCGGTCGAAGGCTCGACCGAGGTGTCGGTTGCCAGCTTCTCAGCAGTGTCGGTTGCTCCGGCAGTGGCAGTGTTGGGAGCTTCGGCCTCGATCTCCTCATCGACGTCCTCTTCCTCGTCATCACCCTCTTCATCATCCTCGGCATCTTCTTCATCCTCCGAGTAGGCTGGGCCAGGAAAGAAGTTTCGAGTGGGAGCATAGCCAGCCATGAAGGAGGCTGCCTCCTTGCGGCTTGCGATAAGTGTCGGGTCTGAGGTCCATTTTGAGCCTTGGCGCAAGGACCGCACAACATCAAGGTTGATTGACTCGTACCAAGAGAGCACGAATGTCAGAGCTTGATCTGCGCCGGCACGGGCTGAGGAGGATCTCCACTCTCGGAGCCTTGTCTCGGCAGCCAGCAAGCACTTGGACAATTCATCGATGGAAGCTGGAGTCGCAGAGTTTGGCCATAAAGTCCGGTAAGCCCGGATACCAGCATCAAGAAGTTCAGTGCCAATGCTCTTCAGAGGGGATATGCGAGCATTCAAAGCAGTCAGATGATCTTCAATGTCCCATTCCTCCGAGATTGGGCCAGCTTCTGCTCTTTTTGCTCGTGCCTTGCGGACAGTGTTGACTGCAGCGGCCTTGGAATGGGAGAAGTGATCTGAAGATAGAAAAGCTATCACCGAATTGAGTTATATACCGGCATATATTCAATGTCGGTACAAGCAATGGAAACAAAAGAAAGGATAAAGGAAACTTACTGTCCATCTCCTTGTTAAGCCGGGTAAGCTCGCCCAGCCAGATGTCGCATTTTGCCTTGAGTGCATCCAATTCTTCCTGTGCCAAGGTAGCGCGAACCTCGGTCTCCTCGAGGATTTCCTTGTGCTTCTGCGCAGCTTCCTCCCTCTGCATCAGGGCCTTCTCAATGTCGGTCTTCTCGCCCTGGACCCGAGCAAGTTCCTTCTGGAGCCGAGACACTTCGTCTCGTTCCTTCTGGAGGGCAGTGTCGTGCGCGGCGTCATTGTTCTTCAGCACATCCTGAAGCTGCTTGTGGGAAGTCCGGAGTTTCCTGTGCTCCAAGAGTAGCTTCTTGAACACCTCGGTCCGGGTGTTGGTGCAATCCTGAAAAGAGAAAATATGTCGGAAAAGTGTGAGGTTTCACGCCGAATAAGCTTGACATGAGTCTCGGGGACTGCATGTCGGAAATTTGTGAAGATTCATGCCGAGTAAACTCGACATGAATCTCGGGGACTGGATGTCGAAGTTTTTTGAAGTGGGCTGGATGTTGAATTTTTTGGGAAGATTCACGCCGAGTAGTCTTTACTCGGTCGAGCTTCAATCACTCGACCCGAATCTCGGGGACTGGGGATAATATATCTATGTTCTATTGAGAAAGAGAGAAGAACTGAGTTGTGGAAGGTTTACCTCGGTGATCTTGTTGGCATTGAGGACTGCAATCTGCAGCGCATGAATGGACTGCGCGACGTGGCTTGGGCCAACCGGGTTAGGGGAGGAAACCTCGCTGGTGTCAGCGGCATTCCAATCCATGCTATAGTGCCCCACCGCACCCAGGCTGTTGCCGCTTTGAGTGCGCAGCTGAGGAATCTCCGAGATAGCTGTGCCGGCTCTGGCAACTAATTGCTGGTAGCTCGGGGAGTGGGTTGGAGTCAGCACCACTTGTTTCTCCGGGTTGACAAGTTGTTTCCCGGTGGCCACTTCACTCTGTGCCGGCTTGGGCGGTGGAGTAGCTTTCCGAGTTGCTAGCTCGGTGGACTTGGTGGTGGGCTTCGGTGATGGCTGCTGCTTTTATTGCTGCTGTTGCTGTTGCTGTTGATGCGGTTGCTGCTGCTGTTCTTGTTGTTGTTGTTGTTGTTGTTGTTGTGGTGGTGATTGTTGTGGATCCGGTGCTACCGGAGTGTCGGTCCGCGGAATGTCGGAGTCCACGGTGGGGGCACCGGAGCCAACATCCCGGTCGAGGACCACGACCTCGGGAGAGCTCTGGCCTCCTCCAGCTCCGGCATCAGAAAACGGCAGCAGTATGACTGGTGGGGTGGGATGTACCCCGGAGTCAGTCGACCGAGGTACCGTTGGCGGTGGAATAGGTGAGCGCATAGAAGATGCACTCTGGTTAATTTCAAGGGCAGCACTGCATTGAAGCAAGAAAAGATGTTACCTCGGGGTAATGTCATCTCGGTTAAAGGGAGAAAGAAAAACAATGGTATGTCGGCATAGAGTATCTCACCCTTGAGAAACTGGCGGTGTCTTCTTGACCCGTGGCGGCTTAACCGCTCCTTTCTTCTGCCGCTTCGCTTTCGGCACTGCTGGATCCGAGGATGTGGAGGTCCCGGTATTCGGGGTACCGGTCTCTGCACGCTTGCGAGATCCAACTTGTTTGCCCGTAGTGGCAGGGCGTGTACTCGGAGCAGGACCGCCCGGGTTAGCTGTTGCCGAGGTAGGTGGGTGAGCAAATGCGATGGGACGAGCATAACATTTCGCAATCATCGTCGTCTGACCAATCTCGGATTGAGGCTCGGGCTCGAGGCTTACCCGAGGTAGGCGCGCCAGCAGCCGGAATCGGCAGTTGATCCTCACCATCCGGGTCATCTACCTCGGTGACGGCCGGGGCAGGCAGATCTTTGCCCCATTTGGCGGAGGGATCCGCTCCATCTTCAGTCCTTTGCCAAGCAAACCTCTGCAGGTCAGAAGCAATAAAGCCGGGTTATTTTAGGAGCCAAGTATGGAGCCGAAATAAGAGTTGTCTCGGCAGGAAAATGTATGTCGATATAAATTGCAAGTTACTTACTTGCTCCGGAAGCCGAGTTCTATCATGAGGTTTTAGACCCCATTCCCATTCCTCGGTCATCGTCGTGCGGGCAATTGCCTTGACACGTCTTCTGACCTCGGGTTTGGTCAGCTCGTGGGTGCTGGTCCGAGTTGGATTGTACTGGCCACTCATGTGGCAAATCTTATGAACCCGGGCTTGGAGGGGGGAGACTCGGCGGCTGATGAAGGTCCTCAAGAGATCATCGCTCGTTATACCTCCCTCCACAAGCTGGTTGACGATATAGTGGATTTGATTGATCTCGAGGTTCGTCTCCTTCGGGTTGAGGGACCAGTTAAACTGCTCCGTGGTGGCACCGAGACTGAATATCGGCAGGTTGAGAAGATCAACATGGTCCGGGCTCTTCACGTAGAAGAACGTGCGCTGCCACTTCCGGCATGACTCCAGGCCTTGAACCCGAGGAAAGATAGAGGCTTTCCGAGGTATAATTGTGGCAGCGCCGCAAGGAGTCATTTCTTTGGGGAGGGTCTTGTCCGGGTTCGGGACGCTCTGCTTCCGAAGTTGGAAGTACTTGGCCCAAAGCTCAATGGTGGGCCAGAGTCCGAGGTATCCCTCGGAGAAAGAAACGCACGCCGAGAGGGTGGTGATGGCGTTGGTTGGAAGGTGATGGGGTTGAAGATGGAACCGATCCAAGAACGCTCGGAAGAACTGGCTCGCCGGGAGTCCAAAGCCGCGCTCGAAGTGCGCGACGAAGACCACGCGTTCATTGGCCTGCAGATCCGGCTCGGCCTCTGTGCCGGGAATCCGGCATATCAGTTGTGCCGGGATTCGCTTGGTCCGGACCAGCCAATCTATTTCGGCTTGGGAGACATCCGAGCCTTCCCATCCGGCGCGCTCGCTTTCCTCGGCGGGAATATCGGCAGGCTCCGGAGTATTGCTAGCCGACATCTCGGCGGTGCGGCGAGGAAGTGAGAATCTGGTGCCCGTGTCGGCAGCGGAATCTGCGAAAAGGCACAGATTGAACCGAGATTAGTATCTCGGAATATTTGAGCAACAGAGGAAAATGCATAAATGGCGGGAAACACGAATCTGTGGATAAGTGTTTGGCGGAAAGATCTACGGAGAAGGAAAAATAGAAGATAAATGCAAGATCTATGAGTTGAAACTTAGGGAAGTCTACGGAGGAACTATTGCCAGGATAATAAGAAGTGCGATGAGGAAAATCTAGAGGGGATCTACGCAAATGGATGTAAAAGCACGAGTTCATCGGAGAGGATGAACAAGTTCATCGGAGAAGATGAACGCATTCATCGGCAGTATTAGGGGCAATGATCTTACCGGAGTTGCGCCGGCGATGCAAGGCGAAGAAGCGCAGGGCGTGCCGGAGTTGAGCGTGTTCGGTGGCGGCGCGAGGTGCTCCGGTGGGCGGTGGCTCGCGAGGTCCGGCGTCGTGCGTGGCGGAGCGCACTGCGCGGCGGCGGCGATGGTGCAGAGGAGCGAGAAAGAAGAAGAGAACGGCGAAGAAGACGATATGGGTTGCCCCGCTCCCCTATTTATGGGTGTGGGGGTGTGCGGTTAGCATTTTTACCGCGCACGTTCCCCGTTACTGCCGCGCGGATTAACCGCGCACGATCTGCGCGGTTGCGGTAATCACGGCCGCACGATCGGCGCGGTTCCTGGCGCAGTAACTGGCGCGGGAATCGAGGAGGCACACCAGGGTCAAAGCACTCGAGTGCTCTATGGACTTGACAGCCCATGGGGCCCGTATGACGTGGGAGGCGCGCGTGCAGTGGCACGTCTGTCTGCGTGCAATAACCGAGGCATCGCGCAGTGTTTCCCTGCCACGTGTTGTGGCCAAATCTTGGAAGAGATTGAGGGAATCTTCTTGTATCGGAAAAACCGGCATAAGGGCAGACGTCGAAAGCTGTGGGAGGTTTTATCCTGATATTTGAGGTGGACCGACGTGGTTATGTCGGATAATTGGTTTGAGTTGAGTTGGTTATGAAAGCTTGAAGTGGTCCTTCACCTGAGTTCTTGTGTCGGAAAAACCGACACAGAAGCAGATGTCGGAAGGAGTTGGAGATTGGATGATTGCTGATTTGATTTGGTCCGACATAGTTATGTCAGATATTTTGGTCAAGTTGGTTTGATTTTGTAAACCTGGTGTGGCCCTTCATCCGAGGCTGCAGGACCGCACCAGCTTCGGGGACTAATGTCGGGGGGCTACCCCGGGTAGGGTCATGGTGTGGTATAAGCAATGTCCCAGGTGTGGGCCAGGTTACAGTAAAAGCCGACATACCTGGACCTCAGAAGTGACCGAGTTATAATGTTGGTACAAACCGACATGGGCAAACCAAGGTGTCCAGGGGCAGAAGGGACCGAGGTACCACGCTGGTGCAAACCGGCATATACTGACCGACATATACCGACCGAGGTATGTTAACCGACATACCAATGTCGGTATTCTGGTATCTTCTCTTATGTGCAGGGGAAGCTCGAGGAAGAAGAATCCGGCATATCCATGCCGGGTTAAAGCAACGAGGTGCCTTGTGTCGGTTGAAGTCAATGCTCCTGTCGCGTCCCGTCTGACACGGGAGCGTCTGGCACGGAGACGGCTGACACGGGAGCGTGCAGGAGGAGCGAGGTGACAGGCCATCACCTAACCGCTGACTCCGGTGTATCCGGGGACAGACTGCGAGGCAGAGGCATGGGCAGGCCATGTCTTGTCTCTGGCAGAGGGTACATTCTAGGTGTACCGTAGAGCTGCAGGAGATGTGCATGTCACGTCCTGTCTCTGACAGGAGTGCCATCATGACATACCTTTGGCATGGCTACAGTGCACCGGGAGGGGTACTTCCGTAACTCGGTTTAGCCTATAAGTAGGGCTTCACCCCCTCCTGCGTGAGGGACGAGGCATTGGGACTCATTTCCCCCCTTTAGGATCATCTTCATCCTTGAGCTCTTCTCCATTGTTGAGACATACAGCTCGAGGAGCAACTTGTACACTTGATACCGAGATATATATAGAGAGAGAGGCAGGCAGGAGTAGGGGTTTTACCTCCTCACGAGGGCCCCGAACCTGGGTAGATCGTGGTGTGTTCTTGTGCTTGTGTGCTTTTCTGTGTGCGCTTCTTAGCGCGCTAGCCCTCTCCCGAATCCACCAGCGTCCATCGGCCCCACTCTTAGCCATCCTATGGCATCTGCCGTGATACCACCACGACACACACAATCCCGTCAGGCTCGCCTTTTTCGTACTGGTGGATGTATGTACACAACTAAATCACTAATTCACTATGATGATAAATAGCGTTCATATAAAAATCTGCAAAGAAAAACGGCAAACTAGGTAGAGCATAGAATATACCCCCTCCGTCCCAAAATAAGTATCTCAGATTTGTTCAAAAATAGATATAACACATAAAACATGTCTACATAAATCCATTTTTGGACAAATGTAAGACAGTTATTTTGGGACGGAGGGAGTATTTTCTTTAGATCTGCAGGGATCGCTCCCCGGTTTCATGCATTACATCAGAGCATAGAAAATCATGGTACTGCAAGTGTCTAGCCCCCGTGCCAGCGAGCCAAGTTCATTTCATGGTTCAGATCGATCGTCAACCGATGTCCCAGACCCGTCGCTCGTCTTGTAGATTTGGAGAGACAATGAAAAAACAAAAACAAAATGCACTTTGGACTTACTCTCTCTCTTTCTCTCTCAGCACGTGTTCAGGAAAGAGATACTAGTACCTACCTTGTATGTAGCGAGTATGTTTTGCAGTCTAAGGCTGTAAATCGCCCTCATATTTACGATTTTTAGAGGACAATAGGAAATTTGCCCGTGCGTTGCAACGGGATGAAAAATGTACTAACAGATGAAAAATTTGCGCGACCCAAATTTTCACCTGAAAAACCGATTTCACTTTATTCATTGTCTGCACCAACATAGCACGAGTGACGGCGAAGTCAAAGAGAAGGTCAAATTGTACAATGTTATAATATCACTGGCCAAGCATAGAAATTATTTCTCGAACTCAAAGTATACTCGATGTTTTAAACACATCTACTCAAATAATTGGCACTGCGTAGTTAAACATGCACAGATCTACAACATTTGGGACACATCTCTCACCTTACTGACCTTATTTATGTGTATTGGTATTCTTGAAAAATGGTAAATCTGCATAGGTGTAAACATCTACTATTGGCACAGATATAGATTGCAAAATAATCAAAAGCGTAATATTAGACAATCCTAGGTGCATATAATCTCAGCAATATTAGGGTGCATTTTCACGCAGAAAATACAAAGCTATATCCAAGGAATCTTAGAGAGGAATTTTAGAGCAAATGAGTTTATGCGTGGCCTGTTTGCATAGCAAGGTGGAACAAAGCTTTTTATTTGCTACTCCCTCAGGTACAATAAAATTGACGTGAGTGGAGAAGAGGAAGTAGCATATGTATGTACATGTCTCGCGTCAATTAAAAAGAATCAGAGGTAGTACAATCCTATGGTCAGTACAAATTAGCTAGCTCTGCTCCATCTCGATTTTAACCTGTTCGCATTAGCACGGTACTTAGGCTGTAGCCTAGAATGAACTCGGCATGCGCTAGCTCCACCGTGTGCGCCGTGGCCGGCCGCGAGCCTTCCTGCGCGTTGCCGCCGGTCCCTGAACCCCGTTCTGCAGCCGCCGGAAGACCCCCCGATCTCCCCTTCCTCCTTCCTTCTTACCAACCGGCGCGCCCCTACGAGGTGCTTGGTCAGCAGCGCGCGAGCAGGGCCGGGCAGACGGGCGCGAGCAGGGGCGAGCGGGCAGGCGACGCTGGCAGAGCACGAGCTGGGGCGCCCGACCAGGGGCGACTGACGGCGCGAGAGCAGGGGAGGGTGCCGGCGCGCGAGCTGGGAGCGGTCGATGCGCTCGACCTCCCGCCAGGAGCAGGGCGTTCGTGGCCGCCACGAGAAGGAATAGGGCGGCGAGGCGTAGTGCGGACAGGGAGGCCGGAGGCGGCGGAGCTCGGCCACGGCAGGGGCGGCTGTAGGCATCTCCTATCTCCGTCGTCGCGTATGTTTATTCCGCCTCGCTGATTAAACCATGCTGCCAGAAGGAATCATCCCGAATCACACCCAATCGCCGGCATCTTAGCACGCCTCACAAGCACGCCTTACATCCATTGAGAGCCCCAGGCCTTGATTTCTTCTGCCAGCGCGAGACCCTGAGTACGTATCTGCTGCGGCCGCCGTCCAGGATCAGGCCGACACTGCGCGAGCCCCCGCGATTTCAGCTGCCGCCGCCGCCCAGATCCGGGCCGCCTCCGCGAGAGGCCCTCGATTTCGCCCCCGACGCCCGACCGGCGCTGGATCGAACGGGGCTGTAGCAGGGATTTTTGGGCGGCTATGGGGACGGGGGGCACTGTAGTCTCGGTCGGAGCCGGGCCATGCCTCGGCGGAGGTCGGGATCTAGTGCGTCTGGGCGCCCGTTCGGGGTGACGATCTAATTTTCTAAACCGAAACGTTATGATTCACTTGGCGGTGGCAGTCTAGCGTATTGGTGGTAATATGTGATTTAGTGGGAGGGCAAATTCGAAAAAAAAAATTACGTACCACAAGAAAGCTTAATGCTTTTATTATTATTAGGTATAGAATACGAATTCGTGACGAGGGGTGTCCTATATATGCACATTTATATCCCCTAGCTTGGTAAGCGGAAAGAGAATTGTTTCATGAAAATGGAAAAGAAAAAATTAAAATGTCGATGTGTGACTTACAGCAACCTTGAATCAAATCCTCGTGCTGATTTTCGAGGGACAACAAACGAACTGGTCCATGTTGCAGAAGTGACTGCGGTACGTCCCTCTCCCTGGCAACGACCCGTGCCGTACGACCACCAGATTGCTCAAGACCCATGAGTTCGCACTTCACAGTACTAATTCTTCTTGGCCGCTTCAAAGATTTCTTTTTTTCTTGTAGCATGTTTGAAGTGAAATTAAGTTTCACAGGAATTTCACAAATATAATTTAGTTCTCACATTGATTCGCCACCGTTGATATATCTCACCAATAATTTATAGCACCTGCACGTACAACCAGGGGAAAAAATTCTGACGAATTTCGCCATATCAACGTTTCTCGGTGTGGGGCGAGAAACGTTAATATTGGCTGAAATTTTCAATCAAATTTGAAAAAAGTCGCAAAGTAATGGTTCTAATAGGAACATATCTTCCATCACAACCTTGCATTGGTGGAGGGTCCACATAACATAATGGTGTGCTTGGTGGCAGGTTCAACATTACATTCAATTTTGCTAAATAATTTTAAGTGCTAGACTTTGAATCCAGCTGATATTTTTGAAAAATCCTTGAAATTTCGTGAAATCTGCAAATCTCGGCTGGGCGAAAAAAAGAAAAGAAATATTGAACCCTGGTTACAACGGTTGACAAGGCTTTTACCAGCATGCACACTACGTTGTGGTTGTGGGTCAGCCGATTAAGTAAAACTCTAGCACACTATAATTGCTATCACTACCGGAAACGAAGACTTTGCCGTGCGGCCAAATCGCACGGCAAAGGCTGCTCGGAACACGGCAAAGGCTGTGCCGTGCCTAACAGCACGGCAAAGCCCACACGGCCTAATACGTGTAGGCAAAGAACCTTTGCCGTGTTCTTTCGGCACACAGCACGGCAAAGCCGGTTTGCCATGCTCCGGATGTTTGCCGTGTGCCGCTGAATTGCCAGAGCTGGTCAACGAAGACTCCGATTCTTTGTCGTGTGCATTATTTTGCCGTGCGTCGCGAGAAGAGCACCACGGCACACTCCGATTCTTTGCCGTGCGCTCTGCCTGAAACTGCACGGCAACGTTCAAATCTTTGTCGTGCGCTTCTCCTGAGCTTGCACGGCAACGTTCAAATATTTGCCGTGCGCTTCTCCTGAACCTGCACGGCAACTTTCAAACCTTTGCCGTGTGTCCTTCCAGACAACACACGGCACAGAGCCGTTGCCCAGGACCGATGCCTCGCGGCTTTGCCGTGTGTCCTGGTAAGCTGGGCACGGCAAAGTGACCATATGGTCATCCCGGAGTTGCCAGGTTGCACAGTTGAGCGCCACGTGTAGGCTTTGCCGTGCGCCGTTGCACGGCAAAGGCCTTTGCCGTGTGTCCCCACACGGCATAGTGACCATATGGCACAATTTTGTTCTGTTTTTTTTTTATTCCTGCATTTTACAGAAAATACACAATATTTCACAGATAGCAATTCACAGATAATTCATCAATTTCAACCCATATAGGGGCCAGATCACACATAAATCACAATTTGAGCACAAACATCACAATTTGAGCACAAACATCACAAAATGAGCACAACTTCACAATTATTACATCAAGGTACCATTATCGACAACAATACTGATATAGAAGGTCAGTACAAAAATGGTGGCATCAATATCATCGTGAAAACGCATCCATGCCATCGATATCATCCTGCAACGCATCCATGTACAAGTTTAGATGTTTAAATCAATGAATGTGTATATTTTGATTCTTAGACTATGTTGCATAGAAGACATGAAGCAAACCATGAACAAGATGATCTATGGTGCATATTTTGGTCACACTCTTAAGTCCAAATTCAAGAATAAGCACAAGTTTAGATGTAGTAAACAATAAACACAAGTTCATCTATGTGGTAAACCAAAAGACACAAGTGACCATTGGAGATTCATTGATTGGCTATGTCGATCTAAGTGAGACATGAAGTAAGTTTTCGAACGAGAGTGGTAGCAAGTTGAAATCGTAACTAACCTGTACTGGCCTTCCGGCGGCGGAGTAGGTCCTCAACATCAAGGAGTAGGATCCTCCTACACGTTTGCAAAAAAATGATGAGTTCGACAACTAGGTGGAAATGGCATAGTCATGGCAACTAGTTCGACAACATGTTCAACTAACTAAATTTTGACAAGTTCAACTAAAGTGGCAATGGCATGGCTAACTAAAGTGGCAATGACATTTTGACAAGTCATGCGAGCATACCCACGGGGGCCTCCGGACAATGTTAGGGTTGGAGACATGGGGCTGCCCCTCCGGATTGTCCTGGCCACCAAGCGGCGGCGCCATCGAGTGAGATCCACCCGCCGATCCTGGATTCACCTACAACATGAAAAAAGTCTCGCATTACACAAGTAATTTAGTTACAACAATAAGATGGATAGAATGACAAGTTTGAGAACATACCCATGGGAACATCGGTGGAGGCGGTGGAGGGAACATTCCCATGGCAACAGCCCCGTCCCCAGGAGCAATGCGATGCACCGTGCCAAACATCCACTCCATCATCTGCCTGTGGTGCTCCTGCTGCTGCCTGCAAAACTCCTGATGCTGCTCCTGCTGCTGCCGCATCTGCTCCAGCTGCTGCCGGATCTGCTCCTGCTGCTGCTCCAGCTGCTGCTCATAGAGCACCTGCTTCTGCCGGAGCTCGTCGACAGCTAGACTCGAAACTCGTGGGCGGGTCTCCACAGCAGGCGCACCAGGCGCCCTCCCACGGCGGACCTGGCGTAGAGACGGGACGGTGCGAGGGTCGATGGAGCCGTCACCTATCCACAAGCGCCCATTCGCCGCGCCTTGCCCCGCAAGCACGACAGCCTCGACGTCAAGTGGACTGGTGAGAGGGTCAGCTTCATCACCGTTGCGCTCCTTGAACTTCTCCGTGTACCCCTTGCTCCGGAGCTCGGCGCTCGCGTTGATCCACATCGACCCTGTGATAGGATCCGGCGCATCCCTGGTACGCATCTTTGCCCAAACGGCGAAGGGCGAGGGGTCTACGCCGGTCTTAAATTTCTGCAAAGAGAGCACGAACATAGGTGAAAAGGAGACGATATTGCAAAACAGAGCACGAACATAGGTGGATTAAAGAATGCATTTGCTCACCTCATTTTGTATGCATTGGGAGAGGCTGAGGTTGCCTTGGCGGTGTGTTCCACCCTTGTTCTCCGCCTGCTTTGCCTTTCCCTCCGCGTGTATCTTGAGATACTCCTGGCTAGTCCACCACGCTACCATAGCGAGGTGGCACTCGTTGTTGTTACCGACGTACGGTGGAGGCACCTACATGCACAGAACACACATATTAATGATATTACACGGCGGTCAACAAAATCGATAATATAGAAATGACGCTACCTGCAGGTACTGCCATGGCTGCATCAAGATGTCCCGAGCACGCTTCTTTTCCGGCCCAATGTTCTTTTCGGCGTACCAATTGCGGACAGAGTTCACGCGAGCCTCGTAGTGCATGTCCGTCACCATCTTAGAGGCCATCATCAAAAGGATGGCCTCGCACTTGTCCTCGTCCTCCTTCCGACAGGTGAAGAAGTTCTACAAGCATGCACACATAGGTAAAATAGGGTCAAAGCCATTAGTGCAATCTCGGATTTATAGAATGATGAGAAGTCAAACAAACTTACCTAGAAATAGCCGAGTGTCTTAAGCGCCATGTTGCGGTACTCGCCATCGGGATCCGGCGCGAAACAGTAGTGCCTGAAAGTCCAAGCTACATTCTTGCCACCCTCTGGGAGGGTGACAATCCCTGGGAAGAACTTCCTGAGACAACATCCAAGGATGCTCGCGTAGGTACGCTGTCCCTTCACTTTAGGAGGCTGGTACTCAAATGTCCTACACAATGAGAAAACCAAAATTAGTATAGTTAGCGGGTCAAAACACAATGAGAAGCTAAAATTGAACAAAAACTATAGTAAGTACCTTTTTTCCAACAGGCAGGAGAAGAGTGTTCTTGTAGGCGTAATATCGGGGATCGGGGAGTCCCGCCGACCCCCGCTGATACGGCGGCCTGGTCCGTGCTCAGGGATATCCTCCTCAGTCTCAACCCACTCCGCCGGCGGGGTCCACTGCAGCGTCGGGTCAAGCACAAACTCGTCCTCCCTAGGTCCCTCCTCGCGCCCCTCCTCCTCGCTGTCATCCTCCTCGTCCTCCTCCTCGCCCTCCTCAGAAGCCTCCGGCAGCAGCTCCTCCTCAGAAGCCAGCGACTCGTTCTCAGAGTCCGACTGCAGCTCCTGATCGTACTCCGTGTCATCCTCGTCGGGCTGCTCGGCAGGGAGAGGACTAGGAGTCTTGCTAGGCCTCCTTCTCGTCCTCGTACTCCCACGTCGTCCACTCCTCGCACGTGGAGGTGAGGGTAGAGGTGAGGGAGGAGGTGGAGGTGCCGAACTCGATCCCACAAGGAGTGCCTTCACGCTGCCCACCTTTTTTTGCCAAGGCCTTCTTCAATTTGCTTCCCCCCCTTTCATGTTTCCTGCATTGACAAAAAAATAGGTTTCATCAGTATACATGATCTAAAATGCGAGGAGTGGACGACGTGGGAGTACGAGGACGACGTGGCTGAATCTGACGTGGCTCGGTTCTAGGACGTTTTGCTAACTGTTCACCATGGAAATTCCAAGCATGGTAGAATGGTGTGAACCCATTCTTGATCAGGTGCGTACTAACATCTACCTTCGACTGTCGCCTTCGGTTATCGCATTTTGAACAGGGGCAAAACACTTTCATGGGTCTGCTACTGATGTCAAACGCCTTGTTCACAAACTCCTCGGCCTTGTCTCTCCATTCATCACTAAATTCATACTGACTCTTTCTGCCAACATACATCCACTCACGGTCAGCATGATCAGACATCTTCTTCTGCTCTTTGGGTGACAACGGTGACACAATTAATTATATGCAAGAAGTAATAATAAATTTATTCAATGTCGTCAGATTAATTACGGCCAAATTTTATCTTTTACATCATGCAAGGGTTCATCTGAAGAACAGCGGGGAGGTGCTGTCGAAATTCCGTCTCAGGAAGGGGTAGAACATGGAACACGACCCGATCTACACGTACTTGGACTGTCCAACAGGACAACCCGGAAGTGTTACGGTTATAAATATGCAAAGATGGACAATCCTGCATATTTATAAATTTGTAACCCTTCCGGATGGGATCTGACTCGGGTTACGCGACTCGACTGACTTGGTGATCTAGACCAAAATAAACCTATGCAGCAAGAGAGGCGAAAGATGTATACCCTAGAAGCGTGGTCGATCACCGCAGAAGGTCGGGACGGAACAGGGGCACCGAGGCGGCCCTCCTCAGCTGGAGAAGAAGCCCCGTAAACTACGACATCTGAAAACCACAAAAAGAACATATATATAAGAACAGATGTACAACATAAATATCAGCTCCTAAATAAGAGACGGAGTATAAATAAGAAACCAAGCAGACCTATAAGATACTACTTAACAAACCAACAGAAAAGTAGCAGCCAAGTAGAATAACAGGGCACGACAATCTTTACTGTCATGACCATCCATTTCTCCTTTACTATAAATTGTGTTTACGATACTAGTTCCGATATGAGTTTACGAGTTTACGATACTAGTTCCGACCTATACGAGTTTACGAGTTTACGATACTAGTTCATGTGGTCCGATACGAGTTTACGAGTTTACGATACTAGTTTACGGGTTCACTGTTTTAATAAACCTAAAATGTAATCAACATATTTTTCTTTACACTTCTACCTCCTAACTAACTAACCTGACTAACCTAACTAACTAACTAACTAACTAACTAACCTAACTAACTAACTAAAAAAATACATCAGAGGAGGAGGAGTACCTCGTGAGGAGGAGGGCCGTGGAGGAGCTGGCGGCTTCGGGGCGGGGTGGCCGGGGCGGCCTCGACGGCGGACGGCCGGGGCGGGGTGGCCGGGGCGTGGCGGCGGCGGCCTCGACGGCGGAGGCGGGCTCGGGGCGCGGGTGGAGGAGGGAGGAGGCCGCGGTGGTGGATGCCGGCGTCGAGGTAGGAGTGCTCCTCCGGCGTGGGGCGCGGCCGGCGTGGAGGAGGTGCGGGGTGGGGGCGTGAGGCGCGGCCGGCGTGGAGGAGGTCGCCGCCGAGCTCGATGCGGCCGCGGCATGGGAGGTGCGGGGTGGGGGCGGCGCTGCGGGGGAGGCGCGGGTGTGGGTGGAGGCGCTGGAGACGGCGGCGGGGGTGGGTGGACGCGCTGGGGACGGCGGCGACGATGGCTGGCGTCGACGATGCAGGAGTGGCCCGAGTCGATTTTAGGAAAAAAGAGTGCAGTCGATTTGGGGAAAGTCACTGTAATAACTTCTCCTCTTTGCCGTGCGCAGGCCAGAAGGAGCACACGACAAATTTCCAAATTTTGCCGTGTGTCGGCACAGGAGTACACGGCAAAGACTTGCCAAATTTTCCCGCGCATCTGATTTCACTCTTTGCCGTGTGCCCCATGTGCTTGTACACGGCACAGAAACGTTTGCCGTGTGCCTTTCTGTCAGGTACACGGCAAAGAATGTATCAGCTTCTTTTTTTTTGGATATACTTTCCTTGTTTATTTTCTTTGTTAAGGCTTCTAGCATATTCATTTATTTCACTTAATTATATTTATTCATACTATATATATAAACCCTCCGGTGCATACCGCATGCGTCGACATCCCGAAAAGTGTACCGAACGTGCAGGGCGTCGTCTACCCCGGACCCAGGGCGTCGTCTACCCCGGACACATACCACGGAATCATGCGACGGAACACATGAAATGTTGGTTCCCCATGGTCCCATATACCAACCTAACACAACCAAGCAAAAAAGTTCTTGCGTCTACCCCCTCTCGGCGCCGGTCAAAGGGGTAGATCGACAGGTTTAACTTTTTTCCAGCGGGCGTAGGGTTTCGCCCTAACGGGTTCCGGAGCGTCGGAATACCACCAAAACTTGCATGGGTCCCCAATATATGTATAAGAGTGTGTTGGTAGGTTGTGGGAACCAAGATACAGCTCCGAGTGCGACCCCCCTTCATCGACCCCTCTTACTCCGTAGTAAGTTCCGACACTTAGAGGTGAAAACTCCCGTTTCGGGTGCCGGGCACGGAATCATGCGACGAAACACATGAAATGTTGGTTCCCCATGGTCCCATGTACCAACCTAACACAACCAAGCAAAAAAGTTCATGCGTCTACCCCCTCTCGGCGCCGGTCAAAGGGGTAGATCAACATGTTTGACTTTTTTCCAGCGGGCGTAGGGTTTCGCCGTAGCGGGGTCCGGAGCGTCGGAATCCCACCAAAACTTGCATGGGTCCCCAATATATGTATAAGAGTGTGTTGGTAGGTTGTGGGAACCAAGATACAGCTCCGAGGTGCGACCCCCTTCATCGACCCCTCTTACTCCGTAGTAAGTTCCGACACTTAGAGGTGAAAACTCCCGTGTCGGGTGCCGGGCACGGAATCATGCGACGGAACACATGAAATGTTGGTTCCCCATGGTCCCATGTACCAACCTAACACAACCAAGCAAAAAAGTTCATGCGTCTACCCCTCTCGGCGCCGGTCAAAGGGGTAGATCGACATGCTTGACTTTTTCCAGCGGGCGTAGGGTTTCGCCGTAGCGGGGTCCGGAGCGTCGGAATCCCACCAAAACTTGCATGGGTCCCCAATATATGTATAAGAGTGTGTTGGTAGGTTGTGGGAACCAAGATACAGCTCCGAGGTGCGACCCCCTTCATCGACCCCTCTTACTCCGTAGTAAGTTCCGACACTTAGAGGTGAAAACTCCCGTGTCGGGTGCCGGGCACGGAATCATGCGACGGAACACATGAAATGTTGGTTCCCCATGGTCCCATGTACCAACCTAACACAACCAAGCAAAAAAGTTCATACGTCTACCCCCTCTCGGCGCCGGTCAAAGGGGTAGATCGACAGGTTTGACTTTTTTCCAGCGGGCGTAGGGTTTCGCCGTAGCGGGGTCCGGAGCGTCGGAATCCCGCCAAAACTTGCATGGGTCCCCAATATATGTATAGGAGTATGTTTGTAGGTTGTGGGAACCAAGATACAGCTCCGAGGTGCGACCCCCTTCATCGACCCCTCTTACTCCGTAGTAAGTTCCGACACATAGAGGTGAAAACTCCCGTTTCGGGTGCCGGGCACGGAATCATGCGACGGAACACATGAAATGTTGGTTCCCCATGGTCCCATGTACCAACCTAACACAACCAAGAAAAAAGTTCATGCGTCTACCCCCTCTCGGCGCCGGTCAAAGGGGTAGATCGACAGGTTTGACCTTTTTCCAGCGGGCGTAGGGTTTCGCCGTAGCGGGGTCGGAGCGTCGAAATCCACAAAACTTGCATGGGTCCCCAATATATGTATAAGAGTGTGTTGGTATGTTGTGGGAACCAAGATACAGCTCCGAGGTGCGACCCCTTCATCGACCCCTCTTACTCCGTAGTAAGTTCCGACACTTAGAGGTGAAAACTCCCGTGTCGGGTGCCGGGCACGGAATCATGCGACGGAACACATGAAATGTTGGTTCCCCATGGTCCCATGTACCAACCTAACACAACCAAGCAAAAAATTTGATGCGTCTACCCTCTCGGCGCCGGTCAAAGGGGTAGATCGACATGTTTGACTTTTTTCCAGCGGGCGTAGGGTTTCGCCGTAGCGGGGTCCGGAGCGTCGGAATCCCACCAAAACTTGCATGGGTCCCCAATTTTTATAAGAGTGTGTTGGTAGGTTGTGGGAACCAAGATACAGCTCTGAGGTGCGACCCCCTTCATCGACCCCTCTTACTCCGTAGTAAGTTCCGACACTTAGAGGTGAAAACTCCCGTGTCGGGTGCCGGGCACGGAATCATGCGACGGAACACATGAAATGTTGGTTCCCCATGGTCCCATGTACCAACCTAACACAACCAAGCAAAAAAGTTGATGCGTCTACCCCCTCTCGGCGCCGGTCAAAGGGGTAGATCGACATGTTTGACTTTTTTCCTACGGGCGTAGGGTTTCGCCGTAGCGGGGTCCGGAGCGTCGGAATCCCACCAAAACTTGCATGGGTCCCCAATATATGTATAAGAGTGTGTTGGTAGGTTGTGGGAACTAAGATACAGCTCCGAGGTGCGACCCCCTTCATCGACCCCTCTTACTCCGTAGTAAGTTCCGACACTTAGAGGTGAAAACTCCCGTGTCGGGTGTCGGGCACGGAATCATGCGACGGAACACATGAAATGTTGGTTCCCCATGGTCCCATGTACCAACCTAACACAACCAAGCAAAAAATTTCATGCGTCTACCCCTCTCGGCGCCGGTCAAAGGGGTAGATCGACAGGTTTGACTTTTTTCCAGCGGGCGTAGGGTTTCGCCGTAGCGGGGTCCGGAGCGTCGGAATCCCACCAAAACTTGCATGGGTCCCCAATATATGTATAAGAGTGTGTTGGTAGGTTGTGGGAACCAAGATACAGCTCCGAGGTGCGACCCACTTCATCGACCCCTCTTACTCCGTAGAAAGTTCCGACACTTAGAGGTGAAAACTCCCGTGTCGGGTGCCGGGCACGGAATCATGCGACGGAACACATGAAATGTTGGTTCCCCAGGGTCCCATGTACCAACCTGTTCGACGAAATGCAAAACAAAAAAGATGACAAACACACAGTATATATGGGAACTCTGTATCTTTATTGATCATTGTATTGAATACAAAGTATGTACATGGTCCCATAGGAGTTTGCCTATTTTGCCTTCTACAACAACGAAGGAGATCTGACTGAAAGATTGCGTGTAGTCCGCTGAATTCCGGCGCTTTTGCAAAGCATCCGGTTAATTACATCTGCAGGGTCAAGCCTACAGAAAACCTCCGATTAAGCTGCGTCGTAGTCGTCGTCGTGTTATATGAACCAGGAGAAGAAGAGGGGCTTTGTTCCGTCGAAACACGATCACGAGATGATCTCGACGTGCATAATTAAGAGTGAGATTGAATAGATGAAGAGGGTGGCCTTTGCCTCGTCGGTGCCCAGCCATATAGCCCGAACTTCATCAAATTGGACATGTGTACGTGTTGCTTTTGCCTCGTCGGTGCCCAGCAACGGTGTGTCCATCTCATCAAAATTAAAACGTGTTGATTCATAGTGATCGAGACTCGTCATCACAAGGCGATGATTTTGTCTAGCCTCGTCGGCACTAGACATAAGACGAAAACGATGATTTTGACCATGTCTCATCGAGATTAGGCCATGGATTTGAGATAGACAATTGATGAAGCATGTCGTATCTTTACAGGGAACAAGTTCATATACCAGCGACATAGATGCAACAATCGGACGGTATACTTTGGTGATGATAAGTCATGTACTCCGCATGGACGACGTTAATGAGACGGTCGTTGCCATGGTTATGCTTCGCATGGGGCGACGTTGATGAGCCGGTCGCCACCATGATTGTAGATTCCCACATGGGCGACGTTGATGAGGCGGTCGACACCACGATAGTAAAGATTGACACATGTGCGACGTTGATGAAGCAGTCAACACCATGGTCGTAGATTTCAGCATGGGCGACTTTGATGAGGCGGTCGACACCACGGTTGTAGATTGATACACACGACGCAGATGAGACGGTCGGATCATGGTCGTAGATTTCTGCATGGCGACTTTGATGAGGCGGTCAACACCACGTGGTAAACTTGCTTATGGGTGACGTTGATGAGGCGGTCAGCACCATGTTTGTAGATCGACACATGGGCAACGTTGATGAGGCAATCAACACCACAGTTGTAGATTCTCACATGGCCGACGTTGATGGGGCGGTCGCGCCATGGTGGTAAGATTGATGCATGGCCGACGTAGATGAAACCGTCGCGCCACGAGGTAAAGATCCATACATGACCGACGTTGATGAGGCTGTCGGACCATGGTTGAAGAAAGAGATATCAAGAGCCATGAACTCCACGTGATGCTAGATCGATTTGTTTCACACTTGCTGCGATTGCTTTCCACGGATGCATACACAAAATACACTCTTTTACTCATACGAGATCAACCTCACGATCGGATCTTACAACTTACCCTTGAAGGCCACGATTGGTGAAACTATCGTCATGTTGCAGCTCCCGAGCAGCGCCGCCGATGGGCGCTGGGCGATGCGTATGCTAACGAGCAGGACGGCAGTACGATCTCGTCTCCTCCTGCCCGCGTGTGATTTCTCTGGCTAGGTCTTTCTCCCTACGTACGTGCCTCCCCGAAGGCGAGCGATTGCTGGCCTTTATATAGGCAGACGTCCTCGGTAGGTCGGTTCGAAACGCGTCCCCGTCGATCCGATAAGGCATAGAGTTTAAATGAATCGTACATATCTCAACAGGCGCACATGACGTAAGCCATGAAGTCAGCCGTATCCAAAACTGTCGTAGTTACCCAAATAATCGAGTCTAGGGGCATAGAGAGTCCATGACCTGTGGGTCCATCATCTTTTCTTTCATTTCTTCTAGACGTGAAATTCCAGGGATGCTTTTTATTTGCATGGGATGTGACAGCTTCATATGAGCCGATCGATCAGAAACTTGCTAGCTTTGTACGTGCACACTTCCATACTTCCAAAAATCATATTTCTTAAACCACGAGTCAAAATATTAATCTGTTTGCACCATTGCGCTGTGCTTAATGAACTCTACAAGAAGAGTCCAATATCATATTTAGATTCTTTCATAAATATTTTGTACATCGTGGGACCCATACATCATTGGCAAGAATTTTGTTAACTCATATTTATATTATGAATTTTTAGTACAAAAATTCATCAAACAAATGCCCCCCGCCGAGTGTAGTGCATGCGCGAAGCAGCATGTGCTATACTCGGGGAAATAGAAAGAGATGGAGCATAAAACCTTTCATTTGCTTGAGCCAAATCATATTGCTATGTTTGCGAAACATACTATCCGTCTCTCCGACCAGTCGCCATATTCTTGGACTGGGCAACCACGGAGGCAGTAGTATGGCCAGCTGATAGCAACTTATGCCATTCATCCATCACGACTGAGCTGTCGGAGATATTTGTGACCTGACCAAGAGCTCTGCAGCGCATGTTGGTATCACAGGTGTGAACTGATGTGTATTGGTTATGACAACATATGGTGAAATACTCGTACCATATATGTCAAGCAAAACATGTGAAGAAGAATCATTTTATCCAATAGCGCATGCCCATGCTATTTTTAACAAACACCCATAAGGGAGAGTGTAATTACAAAGGAATACGGCGAAATACTCATGCCATATGCTATGAAATACATCTTGCTTTTATTCATCGCGTCGCGACCAGATACAATATGGTGCCAGCCGACGGTGAATGTCTTCGGTTTGTGAAGAAATAATTTATCAAGTTAGATGCGACCATAAAATGATGCATGGTGCCAACCATCAAACTTGAAGGGTTTCACAAGTCGGCACTGACCGCACTGGCGTGTCTCTTTGCTCCCATATATTTCCGAGTTTGGTGCGATCGCAAAATGAACGATGCCAGCCATCAGACTCAGAGGGTTTCACAGCTTGATACGGGCCGCACTGGTGCACCTTGCTGCTCCCATATTTGAAGTGTCGGAATATCGTCGACGATGTAGATGAACTAGGAGATGATGGTGCCCCCAGTGTCACTGCAATGATCACTAGAGGGGTGATGCCCCCAGTGTCGATGCATAAGTTGGTGTGGACTGATAGTTGCTCGACAGTCATCAACGACTATCGTGACGAGGAAAATCATTGATGAGATGGATCATGAGCATAAATAAAAGCATGGCGAAAGAAAACCAAGAAGAAAAAAAAACATGATTTTGTTTTGTTTTGTTTTAAAATTTTGGCTTTTCCGATATACACTAGGCTATCAGTGTGACGTCAGAAAAGGCTGCCGAAGGACTCAGTCATTGGAACCGTCGAAAAACCATGACGATTGTCATTCAACAACTTATCCTTCCGTGTGTGTTGGTGTGTGAGAGTGACGTGCCTGAGATAATCTCAAGAGGCAACAATGAATCATACCCTAGCCCATCCGAGCATTGAGTAGTCCCACAGCTCCACCAAGCTTCCTTCCATGCCTCAAGAACCCGGAAAACATGGGTGAGGAGAAATTACGGTAGATGGTTTTGGGACAACGGCTTTGTAAAAGTTTGTCGTGCCTTTTGTGGAGGGGTGGTGAACGACTACCAACCGCCTTCTTTCCAGTGATTCCCTTGCTGTTTAGAACTGCTGGACTTGCTTCTGGTTGATAATTTTACCCATCATAACATTTCTGTTACAGATGTTTAACCAACTCATAGCCGAAATCTGAGAGTAAACTCTGAGTAGATCGTTCGTAGGCTAGCGGAGTTGTCAACCTCCCTGACTTCATCAGTTGGTTTTTGATTGTTTGAACTTGCTTGAAGAAATGACGTTTTCTTAGGGAACCACCTTGAGAATTTGGAAGGCAGCCATCCACCGTGGTCCTAAAACCCTCAGGCAAATTATGTGGGGCTTTTGGTGGTACACCCCAGGTTGTCAAGGAGCTACGCATCAAGTCCAACATTTGTCGGGTTGAGCCGCCCTTTTATGATCTTTTCCTAGGGTCTTCCCTGGGGCGCGGTTTTCCCGTGAACCCGAGACACATCCAGAAGCAAGGGGGCGTGGGGTCTCAATACTGAGAAGTCGCCCAAGTAGTCTTCACTGTTGCCTCTCGGAGCGTGTATACGGTGCGTTGTGTGTTGTGGTGTGGGTGTTGCCGTACTTACCACGAGATACACCGTGAGTCCGCTAGACAAGTCATAAGGCAGCCAAATCATCGATCACGAGCGCAGTGTGATTAGGAAAAGCCTTTTAATGTAGGACAATCATGTCCATCAGAAAAACCAAATGAAGAAGAAAAAAAAGAGAGAAAAGAAAAAACAAAAGCAATATCGGCATGCGGAGATGGTCACGCGTAATACTTCTTTAAGAACCTCCCATTAATGGGTGGCATTGGGCGTTCTCCATGTTGATCAATCAACTGATAGGCACCACCATCATACGCTTGCTCAATGACAAATGGCCCTTCCCACTTAGGTTCAAGTTTTCCTTTAGCTTTGCCTTTTACCACAATGGGGCGCCTAAGTACAAGAACTAGTTCTCCTTTCCGAAAAACTCGGGGTTTAACAAGTTTATCATATGCACGTACCATGTTTCGACGATATAGTTCTAAGTCTTGAAGTGCATTGAGTCGCTCTTCTTCCAAGGAATCCAGCTGCTGAAATCGTAGCCGAATTTGCTCATCCTGGGTAATCTCATCATGGATGGCCACTCTTAGAGATGGGAGCTCCACCTCTAGAGGGAGAACAGCCTCACTCCCATAGACTAAGGAGTATGGCGTAGCTTGAGTTGGCGTACGGACCGTAACACGATACGCCCATAGCGCTTCATAGAGACGATCATGCCAGTCACGATGATGCTTGTGAACTGTCTTTTTCAAGATTTGGCCTAGGGTCTTGTTAAATGCTTCAATTAAGCCGTTGGCCTGTGGATAATATCCCGTGGAATAATTCCATTGGATTTTGTACTTGGCCATAAATCTGACCATTTTATGTGACTTAAAAGCCTTTGCATTATCTGAGGTAATACGGTGTGGTACTCCAAAGCGATAAATGATATTGCGCTCTAGAAAGTTTATAACATTGTCGCTCTTTACTTCTGCCAGTGGTACTGCTTCTGCCCACCTCGAAAAATAGTCCGTAGCTGCAAGAATGAACTTGTGTCCCCTCGAGGATGGAGGATCAAAGGGACCAACAACATCTATACCCCATGCATCAAAAGGCCATGCGGGTACAGTTGGATGTAGTGGAACAGGTGGTTGATGTTTTATAACGCCATGAATTTGGCAACTATGACAGGACCTTGCCACCCTAAGGCAATCTTTCATGACCCCGGGCCAATAGTAACCGCACAACTTAATACTATGATACATTTTGGGACCGCTTTGATGCCCACCGCACACACCATGATGAACCTCCTGTAAGACTTGATCGGCTTCATTTCTTGATACACACCGTAGAAGCATCTCTTGCCCAAAAGAACGCCGATACAAATTTCTTGCTTTAACTACATAGGAAGGCAGACGCCGCTGCAGCCTGCGCCTTTCCACTTTATCACTTGGTAGTATCCCGTGATTAAAATAATCAAGGAACGGCTTGCGCCAGTCGTCGTTATCGTTGATACTAGCAACAACGTGATGTACTTCGCACTCTTGCGGGATTAGTTCTAGAACAGCTGGGAGAAGCCACCGTTCTTCTATTTGTACTTGAGCAGGCTCCCCTTCAGGGAGCGCTAATGCTGCTGCAAGCTTAGCTAATGCGTCCGCAGGAGCATTCTTGCTTCGTGGAACATGCAATAATTGGATGTGCTCGAATTTCGTCATGAGGACCTGAGCCGCCATGTGATATGGCACTAGCTCTGCCTTGCGCACCTCGTATATATTATTAACTTGACGTACGATGAGCTGAGAATCACCGTATACTATGATGTTTCGCACGTCCATAGATAGTGCTAGCAGAAGGCCAAAAAGAAGAGCCTCGTATTCTGCTTCATTATTGGAGCACTCCTCTTTGAGAAGAGAGAAAGAGTGGTGTATGGTTCCCCCTTGAGGTGTTTTGAATACCAATCCAGCGCCAGCTCGTCGTCTTACTCCACCGTCAGGATCCGTCTCAGTGCGAGAGGCTCCGTCAAAATATAGTTCCCACTGGGACTCGATGTCGATGGTAAATACTTCTTCATCAGGAAGCTCAACTATCAAAGGAGAGTCGTCGGGTAGAGGATGTGCTGCAAGAAAGTCAGCTAATGCTTGACCTTTAATTGCCTTTTGAGGAACGTAAGTAATATCATATTCCATCATGGATACAGCCCATTTACCAAGGCGACCCATAAGTACAGGTTGATTTAGCACATACTTAATAGGGTCAGCACGTGCTACAAGTTGTATCTGATGCGCTAGCATATAATGTCGTAACTTTTTCAAAGCAAAAATAAGAGTTAAACACAACTTCTCTATGGACGAGTAATTATGCTCGGCACCAGCCATGGTACGACTTAGATAGTAGCATGCCACCTCTTTTCCTTCATCATTATGTTGAGCTAGCAGTGCACCAAGAGAGGAGGGTTGCGCTGCAATATAAAGAATAAGTGGCCGTCCTTTTATTGGAGCAGCTAGGACAGGAGGGTTTAGTAAATATTGTTTAAGACTTTCAAGCGCATTTTGACATTGGTCATCCCATTCAAAGGGAACACCTTTTCTCATTAGTCTGGTGAAGGGCTGGGTACGCCCCGAGAGATTAGAGATAAAGCGTCGTATATATGCCAAATGACCTTGCAAAGATTTTAACTCTTTCAAGTTCGTAGGTGGCGGCATGTCTCGTACTGCTTTGATATTCTTTGGTGAGATTTCAATGCCACGGTGATGAACAATGAAACCTAAAAATAGACCGGATTGCACTCCGAAGGCACATTTAAGTGGATTCATCTTGAGTTGGTGTTTCCTCAAATGATTAAACACAACACGTAAATCATCCCGATGATCCAGACGATTTCTGGTTTTGACAACCATGTCGTCGACATAACATTCCACAGTGTTATGGATGAGGTCACCCAAAACATGGGTCATGGCACGTTGATATGTTGCACCTGCATTTTTTAATCCAAATGGCATTACATTATAATAAAAATTGCCTATAGGAGTCCGGAAGGCGGTGTGAATTGCATCATGCTCATCCATCTTAATTTGATTATATCCAGATGACCCGTCCATGAAGGATAAGGCACCATAACCTGTAGTAGAATCAACAACCATCTCAGTGATGGGTATAGGGAAATCATCTTTGGGGCAAGCATGGTTTACATCACGAAAATCGACACAAATCCTCAGTTGCCCATTTTTTTTCTCTACCGGTACAATATTTGCTAGCCAGTCAGCATATTGTACCTCTGTTATGAAGCCCGCGGCGATGAGTTTCTTCACCTCGGCTATGATGCTATCTTGGAGCTCTGGGCGAAAGCGACGCGGTTGTTGCTTCACTGGCCTGAACTGTGGATCAATTGCTAGCTTGTGAGTGGCGACCTGAGGATCAAGCCCTGGCATTTCTTTATAAGACCATGCAAAGCAGTCCCGAAACTCTATCAGGAATTCTCGGTAACTTTCACGTTCTTGCAGTGTGAGAGAGGCACTGACAAAGGTAGGACGTGGGTCATCTTCTGTACCCAGATTGATCTCGACCAACTCGTCGACGGTGCATTGTCCACCGTCTTCAAGTTTTAGTGGTGCAGGAGCAGCATCAAGTACTTCTCCTCGACTAACTGTCATGGCTCTATGAACCTGAGATAGAAGATAATTTTCATCGTTGATTAAAGTAGCATGAAGAGAACGAGGTTGCTGTGAGGTCTGATAGAAATCATTACCATCTATGTGAGATGTGGATTCTCTCTTTTCAGCATCATAGACATCAGTCATATGACACGTAAAATGTGGAATGGCACCATTCTCCTCATCCTCGCTTTCAGAAGATTCTGAGCGGATGTAGCCCAACCCATACTTTGGTTGTTTCTTCTTTTTCTTAACAAGCCTTTCCGCTTGACCCCACCACTCTTCACATATGGGGGGTGGTGATGGCAACCTGCAATTCTCTTGAAGTTTAATTCCCGCCTTTTCTAATAAGCGAACCATTCTAGGTTCTGCCTTCATAGTAGTCGATGCGACATCAATGCCACAACAAGAGGGAGAAAGATTAATTATAATGTCACAAGGTTGTGACTGTGGTACCTTATAAAATAGAGTAGGGTCGGAGCCTCTGTGTTGACCCGGGACCAATCGGACCTCCAATGGCATTGTTATTGATACATACATGGACGGGGGCTGTTTAAGTTTAGCTCCCCTTGAATTTTCTATCTCCTCCACCCTTTTCCTTACTGATGGTGTCGAGCTTTCAACTGTGGGCTCAACATGGGATGGAGTTTCGCCCACGTTATTATGGAGTTTAGGAACTCCTCAGTACGAGTGGAGCTCTGGTGAAAGCTTCCGCACTCGACAGGAGTGGTGGTGTTTGTAATGTAGCAGCGAGGAATCCCTCATTGCTAAAAGAAGAACGACCTCTCCCACGGCCTCTGCCTGGGAATTTTCTGGAGGAGCGCTGGCTGCTTACAGACTCTGGTCCAATTGATGAGGTAGGTCCAGGTGTGATGAGTATATCCGCAGGAGGTGTTACCCGTCCTTGCACGGTTTGTGGCTCCTCACTCGGGAAGTAATATTTTGCATCTGCATGGTGAGATTCTTGGACGGTGTAAGGGTTGGTATTACCAGCTATACGGTGTTGTTCTCCACTTCTATCCACAAATTTTAAACATTGGTGTAATGTAGAGGGGACTACTTGATACTTGTGTATCCATGGTCTACCCAACAGTGCTGAATATGAGGTCTTTGCTTCAATAACAAAGAAGCGCACCTTAAAGCTGAATGATGACATTTGGATTTTTACAGTGATAGAGCCCAACGCCGACCTTCCTTGATTATCAAAGCCACATATGACAACTTCAGTTGGCTCCAAATCATCCAACGTGAAGCCAGCACGAGTTAAGCTTCGAATTGGTAAGATATTGACTGCAGAACCTGGGTCAATGAGGATGCGCCTCAAGTGAGCAGTTCCAATGTTTCCTTCTATGTAAAGTGGACGATTATGATTATCACTTGCAATCACTTTATCTTCTTCTCTGAAGGTGATCTCATTTGCACTCAAGAAATTGCACAAAACATTATGCTTCGCCATTGCCACTTCATAGCGTTTTGGATCTTCTAGCGCTTGAATAAGAGCTTGTCGGAGTTCAGGCACCAACATTAGTGCATCATAGACGCTTAAAAGTGCCGGAATGCGCTTTAAATGTGCCACTATGTTATAATCTATGTTCGGAGATGCTCCATTGCCCTCGGCAGGATTTTCTTGTGCATCACGCTTATCAGCTACAACATCCTTATTAGCATCAACTTTTTCTCTTGCCACTTTCTGCGGTGGTGCTTTCTGAAGCTCCGGAAGAACTTTCCCTCCTCTGAGGTTCATGTTTACTTCGGGTTGAGACTCAACCGATGAATTTTCTGCATGTAGAGCCTCTCTTTCAAGTGGCGTTACAGCATCCTCCGAAGAGACACTAGTATTTGAGGAATAGTCAAGTATGACATTGCACGCAGCTTTGCTTGACGGAGGTTGAGAAGTATTTTCCTTCACTTTCTCTTCTATAGGACTAGACACCTGCCCCCAAGTGAGAGGCATGAACTGCTCTAGAGTGGGAAGTACACGACTTAGTCGAGGGTATGATTCATCGCCCTCAGATCTCGGCACAAACCTTGGCGGCATGCGGCGCTGGCTTGGATTGTACCATCTAGTCGGCCTCAAATTATTATAGTAAGGAGACACAAAAGGTGTTCTATGTTCACGCGGTCTTCTTGACGAAGGCCTATGCGACGAATCACTTATTGATGCTCTATCACCAGCTCTAAGAGTCGTGTTGCCTACTCTAAGGCTGGTTAATCTTTCCTCAACTTGGGATAGTGGCACCCATGTCTCATTTTCATGGTTCGACTCCACTGTCACCACATTGACAGCATGATAGTTCGGGTTTCTAGCATCAGGTTGTATTTGAAGCCTCTTGTCATCAATGGCTCGCTGGAGCCATTCCTTAAAAGCAACACAATCCTCTAGGACATGACCCACATATCGATGGTATTGACAATACAGAGGGTTATCCTTCATATTTACTTGGTCCGGCCGTTGTGGATCTGGTAAGCGCAAATGGTTATGGGCAATTACTTGATTGAAGAAACCTCTTATCATTTCCCGCCGGAATATATATTGCTTCCTAAGAAGCTCATGAATGGAGGGACGTTGCCTTGCCACTCCTGGCTCATTTCTCATGCCTAGCATAGGCACGTTATTTGTTTGCATAACTCTCGTTGCATTCACCTCATTAGGTCCCTTGGGCTTGTTCACGATATTTGGTTTTGCTGTTGAGTTAAAACGCTTAGCATGATCTTGTGTACTAGCGTTCTTATACAACTCCATAATCTGAGGAGATTTTTCAAACTCTAGCTTAGTCGCGGATACCGCTGAGCTAAGTTCACTGAATGTTTTAGGTCCCCGTCGAGACACCTCGAGCGACCAATGTTGTTGCATCCCATGGACGCATATTTCAATGGCATCTTCTATGTGCATTTCCCTTGCAAGACGCACAAAGCTATTGCGAAACCTTACTACATAATCATCAATCTTTTCATCATGTCTTTGTCGAACTTGTGCAAGCTCGACCACGGAGAAATCTTTTTTCATTGTTACGAAATGGGATCTAAAGAGATTTTTCATACTTTTCCAATCAGGAATTGTACCGACAGGAAGGCGACTATACCAATGGAAGGCAGCGCCTGTCAAAGAACCTGAGAACTGTCGCAAAAGGAGTGAAGAATTGCGAGCAGTATCCCCACATGTTGCCTCAAAATAGGCTAAATGTTCTCTTGCATCTCCTGTTCCATCAAACTGACGGAACTTAGGTGAATGCCATCCTGGAGGGAAGGGTACAAGATCATGCCATGACTCATATGGTTTGTCAAGCTCGCTCTCAGAAGATTGAGGAGCTTGATCTGCCGCGATTTGTTTCATTTTCTTATTAACCATGTCTTCAATAAGACTGTGACAATCTCTGAGCATATCTGGTTGTGCTGCTGGACTATTAGGCAGGAGAGCAGAACTTGTAAGAACTTGGGGTGCCTGTTTAGCAGCCTCAGGTACCCTCAAAGTTTCTAAATCTTCAAATTGCGGATCAATGGTTCTTTGGTTCATGCCTTGCGGTAACCCCCGGTCTGAACTATTAAGGGAATGTAGTAGTCGATCAAGCTTTGATGTAAGTTGATCTAACTGTTTCTCTTGCGCGAGTATCCGCATTTCTAGTTGTTGATCACGAGACCCTGATGCAGTCAGATCAGTATTCAACAATTCACTATTTTCTTTCGCTTTATTGGGATCTCCTTCCTCTGTACCGGTATTATCCACCTGATCAGAAATCATGTGAGCGGGCACGGTGTTTTCATCTTCCATCTCGCACTCTTCCTCTGACACCATAGAACGTGCAAATTCAGAGTAGCGAGGGGATTCCGACAGTCTTTGTAATGAGGAGCTAGAGTCTCTATCAGAGTCATCACTTTCATGACCTTCTGAATGAGAACAGTTAGTATCAACTCTCTGCGAGGCAATGGACCTCAAGCGAGTTGCCATTCCTTCGCGCTCAAGATATTGCTGTAACAAAACCGGGTCTTGTGGAAGACGTGATTGCAACAACACGTAAGAGCGAGAATACTGTGGGTCCTCCGATCGAGATGGAGCGTCCGTAATAGGAAGGCAAGGTGCAGCCGATGAGGATGGCGCACCCTTGTCACCATTTTCTTTTTCCGAGCTCTTGAACCATTCACGTACTTTCCCCAGATGCAAGACATTCTTGGAGAAGGAGGCTTTAGGATTTGGAACAATCTCCTCATCAGAAGGATAAGAGAAATCTTTTTCAACTGGTGGGGGAACCCAATTTTCGTGATGAACTTGCTCAGTATGTTCACTCAAAGCGCCACATATCACAGTATCCTTCATGATATTATTTTCAACTTCTTTTACAACATTATTTTCATTCTCTTTTGCAGCATTCCCTTCACCTTTTGCAGCCAGGTTCGTGGAACTATTTGCAAGTTCATTTCCCTGAAGTGGTGATGAACGGTTTTGCTCTGCCATAGCTGCATTTAGTGCATCACGATTTTCTTTCTCAACATCCTGAGAAGGAACTGATGAAGTATTTCTTTTCTCATCTACCTCCATAGGCTGAATGAGGGATTGAGACATCGACTCGGTAGTTCCTTTACGAGGGGACACTACCTGCTCTTTCTCATGAGCATCCTTTGGAAGGGACGCTGTAGAATTATTAGCAAGAACCTCTCGTGTCTCAGGTTGTTGTCGCGGTTTTGGCACAAGACGTTCAACAAGGTAATTATACCTCTCCTGTTGTAGGAGTGTCGGCGAGAGTCTCAGAGTTATCTTATCATAGAACGGATGGACACGCCCATCTGATCTAACTCTCACATGCACATTTCCAAGTACGAGTTCTTGCAGCTCTTGATAAAGTGCACGACGGTTGCTCCTGCGCTTGTCGCGCTTGTGCTGGTTTGTTCTAATAGGATATGTAGACCTTGGTGGAACAGATGGAGTTGGTAGAATTGGCGAAGCCGTATAGCTAGTGGTCGGTGGTGAAACCAAGAAAGGCGCAACCTCAACAGGTTGTTGTACACGCTGAAATGAAGGCGGCATATTTTGCCCCCTGTTTACACTTGTATGAGGTGCACTTGCATTATTCTCACGATGATATTCATGCATGTTTCGATTTTTTCCTAGAGGCTTTGGTCGCCATTCCTGACGTGACCATGAGTTCCAGTGAGAGCTTGCTTGTGGATGTTGAAGGGGTGGTACAGGTGAGGATCCCTGCCGAGGTGCCCATGTTCCACGATCATGTTGTGGACGATAGTTAGGAACATAACTTCTAGCTTCACCCTGCCGTGATGACTCAGGTTCTTGTGAATGAGGGACAGGAGCTTGAAATCGTGGCCTGCTACCATTATGAGATGAAAAGCGAGGGTGTTGCGTGGGCGCATGGTGCGACGTGCCCCCAGTTTGTGAAGGTGGCTCTCGGCCATGGACTTTTTTTTTTTTTTGAACAGGATCCGACTCTTATAAAAGGAAATCCAGTACAAATTACAACCAGGCCCAGAGGCAACCGAAAATTACAACAAGACCCAGAAAACTTGCACTAAACACCCGAAGAACAGAGAAAAGCACAGACGGATCCACCCCGTGCCCCAAACCCTAGCCTCCGCCGGAGCCGCCGTACCGCCATCCCCGGAAGAAGAACAAGCACCTCCACCATTGTAGCAGGCTGCAGGACCGGCCGCCGCGCCGCGACGGACACCCAGAACGCTGAACGAGCACAGCCGTAGCACTTGTCTCCCCGAACCACCGAGCTTCCGCCGGATCCGCATCAGCCAGGACAGCCGCCCAGCACACCCGCTCCCCAGACGCCCACTCCCCTCGCCGCCACGGCCGGCCGGAGCAGAGACGTCGCAGAGAACCACCACCACCACCACGCCATCAAAAACCAGATCGAGCACCTCCACCCCCACCTCCCTTTGCCACCTCGGCCAGCCAGAGAGAGAAGAAGAAGAACTCACCCGGAAGAACCACCTCACCCTCCCAGAGCCGCCGCAGATGGAGACGAAGGCTCGACGACGACGGAGAGGAGGGAACCAAACCCCACAGAGAGCAGACGCCGGCGTCGCCACGCCGTCCGCTCGGGGGGACAAAGAACTCCACAGATCCGAGGATCTGGGAGGACCAAAACCACCGTGCGTCACGCCACAGCTCCGAGGAACTCCGGCGTAGAGGGGACGACGCTCGGCCACCTTTATTCCACCCGACGCCGCCTCCACCCCCACAGCGCCGCCGGCAGAAGAACTACACCTACTATTCACACGCCAACACGATAGATCAGCGGTTCCCCCACCCTCCCGTCGCCGGAGCGACGAGCGGAGGGAAGGGGAACCACGACCTCCGGCGGCGGAGAACGAGGGAACGAAGGTCGCCTCCCTTTCGCCTCTCTACACTGTAGAGATAAGGAGGGGAACGGGTCGGTTAGAGGGTGAGCCTCTCGGCCATGGACTTGCTGCAACTGGTTTTGGAGCTGCTGCAACTGACGTTGCATATCATTGGCGCGAGGCGCCGGGGCCTCATTGGATAGTACATCGAACTTATTCGCATTTTTGTCGTTTCCGGCAGTAATGTGACATGCCGAAACTAACACAGCTGGATTGAAGTGATTAAACTTACTACCATTGGAAGGGTCACAACCTGGAAAGGTAGCGACACGCTTCAAAGTCCGAGTCCAAAACTCATTCATGATCGCTTGCCGAACAAGCTCTTTCTTTCGATGTGGCCTTGTGATCCACTCAGTGGGTGCAACAGTGTAAGGTTCATTTACAGGATCTGGAAACTCCTCGTCATCATACGACGACGGTGTATCGGGCTTAGGAGTATCATCGCTCAACCGAGCATGTAACTTCTTCAAATTACTACGCTTCCGACGGAAGTTACGAAGAGCGCACAGACCAAGACAGGCGGTAAGCAGCCATGTCGAGATCCTCCAACAGTTCAACCTTGTTATTGTCAATGTTTGAAGAAGGCAAACTCGGCGTAGCATCAGCCGTGTTTTTCAGCAGATTACGAGCCTTCAAGATTAAGGCCTTGCGTTCCTCCCTAGCCTTGACAGCATCACGCTTCTTGGCCGTCTTGGTTTCAGGAGCACAGATGGACAACGGATCATGAGTCTGGTGACAGTAGATCTTACTTCCATGCTCGATGGCAATCATGGGAGGTAACGATCCAAACTGAAGCACAATTGCAGCCGGAGAGTGCTTCATTGCCTCCTCCACGGTGATAGCTGGTAAGGACTCACCTACATAAGGGAATCCTTCATGTCAGTATACTGGCATATGATACGGGAGTTGACTACAACAATACGTAAACATAGGCTAAGCATGTATTCTCGACGTAAGTTTTTTTTTTTTTTTACATCCGTGTACTGGCTCCTTTAAATCATCCCAAGAACCACGTGAAAGGACAACGTGCATGCATGCGCCATGCACTTCTTTACTTGTTATACGATGAAGTACATGCAGACTCAGTACTGCTAAACATCTCAGAGGCCAATACGTATAAAAAATACGTGTATATGCTGCGTGCAATTGACGCGCATTTTTGTTAAGAACTTTGGTTCAGACCGATCATGGACTTTAAGCAAGGAAGTGCTCTGACGACAAAACTGTAGATAAGCAGTACTGTCGATACAAGCATAAAATTTCTTTTCCGAATCAAAGACGCTCGGATGAGCAGTATCAAGAGAAGAATGTGCGTGACCCATGTAGGGAATACATCCATGCAAGCCCCATGTAATTTTGATTTTACAAGTACTCTTGATGTTGCGAGTACGTGAAGAATACTTAGATGAGGAAAGAACTCTGGATAGTAGGACAAAGAGAATTTCTTTCAACAACACAGTCGATGATGAACTGGACAAGCCGAGAAAGATAGAAGATGCGTGTGATGCATGCATTTGTTTCAGCAAGCACACGGACACCAGGATTACGTGAACCATGGAACTTCTTTCCTTTCTTTTTCAGAGTAGCACTTGCATTATAGCCATCGCTACGTAGTTGTGAACAAGAACACGAATAAGGAGTTTGGTTCTCAGAGAAAATGTTGACGACGATCGGAGCGCAGCAAAGATGGGAGGAGAATCAGGTCCCACCGGGCGTGCCATTTTTGTTCGACGAAATGCAAAACAAAAAAGATGACAAACACACAGTATATATGGGAACTCTGTATCTTTATTGATCATTGTATTGAATACAAAGTATATGTACATGGTCCCATAGGAGTTTGCCTATTTTGCCTTCTACAACAACGAAGGAGATCTGACTGAAAGATTGCGTGTAGTCCGCTGAATTCCCGGCGCTTTTGCAAAGCATCCGGTTAATTACATCTGCAGGGTCAAGCCTACAGAAAACCTCCGATTAAGCTGCGTCGTAGTCGTCGTCGTGTTATATGAACCAGGAGAAGAAGAGGGGCTTTGTTCCGTCGAAACACGATCACGAGATGATCTCGACGTGCATAATTAAGAGTGAGATTGAATAGATGAAGAGGGTGGCCTTTGCCTCGTCGGTGCCCAGCCATATAGCCCGAACTTCATCAAATTGGACATGTGTACGTGTTGCTTTTGCCTCGTCGGTGCCCAGCAACGGTGTGTCCATCTCATCAAAATTAAAACGTGTTGATTCATAGTGATCGAGACTCGTCATCACAAGGCGATGATTTTGTCTAGCCTCGTCGGCACTAGACATAAGACGAAAACGATGATTTTGACCATGTCTCATCGAGATTAGGCCATGGATTTGAGATAGACAATTGATGAAGCATGTCGTATCTTTACAGGGAACAAGTTCATATACCAGCGACATAGATGCAACAATCGGACGGTATACTTTGGTGATGATAAGTCATGTACTCCGCATGGACGACGTTAATGAGACGGTCGTTGCCATGGTTATGCTTCGCATGGGGCGACGTTGATGAGCCGGTCGCCACCATGATTGTAGATTCCCACATGGGCGACGTTGATGAGGCGGTCGACACCACGATAGTAAAGATTGACACATGTGCGACGTTGATGAAGCAGTCAACACCATGGTCGTAGATTTCAGCATGGGCGACTTTGATGAGGCGGTCGACACCACGGTTGTAGATTGATACACAACGACGCAGATGAGACGGTCGGATCATGGTCGTAGATTTCTGCATGGCGACTTTGATGAGGCGGTCAACACCACGTGGTAAACTTGCTTATGGGTGACGTTGATGAGGCGGTCAGCACCATGTTTGTAGATCGACACATGGGCAACGTTGATGAGGCAATCAACACCACAGTTGTAGATTCTCACATGGCCGACGTTGATGGGGCGGTCGCGCCATGGTGGTAAGATTGATGCATGGCCGACGTAGATGAAACCGTCGCGCCACGAGGTAAAGATCCATACATGACCGACGTTGATGAGGCTGTCGGACCATGGTTGAAGAAAGAGATATCAAGAGCCATGAACTCCACGTGATGCTAGATCGATTTGTTTCACACTTGCTGCGATTGCTTTCCACGGATGCATACACAAAATACACTCTTTTACTCATACGAGATCAACCTCACGATCGGATCTTACAACTTACCCTTGAAGGCCACGATTGGTGAAACTATCGTCATGTTGCAGCTCCCGAGCAGCGCCGCCGATGGGCGCTGGGCGATGCGTATGCTAACGAGCAGGACGGCAGTACGATCTCGTCTCCTCCTGCCCGCGTGTGATTTCTCTGGCTAGGTCTTTCTCCCTACGTGCGTGCCTCCCCGAAGGCGAGCGATTGCTGGCCTTTATATAGGCAGACGTCCTCGGTAGGTCGGTTCGAAACGCGTCCCCGTCGATCCGATAAGGCATAGAGTTTAAATGAATCGTACATATCTCAACAGGCGCACATGACGTAAGCCATGAAGTCAGCCGTATCCAAAACTGTCGTAGTTACCCAAATAATCGAGTCTAGGGGCATAGAGAGTCCATGACCTGTGGGTCCATCATCTTTTCTTTCATTTCTTCTAGACGTGAAATTCCAGGGATGCTTTTTATTTGCATGGGATGTGACAGCTTCATATGAGCCGATCGATCAGAAACTTGCTAGCTTTGTACGTGCACACTTCCATACTTCCAAAAATCATATTTCTTAAACCACGAGTCAAAATATTAATCTGTTTGCACCATTGCGCTGTGCTTAATGAACTCTACAAGAAGAGTCCAATATCATATTTAGATTCTTTCATAAATATTTTGTACATCGTGGGACCCATACATCATTGGCAAGAATTTTGTTAACTCATATTTATATTATGAATTTTTAGTACAAAAATTCATCAAACAAATGCCCCCCGCCGAGTGTAGTGCATGCGCGAAGCAGCATGTGCTATACTCGGGGAAATAGAAAGAGATGGAGCATAAAACCTTTCATTTGCTTGAGCCAAATCATATTGCTATGTTTGCGAAACATACTATCCGTCTCTCCGACCAGTCGCCATATTCTTGGACTGGGCAACCACGGAGGCAGTAGTATGGCCAGCTGATAGCAACTTATGCCATTCATCCATCACGACTGAGCTGTCGGAGATATTTGTGACCTGACCAAGAGCTCTGCAGCGCATGTTGGTATCACAGGTGTGAACTGATGTGTATTGGTTATGACAACATATGGTGAAATACTCGTACCATATATGTCAAGCAAAACATGTGAAGAAGAATCATTTTATCCAATAGCGCATGCCCATGCTATTTTTAACAAACACCCATAAGGGAGAGTGTAATTACAAAGGAATACGGCGAAATACTCATGCCATATGCTATGAAATACATCTTGCTTTTATTCATCGCGTCGCGACCAGATACAATATGGTGCCAGCCGACGGTGAATGTCTTCGGTTTGTGAAGAAATAATTTATCAAGTTAGATGCGACCATAAAATGATGCATGGTGCCAACCATCAAACTTGAAGGGTTTCACAAGTCGGCACTGACCGCACTGGCGTGTCTCTTTGCTCCCATATATTTCCGAGTTTGGTGCGATCGCAAAATGAACGATGCCAGCCATCAGACTCAGAGGGTTTCACAGCTTGATACGGGCCGCACTGGTGCACCTTGCTGCTCCCATATTTGAAGTGTCGGAATATCGTCGACGATGTAGATGAACTAGGAGATGATGGTGCCCCCAGTGTCACTGCAATGATCACTAGAGGGGTGATGCCCCCAGTGTCGATGCATAAGTTGGTGTGGACTGATAGTTGTTCGACAGTCATCAACGACTATCGTGACGAGGAAAATCATTGATGAGATGGATCATGAGCATAAATAAAAGCATGGCGAAAGAAAACCAAGAAGAAAAAAAAACATGATTTTGTTTTGTTTTGTTTTAAAATTTTGGCTTTTCCGATATACACTAGGCTATCAGTGTGACGTCAGAAAAGGCTGCCGAAGGACTCAGTCATTGGAACCGTCGAAAAACCATGACGATTGTCATTCAACAACTTATCCTTCCGTGTGTTGGTGTGTGAGAGTGACGTGCCTGAGATAATCTCAAGAGGCAACAATGAATCATACCCTAGCCCATCCGAGCATTGAGTAGTCCCACAGCTCCACCAAGCTTCCTTCCATGCCTCAAGAACCCGGAAAACATGGGTGAGGAGAAATTACGGTAGATGGTTTTGGGACAACGGCTTTGTAAAAGTTTGTCGTGCCTTTTGTGGAGGGGTGGTGAACGACTACCAACCGCCTTCTTTCCAGTGATTCCCTTGCTGTTTAGAACTGCTGGACTTGCTTCTGGTTGATAATTTTACCCATCATAACATTTCTGTTACAGATGTTTAACCAACTCATAGCCGAAATCTGAGAGTAAACTCTGAGTAGATCGTTCGTAGGCTAGCGGAGTTGTCAACCTCCCTGACTTCATCAGTTGGTTTTTGATTGTTTGAACTTGCTTGAAGAAATGACGTTTTCTTAGGGAACCACCTTGAGAATTTGGAAGGCAGCCATCCACCGTGGTCCTAAAACCCTCAGGCAAATTATGTGGGGCTTTTGGTGGTACACCCCAGAGTTGTCAAGGAGCTACGCATCAAGTCCAACATTTGTCGGGTTGAGCCGCCCTTTTATGATCTTTTCCTAGGGTCTTCCCTGGGGCGCGGTTTTCCCGTGAACCCGAGACACATCCAGAAGCAAGGGGGGGTGGGGTCTCAATACTGAGAAGTCGCCCAAGTAGTCTTCACTGTTGCCTCTCGGAGCGTGTATACGGTGCGTTGTGTGTTGTGGTGTGGGTGTTGCCGTACTTACCACGAGATACACCGTGAGTCCGCTAGACAAGTCATAAGGCAGCCAAATCATCGATCACGAGCGCAGTGTGATTAGGAAAAGCCTTTTAATGTAGGACAATCATGTCCATCAGAAAAACCAAATGAAGAAAAAAAAAAAGAGAAAAGAAAAAACAAAAGCAATATCGGCATGCGGAGATGGTCACGCGTAATACTTCTTTAAGAACCTCCCATTAATGGGTGGCATTGGGCGTTCTCCATGTTGATCAATCAACTGATAGGCACCACCATCATACGCTTGCTCAATGACAAATGGCCCTTCCCACTTAGGTTCAAGTTTTCCTTTAGCTTTGCCTTTTACCACAATGGGGCGCCTAAGTACAAGAACTAGTTCTCCTTTCCGAAAAACTCGGGGTTTAACAAGTTTATCATATGCACGTACCATGTTTCGACGATATAGTTCTAAGTCTTGAGTGCGTTGAGTCGATCTTCTTCCAAGGAATCCAGCTGCTGAAATCGTAGCCGAATTTGCTCATCCTGGGTAATCTCATCATGGATGGCCACTCTTAGAGATGGGAGCTCCACCTCTAGAGGGAGAACAGCCTCACTCCCATAGACTAAGGAGTATGGCGTAGCTTGAGTTGGCGTACGGACCGTAACACGATACGCCCATAGCGCTTCATAGAGACGATCATGCCAGTCACGATGATGCTTGTGAACTGTCTTTTTCAAGATTTGGCCTAGGGTCTTGTTAAATGCTTCAATTAAGCCGTTGGCCTGTGGATAATATCCCGTGGAATAATTCCATTGGATTTTGTACTTGGCCATAAATCTGACCATTTTATGTGACTTAAAAGCCTTTGCATTATCTGAGGTAATACGGTGTGGTACTCCAAAGCGATAAATGATATTGCGCTCTAGAAAGTTTATAACATTGTCGCTCTTTACTTCTGCCAGTGGTACTGCTTCTGCCCACCTCGAAAAATAGTCCGTAGCTGCAAGAATGAACTTGTGTCCCCTCGAGGATGGAGGATCAAAGGGACCAACAACATCTATACCCCATGCATCAAAAGGCCATGCGGGTACAGTTGGATGTAGTGGAACAGGTGGTTGATGTTTTATAACGCCATGAATTTGGCAACTATGACAGGACCTTGCCACCCTAAGGCAATCTTTCATGACCCCGGGCCAATAGTAACCGCACAACTTAATACTATGATACATTTTGGGACCGCTTTGATGCCCACCGCACACACCATGATGAACCTCCTGTAAGACTTGATCGGCTTCATTTCTTGATACACACCGTAGAAGCATCTCTTGCCCAAAAGAACGCCGATACAAATTTCTTGCTTTAACTACATAGGAAGGCAGACGCCGCTGCAGCCTGCGCCTTTCCACTTTATCACTTGGTAGTATCCCGTGATTAAAATAATCAAGGAACGGCTTGCGCCAGTCGTCGTTATCGTTGATACTAGCAACAACGTGATGTACTTCGCACTCTTGCGGGATTAGTTCTAGAACAGCTGGGAGAAGCCACCGTTCTTCTATTTGTACTTGAGCAGGCTCCCCTTCAGGGAGCGCTAATGCTGCTGCAAGCTTAGCTAATGCGTCCGCAGGAGCATTCTTGCTTCGTGGAACATGCAATAATTGGATGTGCTCGAATTTCGTCATGAGGACCTGAGCCGCCGTGTGATATGGCACTAGCTCTGCCTTGCGCACCTCGTATATATTATTAACTTGACGTACGATGAGCTGAGAATCACCGTATACTATGATGTTTCGCACGTCCATAGATAGTGCTAGCAGAAGGCCAAAAAGAAGAGCCTCGTATTCTGCTTCATTATTGGAGCACTCCTCTTTGAGAAGAGAGAAAGAGTGGTGTATGGTTCCCCCTTGAGGTGTTTTGAATACCAATCCAGCGCCAGCTCGTCGTCTTACTCCACCGTCAGGATCCGTCTCAGTGCGAGAGGCTCCGTCAAAATATAGTTCCCACTGGGACTCGATGTCGATGGTAAATACTTCTTCATCAGGAAGCTCAACTATCAAAGGAGAGTCGTCGGGTAGAGGATGTGCTGCAAGAAAGTCAGCTAATGCTTGACCTTTAATTGCCTTTTGAGGAACGTAAGTAATATCATATTCCATCATGGATACAGCCCATTTACCAAGGCGACCCATAAGTACAGGTTGATTTAGCACATACTTAATAGGGTCAGCACGTGCTACAAGTTGTATCTGATGCGCTAGCATATAATGTCGTAACTTTTTCAAAGCAAAAATAAGAGTTAAACACAACTTCTCTATGGACGAGTAATTATGCTCGGCACCAGCCATGGTACGACTTAGATAGTAGCATGCCACCTCTTTTCCTTCATCATTATGTTGAGCTAGCAGTGCACCAAGAGAGGAGGGTTGCGCTGCAATATAAAGAATAAGTGGCCGTCCTTTTATTGGAGCAGCTAGGACAGGAGGGTTTAGTAAATATTGTTTAAGACTTTCAAGCGCATTTTGACATTGGTCATCCCATTCAAAGGGAACACCTTTTCTCATTAGTCTGGTGAAGGGCTGGGTACGCCCCGAGAGATTAGAGATAAAGCGTCGTATATATGCCAAATGACCTTGCAAAGATTTTAACTCTTTCAAGTTCGTAGGTGGCGGCATGTCTCGTACTGCTTTGATATTCTTTGGTGAGATTTCAATGCCACGGTGATGAACAATGAAACCTAAAAATAGACCGGATTGCACTCCGAAGGCACATTTAAGTGGATTCATCTTGAGTTGGTGTTTCCTCAAATGATTAAACACAACACGTAAATCATCCCGATGATCCAGACGATTTCTGGTTTTGACAACCATGTCGTCGACATAACATTCCACAGTGTTATGGATGAGGTCACCCAAAACATGGGTCATGGCACGTTGATATGTTGCACCTGCATTTTTTAATCCAAATGGCATTACATTATAATAAAAATTGCCTATAGGAGTCCGGAAGGCGGTGTGAATTGCATCATGCTCATCCATCTTAATTTGATTATATCCAGATGACCCGTCCATGAAGGATAAGGCACCATAACCTGTAGTAGAATCAACAACCATCTCAGTGATGGGTATAGGGAAATCATCTTTGGGGCAAGCATGGTTTACATCACGAAAATCGACACAAATCCTCAGTTGCCCATTTTTTTCTCTACCGGTACAATATTTGCTAGCCAGTCAGCATATTGTACCTCTGTTATGAAGCCCGCGGCGATGAGTTTCTTCACCTCGGCTATGATGCTATCTTGGAGCTCTGGGCGAAAGCGACGCGGTTGTTGCTTCACTGGCCTGAACTGTGGATCAATTGCTAGCTTGTGAGTGGCGACCTGAGGATCAAGCCCTGGCATTTCTTTATAAGACCATGCAAAGCAGTCCCGAAACTCTATCAGGAATTCTCGGTAACTTTCACGTTCTTGCAGTGTGAGAGAGGCACTGACAAAGGTAGGACGTGGGTCATCTTCTGTACCCAGATTGATCTCGACCAACTCGTCGACGGTGCATTGTCCACCGTCTTCAAGTTTTAGTGGTGCAGGAGCAGCATCAAGTACTTCTCCTCGACTAACTGTCATGGCTCTATGAACCTGAGATAGAAGATAATTTTCATCGTTGATTAAAGTAGCATGAAGAGAACGAGGTTGCTGTGAGGTCTGATAGAAATCATTACCATCTATGTGAGATGTGGATTCTCTCTTTTCAGCATCATAGACATCAGTCATATGACACGTAAAATGTGGAATGGCACCATTCTCCTCATCCTCGCTTTCAGAAGATTCTGAGCGGATGTAGCCCAACCCATACTTTGGTTGTTTCTTCTTTTTCTTAACAAGCCTTTCCGCTTGACCCCACCACTCTTCACATATGGGGGGTGGTGATGGCAACCTGCAATTCTCTTGAAGTTTAATTCCCGCCTTTTCTAATAAGCGAACCATTCTAGGTTCTGCCTTCATAGTAGTCGATGCGACATCAATGCCACAACAAGAGGGAGAAAGATTAATTATAATGTCACAAGGTTGTGACTGTGGTACCTTATAAAATAGAGTAGGGTCGGAGCCTCTGTGTTGACCTGGGACCAATCGGACCTCCAATGGCATTGTTATTGATACATACATGGACGGGGGCTGTTTAAGTTTAGCTCCCCTTGAATTTTCTATCTCCTCCACCCTTTTCCTTACTGATGGTGTCGAGCTTTCAACTGTGGGCTCAACATGGGATGGAGTTTCGCCCACGTTATTATGGAGTTTAGGAACTCCTCAGTACGAGTGGAGCTCTGGTGAAAGCTTCCGCACTCGACAGGAGTGGTGGTGTTTGTAATGTAGCAGCGAGGAATCCCTCATTGCTAAAAGAAGAACGACCTCTCCCACGGCCTCTGCCTGGGAATTTTCTGGAGGAGCGCTGGCTGCTTACAGACTCTGGTCCAATTGATGAGGTAGGTCCAGGTGTGATGAGTATATCCGCAGGAGGTGTTACCCGTCCTTGCACGGTTTGTGGCTCCTCACTCGGGAAGTAATATTTTGCATCTGCATGGTGAGATTCTTGGACGGTGTAAGGGTTGGTATTACCAGCTATACGGTGTTGTTCTCCACTTCTATCCACAAATTTTAAACATTGGTGTAATGTAGAGGGGACTACTTGATACTTGTGTATCCATGGTCTACCCAACAGTGCTGAATATGAGGTCTTTGCTTCAATAACAAAGAAGCGCACCTTAAAGCTGAATGATGACATTTGGATTTTTACAGTGATAGAGCCCAACGCCGACCTTCCTTGATTATCAAAGCCACATATGACAACTTCAGTTGGCTCCAAATCATCCAACGTGAAGCCAGCACGAGTTAAGCTTCGAATTGGTAAGATATTGACTGCAGAACCTGGGTCAATGAGGATGCGCCTCAAGTGAGCAGTTCCAATGTTTCCTTCTATGTAAAGTGGACGATTATGATTATCACTTGCAATCACTTTATCTTCTTCTCTGAAGGTGATCTCATTTGCACTCAAGAAATTGCACAAAACATTATGCTTCGCCATTGCCACTTCATAGCGTTTTGGATCTTCTAGCGCTTGAATAAGAGCTTGTCGGAGTTCAGGCACCAACATTAGTGCATCATAGACGCTTAAAAGTGCCGGAATGCGCTTTAAATGTGCCACTATGTTATAATCTATGTTCGGAGATGCTCCATTGCCCTCGGCAGGATTTTCTTGTGCATCACGCTTATCAGCTACAACATCCTTATTAGCATCAACTTTTTCTCTTGCCACTTTCTGCGGTGGTGCTTTCTGAAGCTCCGGAAGAACTTTCCCTCCTCTGAGGTTCATGTTTACTTCGGGTTGAGACTCAACCGATGAATTTTCTGCATGTAGAGCCTCTCTTTCAAGTGGCGTTACAGCATCCTCCGAAGAGACACTAGTATTTGAGGAATAGTCAAGTATGACATTGCACGCAGCTTTGCTTGACGGAGGTTGAGAAGTATTTTCCTTCACTTTCTCTTCTATAGGACTAGACACCTGCCCCCAAGTGAGAGGCATGAACTGCTCTAGAGTGGGAAGTACACGACTTAGTCGAGGGTATGATTCATCGCCCTCAGATCTCGGCACAAACCTTGGCGGCATGCGGCGCTGGCTTGGATTGTACCATCTAGTCGGCCTCAAATTATTATAGTAAGGAGACACAAAGGTGTTCTATGTTCACGCGGTCTTCTTGACGAAGGCCTATGCGACGAATCACTTATTGATGCTCTATCACCAGCTCTAAGAGTCGTGTTGCCTACTCTAAGGCTGGTTAATCTTTCCTCAACTTGGGATAGTGGCACCCATGTCTCATTTTCATGGTTCGACTCCACTGTCACCACATTGACAGCATGATAGTTCGGGTTTCTAGCATCAGGTTGTATTTGAAGCCTCTTGTCATCAATGGCTCGCTGGAGCCATTCCTTAAAAGCAACACAATCCTCTAGGACATGACCCACATATCGATGGTATTGACAATACAGAGGGTTATCCTTCATATTTACTTGGTCCGGCCGTTGTGGATCTGGTAAGCGCAAATGGTTATGGGCAATTACTTGATTGAAGAAACCTCTTATCATTTCCCGACGGAATATATATTGCTTCCTAAGAAGCTCATGAATGGAGGGACGTTGCCTTGCCACTCCTGGCTCATTTCTCATGCCTAGCATAGGCACGTTATTTGTTTGCATAACTCTCGTTGCATTCACCTCATTAGGTCCCTTGGGCTTGTTCACGATATTTGGTTTTGCTGTTGAGTTAAAACGCTTAGCATGATCTTGTGTACTAGCGTTCTTATACAACTCCATAATCTGAGGAGATTTTTCAAACTCTAGCTTAGTCGCGGATACCGCTGAGCTAAGTTCACTGAATGTTTTAGGTCCCCGTCGAGACACCTCGAGCGACCAATGTTGTTGCATCCCATGGACGCATATTTCAATGGCATCTTCTATGTGCATTTCCCTTGCAAGACGCACAAAGCTATTGCGAAACCTTACTACATAATCATCAATCTTTTCATCATGTCTTTGTCGAACTTGTGCAAGCTCGACCACGGAGAAATCTTTTTTCATTGTTACGAAATGGGCTCTAAAGAGATTTTTCATACTTTTCCAATCAGGAATTGTACCGACAGGAAGGCGACTATACCAATGGAAGGCAGCGCCTGTCAAAGAACCTGAGAACTGTCGCAAAAGGAGTGAAGAATTGCGAGCAGTATCCCCACATGTTGCCTCAAAATAGGCTAAATGTTCTCTTGCATCTCCTGTTCCATCAAACTGACGGAACTTAGGTGAATGCCACCCTGGAGGGAAGGGTACAAGATCATGCCATGACTCATATGGTTTGTCAAGCTCGCTCTCAGAAGATTGAGGAGCTTGATCTGCCGCGATTTGTTTCATTTTCTTGTTAACCATGTCTTCAATAAGACTGTGACAATCTCTGAGCATATCTGGTTGTGCTGCTGGACTATTAGGCAGGAGAGCAGAACTTGTAAGAACTTGGGGCGCCTGTTTAGCAGCCTCAGCTACCCTCAAAGTTTCTAAATCTTCAAATTGCGGATCAATGGTTCTTTGGTTCATGCCTTGCGGTAACCCCCGGTCTGAACTATTAAGGGAATGTAGTAGTCGATCAAGCTTTGATGTAAGTTGATCTAACTGTTTCTCTTGCGCGAGTATCCGCATTTCTAGTTGTTGATCACGAGACCCTGATGCAGTCAGATCAGTATTCAACAATTCACTATTTTCTTTCGCTTTATTGGGATCTCCTTCCTCTGTACCGGTATTATCCACCTGATCAGAAATCATGTGAGCGGGCACGGTGTTTTCATCTTCCATCTCGCACTCTTCCTCTGACACCATAGAACGTGCAAATTCAGAGTAGCGAGGGGATTCCGACAGTCTTTGTAATGAGGAGCTAGAGTCTCTATCAGAGTCATCACTTTCATGACCTTCTGAATGAGAACAGTTAGTATCAACTCTCTGCGAGGCAATGGACCTCAAGCGAGTTGCCATTCCTTCGCGCTCAAGATATTGCTGTAACAAAACCGGGTCTTGTGGAAGACGTGATTGCAACAACACGTAAGAGCGAGAATACTGTGGGTCCTCCGATCGAGATGGAGCGTCCGTAATAGGAAGGCAAGGTGCAGCCGATGAGGATGGCGCACCCTTGTCACCATTTTCTTTTTCCGAGCTCTTGAACCATTCACGTACTTTCCCCAGATGCAAGACATTCTTGGAGAAGGAGGCTTTAGGATTTGGAACAATCTCCTCATCAGAAGGATAAGAGAAATCTTTTTCAACTGGTGGGGGAACCCAATTTTCGTGATGAACTTGCTCAGTATGTTCACTCAAAGCGCCACATATCACAGTATCCTTCATGATATTATTTTCAACTTCTTTTACAACATTATTTTCATTCTCTTTTGCAGCATTCCCTTCACCTTTTGCAGCCAGGTTCGTGGAACTATTTGCAAGTTCATTTCCCTGAAGTGGTGATGAACGGTTTTGCTCTGCCATAGCTGCATTTAGTGCATCACGATTTTCTTTCTCAACATCCTGAGAAGGAACTGATGAAGTATTTCTTTTCTCATCTACCTCCATAGGCTGAATGAGGGATTGAGACATCGACTCGGTAGTTCCTTTACGAGGGGACACTACCTGCTCTTTCTCATGAGCATCCTTTGGAAGGGACGCTGTAGAATTATTAGCAAGAACCTCTCGTGTCTCAGGTTGTTGTCGCGGTTTTGGCACAAGACGTTCAACAAGGTAATTATACCTCTCCTGTTGTAGGAGTGTCGGCGAGAGTCTCAGAGTTATCTTATCATAGAACGGATGGACACGCCCATCTGATCTAACTCTCACATGCACATTTCCAAGTACGAGTTCTTGCAGCTCTTGATAAAGTGCACGACGGTTGCTCCTGCGCTTGTCGCGCTTGTGCTGGTTTGTTCTAATAGGATATGTAGACCTTGGTGGAACAGATGGAGTTGGTAGAATTGGCGAAGCCGTATAGCTAGTGGTCGGTGGTGAAACCAAGAAAGGCGCAACCTCAACAGGTTGTTGTACACGCTGAAATGAAGGCGGCATATTTTGCCCCCTGTTTACACTTGTATGAGGTGCACTTGCATTATTCTCACGATGATATTCATGCATGTTTCGATTTTTTCCTAGAGGCTTTGGTCGCCATTCCTGACGTGACCATGAGTTCCAGTGAGAGCTTGCTTGTGGATGTTGAAGGGGTGGTACAGGTGAGGATCCCTGCCGAGGTGCCCATGTTCCACGATCATGTTGTGGACGATAGTTAGGAACATAACTTCTAGCTTCACCCTGCCGTGATGACTCAGGTTCTTGTGAATGAGGGACAGGAGCTTGAAATCGTGGCCTGCTACCATTATGAGATGAAAAGCGAGGGTGTTGCGTGGGCGCATGGTGCGACGTGCCCCCAGTTTGTGAAGGTGGCTCTCGGCCATGGACTTGCTGCTGCAGCATCCTCAACTGGTTTTGGAGCTGCTGCAACTGACGTTGCATATCATTGGCGCGAGGCGCCGGGGCCTCATTGGATAGTACATCGAACTTATTCGCATTTTTGTCGTTTCCGGCAGTAATGTGACATGCCGAAACTAACACAGCTGGATTGAAGTGATTAAACTTACTACCATTGGAAGGGTCACAACCTGGAAAGGTAGCGACACGCTTCAAAGTCCGAGTCCAAAACTCGTTCATGATCGCTTGCCGAACAAGCTCTTTCTTCCGATGTGGCCTTGTGATCCACTCAGTGGGTGCAACAGTGTAAGGTTCATTTACAGGATCTGGAAACTCCTCGTCATCATACGACGACGGTGTATCGGGCTTAGGAGTATCATCGCTCAACTGAGCATGTAACTTCTTCAAATTACTACGCTTCCGACGGAAGTTACGAAGAGCGTTAACATTCTTGCTAGATCGAGCGTTGCGCACAGACCAAGACAGGCGGTAAGCAGCCATGTCGAGATCCTCCAACAGTTCAACCTTGTTATTGTCAATGTTTGAAGAAGGTAAACTCGGCGTAGCATCAGCCGTGTTTTTCAGCAGATTACGAGCCTTCAAGATTAAGGCCTTGCGTTCCTCCCTAGCCTTGACAGCATCACGCTTCTTGGCCGTCTTGGTTTCAGGAGCACAGATGGACAACGGATCATGAGTCTGGTGACAGTAGATCTTACTTCCATGCTCGATGGCAATCATGGGAGGTAACGATCCAAACTGAAGCACAATTGCAGCCGGAGAGTGCTTCATTGCCTCCTCCACGGTGATAGCTGGTAAGGACTCACCTACATAAGGGAATCCTTCATGTCAGTATACTGGCATATGATACGGGAGTTGACTACAACAATACGTAAACATAGGCTAAGCATGTATTCTCAACGTAAGTTTTTTTTTTTTTTACATCCGTGTACTGGCTCTTTAAATCATCCCAAGAACCACGTGAAAGGACAACGTGCATGCATGCGCCATGCACTTCTTTACTTGTTATACGATGAAGTACATGCAGACTCAGTACTGCTAAACATCTCAGAGGCCATACGTATAAAAAATACGTGTATATGCTGCGTGCAATTGACGCGCATTTTTGTTAAGAACTTTGGTTCAGACCGATCATGGACTTTAAGCAAGGAAGTGCTCTGACGACAAAACTGTAGATAAGCAGTACTGTCGATACAAGCATAAAATTTCTTTTCCGAATCAAAGACGCTCGGATGAGCAGTATCAAGAGAAGAATGTGCGTGACCCATGTAGGGAATACATCCATGCAAGCCCCATGTAATTTTGATTTTACAAGTACTCTTGATGTTGCGAGTACGTGAAGAATACTTAGATGAGGAAAGAACTCTGGATAGTAGGACAAAGAGAATTTCTTTCAACAACACAGTCGATGATGAACTGGACAAGCCGAGAAAGATAGAAGATGCGTGTGATGCATGCATTTGTTTCAGCAAGCACACGGACACCAGGATTACGTGAACCATGGAACTTCTTTCCTTTCTTTTTCAGAGTAGCACTTGCATTATAGCCATCGCTACGTAGTTGTGAACAAGAACACGAATAAGGAGTTTGGTTCTCAGAGAAAATGTTGACGACGATCGGAGCGCAGCAAAGATGGGAGGAGAATCAGGTCCCACCGGGCGTGCCATTTTTGTTCGACGAAAAGCAAAACAAAAAAGATGACAAACACACAGTATATATGGGAACTCTGTATCTTTATTGATCATTGTATTGAATACAAAGTACATGTACATGGTCCCATAGGAGTTTGCCTATTTTGCCTTCTACAACAACGAAGGAGATCTGACTGAAAGATTGCGTGTAGTCCGCTGAATTCCCGGCGCTTTTGCAAAGCATCCGGTTAATTACATCTGCAGGGTCAAGCCTACAGAAAACCTCCGATTAAGCTGCGTCGTAGTCGTCGTCGTGTTATATGAACCAGGAGAAGAAGAGGGGCTTTGTTCCGTCGAAACACGATCACGAGATGATCTCGACGTGCATAATTAAGAGTGAGATTGAATAGATGAAGAGGGTGGCCTTTGCCTCGTCGGTGCCCAGCCATATAGCCCGAACTTCATCAAATTGGACATGTGTACGTGTTGCTTTTGCCTCGTCGGTGCCCAGCAACGGTGTGTCCATCTCATCAAAATTAAAACGTGTTGATTCATAGTGATCGAGACTCGTCATCACAAGGCGATGATTTTGTCTAGCCTCGTCGGCACTAGACATAAGACGAAAACGATGATTTTGACCATGTCTCATCGAGATTAGGCCATGGATTTGAGATAGACAATTGATGAAGCATGTCGTATCTTTACAGGGAACAAGTTCATATACCAGCGACATAGATGCAACAATCGGACGGTATACTTTGATGATGATAAGTCATGTACTCCGCATGGACGACGTTAATGAGACGGTCGTTGCCATGGTTATGCTTCGCATGGGGCGACGTTGATGAGCCGGTCGCCACCATGATTGTAGATTCCCACATGGGCGACGTTGATGAGGCGGTCGACACCACGATAGTAAAGATTGACACATGTGCGACGTTGATGAAGCAGTCAACACCATGGTCGTAGATTTCAGCATGGGCGACTTTGATGAGGCGGTCGACACCACGGTTGTAGATTGATACACAGCGACGCAGATGAGACGGTTGGATCATGGTCGTAGATTTCTGCATGGGCGACTTTGATGAGGCGGTCAACACCACGTTGGTAAACTTGCTTATGGGTGACGTTGATGAGGCGGTCAGCACCATGTTTGTAGATCGACACATGGGCAACGTTGATGAGGCAATCAACACCACAGTTGTAGATTCTCACATGGCCGACGTTGATGGGGCGGTCGCGCCATGGTGGTAAGATTGATGCATGGCCGACGTAGATGAAACCGTCGCGCCACGAGGTAAAGATCCATACATGACCGACGTTGATGAGGCTGTCGGACCATGGTTGAAGAAAGAGATATCAAGAGCCATGAACTCCACGTGATGCTAGATCGATTTGTTTCACACTTGCTGCGATTGCTTTCCACGGATGCATACACAAAATACACTCTTTTACTCATACGAGATCAACCTCACGATCGGATCTTACAACTTACCCTTGAAGGCCACGATTGGTGAAACTATCGTCATGTTGCAGCTCCCGAGCAGCGCCGCCGACGGGCGCTGGGCGATGCGTATGCTAACGAGCAGGACGGCAGTACGATCTCGTCTCCTCCTGCCCGCGTGTGATTTCTCTGGCTAGGTCTTTCTCCCTACGTGCGTGCCTCCCCGAAGGCGAGCGATTGCTGGCCTTTATATAGGCAGACGTCCTCAGGTAGGTCGGTTCGAAACGCGTCCCCGTCGATCCGATAAGGCATAGAGTTTAAATGAATCGTACATATCTCAACAGGCGCACATGACGTAAGCCATGAAGTCAGCCGTATCCAAAACTGTCGTAGTTACCCAAATAATCGAGTCTAGGGGCATAGAGAGTCCATGACCTGTGGGTCCATCATCTTTTCTTTCATTTCTTCTAGACGTGAAATTCCAGGGATGCTTTTTATTTGCATGGGATGTGACAGCTTCATATGACGATCGATCAGAAACTTGCTAGCTTTGTACGTGCACACTTCCATGCTTCCAAAAATCATATTTCTTAAACCACGAGTCAAAATATTAATCTGTTTGCACCATTGCGCTGTGCTTAATGAACTCTACAAGAAGAGTCCAATATCATATTTAGATTCTTTCATAAATATTTTGTACATCGTGGGACCCATACATCATTGGCAAGAATTTTGTTAACTCATATTTATATTATGAATTTTTAGTACAAAAATTCATCAAACACAACCTAACACAACCAAGCAAAAAAGTTCATGCGTCTACCCCCTCTCGGCGCCGGTCAAAGGGGTAGATCGACAGGTTTGACTTTTTTCCAGCGGGCGTAGGGTTTCGCCGTAGCGGGGTCCGGAGCGTCGGAATCCCACCAAAACTTGCATGGGTCCCCAATATATTTATAAGAGTGTGTTGGTAGGTTGTGGGAACCAAGATACAGCTCCGAGGTGCGACCCCCTTCATCGACCCCTCTTACTCCGTAGTAAGTTCCGACACTTAGAGGTGAAAACTCCCGTTTCGGGTGCCGGGCACGGAATCATACGACGGAACACATGAAATGTTGGTTCCCCATGGTCCCATGTACCAACCTAACACAACCAAGAAAAAAAGTTCATGCGTCTACCCCCTCTCGGCGCCGGTCAAAGGGGTAGATCGACAGGTTTGACTTTTTTCCAGCGGCCGTAGGGTTTCGCCGTAGCGGGGTCCGGAGCGTCGAAATCCCACAAAAACTTGCACGGGTCCCGAATATATGTATAAGAGTGTGTTGGTAGGTTGTGGGAACCAAGATACAGCTCCGAGGTGTGACCCCCTTCATCGACCCCTCTTACTCCGTAGTAAGTTCCGACACTTAGAGGTGAAAACTCCCGTGTCGGGTGCCGGGCACGGAATCATGCGACGGAACACATGAAATGTTGGTTCCCCATGGTCCCATGTACCAACCTAACACAACCAAGCAAAAAAGTTCATGCGTCTACCCCCTCTCGGCGCCGGTCAAAGGGGTAGATCGACATGTTTGACTTTTTCCCAGCGGGCGTAGGGTTTCGCCGTAGCGGGGTCCGGAGCGTCGGAATCCCACCAAAACTTGCATGGGTCCCCAATATATTTATAAGAGTGTGTTGGTAGGTTGTGGGAACCAAGATACAGCTCCGAGGTGCGACCCCCTTCATCGACCCCTCTTACTCCGTAGTAAGTTCCGACACTTAGAGGTGAAAACTCCCGTGTCGGGTGCCGGGCACGGAATCATGCGACGGAACACATGAAATGTTGGTTCCCCATGGTCCCATGTACCAACCTAACACAACCAAGCAAAAAAGTTGATGCGTCTACCCCCCCTCGGCGCCGGTCAAAGGGGTAGATCGACAGGTTTGACTTTTTTTCCAGCGGGCGTAGGGTTTCGCCGTAGCGGGGTCCGAAGCGTCGGAATCCCACCAAAACTTGCATGGGTCCCCAATATATGTATAAGAGTGTGTTGGTAGGTTGTGGGAACCAAGATACAGCTCCGAGGTGCGACCCCCTTCATTGACCCCTCTTACTCCGTAGTAAGTTCCGACACTTAGAGGTGAAAACTCCCGTGTCGGGTGTCGGGCACGGAATCATGCGACAGAACACATGAAATGTTGGTTCCCCATGGTCCCATGTACCAACCTAACACAACCAAGCGAAAAATTTCATGCGTCTACCCCCTCTCGGCGCCGGTCAAAGGGGTAGATCGACAGGTTTGACTTTTTTCCAGCAGGCGTAGGGTTTCGCCGTAGCGGGGTCCGGAGCGTCGGAATCCCACCAAAACTTGCATGGGTCCCCAATATATGTATAAGAGTGTGTTGGTAGGTTGTGGGAACCAAGATACAGCTCCGAGGTGCGACCCCCTTCATCGACCCCTCTTACTCCGTAGTAAGTTCCGACACTTAGAGGTGAAAACTCCCGTGTCGGGTGCCGGGCACGGAATCATGCGACGGAACACATGAAATGTTGGTTCCCCATGGTCCCATGTACCAACCTAACACAACCAAGCAAAAAAGTTCATGCGTCTACCCCCTCTCGGCGCCGGTCAAAGGGGTAGATCGACAGGTTTGACTTTTTTCCAGCGGGCGTAGGGTTTCGCCGTAGCGGGGTCCGGAGCGTCGGAATCCCACCAAAACTTGCATGGGTCCCCAATATATTTATAAGAGTGTGTTGGTAGGTTGTGGGAACCAAGATACAGCTCCGAGGTGCGACCCCCTTCATCGACCCCTCTTACTCCGTAGTAAGTTCCGACACTTAGAGGTGAAAACTCCCGTTTCGGGTGCCGGGCACGGAATCATGCGACGGAACACATGAAATGTTGGTTCCCCATGGTCCCATGTACCAACCTAACACAACCAAGCAAAAAGTTCATGCGTCTACCCCCTCTCGGCGCCGGTCAAAGGGTAGATCGACAGGTTTGACTTTTTTCCAGCGGGCGTAGGGTTTCGCCGTAGCGGGGTCCGGAGCGTCGGAATCCCACCAAAACTTGCATGGGTCCCCAATATATTTATAAGAGTGTGTTGGTAGGTTGTGGGAACCAAGATACAGCTCCGAGGTGCGACCCCCTTCATCGACCCCTCTTACTCCGTAGTAAGTTCCGACACTTAGAGGTGAAAACTCCCGTTTCGGGTGCCGGGCACGGAATCATGCGACGGAACACATGAAATGTTGGTTCCCCATGGTCCCATGTACCAACCTAACACAACCAAGCAAAAAGTTCATGCGTCTACCCCCTCTCGGCGCCGGTCAAAGGGGTAGATCGACATGTTTGACTTTTTTCCAGCGGCCGTAGGGTTTCGCCGTAGCGGGGTCCGGAGCGTCGAAATCCCACAAAAACTTGCATGGGTCCCCAATATATGTATAAGAGTGTGTTGGTAGGTTGTGGGAACCAAGATACAGCTCCGAGGTGTGACCCCCTTCATCGACCCCTCTTACTCCGTAGTAAGTTCCGACCCTTAGAGGTGAAAACTCCCGTGTCGGGTGCCGGGCACGGAATCATGCAACGGAACACACGAAATGTTGGTTCCCCATGGTCCCATGTACCAACCTAACACAACCAAGCAAAAAAGTTCATGCGTCTACCCCCTCTCGGCGCCGGTCAAAGGGGTAGATCGACATGTTTGACTTTTTTCCAGCGGGCGTAGGGTTTCGCCGTAGCGGGGTCCGGAGCGTCGGAATCCCACCAAAACTTGCATGGGTCCCCAATATATTTATAAGAGTGTGTTGGTAGGTTGTGGGAACCAAGATACAGCTCCGAGGTGCGACCCCCTTCATCGACCCCTCTTACTCCGTAGTAAGTTCCGACACTTAGAGGTGAAAACTCCCGTGTCGGGTGCCGGGCACGGAATCATGCGACGGAACACATGAAATGTTGGTTACCCATGGTCCCATGTACCAACCTAACACAACCAAGCAAAAAAGTTGATGCGTCTACCCCCTCTCGGCGCCGGTCAATGGGGTATATCGACATGTTTGACTTTTTTCCAGCGGGCGTAGGGTTTCGCCGTAGCGGGGTCCGGATCATCGGAATCCCACCAAAACTTGCATGGGTCCCCAATATATTTATAAGAGTGTGTTGGTAGGTTGTGGGAACCAAGATACAGCTCCGAGGTGCGACCCCCCTTCATCGACCCCTCTTACTCCGTAGTAAGTTCCGACAGTTAGAGGTGAAAACTCCCGTTTCGGGGTGCCGGGCACGGAATCATGCGAGGGAACACATGAAATGTTGGTTCCCCATGGTCCCATGTACCAACCTAACACAACCAAGCAAAAAAGTTCATGCGTCTACCCCCTCTCGGCGCCGGTCAAAGGGGTAGATCGACAGGTTTGACTTTTTTCCAGCGGGCGTAGGGTTTCGCCGTAGCGGGGTCCGGAGCGTCGGAATCCCACCAAAACTTGCATTGGTCCCCAATATATTTATAAGAGTGTGTTGGTAGGTTGTGGGAACCAAGATACAGCTCCGAGGTGCGACCCCCTTCATCGACCCCTCTTACTCCGTAGTAAGTTCCGACACTTAGAGGTGAAAACTCCCGTGTCGGGTGCCGGGCACGGAATCATGCGACGGAACACATGAAATGTTGGTTCCCCATGGTCCCATGTACCAACCTAACACAACCAAGAAAAAGTTCATGCGTCTACCCCCTCTCGGCGCCGGTCAAAGGGGTAGATCGACAGGTTTGACTTTTTTCCAACGGCCGTAGGGTTTCGCCGTAGCGGGGTCCGGAGCGTCGAAATCCCACAAAAACTTGCACGGGTCCCCAATATATGTATAAGAGTGTGTTGGTAGGTTGTGGGAACCAAGATACAGCTCCGAGGTGTGACCCCCTTCATCGACCCCTCTTACTCCGTAGTAAGTTCCGACACTTAGAGGTGAAAACTCCCGTGTCGGGTGCCGGGCACGGAATCATGCGACGGAACACATGAAATGTTGGTTCCCCATGGTCCCATGTACCAACCTAACACAACCAAGCAAAAAAGTTCATGCGTCTACCCCCTCTCGGCGCCGGTCAAAGGGGTATATCGACATGTTTGACTTTTTCCCAGCGGGCGTAGGGTTTCGCCGTAGCGGGGTCCGGAGCGTCGGAATCCCACCAAAACTTGCATGGGTCCCCAATATATTTATAAGAGTGTGTTGGTAGGTTGTGGGAACCAAGATACAGCTCCGAGGTGCGACCCCCTTCATCGACCCCTCTTACTCCGTAGTAAGTTCCGACACTTAGAGGTGAAAACTCCCGTGTCGGGTGCCGGACACGGAATCATGCGACGGAACACATGAAATGTTGGTTCCCCATGGTCCCATGTACCAACCTAACACAACCAAGCAAAAAAGTTGATGCGTCTACCCCCCCTCGGCGCCGGTCAAAGGGGTAGATCGACAGGTTTGACTTTTTTTCCAGCGGGCGTAGGGTTTCGCCGTAGCGGGGTCCGAAGCGTCGGAATCCCACCAAAACTTGCATGGGTCCCCAATATATGTATAAGAGTGTGTTGGTAGGTTGTGGGAACCAAGATACAGCTCCGAGGTGCGACCCCTTCATCGACCCCTCTTACTCCGTAGTAAGTTCCGACACTTAGAGGTGAAAACTCCCGTGTCGGGTGTCGGGCACGGAATCATGCGACAGAACACATGAAATGTTGGTTCCCCATGGTCCCATGTACCAACCTAACACAACCAAGCAAAAAATTTCATGCGTCTACCCCCTCTCGGCGCCGGTCAAAGGGGTAGATCGACAGGTTTGACTTTTTTCCAGCAGGCGTAGGGTTTCGCCGTAGCGGGGTCCGGAGCGTCGGAATCCCACCAAAACTTGCATGGGTCCCCAATATATGTATAAGAGTGTGTTGGTAGGTTGTGGGAACCAAGATACAGCTCCGAGGTGCGACCCCCTTCATCGACCCCTCTTACTCCGTAGTAAGTTCCGACACTTAGAGGTGAAAACTCCCGTGTCGGGTGCCGGGCACGGAATCATGCGACGGAACACTTGAAATGTTGGTTCCCCATGGTCCCATGTACCAACCTAACACAACCAAGCAAAAAAGTTCATGCGTCTACCCCTTCTCGGCGCCGGTCAAAGGGTAGATCGACAGATTTGACTTTTTTCCAGCGGGCGTAGGGTTTCGCCGTAGCGGGGTCCGGAGCGTCGGAATCCCACCAAAACTTGCATGGGTCCCCAATATATTTATAAGAGTGTGTTGGTAGGTTGTGGGAACCAAGATACAGCTCCGAGGTGCGACCCCCTTCATCGACCCCTCTTACTCCGTAGTAAGTTCCGACACTTAGAGGTGAAAACTCCCGTTGCGGGTGCCGGGCACGGAATCATGCGACGGAACACATGAAATGTTGGTTCCCCATGGTCCCATGTACCAACCTAACACAACCAAGCAAAAAGTTCATGCGTCTACCCCCTCTCGGCGCCGGTCAAAGGGGTAGATCGACAGGTTTGACTTTTTTCCAGCGGCCGTAGGGTTTCGCCGTAGCGGGGTCCGGAGCGTCGAAATCCCACAAAACTTGCATGGGTCCCCAATATATGTATAAGAGTGTGTTGGTAGGTTGTGGGAACCAAGATACAGCTCCGAGGTGCGACCCCCTTCATCGACCCCTCTTACTCCGTAGTAAGTTCCGACACTTAGAGGTGAAAACTCCCGTGTCGGGTGCCGGGCACGGAATCATGCAACGGAACACATGAAATGTTGGTTCCCCATGGTCCCATGTACCAACCTAACACAACCAAGCAAAAAAGTTCATGCGTCTACCCCCTCTCGGCGCCGGTCAAAGGGGTAGATCGACATGTTTGACTTTTTTCCAGCGGGCGTAGGGTTTCGCCGTAGCGGGGTCCGGAGCGTCGGAATCCCACCAAAACTTGCATGGGTCCCCAATATATTTATAAGAGTGTGTTGGTAGGTTGTGGGAACCAAGATACAGCTCCGAGGTGCGACCCCCTTCATCGACCCCTCTTACTCCGTAGTAAGTTCCGACACTTAGAGGTGAAAACTCCCGTGTCGGGTGCCGGGCACGGAATCATGCGACGGAACACATGAAATGTTGGTTACCCATGGTCCCATGTACCAACCTAACACAACCAAGCAAAAAGTTGATGCGTCTACCCCCTCTCGGCGCCGGTCAATGGGGTATATCGACATGTTTGACTTTTTTCCAGCGGGCGTAGGGTTTCGCCGTAGCGGGGTCCGGATCATCGGAATCCCACCAAAACTTGCATGGGTCCCCAATATATTATAAGAGTGTGTTGGTAGGTTGTGGGAACCAAGATACAGCTCCGAGGTGCGACCCCCTTCATCGACCCCTCTTACTCCGTAGTAAGTTCCGACAGTTAGAGGTGAAAACTCCCGTTTCGGGTGCCGGGCACGGAATCATGCGAGGGAACACATGAAATGTTGGTTCCCCATGGTCCCATGTACCAACCTAACACAACCAAGCAAAAAAGTTCATGCGTCTACCCCCTCTCGGCGCCGGTCAAAGGGGTAGATCGACAGGTTTGACTTTTTTCCAGCGGGCGTAGGGTTTCGCCGTAGCGGGGTCCGGAGCGTCGGAATCCCACCAAAACTTGCATGGGTCCCCAATATATGTATAAGAGTGTGTTGGTAGGTTGTGGGAACCAAGATACAGCTCCGAGGTGCGACCCCCTTCATCGACCCCTCTTACTCCGTAGTAAGTTTCGACACTTAGAGGTGAAAACTCCCGTGTCGGGTGCCGGGCACGGAATCATGCAACGGAACACATGAAATGTTGGTTCCCCATGGTCCCATGTACCAACCTAACACAACCAAGAAAAAAAGTTCATGCGTCTACCCCCTCTCGGCGCCGGTCAAAGGGGTAGATCGACATGTTTGACTTTTTTCCAGCGGGCGTAGGGTTTCGCCGTAGCGGGGTCCGGAGCGTCGGAATCCCACCAAAACTTGCATGGGTCCCCAATATATTTATAAGAGTGTGTTGGTAGGTTGTGGGAACCAAGATACAGCTCCGAGGTGCGACCCCCTTCATCGACCCCTCTTACTCCGTAGTAAGTTCCGACACTTAGAGGTGAAAACTCCCGTGTCGGGTGCCGGGCACGGAATCATGCGACGGAACACATGAAATGTTGGTTACCCATGGTCCCATGTACCAACCTAACACAACCAAGCAAAAAAGTTGATGCGTCTACCCCTCTCGGCGCCGGTCAATGGGGTATATCGACATGTTTGACTTTTTTCCAGCGGGCATAGGGTTTCGCCGTAGCGGGGTCCGGATCATCGGAATCCCACCAAAACTTGCATGGGTCCCCAATATATTTATAAGAGTGTGTTGGTAGGTTGTGGGAACCAAGATACAGCTCCGAGGTGCGGCCCCTTCATCGACCCCTCTTACTCCGTAGTAAGTTCCGACACTTAGAGGTGAAAACTCCCGTTTCAGGGTGCCGGGCACGGAATCATGCGACGGAACACATGAAATGTTGGTTCCCCATGGTCCCATGTACCAACCTAACACAACCAAGCAAAAAAGTTTATGCGTCTACCCCCTCTCGGCGCCGGTCAAAGGGGTAGATCGACATGTTTGACTTTTTTCCAGCGGGCGTAGGGTTTCGCCGTAGCGGGGTCCGGAGCGTCGGAATCCCACCAAAACTTGCATGGGTCCCCAATATATGTATAAGAGTGTGTTGGTAGGTTGTGGGAACCAAGATACAGCTCCGAGGTGCGACCCCCTTCATCGACCCCTCTTACTCCGTAGTAAGTTCCGACACTTAGAGGTGAAAACTCCCGTGTCGGGTGCCGGGCACGGAATCATGCGACGGAACACATGAAATGTTGGTTCCCCATGGTCCCATGTACCAACCTAACACAACCAAGCAAAAAAGTTCATGCGTCTACCCCCTCTCGGCGCCGGTCAAAGGGGTAGATCGACAGGTTTGACTTTTTTCCAGCGGGCGTAGGGTTTCGCCGTAGCGGGGTCCGGAGCGTCGGAATCCCACCAAAACTTGCATGGGTCCCCAATATATGTATAAGAGTGTGTTGGTAGGTTGTGGGAACCAAGATACAGCTCCGAGGTGCGACCCCCTTCATCGACCCCTCTTACTCCGTAGTAAGTTCCGACACTTAGAGGTGAAAACTCCCGTGTCGGGTGCCGGGCACGGAATCATGCGACGGAACACATGAAATGTTGGTTCCCCATGGTCCCATGTACCAACCTAACACAACCAAGCAAAAAAGTTCATGCGTCTACCCCCTCTCGGCGCCGGTCAAAGGGGTAGATCGACAGGTTTGACTTTTTTCCAGCGGGCATAGGGTTTCGCCGTAGCGGGGTCCGGAGCGTCGGAATCCCACCAAAACTTGCATGGGTCCCCAATATATGTATAAGAGTGTGTTGGTAGGTTGTGGGAACCAAGATACAGCTCCGAGGTGCGACCCCCTTCATCGACCCCTCTTACTCCGTAGTAAGTTCCGACACTTAGAGGTGAAAACTCCCGTGTCGGGTGCCGGGCACGGAATCATGCGACGGAACACATGAAATGTTGGTTCCCCATGGTCCCATGTACCAACCTAACACAACCAAGCAAAAAAGTTCATGCGTCTACCCCCTCTCGGCGCCGGTCAAAGGGGATCGACAGGTTTGACTTTTTTCCAGCGGGCGTAGGGTTTCGCCGTAGCGGGGTCCGGATCTCGGAATCCCACCAAAACTTGCATGGGTCCCCAATATATTATAAGAGTGTGTTGGTAGGTTGTGGGAACCAAGATACAGCTCCGAGGTGCGACCCCCTTCATCGACCCCTCTTACTCCGTAGTAAGTTCCGACACTTAGAGGTGAAAACTCCCGTTTCGGGTGCCGGGCACGGAATCATGCGACGGAACACATGAAATGTTGGTTCCCCATGGTCCCATGTACCAACCTAACACAACCAAGCAAAAAAGTTCATGCGTCTACCCCCTCTCGGCGCCGGTCAAAGGGGTAGATCGACAGGTTTGACTTTTTTCCAGCGGGCGTAGGGTTTCGCCGTAGCGGGGTCCGGAGCGTCGGAATCCCACCAAAACTTGCATGGTCCCCAATATATTATAAGAGTGTGTTGGTAGGTTGTGGGAACCAAGATACAGCTCCGAGGTGCGACCCCCTTCATCGACCCCTCTTACTCCGTAGTAAGTTCCTACACTTAGAGGTGAAAACTCCCGTGTCGGGTGCCGGGCACGGAATCATGCGACGGAACACATGAAATGTTGGTTCCCCATGGTCCCATGTACCAACCTAACACAACCAAGCAAAAAAGTTCATGCGTCTACCCCCTCTCGGCGCCGGTCAAAGGGGTAGATCGACAGGTTTGACTTTTTTCCAGCGGCGTAGGGTTTCGCCGTAGCGGGGTCCGGAGCGTCGAATCCCACCAAAACTTGCATGGGTCCCCAATATATGTATAAGAGTGTGTTGGTAGGTTGTGGGAACCAAGATACAGCTCCGAGGTGCGACCCCCTTCATCGACCCCTCTTACTCCGTAGTAAGTTCCGACACTTAGAGGTGAAAACTCCCGTGTCGGGTGCCGGGCACGGAATCATGCGACGGAACACATGAAATGTTGGTTCCCCATGGCCCATGTACCAACCTAACACAACCAAGCAAAAAAGTTCATGCGTCTACCCCCTCTCGGCGCCGGTCAAAGGGGTAGATCGACAGGTTTGACTTTTTTCCAGCGGGCGTAGGGTTTCGCCGTAGCGGGGTCCGGAGCGTCGGAATCCCACCAAAACTTGCATGGGTCCCCAATATATGTATAAGAGTGTGTTGGTAGGTTGTGGGAACCAAGATACAGCTCCGAGGTGCGACCCCTTCATCGACCCCTCTTACTCCGTAGTAAGTTCCGACACTTAGAGGTGAAAACTCCCGTTTCGGGTGCCGGGCACGGAATCATGCGACGGAACACATGAAATGTTGGTTCCCCATGGTCCCATGTACCAACCTAACACAACCAAGCAAAAAAGTTCATGCGTCTACCCCTCTCGGCGCGGTCAAAGGGGTAGATCGACAGGTTTGACTTTTTTCCAGCGGGCGTAGGGTTTCGCCGTAGCGGGTCCGGAGCGTCGGAATCCCACCAAAACTTGCATGGGTCCCTAATATATGTATAAGAGTGTGTTGGTAGGTTGTGGGAAACAAGATACAGCTCCGAGGTGCGACCCCCTTCACCGACCCCTCTTACTCCGTAGTAAGTTCCGACACTTAGAGGTGAAAACTCCCGTGTCGGGTGCCGGGCACGGAATCATGCGACAGAACACATGAAATCTTGGACATTTACAACACCCAACACACTTGTACACACATGGTATGGCAAAACCTAGGTTTGAGTGGGTTTCCGACGCTCCGGGCCCCGATTCGGCGAAAATCTAGATCCGCTGGAAAAAAGTCAAAGTTCCCATCTACCCCCTTGACCGAAGTCGAAAGGGGGTAGGCCAGTGAACTTTTTCCTTGGTTGTGTTAGGTTATGACATAGGAACATGGAAAACCAACTATTATCACAAGTTCTCACAAGATTGCCCCCGGTTCCCCCGAACGGGAGTTTTCAGCTATAAGTCAAGAAACTTAGTAGAGAGAGAGTGCGGTCGGTGAAGACGGTCACACACCGGAGTAAAATATTGGACATTTACAACACCCAACACACTTGTACATACATGTTATGGCAAAACCTAGGTTTGGGTGGGTTTCCGACGCTCCGGGGCCCCGATTCGGCGAAACCCTAGATCCGCTGGAAAAACCCTGACGTTTTCGTCTACCACCTTGAACGGCGTCGAAAGGGGGTAGGCCAGTGTAATTTTTTCCTTGGTTGTGTTAGGTGAAGTAAATGAACGTACTAGAAGCCTTAACAAAGAAAATAAAACAAACAAAGGGGGTTTGCCGTGTGACAGCATAAAGGGCACACGGCAAAGAAGTTCTGTGCCGTGCGGGGCACTGGTAGGCACACGGCAAAGAAGTTCTGTGCCGTGTGCTTTTTCTCTGCACACGGTATAGATTTTCCCGCCAATTTATTTAGATATTTCCCGCGAAATATTGGGGTGCGCGGCAAACTTGCGGATCCTAGTCAACTATTTTGCCGTGATGTTACATGAAGGATCACGGCAAAGAAATCTTTGCCGAGATGCCTGTATTTGCCGTGTGTTTTGGTTCCGTTTTGCCGTGCCATTTTCTTTGCCGTGTGCTCGGAGCTTCTGTGCCGTGCATCGTTTATTTGCCGTGATCTTTCTGTTTCCTGCACGGCAAAGGTTTCTTTGCCGTGTTCCGAGAACCTGCGGCGCACGGCAGAGACTTGCCCGCACGGCAAATTCAATTTTTCCGGTAGTGTATGTTTGTGTCGTCTATGTCGGTCTTCATATGTATATGACTGTTATGTCGTACCTAGTCTTTGTTTTATGTGCCACCGATGAAGGTAACCTCACCACTCGAGTAAGTGGTGAGAGTACGCGTGTGTTAACCAAACAGCCGGCTGTTTGCATCTGTGTTGTATGTGCAGACCACCAAACATGGAGGCTTGTCGCAGAATGTTTGGTACTGAGCCTCGGACACTAGAATAGGCTTGCTCACGACACGCAGGCGACCATGCGGCGGCCGCCGCCGCCGCGTAGCTCCGCCTCCCCAGCCCCTCGTCACTCCAAGCCTTGCCCCTTGGCCTCCCCATCCCCCGACGTCGTCCCCTCAGCCCATCCACCTCCCCGTCCCCTCTCTCACGATGGTGGTCGCCGGGAACCAGATCCAATCCGGACCGGCTCTCCCGTTGCTCGAGGTGCTGGGGATGGAGCTCCTCCCGCTGGCAGCCAGCAGCTCTCCTCGGCTGCTCCGGCCGCCCCGTCCCAGCTGCCGCCTCCTCCAGATCGGCTCCCTCCCAACTTCAAGCCACAGGTGCTGGGGCCGCTGCCTGCGGTCCGGAAGGTGCTGGGGATGGAGCTCCTCCCGCTGGCAGCCAGCAGCTCTCCTCGGCTGCTCCGGCCGCCCCGTCCCAGTGCCGCCTCCTCCAGATCGGCTCCCTCCCAACTTCAAGCCACAGGTGCTGGGGCCGCTGCCTGCCGATCCGGAAGGTGGAAGCGACGAGCTGGGCTGGCAGGAGGTATGCAATCGACGTCGGCAGCAGCGGAGCCAGCCACCGGTGCCTCCTCTCTCTGAGAGGGAGAACCGGGCCGTGGCCTTCAGGCGGAGGTTGCGCGGCCAGTGCTTCCGCTGCTTGGCGTCCGACCACCGCGTGGCCGACTGCCACGGCAAGGTCAGGTGCCTCTCCTGCCGCCGCTCGGGCCACCGCGAGCGTGACTGTTGGCAGCATCAGACGGCCAGCACCCACTGCTCCGGGTCGCCTACAGCCAGTCCGCTCTGCTCTGGGTCGCCGGCTGCCGGTCCGAGGCGCCCCATGGACCGCTCCTGGGTCTCCGTTGCTGCGCCTCGTGCCGCTTGCGAGGACCGGGGTCCTCCAGACCGGGCGCAGCTGGTGACCGGCTGCCTCTCGATGGTTCAGCTGCTCCAACAGATGCGGTGTTGAGGTCCATCGTTGAGGAGCAGGCGATGGTGCTGCGGGCTGAGCTGCAAGACCTGGTTGCTTCCCGGTTCGAGGAGATGGCCCAGCCGTTGCGTGTGGTGACAGATAAATTGCATGCCTTGCTGGAGCAGTTTGAGAGTTCGATGGAGCGGGCTGCGATTGCTTTGGAAGTGCCTGCCATGGTGCAGACGCCTCCAGCACCGCCTGCACTTGCTGAGATCAACGGTGGCCTCTCAGGCGGTGAAGCTCCCGAGTTGTATGGTTGTTTCTCTCCTAGGGATGCGACCTTTTCAGCGTCGATGCTCGCCCTGACCTCCTCGTTGTTGGCTGCTCCGGAGGGTGTTTTTCCGGTGGTGGAGGCCATGGCCAACCAGCAAGAGCCTGCTGTGGAGTCTGATCTGCCTTTGGCTTTGAGGACCTGAAGTTTTGTGGTACACCTAGCTCCGAGGAGAGAACCACGCAGGAGCTGGTCACTTTTGATGCTGAAAAGCTTCAGGAGAAGGAGTTGTTCCAGGATTTTGCTTGCTCTGTGTCGGGCTTGCCCACGGACAAGCAGGTGGAGGAGGCTGCTCCCTCTCACATTGAGCGACGCAGCTTCCATTTGGACAAGAAAAACAGTGCTTGTGATCTTCCAACAGCCAAGCGAGCGGAGTATAGACGGCGGAGCTACATGAAGGGGTGCAGGAGTTGGTTTCCTCGGCCCCAACCTTCATAGAATCCATCACCGCTCGCATCACCGCTCCTCTGTTTCTGCGCCTCCACCAACGCCGGCCACACCGATCAGGCGCCGCCCCAGAAATCCTGCCCCGATGCCACTCGCCAGGCCAGCGATCGGCGGGCTGTCACATCCATGGCGGGGTTGAGCACGATTGAGAGGGCGCGTCGTGTCCTACGCAAGAAATGGGGGCTGCCGGCGGAAGACGAAGCGAAAGGGGATGCCACAGAGGAGGTGCTGCAGCAGCGTTTCTTGGCCCTCTTCAAGGATCCGAAGACGGCGCTGGAGACGGAGGCGGTGAGGGCTCTGATCGGCAGAGTGGGGCCTTCAAGATCCGTGGTTTCCAAGACGGCCGGGAGCCGGGCTACTCCAACGACTGCGGCCCGGGCTGCCCGCGCAGCTGAAGATCTGGAGTTGGAGCCGCCTGCAGAGGCGCATTCTCGCGAGTAGTTGTCCTTAGAGATAGGCAGCCTACGCTGTCATTCTTGTTGTTGTTTTCTCTCTGTGTTTTGCTAGATCCTTTCTAGCGTGTAACTGAACTACTTTCTATCTTCTCAATTGAATTGGCAGAACACTTGCCGTTATCCTTCAAAAAAACAAACATGGAGGCTTGTTTTCCTTGGTCCGAACTGAACGGGTCTGGAGGGTAACCAAACGGAGTACATAACACACACGCAGTTCCGCAGAGAGCCAGCCCCTGTGATGCAAAAGACTCAAAACTGCCTTCCTTGGATCGAAGCCATGTGAGGTGGAGTTCTTTCCGGCCCGTCGTCGATGAGCACACTTGCAACGACCCGTAAACCCTCAACCCTAACCACTACTGTACTTCTCTTCATATATACGGCTGGATCGTACTGTACGTACCACCGATCGAGCTGCATGCATCGAATGCGCGCGTGGAGTGGTTGTGGATGGACCAGCACGTACGACGTACGTCGAGCTAGCTAGGTTGCGGCGGCCCTGACGGGATGCATGGTCTCTGGCCGCCGGTCGTGACGGGTCGCGTCGGTACAAATTAGGAAGCGTGCGCGCAAGGAGATGGAGTGCAAGTACGGAGTACTACGTACAGGGAGACGGAGAGTGAGGGTCGGCCTCACCACTCGATGAAGGTAGCTAGCCCCGGGACCATGCATCCTCCCACAGACACACACACGTCTCTCTGCTCTTGCAGTGATCCCTAGCTAGCTAGCTAGAACACTTCTCGCAAGGAATGTACTCCATCCGTTCCATTTTAATTGACTCCAATATAGATGTATCCAATACTAAAATATGTCTAGATACATCTGTTTTGGAGTCAACTAAAATGGAACGGAGGAGTAGCATGGTACTACCACAAGCTACAGCTGCTCCATGCACTGCATCGGTGGGAATTATATGTACTCCCTCCCTTCCAAATTACTTGTCTCAACTTTGTCTAAATTTGGATGTATCTCTACACTAAAATATGTCTAGATACATGCAAATTTGGACAAAGTTGAGACAAGTAATTTGGAACGGAGGGAGTATATATATATATGTATCCTTAATACCTTCCTTATGTGGCACTAAGTAGTACTGACCATGAATGAACGAATGAGCACGCTCTTGTCCTACGTTTTAGCCACCACCCAACAAGATAGAGAAGAGATGGGGTGGCGCAGAAGATCCGGGGCACGCGTGCTGGGTGTCAGCGGCAATCATCATTCCATTTGCGCGCGGGCGGGCATGCAATGCAACCAAACAAACGCTCTCTCTCTTCAATCGATCCCCACATTCTCTCTCCTCGCACGCACGTGACGCTCATGCCGTCATGCTAGCTCTCTCTACTAATGAATCAGCTAACCTTTCTATCCTCTCTCTAATCAGTGCTAATCATCGCTGCGTGCCTGGCCTCCATCCGATTAGCCGCTTTATACCTTTCTATCTCTCGGCTCCTTCCATTCCTTTTGCCTATGCTCTCCTTTCACACCTACCTTTTTTTTTTTTTGAAAGGATCTGATACATAAAACAGGAAGCACCGTACAAATTACATATAGGTCCGAAAAGAAAACAAAATTACAGAAAGGACCCCGAAACTTGCACAGAGCACCCCGTGCTGCCTGGAGAAACCACAATCAGATCCACCACCGTCTCACCCCAAGTTCCTCGCCGCTGCCGGCGACGCCGTACCGCCGTCCGTCGAGAAGAAGACGCCCCCACCTTGTAGAAGGCCGCAAACGCCATCCGTCGCAAGCAACGGAATCATACCTCGCTGAAGGAGCACGGCCACAACGCCAACTTCCCGCTGCCGCCACACATCCAGCCGTCGCCACAGCGCCAAGGACCACCACCACCACCCCCCACCTCCGCACGAACGCTCCCCTCGCCACCACGGCCGGCCGGAGCAGATCCACGAAGAAGACAACCACCTGCACCTCCACAACCAAAAGCGGCACGGCCACACCCACCCGCAGCTCTCCCCGCCACCACGGCCGGCCGGAGATGCAGAGAAGGAAGAAGACGGCCGACGCAGAACCTTCACGGCCTCCCCAGCATCGAAGACGACGCCGGAACGGGACAGGAGGGGAAGGACCACACCTCGAACTCCAGCGCCATCGCCGCCGTCCTCGACGACGCCAGGAGGAACGCACACCTATGAAAGGAACTATCTACACGCACGGACGGACGCCGGAGCTCCCCCCCACCTCCCGGTGCCAGAACGGCGACCGGAGGTGGAGGGGAGCGGCGGGGACGCCGGCGAGACCTGGAACCTTCGGGTCGCCCTCGAGTCGCCTTTCCTTCCTGTAGCAAGGGAGACACGGGGCGAGCAGTCTCGTTTTGTGTTATATCCCTTTCACACCTACCTTACCCGTGTAGCTAGGCAAAGGGGCTCTGCCTTTCCGAATTCCAATGGCGATGTTTCAGTTACCACACACGTTACACATGTGCTTACAACTCCTAATTAAGATGATGGCACCCCCTGATCTTTTTTTTTGTTATGTAATTGAGTTGTCGTTTTGCTATTTCTATGATGATCAAGAAATAACAAAGCTAAGTCACCACCGAGAACTATTTGATCAGATTTTAGGATTCACAAAGTGTAAAAGTGATGAGAATTTTTTTGATATTATGGATTTGAGTAGTTGACTGGAAAACCCCCTATATTAGTTGTGATTGACCCCTACATTTATCAGAAATTGACTATATGGCCCCCCTCAAAATATTATAGTGTTCAATTGGCCCCCTCCTTTTACAATTCCTGGCTCCTTCCCGGGTACAAACTTGCCATGACATTAGGTAGTGGCAACAACCAACCAAATAATCAGTAACGGTATGTTGTGTAGATTATTTTTGCCAAACTAAGATTCAGTTTGTGATTGTTCAATTGTGGCATATTGCACTTACTTATATCTGCTGCGAAAAGTAGCCACCAAAATGGGGAATAATTGATTAAACAACATGGTAGAAGGAGCAATAATTAAGTTATCATAATTAGTCCACCATAATATCATATGTCAAATGCGGCCTAACACGCCTAGGCTGCCATAATCAGTGTTGCATTCTCGCTAATTTAACAAAATAAACCCACATAAATTGTGTGGACCAATTGACAACACACCAGTCAACAAAAATGAAAGAAAAATACGAAAACATATTCGGTAACACGTCATTTGCGCATTGCAAAAACACAAGCTTTATATTACTTTTAAATTTGCAAAGTGTATATTCAAAGTTGAATCACCAAATATAAGCACACACATGTTTCAACTAGTGCATAGTTAAAAGTCATAGCCAACATATTTGCCAAAACATATTTGGTACTGCAAAATAATATGTTTGTGCATCATAAATACACATATTCACAAGAAAACAGTGTGAAAAGTGCAGCTGCAGAGGGAAAAAAAACCCGGCTAATTTAGCCAAAAGAAAACAGCCAGCTGCAAAGAAAAAAATAACTGTAAAATGTGGCAAGCATCAGCTAGTAGTAGGAGGAACCAATCTGGCCTCGAGACATTCTCATCCATCATCTCTAGCGACACATATGGCTAGCTAGCTCTACACTTTTGTACCCCTTGGGAAAGTAACCTTTCTCTCCGAGTCGTAATCACTGATGCGCAGGTCAAACCATGCCACCATGGCAATGGCATGCATGTTTATGCAGCTCAGCACCGTAACCAGGCGGCCGCCATGGAGTGAGTATATACACTCAAGACGATCGGGAGCTTTTGACATGCGCGCTCGAGAGTCCATGATCTAAAAGACGAGGCTGAAAAGACCTTTTTCAGCGAGCCATGGAGGCGTGGACATGTACGCTAATGATCGCGAGAACTGGGGCGTGACCTGTTTGGATGTCTCCTGCTGCAAGGGTAAAAAGAGGTTAAAAGTTGAATTTTGTTCCTCGGATCGTACGTGTAGACTCGTTCACCGAGTCACCGCGCAATGTGCGTGCATGCTCACTCAAAAGAAGAGACTTCACACGGAGGGAGTTGGAGTGCCGTTGTCAGGAGTTAAACCAAACCATGTTCCAGAAAAGTTACTTTTCACAGCTAGATGATGTGCTTAATTATTCACGCGTACTAGTACTTCACTTTTAGTAATCATCATATGTAGGAGACGGTAATCGAGATGGAACGATCGAAAAAAAGTGGTAATCAACCATCTGAGTGTACTTTTTTTTCAAGACTTGGATGGTTCTTTAGCTAGCAAGGTTAGGTGCAACGAAAGTAGTAAGAGAATGTTAAGTATCTTTTGTCCTAAATAAATGACTCTTTGTCAAACTATCAGTTACTAATTAATGACATTTCAAAAAACTTTCAGCCACAATCCCAAAAATGTTACACTAAAATGTGTTCTAACAATCTCAGAGGCTCTCACAATTCAGGTTCGCGAAATTTCAGAAAAAAAAAACCATTGGCGTTGGCTTATCTGAGACTTTGAAATAAGTCATTTGATATATCGTTTTTCCTGTCTCGTAGGCCCTAAAATTTCGCCACAGGCTCTGAAAATCTCAGAATACGACATTCGTGTTGGTGTTTCTGACAATGTGAGAGACTCTGAGATTACAAAAGGAAATCGTTTATAAAAAGGGTCATTTGGGACTAAAGATGCGAGTGTTAATCGTGGTAGGTAGGCAAGGTTGTTATCTACGGAAACAAAATCAGGGGACCAAACCAAAACAGTTGTAGCTCTGGAACCCTCTGCATCGTACTAAAACTGTGGAAGCGAACAGTAGAGTGACCGGTGTGCACTGCACGCGATCGCAGTGTCACAGCCGAAAGTCTGAAACTGTAGAGGCCGGCAGCCGAAAGTGTCACTGCACTTGTCCCGCGGGGGATTCAGCTGTAGTACTACGTAATGAGTGCGAAAAGAATAATACAGTACCCAATTAAGCCTCGGGCGTCGCGCCGCTGTGTCGGACAGCGACGGTTCCTGGTTTGAGCCAAAAGGGAACGACGGAGGAACGAAACAATTTGTGTGATCAGAATTCAGAACAGTGTGCTGCGCTAGTTGAAACGAAAGATGCCATTCTTTTCACATTGGAAATGTCGCGGCTTTGCTTTTGCAAGACATCCGCTGCTAAAGCCTGTCTCTGTTGCACATACACTTTGGGAATTCGAACTACAGTTTCGTTCGCACCGATAGTTGGCCATGTAGCCTCCGTTTGGAAAAAAAAAAGTTGGCCATGTAGAGAGAGAGGTGGAGATTAGGATAAGATTAAGGCCCGTTTGGGACGCATGAAATAAAACGTAGGAATAGGAAAAACGCAGTAATTGAGGTGTCATGTTTTCTAAATTCTTACGGTAACTAAAACCACAGGAAATTTTCTAAAGCGTCGTTTCGATGTCACGTAGGAAAAATACAGTAATTGTAGACATAGGAAGATGAAAACATGAGGTGAGATCTCATGTTTGTTGTCCTCCAAAATTCCAATAGAATAGCTTATCCCGTAAGACTTTCAAAGGAATCTTTGATTCTTATTCCTATGTTCCAAACGGTACTCTAGCAAATTTTCTTATGGAAATCCTATGCTCCATAACCCTAGCCGCCGGGCCGCCGCCGGCGCGCACCGCTCGAGCTCGTCCTCCTCTCCCCCTCCTCTCCGTCCCTGCCTCGCCCCCCGCGCGGGCGAGCAGGGGAACCCCATCCCGCGGCCACCTCGACCCCCTTCTCCCGCCCCCGCTCCTCGTCGCCGCCGGACGGCGTCGCTGGCCGAAGGCCGGGCGCTGGCGGCGGCGAGGCCCCTTCTCTCCCTCGCTCGTGGGTCTCGGCGCGGGTCGGGCAAGACGGCGTGGGCGCCGCGTTGACCGTGGGCGCGGCGGCGGCATGGATACCGGTCGGTTCCAGGGCGGCGGCCCTCTCTGGCGTGGCAGCGGCGCCCTTGCGGCTGGCGTCGCTGCGGGTGGCTCTGGTCGTCGGCCTTGTCCTCTTGGGAGGCGCGTCGGCTGCGGGCGGCGACTGCGACCTGGATCCTTCCTCGTCGATCTGAGGTGGGAGCTTGGGACCAGGGGAAACCCTAGGCCGGCTTGTCTGACCCGGTCACGGCGACGCCTTGGGTGCCGTTCTACGTCCTTGGAGGCGTGGCTGCGGTCCCTTCTCCACCCCCGACCCGGCTCCCGGACGAAAGTCCAAGATCTTTGATTGGGCAGCGTCGACGCCCTGAGCGTCGTGTCCTCCTTGGAGGCGCCGCCTGGGGAGTCCTTGGGCTCGGGTGAGATGAACAGAAGGTGGGAGCTTTGGGTGGCTCCCATGCTTCCCCTTTCCTCTGCAGTTGCACTCGGCGCTTTCCTGTTGCTCTCTGTTTGCCAAGGGCAGCGATGTCGAAGACGGCGTGGTGCTCAGTGTCAAGGTATGGCGTGCTCTGGGGCTCCTTCGGATTCGAGTACAGCATCTCTCCGCTCTCGGGGGAGCGTCTCTCATGTCCGACGGCGCCTTCGTCTAGGCGAGAGGGTTGGGGCTCTCTTCGGCATGAGAGCAGGAAGGTGATGTTCTGCTCCAACTCTTGGTGCTCCTCGCTCACGACATGATCAAGGCAGTGCCCCTTTGCCTCTCCTACGTGGTGTTCTTGCCCTGGAGTTGCTGCTATCTTCACTTCAGCAAGCGGTGCTTCATGTTCTTAGTTTTTATGCTTGTTGTTTAGTGTAGAGTTGTAAGCTGTTCAGTGTGCACCCTTGTATCGTTCGGTCGCGGTGGTGTTCGGTGCTTTCGGTTGTATTGGTGGCCTTGTGTAATCCCTGGCCGGTTGATGGCTTCGTTAATTCAAAGCCGGGCTCGTCTCGAGCCTACGTTCTCATGCTCCATAATTCTAACGATTTTCCTTTGTTCCAAATGGGGCCTAAGTATTTTTAATGGCATAGGTCAACCCGGTTGGGAGACTTGGCACTGAAACTACGCTTGTTTGGATGTCTCCTGCTGGAAGGGTAAAAAGAGGTTAAAAGGTGAGTTTTGTTCCTCGGATCGTGTAGACTCGTTCACCACCGAGTCACCGTGCAGTGTGCGTGCATGCTTACTTGAAAGAAGAGACTTCACAGTTCACACACGGACAGAGGGAGTTGGAGTGCCCTTGTCATCAGGAGTTGAACCCTGTTTCAGAAAAGTTACTTTTTCACAGCTAGATGATCTGCTTAATTAACCACGCTTTCTATCTTGCTAATCATCGTATATATGTAGGACCTATGACCGAGATGGAAGGAAACAAAGTGGTAATCGGCCTGAGTGCACTTTTTTGGCAAGGCTAGATGGTTCGTTAGCTAGCAAAAGGTTTAGGTGCAACAACAAAAGCATAGTACCAAAAACAAATTAGGGCCCAAAACAGTTGCACCTCTGGAACCCTCTGCATCGTACTACTGAGACTGTGGAAGCGAACAGTAGGGTGACTGTAATGGCCAATCAGGCCTCGGGCGTCGCGCCCCTGCCTGTGTCGGACAGCGACCGTTCCTGGTTTGTGTGCCAAAAGGGAAGGAGGAACGAAACAATTTGTATGATCAGAATTCAGATCCAAAGCTAGGGGAACAGTGCTGGCTGCGCTAGTTGAAACGAAAGATGTCATTCTTTTCAGATTGGAAATGTCGCGGCTTTGCTTTTGCGAGACAACCGCTGCTAAAGCCTGTCTCTATTGCACATACACTTTGGAATTCGAGCTACAGTTTCGTTTGCATATCTTCTTAATTAGTGTCTACTTGGTTCAAAAAACGCTGGGCCCCGCGTCGTCCACCTCGGGCGACACGGGAGACGAACCCTAGCGCCGCCGCCACCTCTCTCCCTCCCTTCGAGCTTCTCCCTCGCCGCCGGCGGCGGCCGTTGCCGGGCTTTGCTCGCGCGGCGGAGGCGGCGGCGGGGCTTCTCCTCGCGCCTTGCTTCGTCAAGCTGGAGACCCCATAGCGCCGATGGATGCGGATCCGGCCGCGGTCGACCTGCTGGCCGGCGAGTTCGCCGGGCCTCAAGGCGGTGGCTCCCCTGAGCGAGGTGGGTGGTGCTCCGCCGCCGAGCTTGAGGTCAGGGTAGGGGCCCTGGGCCTGCTCAGGCTGTCCATGGCCACCACCGTCTGCTCGTGGATCTGGAGTTGGTGCTCCACCACGGGGTTTGCCCGCCGGATCCGAGCTGGATCTGGTGGTTGTTGTTGCCAACGGTCCAGATCGAGGTCGTGGTGTCACGCGGTCGCGGTGGTCGATGTCTGCCTCCGGTAGCTGTTGTGGCTATTTCCGCTTGATTGGCTTGGATGTGCGTGGAAGTTGGATGCCGGGGCGGCGGCCCCGGGCGGTGGTATTCGCGGCGCCGAGGCGGGGGTCGTGGCTTTTGTGCTGTCTGGTGGTCATGGCCGCAAGGGCGGCGTGATGATTGGCGAGTGGTGACGTTGGATGTGGTTCGGTAGCCATCTCGGCAGCTGGCCACACTCGGTTTGGAGGCGGTGTGCTTGTCGGGGTGAAAATCTGCCAGGCTTTGTCTTGGCCGACGGCGGCGACGCCTGCGGGCGCCGTTACCTTCTTGAAGGCGACGTCGCGACTACCCTGCTCTCCCCCGATGCTCTGGGTGAAAACCTTAGGTCGTTGACCGGGCGACGGCGGAACTTCGGTGCTGCTTCCTTCCTGAAGGCGTCGCCTTCTGGAGTCCATGGTTTGCCTCTCTTCCGGTGGTGGTTCGGTGGCGGTGTCGGTGGCTTGTCGGAGCTGGAGTGTGCTTTTTTGATTGCGCCCATCTCAGCGGGGTGCAGCGTCCGTTGGTGCGTCGGCTTGAGTTCTAGGGTGAGCTCTAGCCCACCGACGCTGGTGTTTCGTGTCGGCCTGGGATAGGGGTCCCTTTGGCGACAGAGACTGGACCGGGCGGCGCTGCCTTGTCAGTCTAGAGGGGCTCCACCTCGGCGTCTTTGTCTCTTCAAGTTGTCTGATCCTGCCCCTTGTTGCTCCCGACCCAGCTTGCTTGGAGTTCTGCTAGCACTAGTTTCTTTGTACAAGCCTTTGGCTTGATCTTTTGTTTGTGTGTGTGGAGGTGTTTGTAAGCTGGTTTCAACACTTTGTATCTTCCGTCATTGGCGTCATTAATTTAACGCTGGGCTACGGCCTCACTTCTCAAAGTGACCATGTAGCCTCCGTTTGGAAAAAAAAAAGTTGGCCATCTAGAGTGAGAGATAGGGGAGGCCTCGTTCGGGACACATGAAGTAAAATGTAGAAATAGAAAAAACGCAGTAATTGAGGTGTCATGTTTTCTAATTTTCTACAGGAACTAAAACCACAGGAAATTTTCTAAAGCGTCGTTTGGATGTCACGTAGGAAAAATACAGTAATTGTAGACACAGGAAGATCAAAACAGGAGGTGAGATCTCATGTTTGTTTTCCTCCAAAATTCCAATGGAATAGCTTATCCCATAGGAATTTTAAAGGAATCTTTGATTCTTATTCCTTTGTTCTAAACGGTACTCTAGGAAATTTGCCTATAGGAATCCTTTTCTCCATAATTCTAACGATTTTCCTGTGTTCCAAACGGGGCCTAAGGATTTTTAATGTCATAGGTCAACCCGGTTGGGAGACTTGGCACTGAAACTACAAAAGCCCGCCGGACGACACATGCAAAAGAGATGATAGGAGGTCAAGACGCGCCACGGCTAGCTGCTAAAGTCCAATCATACTATCCAGTTGAGCACGGCTTGTGTGGCCGGCCTCGGCCTCTACTCACGTTCTGGTCAACACTACCAACGCTCCTTTTTCTCTCTGGGATGAATAGGCTTTCTCCTTTTCATCGACAGCTCTGATGGATGTGTAGGGTGTAGAGCTAGCACCTTCCACTTCTTGTTGCAGGGTGTGTGGTCGTAGTTAGTGCGTACGCTGTGACGTGTGATCGATCCGTTCTTCTTCTTCTTCTTCTTCTTCTTTCTTGAGAATTTTATCCATTCATCTGTTCATCGGTAGCTTTCCTTCTCCAGGTTTGCTGTTCTATAAAGATGGGTCTTTATCCATTTTCTTGAAGGACCATTTGCTAGTATGTATTACCTCTGTTCCAAAATATAGCACGTTTTTTTTTTGGCTAAAATGGCCTAGCAAAACATGTTCTATATTGGAACGGAGGTAGTGCATATCTAGGTAACTATCGTCTATCTGTTGGAATTTATTTTAGCGACTTCCATTCATCTGTAGACAGCGCAAAGAAGCCCATCATCCCATCGGCAGAAATTTCGAGCAGGCCGCCCAAGAGCTCAGCCGAGATGCTCGTGTACTCTGCTCGGCCCATTTTGATATACAACAACAACAACAACAACAACAAATCCTTTTTTTCCCAAACAAGTTGGGGGTAGGCTAGAGTTGAAACACATAATATCTCGAAACCAGGTCATGGTTCTGGCACATGGATAGCTAACTTCCACGCAGCCCTATCCATGGCTAGTTCTTTGATGATATTCCAATCCTTCAGATCTCTCTTAACAGACTCCTCCCATGTCAAGTTTGGCCTACCACGACCCCTCTTAACATTCTCATCCCGCTTTATCCGTCCGGTATGCAATGGCGCTTCCGGAGGCCTACGTTCTATATGACCAAACCATCTTAGACGGTGTTGGACAACCTTCTCTTCAATTGGTGCTACCCCAACTCTCTCACGTATATCATCATTCCTAACCCGGTCCTTTCTTGTGTGGCCACATATCCATCTCAACATGCGCATCTCCGCTACACCTAACTGTTGGATATGTCGTCTCTTGGTCGGCCAACATTCTGCGCCATACAACATCGCAGGTCGAATCGCCGTCCTATAGAACTTGCCTTTTAGCTTTTGTGGCACTTTTCTACCACAGAGGACGCCAGAAGCTTGGCGCCACTTCATCCAACCAGCTTTGATTCGATGACTCACATCTTCATCGATATCACCATCCTTCTGGAGCATAGACCCCAAATATCGGAAGGTGTCTTTCTCAGGTACCACCTGTCCATCAAGCCTAACCTCTTCCTCCTCGTGCCTAGTAGTACTGAAACTGCACCTCATGTACTCAGTTTTGGTTCTACTAAGCCTAAAACCTTTCGATTCTAGAGTCCGCCTCCACAGCTCTAACTTTCTATTAACCCCCGCTCGACTAATATATATAGACGAACAACTTTGATTCTGTCCTTCAGCTCCAGCTAGAGTTTTGGATCACTAACTTTCCAAATAAAAGATCAAAGTTTAAAAAATACACCTAGCGAAGATATCAACGAGCGAACACAGCTCATTTCATCATGGCTAACGCCTAGCATAAGCATGACTGTACAATGAATGGTTACTTCCCCCTTGTACATAAACCAACCTTTTCTAGGGAGGCCCTGCTACATCATCCACAAAGAAGCCAAAAATAACGAAAACCAGCAGCGGACACCTCCATCAGTTATCGAACGGCCATTAGACTAGTATAATAAGGTATGTCACAAAATCAGCAAACAAGCTGGCATTAGGGTGAAATAAACAGTTCTCCAGCTCCCCCGGTTGCATTACTAGCGAGATCAGCATGCTTGAGTCCGGTTGCTACCCTGGACAGCCTTGTAGCACTCCAGGCTGCAGAGCGGAAGCTTCGTCTTGGAGTCGCGGTACTTGTAAGGGTTTAGGCAGGACGGACCTGCGCACTTCTCCCTTGGAGGAGGATAGCTGGGGAAATGAACACAAGCAAGGGGTGTTGAGCGTAGGCACATAACGGTAAAAGAGAATCAAAATAATACACGCAAAAAATAGACAGAGGTGCAGGAATGGCTATAGCGTCGAAGGTAACCTGCTAGGTTTGGAGCTAAATATGCTGGGAAGGCCCATCGTATCAGGGAACGTAATAACAGTTCCTTCTGGTCCCATGACACACTGGATGCAACTTCTTTTGTATTCCTCAAATTTTTCTTGCTTTTCCTGCAGGAACGAATGAGAAGAAAATTTGTAATCACCAGTATATGTAGCTAGCAAGGGATGGAAGGACAGCTAGTGTACAACTCCCAAGAACTGTACCTTGTCTTCCCGTTCTTTTTGTTTCCTCTCTTCCTTTTTCTTCTCGGTATCAATCCCCAGTATTTTCCTCATTGCTTCAGCCTGTACAGTAGAAACTCAGTAAAATTGGCGCCCAGCAGAATAAAAAGAGAACCCAATCAACTAGAAGAAAACAGACCTGCTGTTCCCTTTCAGCCTTCTCAACTTGCATCTTACGCCTCTGTGCAACTTCGGCTTTTTTGGCTTGTATCTCCACGTCTGGAAGCTTCTCCTTTTGCTCTGCATCATTAAATACCAACGCCACTTAGCATTTTATCTGAGACACAACACATTAGTATTAATTAAAAAACAGTCATATTAACATATACTAGGAACTGTACTTCTTGATGTAGCGGCTGGTAGTCCATCAGGATATTCAATCACACTTTCACCATGGCCACCCCTGCCAGCACGCTGCCTTGTTGTAAGGCCAGGAGTTTCAACCTTTACATTTGAAGGTGAATCAGCTTCCTTCAGTTCATTGGCTTCATCCATCTCGGATTCATCCTCTACAATAAAATCATCGCCATCCTCCAATGTCAAGTTCTTCCTACCATCTCTGCTAGATTGTGACACTGTGAAGTCATTGTCCACTTCATATGGAGTGCTCTTATTTTTAGAAACCTTGGATAGCTTCTTTTTCCTGAGACCATCCTCGACATAACCATAAGCTAGAGGACTGTCAGTAGCTATGGGCTGTTCTTGTGCAGCTTTAGCAACTCTAAGTTTTTCAAGATAAAGTAGTTCACAATCTTCGTCATCAGAATCAAGAGTACGCTTCTTAGGAACCCTTTTGCTCTTGCGAACAAGGTCAGAAGATGGTGAAATGTCATGCTTATCTCCACGTTTTCTATCAGTGCGATTACCATGAGTATCTTTGCTTGTGCTGTGATGTTTCTTCTCACCAGAATCCTAATAAAAGGAAGGGAGCAACTTAGTGCCCAACAAGTAAAATGTAGTAATTCTTATTTACCATATCAGTCAATCAGCTACCTAAGAGGAAACATAACAGGGCATTTGAAAATTCTTGGACAAGAGAGTTGAACCAACATCAAAACGACATGGATTCATTAGCATATACTCCACTGCAGCAGAGAGCACCATTCCGACATCCGACAAAGACTACCATTCCGAATCCGACAAAGACTACCATTGAGTGGAGTAGAGTTATTTCATTAAGCTCCAATATACGTACATTCTACTATTAAATGACGGGGAAAATCATCTCATCAACTACCTACAAACAATACTAAACTACTACTTGAAAAAACAGACAAGTTTTAAATATCTGATAGAAGTTCTGTGCAATATAATAAGTAATTCTTATTTACCATATCAGACAATCAGTTACCTAAAGAGAAACCATAACAGGGCATTTGAAAAGTCGTGGAAAACAGAGTTGAACCAACAGCAAAACGACATGGATTCATTAGCATATACTCCACTGCAGCAGAGACTACCATTCCGACATCGGACGAAAACTCGATTCCGAATCCGACAAAGACTACCACTGAGTGGAGTAGGGTTATTTCATTAAGCTCCAACAATCCAACATACGAACATTCTACTGTTAAATGACGGGTAATCTCAGCAACTACCTACAAACCACTAAACTGCTACTTGAAAAAGCAGACAAGATTTAACTTTCGGATACCATGTTTTCTGCAATACTAAGCCGCTACTTGAAAAAAAAAGGACGAGTTTTAAATTAAATGCCTGACAGCATGTTCCGTCTGCACACAATTTCTTTTCTGCCAAGTAGAAACAACAAACCTTATGCTTATGGCGATGAGAAGAGCCATCCGACGTGCCAGGAGTGCCACTGTCACCAGCCTCTTGGACAGGTTTCGTCTGTACAGTTCGGTTAAGTCCGCTAACCTTGAGCTTTACTTTTCTTATCCTATTTTCTGCTGGCACATCGGTGTCTCCTGAGGGAAGTGCAAGAACACCTTGGGTACTATGCTTCCCATCCTTCGACTTGCTGTTCCTATTGTGGCCACCATCATGATCCACCCCAGCCCTCTCCTCTCTCCTCACCTTCTTTGACACATCCTTCCTGTGTGGCCCGGAGCCCCTGATTTCAGGGCCGTTGACGTTGAGGTACAGCTCCTTCCTGCGGTGGCCGCTGCCCTCGGCGCCAGCCTCATCATCCGGAGAAATGCTGCTCCGGGACGGCAGGCACGAGATGTCCTTGTACTCGGAAGCAAGCTGCTCCTTGGGCCTCGGCTTCCTCGATGCGACGCTCCTGGGCCTCTTCATCACCGCTTCGGAAGCTGCGTTCAGCGGAGGGTTCCCGAACCCCTCCATCGCAGAACGCGCTTATCTCCAAGAGAATGTTCGCCGGGCGTGATACCTGCGTGTAATACATTGCGACATTACAATCATTGCAAGATATAAGTACAGATCGCAGCTAGCCAACAGATATGATCCAGCGAACATTACAAGCATGACATGATATAAATACATATCGCAGGTAGCCAACAGATATGATCCAGTGAACCTAGGTACCCATCCACGAAAACAGCTATCTATCAAGAGTCGTCAAATCATGAGAACATAAACCAACATCGAGAGTCGTCAAATCGTAGCAACAAACAGCAGCACACCTGGCACCCCAACCCCGCCGAACATGAAACTGCAGCAAGAGCATACACTAGTCATACATACAGTGACGAACATGAAATTGCAGAAGAGCGTACACTAGACACACTAGTGCATACATACAGTGACTCACTGAGACCGAGAGAAACGGCGGCGAGCAAGTTGAAGCACCTCGAAATTGCAGCAACAGCAGACACACTAGTACATACATACACCGATTGACTCACTGAGACTGAGAGAAACGGCGGCGAGCAAGTCGAAGCTTACAAGCGCCTCGAAACCCCGCCCAAAACGAGCCTCTAGCCACTAGGGGAGAGCACGGGCACGCCGGGGAGCAACTCCGTGGATTCAAATCCGCGCGTGCGCCCAAAAACCCCTCAAAAACCCCTCACCGCGAGCAACCACGCACACACGCGGCGCAGAAGAAGAAACCAGACGCCCCCAAATCGACGGCAACACAAGCAAGCAAACCAGCCACCCGGCCGCAGCGGGCACGAACCCTAGAACATTCGGGACTGGGCTTACCTCGGAGGGAGCGGCGAGCCGGGGAGGGAGAAGGGCGGGGGAGCTAGGGTTAGGGTTTGTGGCGAGAGGGTGTATTTGGGCTTGGGCCCGTGAGGAGGATTGGTGTTCCGTTCCGAGGGTGGGGAGGGGGGAAGGGGGTGGAAGAGGGAGGCAGCGGGGGGCTCTCCTCGTTGTGGGCGGGCGACGCGTAATTTCTCCCATCTTCCCTCTCCTCTCTCTCTAGCTTTGCTTTGGCCTTCAATCCCCCGCCAGTGTTCTCGCTATGGTCTCGTCTCCTCCTTCCTCTGCAGTGCCGCTTCAGTTCGCGGCATGCGTGTCCTTCTTTGCGACTTTTTGCATTTACGCCCCCCTTTCTCTGTCCCTGGTTCCATCCATGCGGACCAGAACTTAGGTTGACCTTTTTTCACCCACGGGCGACTACACCTTGTGAGGTTTTTTTTTATACTACTGTAGATCACTACACATTGTGAGTTGTTGTTACTCATCACACACACACACACACACTGAAATGTGGTTGCTAGTGTGAAGGCTCCATACAATGGATCATCTTTCTACCATACGCTCTGAGCTTGAGAATATAGATCGTCTTCTTATGGCCCACCAGATCGGGCTCCGCGACGTCCTTTTTCTATGTGTGCTCGCTCCATGGCGCTTACGGAGGTGCATCGGCGGCGGCGGCCCGTCAGCTGTTCATCATGCGCATCACCAATGTTTATTTCAAGAGCGTGATCTTAAGTTATTTACGTCAAATCTCGCGTTTTATCAATCTCAGTGCTCTAAAGAATAGTATTATTATAGCAATCCCAATACCCTAAACAATAAATCAACCGACATAGCTATAATATCCTACCGGTATCCATGGTATCAATGATCCGAAATTTCCACCAGTACTATCGCTCCTTTACTCTCGACTCCACTAACGGTCATAAAGATAATTTCACAACAGTCTATTTAACCGCACTCACCCTTCATTATACTCTCGTTTTGAACACCTTATCCCAAGGAAAACAACAATTTGTCATTTCAGTTAAAAAAATGAAGCAACTGCTTCCAATTCTAGGGTTTCACACGACCGCCACTGAGGTTTGTCCTTGGCCGCAACCTCCAGCACATGAACCTATGTCATGCTTCTACTGCACTAGCCATGTCTTCTTCTCCTATTTGTGCTTCTTTTCATGTGTTTGTGGACATGATATAGATTGGTGGTGCATAGGAGGACAATATAGTGGAGAAGACTGAAGATTAAAGACCATCGATTTTCTAATTAAAATGTGTACTGGCTTCAAATGGTAAATTGTCCCTCCTTCTAGTGTGGTCTAACCGGATGAGTCCATAAATGGTGTAGAATTACAACGTACTCCCTCCGTTCGGAAATAGATGTCTTCTATTTGTCCAAATTCGGATGTATGTGTACACTAAAACATGTCTACCTACATTCGAATCTAGACAAATGCAAGACATCTATTTCCGAACGGAGGGAGTACAAAATAAAACACGACAACAATCTCATTGCATAATCATATGGAGATCATGGCTAAGGTTTCATGCCCTCATGAACACAAAGAACTAGTCACAACGAAGAAAGATGGCGACGATTAGATGCATAAATATGACACAATATGAAAGTATAAATTTACCAACAAAGAATAACATGTTATTGAGTAGTAGCATGAAAACAACATCGAAAAGCTACTTAGGGTTTCTGTCTGCATGAGTTGTGAGGGAGACGAAGCTAGAGGCGGTGTTGCTGGTGGAGATAATGAAGATGGTACTCCCACGCCGAGAAGGCGGTGGTGCAATATGGTAGTGATTTACCCTTCTTGGAGTTAGCAGGACAGAAAAATCTACCTCTGATAACCCTCAAGAGCAGGGGATCACTATAGCACCTCTCAATGTGGAAGTAGGGTATCGATCCGCAGGAGCAAGAAGGAAAAGTTATCTATTCCCTATAACTAAAGTGTCACAAGTTTTAGTTGATTATGCACTAAACAAGTTTAAAGAACAAGATGGTTGATTTAATGGATGGAAGTTTAACGTAACAAAAAAAGAATGTAAAAGTGTCCCAATCCTCTTCAATGCAAGAGGACAAGACAAAGGTTTTCTCTTATAGGAACAATGGACATGGGTTCACTCAATCCTCTCTCTCTCATCTACGGTGATTATCATGTTATAGATAAAGTACACACAATTGTCATGTTTTAATGGTAGCTTTTATGACAGCTATATGTCCTAAAACACATAGTTAAAAGAAGTACTCATTTGTGTTGCTAGGTCACCCTCGTAAGGCTAGCGTGGTTGCTGTCACTCCCACATCATACTGTTCCTTTTTACCCTCAGATAAAGGATGTTGGGCTGTATTTCACATGTCACTCAATACATATGCCGTGTCACATCGGCCATCCCGTACCTACATACATCATACTTCATAATGGACAATATTCTAAACACTAGTGCAATGATTCATAATTCGTGTGCATGACCACATCTCTCTCATCTATCCACACTTGGTGGTGTCAATCACCTCATGACAAGGATAAACAAGGCATTATGCATAAATCAAACCATCACATGCATCACAGAATATCTCTAAAGTATGACAAATCATAAAAGCTCCAACACAACGGTAAATGTATAACAAATCATCTCATACCACAATATCCACCATAAGAATTACATAGATAGATCCATACTTATGCAAGGCACATCATATGGACTCCAACAATGATCATACATAGAGAGATTAGATCAAGTTACCACCACAAACCCAAGGTCCAGGGGGTGGACTACTCCCCCTTCATCATGGAGACGGTGGAGAAGTCGTTGGAGAAGATGGAGACCACCCCGGCAGCGCCCCGCCGGAGTTTTCCCCCTCCAATCTGCAGCTCCAGGTCTCTGTTTCGTGGTTTCTGTGTTTCGGCGGCGCTCCTTCCAGAGAACGTCGAGAGACTATTTTTATAGGAGGTTTTAGGTCAAAACCGAGTCGGTGGAGGAAAGATCGACGGCAACGGAGCTCCGAGGGCCAAAAGGGGGGGTCCCACGTGGCCAGGTACTTGGGCCGCGTGGGCCCACTCATCTGGGCCCTCGGGCCTCCTCTTGTTTGCTTCTTTCGCTCCCACGCTTTGTTCCTTCCAAAAACTGATGCTCGTAAATTTCCAGGTCATTTGGACGTCGTTTGGGTCCCTGAAACATTAAAATATAGAAATAGGGTTTTCTGCCTGCGCAGGGTTAATTCTATAAAAAATAGGAAACATATCAAATATTCCCAAAATCATTATAAAACAGTGATATAACCCTTATATGATGCAAATATGACTGGAATATAAGTAAAAATAATGCAAAGTTCATGTATGCATTTTACATGCATCAACATCCCCAAGCTTAACCTATACTCGTCCTCGAGTATGAAGGTGATAAAACTAACATGGACTTTGCAATTTAATACTAACAATGGATATCAAAGATGATTACTATTGCTACATAGAGTCAAATGGTTCATTCTTAAAAGGAGTAGCAATATGCAAGATAGATTATGAAGTGATATCAAGTATTCAATGCAAGGATGTTCAATGATAATTCACAAAGTGTAACATAAGAGAAGAAGTACTATGGACCACAAGTATGCATAATAAAAAGAAAGAACATCCTACAATGGTCATAGAGTATTGGTGAAAATCTGAATATAAAAGGTGGACACTTTGGAAAGATATATATGTGAGTAGAGGTAAAGCATGAATAAGTTTCATCTAACTTCTGAACTTCTCTACTTAAGTCAATGATTGTAATATGGTAATCCTTGGTGTCAAGCTCTCATTCCCCTATCATAGCATCTTGAATGATTAAGTTTAAAATGAAAGCAAATACGAGTAGTGTGCTTGACAAAGTACAGTTGAAAGTCTCATGCCCCTTGAATACAAGTACCTACTTCATGTGTTACTCAACTTGGAAAACAAAGCAAGTTCAAGTTAAATATCATTGTAAGTAATAATAGTATCATTAAGAGCGTCAACTGGGGTACCTCTTGTCCCAGGATATGGAACAAGCCCATATCAAAATGACAAGACAAACAAACACAATGAACAATCTCAACACCCTTTTTATTTACCATTAGATAGCTTTTTATTGTAAGGTGTATCACAGAAGGTTCACCATAGCATGTAAGTAAATTTCCACCATGAATGATGCATGGCTTAGATTAGCGGCCCAGGCGTCTCTCTAACCATTTATACAAACTCATTTAAACTCACTTCATTTCCACATTTATCTCACCCATGGCAAATCCATAAACAAAAGTACATGATATCAACTAAATGAGATGAAGTGCAATGTTGAAAGCTTGCCATGTGACAGCACATATGAGCTAACTCTCAACCAAAGACATTTGTCAAGTCCACAACATCATAATTTTAATCACAATGGGTCATATTTTATTTATGCAATGAAAGTAAAGTGTGCATCAAGTTCGAGAGAGCTCTATAACCAACTTTTCCTATAGCAATCAACAACATAAGCATTTTCATTCAGAGGTATAGATAACACAGATATCATGATAAACATACTCGGAATAGCATAGGTAGATATGGTGGACTCACTGGAAAAACTTTGGTTGAAGGTGTTGGAAACAAGTTTTTGCTTGTTGGAATTTTTGGGCTAGCAAGAGGGAGAAAGTTGACCGTCTAAATGCATGCATGAGTGTCCATAGAACTAACTAATTCATGTTAAAACAAGGTAAAATAACATTTAGCATCAAAACATGAATAAAAGATAGCTCTTGATAAAATATTTGTAAATTATTACTCATTAACAAGCTCATGAATTATGCAACTATATGTGTCTTTTAAAATCAACTCAAACATCCATTTTTCCAATCTTATAATAGCATCCAACATAATTCAACCCAAATTTCCAGTAACTCTCTCATATATAAATGATAGTGTGGTGGTCTCACAAAATAAAAATCAAACCTAAACAAACAAAAAGACGCTCCAAGTTTATGCGATAAAGTGTTTCGATCGAAAAACAGAAGTTAGACGTGTGCAAACTGAGAGTGTGTAAGTCCAATGGGGTTGTCTTCACATCCCCAAGCTTATGGTCTTCACCATCCTTGGATAGCTCTTGGTGCATCTCCTCTAATCCCTGTGAAAAAACTTCAAAACACCGTTTCTCCAATTTCTTTTCTGTGGGGTACATTAGTAGTGATAAACAAATAGATTTCTTGCTGCATATGATCCTTAGACAAAAATTCATATGAATGTCCAGAAAGTGTATAATTTTGTATGCCTACTCATAAACTTAATTGATCAAAAAGATTCAAGCTAAAAGTTCTAAGCATGCATCAAACATAATGGGACAGAATCTGTCCAAAAAACAGCAGCAGCTAAACGTATTTTTTTACCCCACTTAACTTTGTCGGAAAATTCCGAAAAAAATCATGCATACAGAGGATGAAAAGATGCCATTACAGTTCAAATATGAGTTCATTCAGAGTAACAGAATAAAAATTAAAAATCATACTGTGCACAGATTCGTGCAGGAATAACATCTCCGAATGCTATAAGCAACTTCTTCAAACCAAAATGAGTAAAACTTGGCACTTTATTAAAAATTCCAGAAACTAAACTAAACACTAAGTCTCTTGTTACAGCAAGAGGACATAAAGAAAATCACAAATAAAAACAACCGGGTTGCCTCCCGTAAAGCGCTTTCTTTATAGCCATATAGCTAGGCTTCTTACTTGATGTTTATTGTGGATGACAAGGGTATACATCTCGGGTACCCTACCGTGAGGGTACCTGGTGCACGTGACGACTAAGTCCCAATAGCGAAGAGCCTACTCGAAGCCCAAGACAAGAGGCCCAAGAAGATGGAGTACCCTCCAAGATTAGACATAGGTAGTCGGTTTAGACTTTCCTTACGTGTAAACTAGGTCGGTTACGAACTCCCGAGACCCAGCCTATTTAAAGGCTGGGAGGGGTGCCGATCTAGGGAAAGCCATACTCAAACCACCAAAGCTCTAGCGAGATCGCATCTCGCCGGAGCCTCCTTGTAACCTCATAATCTCACACGATCAATAACAGACAAGCAGGAAGTAGGGTCTTTACCTCCACCCGAGGGGCCTGAACCTGGGTAAATCTTTGCCTCTGCTTGTCAGCCGACGAAACTACCAGTACTACCACGTTCTCTCCCCATAATCTCAACCCTAGGTCCTTAACCATGGGATTTGATGAGTGTACCCCTCGTCAATTGGCGCCGTCTGTGGGAAAGAATAGTGCTGGACTCGCGGTTTCTTCGGTTCCATCGGAAAACGGCGACTCGCCGATCGGATCTACAAACGGCAACTCGCCGGCTGCATCAACAAACCAGAACTCGCCGACTCAGGCGGCACACGGCAACTCGCCGACTCACTCGACAAACGGCAACACGCCAGCTTCACCCGCAAAAAGCGCATCGGATCCTCTGATGGATTTCGAGCCACACTCGCCAGAATTCCAGGAGGCCTTCTCCGATCTCGAGTCAGGTTTGGGTTTAACCGTTGGTTCGTTCAATTTTTTCGTCAACAAGCTTGGTGTGCAGGACTTGACGGATCCACGCCAACTCGCGACTTCCGCACCCGAGGCTCCATCGGTTGCGGCTCCTTCGACTGCGGATCCCTCAACTGCGTCCATACCATCGTCGATCCTCCAAGCTTGCTCGTCTGCAACAACCATGTCCACACGAGAGATGCGCGAGCTCATTGAAGAACTCCAGGGCGAGGAGGCCGAATCAGCATACCGCACAAACGATCCCGAGCTCGATCTCCCACTCGAGGATAGTTTCGACTGCGGGATCTCCCTCAGCGACTTCGACGAACCTGAAACTCATATCGACAACCACGTCGACTCCGAGATCTGCACCAACAACAACAACCTCGACTTCGAGATTCATAACAACTTCGCGACGCCGAGATGAGCATAGGCGATGAAGGCATCGACAGCGAGATCCGTCCAGACGGACCACTCGATGGCATATCGACTCCGACATGAGCCTTGATGATGACGTCGAGTCCATGATGGGACTCGAAGACACATACACATACCCTCGGGTGATACCCCAGCAGTCTACGTTGCCTTCGCCGCAGAATCATCTGATGCTGCGGCCAGTCGCAGGCCTACAGAATTCCCGTGCACGTTACTATGCCGGACGGAGTCACAAATCTCACAATCACTGCTGAGATGGCAGCAAAAGCAGATAAAGTTATCAAGGAGTGCACAATGATGCCAGCAGACGCAACACAAGAGGAGATGCTGACCTTCCAGTACTTCAACTGGCAGGAATCACTTCGACTGAAGCAGATAAGAGCAACACTCGAAGAACGCAAAAAGCAAGCTAGCTTGTCGAGTGCGCGAAGAAGACAGCTCTCCCTGAGCTCCACCGGGCGAGCAGACACAAGACCCAGATCAAGGCTGTCACACCTCTCGCCGACGAGAGGGCGGCACTCACCCGCAACTTAGGCAACTCTTTCATGACATACGACGAGGAGGGAGTGCCAGTACCCAAAACAGCTGCGGGTGCTCTCTTTACCGCTGCAGCATACCTAGAGGCAATCAAGCCTCCAGCTGATGACCCCAATGCAAAACTACATCGCCAACAGATCAAATCACTCGCCTTAGCGCGAAGGCCATACGCCAAATTCCAAAAACTCCAGGGAGTCGAGACCGTGCCCTAGTTGACACGCGTCGTGAAGAGCACAATCACAGTGGTCGCCGCCACCACTCGAAGGAAAGAAGCGGCTCGCGTAGGCGCAGGTCCAGGAGCAGATCACGCAGATCTTACAGTAGCGACTCATACTCTGATCGAGAGCCTGAGCCACATGGAGCTCTGTGCTTCACTCGACGCGTCCGCGAGACACGGATGCCCAAAGGGTTCAAACTCACATCTGAACAGCCCAAGTACACGGGTCGACAGGAACCTTCGGGTGGCTGGAAGACTACAGGCTGGCTGTCGCGTGCCAGCGAGGCACAAACACCACAGCCATGCAATACATACGACTCATGCTCGAAGGCACAGCCCGCGACTGGCTCAAGGCCCTACCTCCATCAACATACGACTCGTGGGATCACTTCCGCACTGACTTCATCAAAAACTTCGAGCCTCTATGTGAGCGCCCAAAAACGTTCGAGGAGCTGCGAGCCTGCGTTCAACGTCAGACGAAACGTTGAGGTCATACATCAGACGATGGACTGAGATACGCAACTCAGTCGGAGTAATTTCAGAAGATATGGCCATGGATGCTTTCATAATGGGACTCGCCAGGCGGGACTTCAAAGAAGCACTTGGTCGCAAAAAGCCAACCTCTGTGGCTAACCTCTTGATGATCGCGACTGAGTGGGCAGACGGAGAAGACATGGCGCGCACCACACGCGGGTCCTCACCCCGTGACAATCATGAAAGCGGCAGTCGAAGCCGCAGAGACTCGTACAGAGACGACCGAAGGCGCAAACGTTCAAAACGTCACTACGACGATGACAGACCCGAATTCATGGCGGCTGGGTTCTCCACACCCGCAACGACCAAGACAGAAGCGACCGACGGTCAGAAGATCGACGGACAGTCGAGATGATCGACGGGACAGTCGAGATGATCGCCGGGACAGTCGAGACCGCGGCCAACGCAGTGATAGCTACAAGAGGAAAGACTGGCGCAAGTCACGACCGGAGCACAATCCGAGCGATCATTCGAAGAAAAGATGGATGCTGATTGCAGATTCCACCTGTACAAGGGGGAAGACGGAAAACTGCGCTCCAATCACTCGATGAGAAACTGCAGGGAGTTCGACCAAATGGCGACTGATTACATAAATCTCAGAAAGGCAGCAGCCACACCGCACCTGCACCGTGCCTCAGCCAAACAATGTGCCTGTTCTGATGGCACCACCTCCACCACCACAGCCTGCCGCAGGCGGAAATCTCGCGGGTGCCATACAGCCGTACCTCGGGTGGACGAACCACAGTACCCTCCGCCCCAAGGGCAGATGTACATGATACAGAAAGGTCGCCCTTCCAACAGGGAGCAAAAACTTCGCACTCGACAAGTAAACATGGCGGTCATGTCACCTCCTGCGTAACTGAATTCTTGAAGGGTTCTGAAACCAATAAGCTTCAGCAGAGAGGACCACCCTCCATCGGTTGTTCGTCCAGGGCACTCTGCTCTGGTACTCGACGCGCAAATTGGAGGCTACGCCATGTCCAAGGTATTCATGGATGGTGGCAGCGGCATAAACATCATCTTCGCAGATACGCTCCGCAAAATGAACAGGTCAGTCGAAAACCTGCCAAGATCTTCAAATACCTTTCACGGTATCGTCCCAGGCAAAGCAATAAGCCCAGAAGGCACCATACAACTCGACGTAACGTTCGGGGACAAGAACCACTTCAGGACAGAATCGATTGAGTTCGAAGTTGTCGACTGGAAGTCACAATACCATGCTATACTTGGACGCCCGACGTTCGCTCGATTCATGGCGGTGCCACACTACGCATACCTCCAGCTAAAGATGCCTGGACCAAAAGGAGTAATCACAGTCAAGGGAACTTCCAAAAGTCTGACTCTTGCGACCGAGAATTTAGCAAAATCTCTGAGATGTTTGGCATGGAAGCAACACTCGCTGATCTAGCGGTCTCCAACGATCGAACACTTATGCCAGAACACAAAAAGGTGGCAGTCGACAGAGCATTCAATGCCACCAATGACACAAGATCGCATCAGGTGCACCCGACTGACCCGACCAAGACAGTCAATGTCTCGTCGAGTCTGCCTATCGCATAGGAAAGCGCGCTCGTCGAATTCCTCCGTGAGAACTGGGATATATTTGCATGGTGTCCAGCCGACATGCCAGGTATTCCCAGGGAATTCGCCGAGCACTCTCTCCAATTATTTCCAGATGCTAAACCAGTCAAGCAAACAATGCGCCGCATATCCGGCCCAAAAAGAACCGCAGTCGAAGCCGAAGTCGACAGGCTACTCGCAGCAGGTTTCATCAGAGAAATCAAGAAATCACAATGGGTGGCCAACCCCGTACTCGTAGAGAAGAAGCACACAGATATCCTTCGGATGTGCGTAGATTTTACAGCACTCAATAAATGTTGTCCAAAGGATCACTTTCCACTACCTCGAATCGACCAGATCGTCGACTCCACCGCCGGGTGCGCTCGCTTGTCCTTCCTGGATGCTTACTCGGGTTACCACCAGATAAGGATGAAGGAAGAGGATGAAGAGAAAACGGCGTTCATAACCCCACTCGGGGTCTACTGCTACAACAATGCCTTTCGGGCTCAAGAACGCAGGCGCAACCTACCAGCGCATGATGCAAGACTGCCTCAAGAAGCAAATTGGGCGAAACGTCCAGGTCTATGTAGATGACATCGTCATCACCACAAGGAGGAAAACACACTACTCGATGACTTGCGAGAGACGTTCGCAAACCTCAAACGCTTCCACATCAAGCTCAACCCGAAGAAGTGCACGTTCGGCGTGCCAGCCGGGCAACTCCTCGGGTATCTAGTCTCGCTCGAGGAATCGAGGCAGACCCGGAGAAAATACAGGCCATCTTGACGATGCAAAGGCCTTCAAAGCTCCATGACGTGCAAAAGTTGGCGGGTCGAGTAGCAGCACTCAGTCGATTCATCAGCAAGCTGGGGAAAAAGCACTCCCGTTCTATCGACTGATGAAGAAAGCAGACAAATTCGAGTGGACGCAGAAGCCGAAGCAGCCTTCACGGACCTCAAGCGAGTCCTCACAAGCCCTCCAATCCTCGTCGCACCAAGGGAACGCGAGCCACTGTACCTATATGTCTCCGCAACTAACAGGGTGGTGAGCACCGTACTGGTAGTCGAACGAAGGGAGGAGGGACACACCCAAAGCATACAACGTCCAGTCTATTACTTGAGTGAAGTGCTCTCCATATCAAAGCAGCGGTACCCGCACTATCAAAAGCTGGCCTACGCCGTGTTCATGTCCTCAAGGAAGCTGACGCATTACTTCTCCGAGCACCCGATCACTGTAATCAGCACCTCAGGGATCGGGGACATCCTCACAAACCCCAACGCAACTGGGCGAGTCGCAAAATGGCTCATCGAGCTAGCACCGCGAGACATCAAGTATGATTACCCGAAGGCCATCAAAGCACAAGTCTTACCTGACTTCCACACCGAGTGGATCGAAGCTCAGCTGCCAGGAGCGCCAGATGTGTCCAATTCATGGACTATGTACTTTGACGGCTCGAAGAAAAACGAAGGCGCAGGCGCGGGTGTCATCCTCATATCACCAAAAGGCGACAAGCTTCGCTATGTCCTGCAGATGGGATTCCAGTTCCCATCAAATAACGAAGCCGAGTACGAGGCCCCGATCCATGGCATGAGGATGGCCAAAGCCCTCGGGTGCACTCAACTGATGATTTACGGTGACTCGAATCTTGTGGTACAGCAAACAATGAAGGCTGATACGTCTCCAACGTATCCATAATTTCTGATGTTCCATGTTTATATTATACCATTTGCTACATGTTTTATATACACTTCATATCACTTTTATGCATTTTCTGGGACTAACCTATTAACAAGATGCCACAGTGTCAGTTCCCTGTTTTCTGCTGTTTTTGGTTTCAGAAAAGTACTTCTGCGAATATTCTCGGAATTGCACGAAACAAAAGGCCACGTCCTTATTTTTCCAGCGCCGTCACGGAGTCCGAAGGAGAGACGAAGGAGGGCGCCGAGGTGGCCAAACCACACCCGGCGCGGGTGGGCCCCCTGCCGCGCCACCAGGTGGTGTGGGCCCCTCGGGCACCACCGACATCGCCCCTTCGCCTATATATTGCCTCAGACGCGAAAACCCTAAAACACCAAGCCATATTCCACGAAGAGTTCCGCAGCGCCGCCGCCATCGACACAAGTTTCGGGGGACAGAATCTCTGTTCCGGCACGCTGCCGGGACGGGGAATTGCCCCCGGAGTCATCTCCATCAACTCCACCGCCATCTTCATCGCCGCTGCTGACTCCCATGATGAGGAGGGAGTAGTTCTCCCCCGAGGCTGAGGGCTCTACCGGTAGCTATGTGGTTCATCTCTCTCTCACATGGTGTGATCTTTATGTGATCATGTGTATTGCTAGTATCGCTGAATACATTAATAATGTTTATGCTACTCAAGTGATTTTGTCTAGTTTCTGGAGTCATTGTGACAACACGGTATCAAGGTGACAGTGTGGGTACTTGTGTGACTCTATGAATAATTTAGACATTTATCATGGCTTATTCTTGGGAACTGTGGTGTTTGTTTACTCAGACTTTGAGGAGTGCTTTTGCAGCCCTACACGTAGTACTCTTGTGTTATCAAGAAGGAGAATAATCCCGAGCAGTATTTACTTGTGTTCAGTTGTGCTAATCTAGTTGAATATGTAGATGTTACTCTTTATCTATTATGCACTCTATAGGTTACTTTAATATGAACTCCGGTACTCTCCACGGTGTAAAGGTGACAGTGTGTGCACCGTGTGTGATTCCTTTATGACGTTGTGGCGCTTGTTTACTCCGGCTTGAGGTGTGCTTTTGTAGCCCTACACAATGAATGGTGTTTGTTATCCAACAAGAGAGTGTTTAAGAGTAGCTTTTACTTATTCAGTTATGAGATCATTGTTGAGAGTGTCCACTAGTGAAAGTATGATCCCTAGGCCTTGTTTCTAAGCATTGAAACACCGTTTACAACAAGTTCTGCTACATGTTTGCTTGCTGCCATCTTTATTTCAGATTGCAGTTACTACTTATAATCATCCTATCACTTGTATTTCACTATCTCTTCGCCGAACTAGTGCACCTATACATCTGACAAGTGTATTGGGTGTGTTGGGGACACAAGAGACTTCTTGTATCTTAATTGCAGGGTTGCTTGAGAGGAATATCTTTGACCTCTACCTCCCTGAGTTCGATAAACCTTGGGTGATTCACTTAAGGGAAACTTGCTGCTGTTCTACAAACCTCTGCTCTTGGAGGCCCAACACTGTCTACAAGAATAGAAGCACACGTAGACATCAAGCTATTTTCTGGCGCCGTTGCCGGGGAGGTAAGCGTTGGAAGGTATCTCCTTTAGATTCTGCAATTATTTCTTTTTGTTTCTTGTTTTTATTTTCACTAGTTAGGCTTAATGGAAAACAACAAAAAAATTAGAGATCTTTATGAACTTTATATTGAATTAGGACATGATGCTTTTGAAGAGAAAATTAAAAAACCTATGGAAAATTATTTGCATGATGGTAGCAATGTTATTACTATAAATGCTTTGAACACCATTATTGCTAATGCTATGGAAAAGTCTAAGCTTGGGGAAGCTGGTTTTGATGAATATGATATTTTTAGTCCCCCAAGTTTTGAGGAGAAAATTTTCTTTGATGATACTTTGCCTCCAATTTATGATGATTATAATGATAGTGGTATTTTGGTGCCACCTACTATGGAGGATAAAGTTTATTATGATTATACTATGCCTGCAATTTATGATGATACAATGATGGATGTGATACTTTTACTCTCACTATTACTAATAAAATTGATTATGCTTATGTGGAGAGTAATGATACTTATATGCATGTGGATCATGATAAGAATGCTTTATGTGATAGCTATATTGTTGAGTTTATTCATGATGCACTGAAAATTATTTTGAGAGAGGAAAGTATGGTTATAGAAATCTTCATGTTACTAAATTTCTTCCTTTATGATGAAGGTTTTGAGCTTTCTCTTGATTTGCTTTTATTTGCTGGGTACTTTAAGACCTACTGGTCCTTATGAGAGAGGGAGACACGATTTCATATATCACAATAATATTAAGTCTTCTCTCTTTATGTTGAAATTTTTGAAGTTACACTTGTTTTGCATTTCTATGCTAGTCACTTTGTTCTTCATTGACTTGTTTTCTTACAAGACTCCTATGCATAGAAAGAGTGTTAGATTTAAACATGTTTTATATATGCTTCTTGATGCTCTCTTTTATGTTTCAACTCTCATCTTTATGTGAGCATCATAAAAATCACTATGCCTAGCTAAAAGGCTTTAAAGAAAAGCGCTTATGGGAGACAACCCATTGTTTTTATTTCTGTTTTTTTTTTCTTTGAGTCAAGGTGTTTGTTACTTCTGTAGCAACTCCTTTGTATCTTTATTTTATTGCATTGTTGTGCCAAGTAAAGTTCTTTTATTGAAAGTTGATGCAAGATTTGGATTTCTGCGCAGAACAGATTTTTAGCTGTCACGAATTTGAGCTTTTATCCTGAAAAATTCGAAAAATTCTGTAAAAAATCACGCATCTTCCTCAGATATGTACGCAACTTTCATTAAATGGACCTGTTCCATCTGAGCAACTTAAGTGCCTCGAAAAAATTCGTCATTCCAGACTGTTCTGTTTTTGACAGATTCTGCCTTTTGTTTTGCATTCGCTCTTTTACGTGTTTGTGTGGATTTCTTTGCTCCACAAAGCATTGGTGGCTGTAGCTAATGTCCAGAAGCTTTGGGATTGATTGTATCATTACAGAATATGAGAATTTTTGATTATGCACTAACCCTCTAATGAGAACTGTCTTGAGTTTGGTGTGAAGGAAGTTTTCAAGGATCAAGCGAGAAGGGTGATATTATGTGATCAAGAAGAGTGAAAAGCCTAAGCTTGGGGATGCCCCCGTGGTTCATCCCAACCATATTCAGAGAGACTCAAGCGTCTAAGCTTGGGGATGCCCAAGGCATCCCCTTCTTCATCAACAACTTATCAGGTCATCTCTAGTGAAACTATATTTTAATTCTTTCACATCTTATGCTTTACTTGGAGCGTCTGTGTGCTTTTATTTTTGTTTTGTTTGAATAAATTCGGATCCTAGCAATCCTTGTGTGGAGAGAGACACGCTCCGCTTTTTCATGTGAATACTCATGTTCTTCACTTATATTTGTTGAGTATTCTTAACTAGCTACTGCAGTGCTTTTAGCTCCTGTTTTTCATGCATCTCTTCGAGCTGTTAGCACGTGTTTATAAATACTCTCTTGCTGCATTATATTATCATTTGGAGAGTTTATGTTTAAGTAAGTTGTTGGTGTTTGCTTGGAAAAAGAAAATGCTGCATGTGGTAGTGGTATATGAAAACTTGCATAATCTTGTAGATCATTGAAACTTTGATAACTTGATTCTTTGCAAATGTTTTGAGTATTTAGATGGTAAAGCTTGCTGGTTAATTAAGTTAAAATCATTAGTGGATTGTTGTCTTTAAGCTTGTACCGTACTACAAACTCTAAAATTGTTGAAGGTGTAGTTGGACTTGATAGCTTTCCATGTCTGAAAGTTCATCGTAGTAACTAAGTTGTGCTGAAGGTCGAGGGATCTAACGGGGTACTTGTACCGCCGTGAACGGCCCTTCTTGGAGTGAATTTTAATCATGCTCTTAATGTTGAACCTGCTAGTTGTTTGCAATAAACTTGTGAGTTCTTTTTGACTAATGTTAAGCTACGGTTTTTGGCACTTCCACCATCCATTTTGCTAGCCTCTTCGGTGCTGTGCATTGCCTTCTGCTCACATTGAGAGTTGTGCATACTTCGCCAGTACATCCAACCCCGTGGGAGGACTTCCTCTTGTTCTCCTACACATAAGCCTATACATCTTCCTCAAAACAGCCACCATACCTACCTACCACAGCATTTCCATAGCTGTTCCGAGATATATTGCCATGCAACTTCCATTTACATTACATGACTTGTTGTCATTCATCACTTATATATTGCTTTGCATGATTCTATACAGCTGATGTGTGGTTTACCCATGTTACGCTAGATCATTGCACATCCTGCTACACTGGCAGAGGCATACAGTTTTATACATCATGTTTTGTTCATTATGAGTTATTTGTACCAAAAAGTTTGTAATCATATTAGAGTGTTGCCCCTGTGAAAAGAGCCATGGAGGCCATCGAAAAGTGAAACAGAAAAAGAAAAAAAAAAAAAAAAAAAGAAAAAAAAAGAATAAAGAAAAGGGGGCAACATTACTATCCTTTATCACTTGTGCTCATGTTTAGCACCTGCAGTATTCATAGTCATCATTTGTGCTCATGTTTAGCACCTATACTCCATGTGAGAGAGTTTTCATGTTCTACTAGTATAACTATGTGGGGAATTTACACTATAGAACTTGGGTTGTATATTCCAATGATGAGCTTCCTCAAAAGTGCTCTAGGTCTTCATGAGCAACCAAGTTGGATGCACCCCCACTAGTTCCATTGGAGAGCTTTCATACACATATAGCTCTATGTGCATCCGTTGCATGGCAATCACTACTCCTTACATAGCTTCGATTATAAGACTTCCTCTTGTCTAATGATCACTTATAGCTTTGTGAGACTTTCTTCCTTTGGCCTTCCAAACCCCCATTAATGTTCTCTTTGCCATAACATCATGGTGCCAATACCAAATGCTTGCGCTCACCGGTTGAGTAGACTTCGAAACAGTTGATTCATGACGTTCATGTTTATGTTTACTTGGCTGAATCCTTCTATGTTATGAAAATTTGCTTGATGCTTGGATTGAAGGATAGAACTCTATGCTGGATACTTAAATCATCTTTAATGAACCTTGTACGGTTTCATGTCTTTGAAGCAATAGTTCATGAAAACTTTTAGCTTGTTTGACTCTTGCTTTGTCTTTTGATATCAACTATATACATTTGCTTGAATGATTTGATCACAGCTTACATGTCTTACAATATTATGATCAAGATTGTGTGAAAGCATGTCTCCTCAGAAATTATTTGTTGTTATCGTTTTACCTACTCGAGGACGAGTAGAACTAAGCTTGGGGATGCTTGATACGTCTCCAACGTATCCATAATTTCTGATGTTCCATGCTTATATTATACCATTGCTACATGTTTTATATACACTTCATATCACTTTTATGCATTTTCTGGGACTAACCTATTAACAAGATGCCACAGTGCCAGTTCCCTGTTTTCTGCTGTTTTTGGTTTCAGAAAAGTACTTCTGCGAATATTCTCGGAATTGCACGAAACAAAAGGCCACGTCCCTATTTTTCCAGCCGTCACGGAGTCCGAAGGAGAGACGAAGGAGGGCGCCGAGGTGGCCAAACCACACCCGGCGCGGGTGGGCCCCCTGCCGCGCCACCAGGTGGTGTGGGCCCCTCGGCCCCACCGACATCGCCCCTTCGCCTATATATTCCTCAGACGCGAAAACCCTAAAACACCAAGCCATATTTCCACGAAGAGTTCCGCAGCGCCGCCGCCATCGACGACAAGTTTCGGGGGACAGAATCTCTGTTCCGGCACGCTGCCGGGACGGGGAATTGCCCCCGGAGTCATCTCCATCGACACCACCGCCATCTTCATCGCCGCTGCTGACTCCCATGATGAGGAGGGAGTAGTTCTCCCCCGAGGCTGAGGGCTCTACCGGTAGCTATGTGGTTCATCTCTCTCTCACATGGTGTGATCTTTATGTGATCATGTGTATTGCTAGTATCGCTGAATACATTAATAATGTTTATGCTACTCAAGTGATTTTGTCTAGTTTCTGGAGTCATTGTGACAACACGGTATCAAGGTGACAGTGTGGGTACTTGTGTGACTCTATGAATAATTTAGACATTTATCATGGCTTATTCTTGGGAATTGTGGTGTTTGTTTACTCAGACTTTGAGGAGTGCTTTTGCAGCCCTACACGTAGTACTCTTGTGTTATCAAGAAGGAGAATAATCCCGAGCAGTATTTACTTGTGTTCAGTTGTGCTAATCTAGTTGAATATGTAGATGTTACTCTTTATCTATTATGCACTCTATAGGTTACTTTAATATGAACTCCGGTACTCTCCACGGTGTAAAGGTGACAGTGTGTGCACCGTGTGTGATTCCTTTATGACGTTGTGGCGCTTGTTTACTCCGGCTTGAGGTGTGCTTTTGTAGCCCTACACAATGAATGGTGTTTGTTATCCAACAAGAGAGTGTTTAAGAGTAGCTTTTACTTATTCAGTTATGAGATCATTGTTGAGAGTGTCCACTAGTGAAAGTATGATCCCTAGGCCTTGTTTCTAAGCATTGAAACACCGTTTACAACAAGTTCTGCTACATGTTTGCTTGCTGCCATCTTTATTTCAGATTGCAGTTACTACTTATAATCATCCTATCACTTGTATTTCACTATCTCTTCGCCGAACTAGTGCACCTATACATCTGACAAGTGTATTGGGTGTGTTGGGGACACAAGAGACTTCTTGTATCTTAATTGCAGGGTTGCTTGAGAGGAATATCTTTGACCTCTACCTCCCTGAGTTCGATAAACCTTGGGTGATTCACTTAAGGGAAACTTGCTGCTGTTCTACAAACCTCTGCTCTTGGAGGCCCAACACTGTCTACAAGAATAGAAGCACACGTAGACATCAAGCTATTTTCTGGCGCCGTTGCCGGGGAGGTAAGCGTTCGAAGGTATCTCCTTTAGATTCTGCAATTATTTCTTTTTGTTTCTTGTTTTTATTTTCACTAGTTAGGCTTAATGGAAAACAACAAAAAAATTAGAGATCTCTATGAACTTTATATGGAATTAGGACATGATGCTTTTGAAGAGAAAATTAAAAAACCTATGGAAAATTATTTGCATGATGGTAGCAATGTTATTACTATAAATGCTTTGAACACCATTATTACTAATGCTATGGAAAAGTCTAAGCTTGGGGAAGCTGGTTTTGATGAATATGATATTTTTAGTCCCCCAAGTTTTGAGGAGAAAATTTTCTTTGATGATACTTTGCCTCCAATTTATGATGACTATAATGATAGTGGTATTTTGGTGCCACCTACTATGGAGGATAAAGTTTATTATGATTATACTATGCCTGCAATTTATGATGATTACAATGATGGATGTGATACTTTTACTCCCACTATTACTAATGAAACTGATTATGCTTGTGTGGAGAGTAATGATACTTATATGCATGTGAATCATGATAAGAATGCTTTATGTGATAGCTATATTGTTGAGTTTATTCATGATGGCACTGAAAATTATTTTGAGAGAGGAAAGTTTGGTTATAGAAATCTTCATGGTACTAAATTTCTTCCCTTTATGATGAAGGTTTTGAGCTTTCTCTTAATTTGCTTTTATTTGATGGGTACTTTAAGACCTACTGGTCCTTATGAGAGAGGGAGACACGATTTCATATATCACAATAATATTAAGTCTTCTCTCTTTATGTTGAAATTTTTGAAGTTACACTTGTTTTGCATTTCTATGCTAGTCACTTTGTTCTTCATTGACTTGTTTTCTTACAAGACTCCTATGCATAGAAAGAGTGTTAGATTTAAACATGTTTTATATATGCTTCTTGATACTCTCTTTTATGTTTCAACCCTCATCTTTATATGAGCATCATAAAAATCTCTATGCCTAGCTAAAAGGATTTAAAGAAAAGCGCTTGTGGGAGACAACCCATTGTTTTTATTTCTGCAATTTTGTTTTCTTTGAGTCAAGGTGTTTGTTACTTCTGTAGCAACTCCTTTGTATCTTTATTTTATTGCATTGTTGTGCCAAGTAAAGTCTTTTATTGAAAGTTGATGATAGATTTGGATTTCTGCGCAGAAACAGATTTTTAGCTGTCACGAATTTGAGCTTTTCTCCCTGGAAAAAAATCGAAAAAACGCAACTTTCATTAAACTGGACCTGTTCCATCTGAGCAACTTAAGTGCCTTGAAAAAATTCGTCATTCCAGACTGTTCTGTTTTTGACAGATTCTGCCTTTTGTTTTACATTCGCTCTTTTACTGTGTTTGTGTGGATTTCTTTGCTCCACAAAGCATTGGTGGCTGTAGCTAATGTCCAGAAGCTTTGGGATTGATTGTATCATTACAGAATATGAGAATTTTTGATTATGCACTAACCCTCTAATGAGAACTGTCTTGAGTTTGGTGTGAAGAAAGTTTTCAAGGATCAAGCGAGAAGGGTGATATTATGTGATCAAGAAGAGTGAAAAGCCTAAGCTTGGGGATGCCCCCGTGGTTCATCCCCAACCATATTCAGAGAGACTCAAGCGTCTAAGCTTGGGGATGCCCAAGGCATCCCCTTCTTCATCAACAACTTATCAGGTTATCTCTAGTGAAACTATATTTTAATTCTTTCACATCTTATGTGCTTTACTTGGAGCGTCTGTGTGCTTTTATTTTTGTTTAGTTTGAATAAATTCGGATCCTCACGCCAGCAGTCGATCACTCGTAGCCAAAGCCTTTCGCGCAGGCTTTTACTGGCCCACAACACTCAAAGACGCGGAGGACATCGTCAAAAGGTGCATCGGCTGTCAAAAATTCGCCACAAAGCCGCACGCACCCGCATCGGTGTTGAAGACAATACCATTGGCCTGGCCCTTCGCCCAGTGGGGGCTCGATATGGTTGGGCCACTCAAAAAATCCTCGCATGGAGGGCATACTCACCTTCTGGTGGCGGTCGACAAGTTCACCAAGTGGATTGAAGCAGTCCCTATCACAAGTTCGACTGCCACTACAGCAGTCAATTTCATAAAATCCATCATATACCGCTTTGGTGTGCCAAGTAGCATCATCACTGATAACGGTACAAACTTCACGGCTGAGGAATTCCGATCCTTCTGCAAAGAGCAAGATATCACGCTCAATTATGCATCTGTGGCACACCCGCAATCCAACGGCCAAGTCGAAAAGGCCAATGGACTTGTGACGAGCGGAATCAAGAAACGCCTCCGGTGCCACTCAAAAGGGCCGCGGGCCCGTCTGTGCTATGGAGCCTACGCACAACACCCAACGCCTCAACGCAATTTACCCCATTCTTCATGGTCTATGGAGCAGAGGCAATCCTGCCATCAGACGTAAGGTTCAATGCACCAAGAGTCGAAGCATACAATGAAGACGATGCAGATGAAGCACTCGAAGATTCAGTCGACTTGCTCGAAGAAGCACGCAACACGGCGCTAGCACGCACAGCTGTCTACCAGCAAGACCTCCGCAACTATCACAGCCGTCGACTGCGTACTAGATCCTTCGAGGTTGGCGACTTGGTACTTCGACTGAAGCAAAAGAAGGTGCATAAACTTGCTTCTCCATGGGAAGGACCCTTCATCATCACCGAGGTCATTGGTGCTGGAGCATACAGACTGAAGCACGCGAAGACAGGCGAACTCTCGCACAATCCTTGAAACTCTCGCACAATCCTTGAACGTTGCGCAGCTGCGCCGTTTCTATACTTAGATTGCTTAGTCGCATAATGTAATAGGCGCATATGTCGGATGGCTGCAGGTTTCAGACGCGCTCTTTTCCTTACCAGGGTACCTAAGGGGACTGGAAGGTTTTTAATGAGGCGGCCTGCAGCCTAACATTCATAAATGGAATATAGTCAATAAATTCCATATTTTCCCTGTTTACTACTCGCACAACCTTAGCCTCACCCGAGTACTCGGGGGCTGCGCTACTTCAAAACGTGAGCTCTCACTCCTTCAAACATAATACCGAGCCGTACTCGAATACTCGGGGGCTGGGTCGTAACAAATCATACATAAACCAAAAAGTTGCTCAATAACATGAGTTGAAGCTTCAAACATCGCAAAAATTCACAGCCTCACTCGAGCACTCGGGGGCTGTATAATTCATTTTCTATATAAAGTGTTTTTCATAAACCCCACTCGATACACTCGGGGGCTGCATACATACAAGTGAACAAATATGTACTAAGTACAAGTGGCAAAATTTACACTCGGGGGCTGTCCCCTATACAGAAAAATCCTAATCTTCCGGTTCGTCCTTTGCTGGAAGAACAGGGCCCATAAGTTGAGCATGATAGCACTCAACCAACACCCTCGCATGATCGACTGTATCGTCAAGATGCGACTGGGACAAAGACGATCCAGGCACGGGTGGACGTAGCTGCATATTTGGACGTTGACTTCGGATATATGCCATTGTTGCGTTGGCTCCATCCACAAGCTTCTGGGTGATAAAGTCTCGAATGGAACCTGTAGTCCGGAAAAGCCCGAGCAACGCGTGGATTCCTTGAGGTTGCGGCCCAGTCGGAAAAAGCGTCTGGTTGATTCGACTGAAGGCCGACCTGCATAACTCAAGAAGCATAGTGCTCCGCCACACTCGATCCTGCAGAGTCGCGAGTATGCGTGCTCGGTGCTTATCCAAGCGAAAGTGCTGACGGCCAGTCGTGGTTCGTTAGTCGCATTGTTCAACTGCTCATCTACACGAGCCTGCTCCGCCTGGAAATCTGGAACAAAACCTACAACAACACACGTTGGGTGAACAAAAAGGACAGATTATGAACTCTTGAGATAAGAGCAGTCATGCTTACACTCGAGTTGTCTGTTCACGATCTCCATCTCGCCAAGCACATACTCCTCTCGCTGAGTGGGTACAGCAGGCCTAGCCCTCATCCTATCCAGCTCACTACGGGCACTCCCCAACTCTTGCTCCAGTTTTGTGACTCGAGCCTTCATATAACGCATTACTGCGGCATCGTTTGCCACCTGAGCTCGAGATCGAGTAGGGGCGCGATGCTGCGATGAGCCGGATGAAGTGGCGGCTGGCCGTTTCTGTTCCAAACATCATAAAAGTTTCATGAGAAACTCATCACAAAGCTTAGGCGAATAACAGCACACAGCCTTACAGGCAGAAGCATAACGAGGAAATTAAAGTCATACAAAGGTAGCAAAAGCGCATGCGTACTCGCATGGTCATAAGTTTAATTACAAGGCATAAAAGGCGCGGCTGCCCTAATTCTCAGACACCGACTCCGACCTAGCCCTACTCGCACGGGCGGCGACCTCTGTTGCCCGGCGTTCCATGGTGTTCATAAAAAGGTTGGCCAGCCGGGTGGCTGGCTCGCTAACATGCTTCAAAGATATTAGCTTCCCGCCGGCCTTCCGAGGGAAGTCAGACATCGCCGCCTCGAAGTTACCCTCTATCCCTGACCTAGTATCAGCTTGAGGGTGGACTCCGAGCCGCGTACCGTGAGGGCGCGAGCAAAATTCGCCATGGTTGAAGTCCCCGGTCCAAGCACGCCAGCAAAGCCATCAGCAGTCGACAGCACCTCGCCTAGTGGGAGCACCTCCTTGTGCACAGCGCCGAGGGTGCTGGCAGACTTGGCAAGGGAGTCCTTCGCCTGGACAAAGGAAGCACCAAGGTCACCTATAACCTGGTCGAGTGATAACTCATCACTGACCATGTCAGTAGGTGTTGGCACACCAATCGCCTCTGTAACATGAACCAGAAAAAGCAAGATTACTACATACTACCCAACGGGTACACGGGAGGCATACAAAAAAGATGGTTCCTTACCTCTCACGTTCTGTGCGAGGCCAGCCAGTCGCTCAGCATGCTCCTTCTCGCGCGCAGCGGCAGAACGCTGGGCGGCATCCGCGGCTTTCTTCGACTCGGCAGCTTGAGTGGCAAGAGCTTCTTCTAGCTCCTTTACTCGGGTTTCAGCAGATGCCTTGTCACCTGGGATAGATGGCCAGATGTCATTCACAATCGACAATGCAAAGACAGAGCAAAAAGAACTTTGAATACAGAAGTCAAACACACTTACGGCTAAGTTGCTCCATGACAGCGCGCAGATTGTCTCTCTCCTGTTCAACCTGGACAAAAGCTTTGCCTGATTCACCAGGTTGAGGTAGAAGGGCTGCATGCACATGGAACCAGCATAAGTTATACACAAATAGTCCCAGTATGAGGACTCGACAAATGACACTTACGTGTTCAACCCAAGGCGCAGGCTTGGCAGCAGAAGTCCCAATTTCTGGAGTTGACGCACTCGCAATCTTGGCGGCCTCAATGGTAGTGGCCGTGGCTACTGTTTTCACGACCTCAGCCGCCACAGGAGAAGCTTCTGGCTGATCTGGAGTCGAAGCTCTCTCGACTGGAGGAGTCGGAGGGTGCACAGTCTCGGCACTACGAGTAACCGAAGAAATACAACATAAGCATAAATATCAACTCACAATTTTTACAAAAAGGAGCACACCTGTGCTCTTCTTCTTCATCAGTGTCAAGGTCTTCAAAGTTTGGGCCTCCAAAAAGTAGCTCCCCACCCGACTGAGGAGGAGGAGCCGAGCTCAACGGGCTCACGTCCAAAGGAGCAGCTGTGGTCGTAGGAGACGAGCCCGAGTCTCCGTCATCTCTCACATCTGATTCCTTTGCGGGTGAACTCATGGAGGAAGACACAACTTGGGCCGCCCGACGGCGCTTGCGAGTGGGAACCTCGCTCACATCATCAGTCGTGGCAAGCTCCTTGTCCTGTGCTTCTTCAACCCCTTCCTCTTCAACCTCTTCTGTGGGAGATGTGGTAGCCGAAGGTAGAGGCGATTCGTCTCCTCCCTTCGCTTCTACCGTCACCTCTGTTTCATGAGTTGGTCCATCTTCGGGAAGAGGAGGAAGGGTTGAGGCGGTCGAGTGGCCCTGCATACAAAATACAGCAGTCGAAAGTCACAAAGATGCATAGCAGAATAACAAAAGCAGGAGATCATAAACTCGATAGATTCACTAACCTCTGGCAAAGGCTTTTCAGCCCCATAAGGAGCGACAGGGCAGTCGACGTTGCAGGGCTCGCTGGCTTTTGTGCTGGTGATGGACCGCACATGTGACACCAGCTCGCTCCTAGACAGCTCCTCCTTGTTCATTCGAGTGGAGTCGAGAGGACCTTCATACTGCCACATAGGTGAGCTCGCGCGCGGAGCGGCCACCCGCATCTTCACAAAGGTGGCAAGAAGATGCACACCAGTGACGCTGTTTAGCAGTCCTCCAATCGTCTCCAGCAGAGGCGCCGCTTCCGCCATTTCTTCAGTCGACAGCTCATGGTCCCAGGCCTTCGTCCTAGCGGCTATACCAGCAGTCGAAAAGGCTGGGACTCCTTCCTGGTCGACGCGCACATAAAACCACCTTTTCCTCCACCCTTGCGCCGAGTCGACTGGCTTCAGGGCAAAGTATCGGGTGTCGCTGCGCACTTGGATCTGCAGGCCTCCGACTGGATAGGTTCGGCCGCCTCGGTTGTTGGGCCGGACCATGAAGATAGACTTCCAAAGGGCCCAGCTGGGAGCAACTCCCAGGAAGCACTCACACAATACCATAAAACAGGCAATGTGCATAATGCCGTTCGGGGTGAGATCATGGATCTGCACCCCGTAGGCGAACAGCAGGCCACGAACAAAGTCGTGGAGGGGAAAAGACAGACCCCTAGGCAAAAACTCCGCAAACATACGCGCTCATTTGCGCGAGGCTCGGGGAGTACCTCTTTCGATGGCGCACGGGCAGTAAGCTGGTCCGCTGGCGGCAGCAGTCCGTCCTCGCGGAACTTCTCGAGATGTGCTGCCTTGATCGTGGACTTCATCCAGTCGCCGTCGCTCTTCTTGAGGTCGACGGCGGCCGCAGATGCGTCAGCCGCAGTTTTCTTCCCCTTCAGAGCGGCCGCGTCAGTCGCGGGCGCATCGGTGGCAGAAGCTTTCCTCTTTGGCGCCATGGCGGTGGTGGCTAAGGAAAACAGCAAGAGCTTGGGCACAAGAGCAATGGAGCAGGAACGCAAGGAAGAAGATGGAACAGGGGCGGCGCGTAGAGCAAATGGCTAGTAAAAATAAATGCCAGCGCCGTTCCCCTATTTACCACAAATCAAAGGCAATCACAGCCATTCAGATCCTAACCGTGCGCTAAGCACGCAATCTCACCGTACACGTGGCAAACGCGGAGGGCAACCGTCACCGGCCACTCCGCCCACTACGCACGCAAAAAGAGGAGCCATAATCATCTCTCCGTAAAAAGTGGGCCAGAGTGGTCAAATCAAGTCCAAACTGCACCGTCGTTCGGTCAGCTCTGCACAAATGGGCCCACCTATGTGTCACGTCCCATCCATCGCAGCATAACGCACGCCACGCGTGTCCGGCAGCGCAGTCGCCAAAAAACGTCATCCCTGACGTCATCTCAAGCGCTTTGATCAGAAATACATTCGAGTCCGCTCAACGCATATTGGTCACTCGACTGCCTTGTTTGGTTCGGGTGTGAAAAAGCAATGATAAGGCAAAATTGGTCACTCGACCGTTCCTTCGGCTGAGGCATATTACTCCCATCGGGAGTGTATCAAAAATTTCTTCGACTAAAGATGCTCAAGACAAAATGATTTTGAGATTATCCTCCATTACAAGTAATAAAGCACAATCTCGGGGGCTACTCCCATCGGGAGCGCTGTCGCGCACCCGATAGAATTACGGCAAAAACTTTCTTCGATTAACATATGCAGGGTAAGAAGATTTTGAGATTATCCTCCATTGCAAGCAATAAAACACAATCTCGGGGGCTACTCCCATCGGGAGCGCTGTTGCGCACCCGATAGAATAATGTCAAAGGGTCAGTCGACAAATGAATCGACTCAGTTCATATACAAAATCATACTCGAAACATTCCCGAGTTGCGTCCGTCGCAAATACCTCGGATGCTGCACGCATAGTGCAAAGGTAAGACCCGCCGAACTTTCGAGCTGGGCTAAGGACCGTTCCAGCAACGTCAATCCTTATACTTTCCGTGTCAGCAGACATGATGAAAAATCCCGACGGACGCGTTGGGTAAAATTCAAAGTTATACTGCAGATCGACTCAGTAAGACCTCAGCGGCCTAGTCGAATCTGACCAGTTTGTTCCAGATTCGAGTCCGGGGACTTGAGTTTGATTGAAAGCTAGTAAGGTTTTACCCGAATGTGTAGTTAACCAGTCCCGATCCGTCGAGTGTACTGGGCCTGCTAAGCTATTATCCCTTGATCATCATAAGCAAAAACCACAGTCGATGAAATACTCGACATAGCCAACATGTGCTATTCATACAGGAATTCCAATTATAAATATACAGAATACAAAGCATATGACGTGCACTTACGAACGAGTCCATGCCCGATTCTTCGAGTCAGACAAGTACTCGGGGGCTACTGACAAGGGTATACATCTCGGGTACCCTACCGTGAGGGTACCTGGTGCACGTGACGACTAAGGCCCAATAGCGAAGAGCCTACTCGAAGCCCAAGACAAGAGACCCAAGAAGATGGAGTACCCTCCAAGATTAGACATAGGCACAGTCGTTTTAGACTTTCCTTACGTGTAAACTAGGTCGGTTACGAACTCCCGAGACCCAGCCTATTTAAAGGCTGGGAGGGGTGCCGATCTAGGGGATAAGCCATACTCAAACCACCAAAACTCTTGCGAGATCGGCATCTCACCGGAGCCTCCTTGTAACCTCATAATCTCACACGATCAATAACAGACAAGCAGGAAGTAGGGTCTTTACCTCCACCCGAGGGGCCTGAACCTGGGTAAATCTTTGCTCTGCTTGTCAGCCGACGAAACTACCAGTACTACCACGTTCTCTCCCCATAATCTCAACCCTAGGTCCTTAACCATGGGATTTGATGAGTGTACCCCTCGTCAGTGGACGAAGCTCGTGAGGGAGCTTGAACTTTGGTGTGTCCCTCTTCCTTGGGAAGTGTTCCATGCACTTCTTGTGTGGAAACTGAAACTTCACATTCCCTTCTTTTGAATCAATGATAGCACCTGTAGTACGAAGAAAAGGTCTTCCAAGAATAATTGGACTAGAGGTTTTATTCCCCATATCCATGATTAGAAAATCAACAGGCACAAATGTCATATGTAACTCTACCATAACATCACTTACTTTCCCTAAAGCATGTTTAATGGAATCATCAGCAAGTGCAAGTTCAATAGAGCATTTTTCAAGATTCTTTAATTCAAGTACTTCATATAGTTCTTTAGATAAAACAGAGACACTAGATCCTAGATCAAGTATAGCATGGTGTGTCTCTTTTCCAATGGTTACTAGGACTTTGGGAATCCATATATCCCCAAGCTTAGGTGGTATCATAGCCTCTTGGTTGTACCTAGCAATCTTTTCTTTTAACACATGATTAGCAATATAAGAACCAAAACCAGCTTGGTTAACATTAATAGAAGGATCACTTGCAAATTTTTGTAAGATAGATATTAATTCATGCAAGCTACAATTCTCTAAGTCAAGCAATGGTTCCTTGACTTCAGTAAGCATTTTAACTTCTTCAACTTTCTTTTCCCTATTATATAGGTTAAATATTTCATAACGGTCATCAAACACATCTTCAGGTACTTGGGCTTTTTCTAAACTTTCTTTAATTCTCACTTCCAAAAGCAAGCCATCAAGTAGATAGTGAGTGTCAGTAGCAGCAGTATTCATAAAAGAATCCTCACATTCATTATCCAAAAATACTTTAGAGGTTTCAGACAATCCTCTATAAAACACATGCATGAGCATCCAATCCCTAAGACCATGTTCCATTCCAAAGCTATACCTCTAAATCTTTCCCATGTTTTCACTAGAGGTTCATCCTCTTCTTGTTTAAAGGTGATAATTATTTGTCTAAGATTACAAACTTTTTCAGTGAACAAAATTTTCAATGAATGCAGCTTTTAAATTAAACCAAGCGCTAAAATTTCCAGGTGGCCATCTCAATATCCAATCTAAGGCTTTTCCACCTAGGGAGTAAGGAAAAAGCTTAATTTTAATATTAGCATGGCTCAAATTTAACATTTTGCACCTTTCATTAAACTTCTTAAGATGAGGTATGGGATCTTCTTTTGGTTTCCCATAAAAACGGTATTCATAAATTGCTTTCATGATATTAGGATCTACCTCACATTTCTCAACAGGGATATTCCTATCTTGAGAAAGTTCTTAACACTAAATGGCCAGAAGGTTCTCTTTTCCATTATGCAAGTTTTTATGTGTTTTTTAATTTTTTATGCAAAACTGAAAATAAATATGCAAAACAATGACAAAACAAGATAAATTGCTTTGAAGGTAAAGATGGATAAGATGATGCTCACGTAGGTGCAACCTCCCCAAGCTTAGGTGTTAGCACAAGTTGGTGATGAAGTTGACTTGGTGAGATATCCTTGGATAAACCCGACGCTAGAAAACAGAGCTAGTGCAGGGGACCCTTGGATAAACCTTTCAGCAATGATTCCCCGGCAACGGCGCCAGAAAACAGTCTTGATGGCGTGTAGTTGACGGGAAAAATATTCTGCTGGAAGCTTCGTATCTTCCCCGGCAACGGCGCCAGAAAAGTACTTGATAACCCCCAAGAGCAGGGGATCACTATAGCACCTCTCAATGTGGAAGTAGGGTATCGATCCGCAGGAGCAAGAAGGAAAAGTTATCTATTCCCTACAACTAAAGTGTCACAAGTTTTAGTTGATTATGCACTAAACAAGTTTAAAGAACAAGATGGTTGATTTAATGGATGGAAGTTTAACGTAACAAAACAAGAATGTAAAAGTGTCCCAATCCTCTTCAATGCAAGAGGACAAGACAAAGGTTTTCTCTTATAGGAACAATGACATGGGTTCATGGGTTCACTCAATCCTCTCTCTCTCATCTACGGTGATTATCATGTTATAGATAAAGTACACACAATTGTCATATTTTAATGGTAGCTTTTATGACGGCTATATGTCCTAAAACACATAGTTGAAAGAAGTACTCATTTGTGTTGCTAGGTCACCCACGTAAGGCTAGCGTGGTTGCTGTCACTCCCACATCATACTCTTCCTTTTTACCCCCCAGATAAAGGATGCTGGGCTGTATTTCACATGTCACTCAATACATATGCCGTCTCACATCGGCCATCCCGTACCTACATACATCATACTTCATAATGGACAATATTCTAAACACTAGTGCAATGATTCATAATTCGTGTGCATGACCACATCTCTCTCATCTATCCACACTTGGTGGTGTAAATCACCTCATGACAAGGATAAACAAAGCATTATGCATAAATCAAACCATCACATGCATCACAGAATATCTCCAAAGTATGACAAATCATAAAAGCTCCAACACAACGGTAAATGTATAACAAATCATCTCATACCACAATATCCACCATAAGAATTACATAGATAGATCCATACTTATGCAAGGCACATCATATGGACTCCAACAATGATCATACATAGAGAGATTAGATCAAGTTACCACCACAAACCCAAGGTCCAGGGGGTGGACTACTCCCCCTTCATCATGGAGACGGTGGAGAAGTCGTTGGAGAAGATGGAGACCACCCCGGCAGCGCCCCGCCGGAGTTTTCCCACTCCAATCTGCAGCTCCAGGTCTCTGTTTCGTGGTTTCTGTGTTTCGGCGGCGCTCCTTCCATAGAACGTCGGGGGACTATTTTTATAGGAGGTTTTAGGTCAAAACCGAGTCGGTGGAGGAAAGATCGACGGCAACGGAGCTTCGAGGGCCAAAAGGGGGGTGCCACGCGGCCAGGTACTTGGGCCGCGTGGGCCCACTCATCTGGGCCCTCGGGCCTCCTCTTGTTTGCTTTTTCGCTCCCACGCTTTGTTCCTTCCAAAAACTGATGCTCGTAAATTTCCAGGTCATTTGGACGTCGTTTGGGTCCCTGAAACATTAAAATATAGAAATAGGGTTTTCTGCCTGCGCAGGGTTAATTCCATAAAAAATAGGAAACATATCAAATATTCCCAAAATCATTATAAAACAGTGATATAACCCTTATATGATGCAAATATGACTGGAATATAAGTAAAAATAATGCAAAGTTCATGTATGCATTTTACATGCATCAACCTCCTCCTATGTAAATGCTCCCATCTCCATTGCCTAACATGTCCTTCTTTTACATTCCTACCAAAATATTGACCCACGATATTACCATAAAAATCACAATTATTCCATCTAACTCAGTTGCCACATATCAACAACAAAAAATTATGCGGTCACGATACACGCTATGCTCTCAACTCCACCATGGTGACAATTAGAAAGCTATTTTCATGACCGCGTGTTCAATCCCCCTAACCTTTTACTCTCCCCCTCTCGTGCCAAATCACTTCTCACTATGTTCCAAAAAAACAACAACTTATGGCTTACATTCGAGGAAGTGTGTGCTAGCTAGTAGATATATGGTTTCTTCAAAAGAGTTCCAAAACATTTTTCTAGGGCTTCGAGTAGTAGAGCGTCGTGAGGGCGACTGTGTCTTCCTCGACGCTAGTTTCTAGGATTTTGGCTCGGTCTCCCATCAATCTCTCCCGTTTTGCTCGATCTTCTGGTTGTTGAGCTTGGCTGATTAAGGGAGACCTTAGCGTCCTTTCCCACCCTTGCTTCACGCTGGGAGGCTTGTGGGCGAGGGACGTGAGCGGCGGCCATGGGTGGATCAAGATCAAGTCAACCTGGACAGGGTAGTAGAAAAAGACAGTGGAGTAGATGATGATCAAGTTGGATCTGACGGAGTAGAATAAGTCAACCTGGATAGGGTAGTAGGAAAAAGACAACGGAGGAGATGATGATCAAGTTGGGTTTGATGGAGAGGAAGAAGGATTTTCCGGTCGTGGACGAGCCAGATGTCATGGAGGAAGAAGGATTTATGTGCTATTATCGACAAGGTCCTCTATTGTATGGTTTTGTATGTCAATACTATAGCAAAGGCTTTGAGAACGGCATGGGGCACCAGAGGGGTTTATCGTTTAGGCAGGTGAGGGATAATGTGTTTGTGGAAGATTTGGAGGACAAGCGAGATATAGGGCTGTGCAATGGAAAACGAAAAATATTTCGGCACAAGCTACGCAACAAACAAGATCTATCTATGAAGATACAAGCGAATAACAATTCAAAATCTAACTGTAATTTGTTACTAACACCGTTGAAGAGGAAGAGATGTTGATGACGACCTTGAGGCATGTAGAAGATTCTCTCGGCTCAGTCTAGCGGAGAGAATGTAGCCGACTCCCGTGTCCAGCCTTCTGAATCCAACAGAGCGAGAGTCAAACGTCTTTCGAAGGCTCACCCCTCTGAGAGTTCGTACACGTCTGTCCGATCTGGTTCAGCAGAGCTTCGCTGTTCAGGAGCTTAGTCTCCACCGGTCTAGATCCAACACGAGATCTAGATCAGATCACAGAGGATGGTCTGTGGGCTATGGGTAAACATTATGTGGTTCTTGAGGTGTTCAACATCTGTTTGCGACCCTCAAAACTGAAATTTGATCGTATAAGGATCTGGACAAGAGTGTTAAAGCTCCCTTTTAACCTCTTGTGTTCGCCATGGCCACAGAGGATTGCTTTCGAGGTGGGAGAGGTGGTGTGGATAGATGACGATTCAAACGGCTATGCCTAGGGCAGGTGTCTTGGTGAGACTATGGATAAATGTGCATGAACCACTAATGAGGTGGGTTCAACTAGAGATTGTTAGTTCAAAATCCAAGGGGCTGTTTGAAATCCATTATGATAACTTGCCATACTCGTGTTTCCCGGGTGGAAAGCTGGGGCTTGCAGAGCTTTATGTGCCCAAATCCTGTTGGTACGGATGACTATGGCCGGCTGCCTGACAACACATACCCACTGCTTCCTTGACGCCGTCAATCACATAGTAGAGATGGGGGTACCATTATTCGACGTACCAAACAAAGAATGAAAGAAGGTTGAGACTCATCAATCACCGGCGGCGATGAAAGATGGAGCTAGGGTTTTCTAAAGGAGAAGCTGTGAATGTTGGTTTGTTGTGAAATATTATTGATTTGTTGTGAACTACTCATATATAACAATTTTTTTACTTTTACCTGAATCACATGTATTTAGACGTTTTATGTTGGTCCACTCATTTTTATGTATCTCACCGTCCCAGTTCATTAAAACAAAACAACTTGTCTCCCTTTCATCTCTCTTTCTCCCGGCTCCTACAACATTTCGAAAAAAGAGGCGGCCTCTAAATCCGCCGACCTGCTGTGCCACCGTCACTGCCGGCGCGACTCAATCCCACGCCCCACGCCCTCCGAGCCCCCCTGGCTCTCACGCGTCGCCGCCATTGCCGTCCCTGCTCTTCCTCGTCGGGATATCGAGGTCCCGACGTCTCCGCCCCTCTTCGCAAGTAAGTCTTTGCCGAGGTTTTTTCTGATCCAGCGATTCGTCAATATCCGCTAGGGACCTTCGCAGCTTCTGGCCGCGCACCATCTAGATCCGCCCCTAGTGCCCTAATCCGCAGAATGCTGAGCTGTGGTCTATATATATCGAAGTAATTTATCGGTTCTCTGGGTGTATACAACGTCGTCATGTGCTTTTTATCAGTATAACCTAAGCACAGTACATTTTTATGCCTGACGTATCAAGCGACCGAATGATTGCAATTTTGGGGCTTTTATTTGTTTAGGGAGCCTTCCCTTTTCTTCTCAGCATCTGCGTGGTTTGATTCTGTCAGAATGCTGAGGCAAAAAGTGAAGCTTGCCCGTTCTGAAAACTGTGGCTGTATAAGAGGAATGTAGTCTTGGACATCATAATAGAAACTACAATAACGACCATGATTTGGTAGAGATGTCAACCTTGAGGCTTTTCCTTGTAAAGTTTTGCTACTAATTAAGAGTTATTATGTAGAGAATGGTAATCTACTCTTGTGTTGTGCATGTATTCAGAATTTCAGAAATGTAGGGAGGAACTAGTTAGTTGGGCTCTAACACTGATCGCCTTTTTGGCTTTAATATTATGCCCTGCAATCATAAAACTGCTACATGAGCTTGCATTATGCTTGTTACGATGACCTTACTACCTTTGTAGGTTACTCACGACGATAGGGCTATGTCAGATGAAGAAGGAAGTGAGGCCTCCCCATATATTTTATGTGTTATTGACTCGTTGAAGAAGAAAATTACAGCAGACCGTTTCACTTCCATTAAGGTGCCTTGAAATCATTCTCTACTTCTCTGAGTATGTTCTAATAAGATAATCTCCTTGTTGTTTTTTCTGATTGTTATATATTTTTTCCAGGATAGGATAGAGGATAACAGGATTAAACTCAGCACCGTTACACAAAGCACTAGCAATTCTTCAAAAATCTGGCAAATAAATACACCAAATGGCACTGGCTTAGTCTCAAATTTGCTGACAAGTAGGCAAGACGATGTACTTTGTTCGGTGCATAGTCATGAAGTACCTACTGCTGAGGATGATGGCGTCAGTTCTGAAGAAGAAAGTTCAGATGACACATCAACTGTTATGTTCGGTGGAAAGCTCATCAGGCCAATTCAACTACCAGAAGTACCGAAAATTCCGCCTTATACAACATGGACATTTTTGGACAGGTCTGTTTATAATTACATGCACTTCTCAACCTCTCCATATCCCTGCTGCGTACAAAAGGGTTTCTTTATTGACGCATCATAGGGTTTTCTTGAGACAAAAGATATCTCGTGGTTTCATGCAGGAACCAGAGGATGTCGGAAGGCCAATCTGTACTTGGTCGTCGAAGGATTTACTATGATGCAAATTGCGGTGAAGCTTTAATTTGCAGTGACAGTGAAGATGAAGCTGTTGAGAATGAAGAGGAGAAAAAGGAGTTCAAAGTTTCTGAAGATTTTCTTATTCGGTAAACAGACTTGGGATATTTCCGTTGTTTTCTTTCGCATTAGTTTGCCTAAGCCTAGGCTTAAGGGAATGTTCGGTTCATGGCCATCCTTTGCCACACCTTTTTTGCTAAAACTGTGTCAAGCCACAAAAGTGCGGCGAAGAGATTATTCACCACAAGTTAGGAAAAGTTTGGTAAAAGTGGAGTGTATGACAAGTGGGATAGCCTACTAAGAAAGTGTGGCATACCGCAGTTGTGGTATTGAAACAAAACTTAGCATAATATTGTTGCTACACATAAGACAAAGTTTGGCGAAGTGTGGCTATGATGAACCAAATATGCCCTAACTTCTGCACCTATTTATGATTGACAGATACACTGATTTTACAATCACGGTATTTCCAAATGAATGTTATTTCACTCAGTTTTCTGTGAAGCACTAAATTTGTTGTATTTGTATTTTCCTTCGGAGAACACTTTACATGAGGGTAAACAAACAGTTCATAGTTTTAGGACACATAACCACTTAGTAGCTTCCAAAAAACACTATACTTTAAAGGATTGCCACATTTCTCTTTCAAGAAACATAATATACCAAGATTTGTATATTTAAGTAATGCAAACGCAAGATATCGCTTAGCTAGTGCCACTTTTGTGTTTTTCTAACACTCTCCCTTCTCACCTGAGGTCGCTGCAAAATGTTCAATTGGGTTACATAATCAGAATAGCCTAGATTGGACCTCCAGAAAAGTAGCTTATACTACTTCAGACGGGATGCAGGCTTTGTTTCTAGCATATTGTTCAAGGAGATCAGCGGTAGAGTTTACGTGGTCTAACTATAATCTGAGTAATCCGTTGATGAGTGTACACCTTTAACCTTGATAGATCAACAGTAGATTTTGGCTTCTGCTATGTGCCCTATTTCTCTAAATGGGTGATTTGATGATTTGGTGTACTGAATTACGCTCCTCTGCTGCTCTATGTCAGGATGACTATTCAAGAATGTGGCATGTCCGATGCAGTGCTGGAAACCCTGGCACAATGTTCTGATATGGCAGCTGGCGATATAAAGGCTAGTTTTCAGTTTATCATCATTTACTCTCAACTTTTCCATCCGGGCTTCCCGTTTTCCAGTTCACATTTGCACTATTGACAGTTAACACATATAGCCCTATTTACAGGCTAGATATGAGATCCTACATGGGGAGAAAACTGAGGGTTCTCTTAAGAAAGTTTCTGAACTTAATGCCAAAGTGGAAGATGTCTACCGTGATAAAGATATAGATACAGCATTGGATTCCTTTGACAATCTCTTTTGTCGGCGATGTCTAGTATGTTCATCTCATATCATCATGCGATTTCTGTAATGCCTCTGGTTTGCTTATGATTATTCTGGTCATCTTGACATGGCAGGTTTTCGATTGTAAACTACATGGGTGTTCTCAAGATTTAGTATTTCCTGTAAGTTTGGAAAAGTTCAAGAGTTATTTCCAAAATTGGGTATTTTTCTAATTTGTACCTTCTTTGTACAGACAGAAAAGCAACCGCCTTGGATCAGCATAGATGATGGTATACCATGTGGCATTCAATGTTATAAACTGGTTAGAATTTTATGTGTATAACTTCTGAAAATCTGCTTGTCTTGTGTGACAATTTAGATTCTGAAAATTGTCTTGTTTTCCAAACCAATTTTGTCAGGCCTCCAAACCAGATGCTACTATTGCAACTGATTGTGACATGCATATTGATGTAGAGGAGCCAACTCACTCATCTGATGACACAAGGAACCAGTTGGGCTCAAATAAGAAAAAACATGGTTCTAGTGGAAGGAAGGCAAAGTCCCAACAGAGTGAAAGCTCTTCAACCCAAAGGGTTGCCTCAGAAAGCAGCGATTCAGAAGTGCATCCAGTAGGCAATAAATCTCCGCAACACTCACCTTGTCAATCAAAAGTCAAAATTAACCCAAGAGGTGGAATCAAGAAAATTACTACTAGAAGAATCGCCGAGCAAATTCTCATGAGTGTGAAAAAAGGACAGAGGGAGGTGGCACCATCAGTTTCTATTTTTGGTGAATTCCTTTGGCCAAGGGATATGAGGCTTAGATCCGAGACACGAAATGGACACAAGGATTCAGTTGCATCCTCACTGCAAAATTCTCCAAATACAAGTTCTCGGAAGAAGGATGTGCCGCAAATGGAGAAGAACTCAGGTTTAGTGGGAGATCGTAATGATTTGACAGAGGAAGCAAAAAACGAACATTCAGCAACAGATGGCCATGATAGTTCGAGGATAGAAGATGTTGATGAAAATATATGCAGGCAAGAAAATAATGGTAGATCCTGGAAGTTGATTGAGCAAGGGCTTCTAGTGAAAGGTTTGGAGATATTTGGAAGGAACAGGTTGGACCTTTCTCCCGATGACCAACTTATCAGTGGTATCATTAACTCTCACTTAATGTTTCATGTGTTGCTTATTGTTATACAACCACTCAAGTGAAACTTGTTGTGTGGCTTTGCGTAATCCACTAACCTGTAAACATTTTTCTGAACTGAGTAAAAGTCACATGTGAAATGTTTTAGTCCGTCACTCGGAAGCCTTTGACCATGGTTCCTTACTGAGTAAACAATTCATTCCTTTTACGTACAGTTTTCTCATCATCCTACAAGTGGGGAGTAGGTAGTGTGGATCTGAAAAAAATGTTGGAAGGAGATTATATGATCATTCTGTGACTAAAAGTTATATGTACCATGGCCATCCGTAAAACTGTATATTACGAAAATATTTTCTACTTATGACATTATCTTTATAGTGCCAAGGCATATAATTCTACATATATTAATGTTTTTTTATTTCTGAGCACAGAAGTTTATCATTATCATAGCCATAAGTTTACCCCATTCTCCATAATCAATAGCAACACTGAACCCATGGGTTTTCTTCATGCAGTTGTTTAATTGCTCGGAACCTTCTTGGTGGGATGAAAACGTGCAGCGATGTTTTTCATTATATGAATTATATTGAAAATACCAGCGCATCTGGAACTCTTAGCAGTGCTGATTCTCTTGTTAAAGGATATATAAAGGTAGGGTTCAATGTGCCCCTCTATTTTTTTTTCACCCTGATGGTATCTTATTTTAGTGCATTTTTTTCGCCCTGATGGTATCTTATTTTAGTGCAACCATTGTTGAAATCTCAGGGGCATGAGTTGCGCGTGAGATCACGGTTCTATAGAAGGCGGGGAAGAGTCCGTCGTTTGAAGTACACCTCTGCAGGCCACCATTTTATAAGGAAAAGGATTACAGAAAAGAAGGACCAGCCTTGTCGTCAATATAATCCTTGTGGTTGTCAATCAACATGTGGGAAACAGTGTCCATGTCTCGTAAACGGGACATGCTGTGAGAAATATTGTGGGTGAGTTAATTATTTTCTCTTGCAAGAAGTTGCACTATTACGCATAAGTTCTATCCATCTGAAGTATGTGCATTTTTTGCACATGTTTGTTATGGAGTTCAAGTTAATGCTATTGCCAATCTCTCCCACAGTTTAATCTACTTTTGCTGGTATCATAGATTTTTTGTTGGTTTGGTCGTATTGCACGTGAACTAGGAATGCTTGTCCTTCTGGATATTAATAGCATTGCTCATGAAAACGCTATGGTATATCTACACATGTAGTTTGATTTCATATTTTTTGTTTAGTATAATGATTGAATCTTGTAATGGTGAGTTCTGTATTGTAACTCCTTAGCATGCTTCAACTCTTTATAGAGAACACCCAAGCTAGTATTGGATTCCAAAAATATTTTGTAAAACTGCATAGTACATGGATACTTTGGTGTTATTAGTTAGTCTGCGAAATTCCAGTTATGAATGGAACTAACTGTAAAAACACATAAACATAAAGACATGCAAACTATTTGGATATCCTGATCCTGCTGTCATACTTTAGCTTTTGGTGTTGTTGCTTGTGTGGAAGTTTATTCCCTTTGCATTCCAGGTGTCCAAAAATGTGCAAGAATCGTTTTCGAGGTTGTCATTGTGCAAAGAGCCAGTGTCGCAGTCGCCAGTGTCCATGCTTTGCTGCTGACAGGGAATGTGATCCTGACGTGTGCAGAAACTGCTGGGTAGGGTATGTGTTTGCTAAATCTGAGGAACCTTTCAAGGAACTTTGTATTTAATTGACAATTATCTGTGTATACAAAATTGCATCGTCAAGACCGGTTCATTTTATTTGCACTTCTACAATTTCACCTGTACCAGAGTATTCAAAAAATTAGCACCTGCGCCTCTGAAATTTGCCATGATGCTTCTGTTACTACCAGATATTTGGGAATTAGGTAGTGCATTTTACATCACACGCAGTAGCCGACAGAAGTAAATCTGCAGGTGGTCATTGCCAAATTACAAGTATAGGTGGTAGTTCGCAAACGCTTGAAGGTATGGGTGACGCAAGTTTCTCATCTGTTCACAAAGAGCTTCACTGGATGAAGAAACTATTATTAGAACTGCACAAATGCTCTTGCTTGGTTATACGGTAGCATCTCAAGATACTCAGTTCTGCAGCTACAAGCTTAAACAAGGGGTTTGATAAGTTCATAAAAATGGTTTTGTAGCCATCGGCTACAGCCGACAATCATCAAGCATAGTTATTTGACATGCTTACCACACTTAACTTAGTGCTTATCTGTGCCAGTACGTTATTTTCGTTAGCGCCTTGAGACGTGGTTTGCAAGTTGTTCAAGCTTAAGTTATTGTTATCTCTCAGCCACAATCTTTGAATGAATCATGAGTGCATTGATTCGTTCCTTTTCTGACCTACAGGTGTGGTGACGGTTCATTGGGAGTTCCCAACCAAAGAGGCGATAATTATGAATGTCGGAACATGAAATTGCTACTTAAACAACAACAAAGGGTAAAATTACACACTTGAGTTTATCACATCTTATGGACATCTTGCTTATATTGTCTGAGTCGATACTTGAGTGATCATTTCTTTGGTTGGTCCTGTCGTGTAACAGAATAAAGATAATCACACATCTTTTGTGTGCAGAACTGCTGGCTCAGACTTCTAATTCATTACCCAGTTGTACTTATGGATAGTTTCATCCGACCATGATCTGAATCGCTACATGTGATAAACATGATATAAGTGTTTACGTCTCTTTGAGCCCGTTCTCATTACTGTTGAAGCTGGTAGTATACCGTAGTAATATAGCAATGATTTAATATTCTTTAGGCACTGATTCCTTATGAGCGATGGCTTTTCTTGTTTATGGTTAGTTCCGACTTCCGAACCAGCTATGAATTACGATATGAAAACAAAATGATCCAGGTTATTATCGTCTATAAGTGTCTCTTTCGAACATAATGTTGTGCTCATGGCATTGAGTTTTGATTCAGGTCTTACTTGGGAGATCTGACATCTCTGGCTGGGGAGCATTCCTCAAGGTAAAACTGCTCCTTCCACCATCCTCTCTCCATCGCTCCTCCCTGTAGCCTCCCTCATTGTGTTTCTCAAATCGTCCAGAATACCGTTGGCAAGCATGAATATCTTGGCGAGTACACCGGGGAGCTCATCTCCCATAAGGAAGCAGACAAGCGTGGGAAGATATATGACCGTGAGAATTCATCGTTCCTTTTCAACTTGAATAACCAGGTAGGGTTACCAGTCTCAGTCTTGAAACGTTGAGGTGGGCTGATCACTAGATTTAGTTTGTGATTTTTTCCTGAGCTGAATTATTGCTCGCTTTACTGCATTTTATATCTGATCCAACAAGTTGCTTTGGATGCGCAGTCTGTTCTGGACGCCTTCAGGATGGGCGACAAGCTGAAGTTTGCCAACCACTCCCCTGACCCAAACTGCTACGCCAAGGTGCTCATGGTGGCGGGCGACCACAGGGTGGGCATATTCGCCAAGGAGCGGATCGGCGCGGGCGAGGAGCTCTTCTACGACTACCGCTACGAGCCCGACCGTGCCCCGGTATGGGCTCTGAAGCCCGACGCCCAATCGAAAGATCCTGGGCAGCCTTCTGGCAGCGGGCGAGCGAAGAAGCTCGCCCACTGACTGTAAGGGAACAGAACACCTACATTCTCTCTGACGTGGGGACTGAAGTTCGACCGTTAGTTAGCTAGCACCTTCGGCTTGACCTGATGATTGGTATTCCTTGGCCCCTGATTGACTCTGTTGTTGTTGTATGAGAAGGATCCGTTTATATCAGAACTTGATGGAACATGTATGAACTGGTTTGCTAACCAGTGAAGGTGGACATTCCTTTGCCCTTTGAAAGTCGTTGGTGTTTCCTAGAGAAATGCTTATCGTGCATGCATCCACACTTAATCACGTTTGAGATTAGCACGCCTTTTATCAGTATTCATCCTCTTTTAAAATGATCCCAACATTTCGGTTTATTTTTTCTTTTGCACCAAAAGTCTGATATATGATCTGTTTTACTTATTTGTGTTCCCGGGACAGTGATTTCGATTTTCGACTGAAACAAGACCAATCTTGAATCTATTTTGACAATTTCAGAAAATCGCCTATTGAAAAACCTGGTGAAACTCAATGAAACTGTACAACGCTAGGCTATAGTTTGTAGGATTCATTTCGTTTCATGTCAATTTACTGTGTTGAGATACACAACCAAGAATTTTTTTAGAGAAGTTTTTTGTTCTGAAGTGGTAGAAGAATTCTGTATTGTGACCAATCTCCATCATTTTAGAAAAATAGAATATAAAAGATTTGAAGAGCATAAGAAACATCATGATGCGCCATACCACACGAGGGAGCTCGATAAAAAGTCACAAATTAGTTCAAATTGCGTTTCATGTTGGATTTGTCTTTTTTATTTTGTGTGTATTTTGAATTTGGTTCTGAAAATTATAGGATTGTAAACGCACATCTTGTGAACGCTCATAAATTTATGTTGGAACCTTTAGAAACTTATAAATTTGTGTGATTTGGTATCACTAGATATGCTAACTGTGAGGAAGACAGCGCGAGGAAGATAATCAAAAGCTAAAAACACTTATTTGGATACTTTGTTGGTTTACAAGGAAAAGTCTAGAAAGGCAAAAGTAAAGGCTAGCCAAACACCCCCGGAGACACGCACGATGAAGTAGATTGTTGGCAAAAGATGATCCATGGCCGGCCTCCAGGTCAGTTGATCAACATTGCAAGGGCAAACATATACATGCTCCATCGACACTGTAGTTGACAGGATGTGCAATCCAGGATAAAGGAGTCTGGACGCCGTGTTCCTCGCGCGTAGATTGACGGTGGCACCGGCGAAGGCAATGTCGTGCCGCCGGCGCAAGGCAACGGTGGTGCGGGCTTACCTACCTGACCACTACCGAGGTGCTTATGAACCGCCGATTCACAACTACGGCCGTGAAGGCGCCCATGTACCGCCACCGATGAGGGCCTCGTCGGCCGTCGGCGACCACGACATACATCCCGCCGTAGCTTCTGCTACTGCTGCTGTTCTGCTTTCCCTAACGGCCTGACTAGACCACCTGCTCAGCGTACGTGCTCGGAACTACTGTTGAGATCTGGTCCATTTTACACTGACTGCTGAAAGTAAATGTGAATAGAGAGGGCGGGACATGTTGGAGCATGTGTTGTAAAGGTTTATTTCAAACCTGGTTGTATTTTTTCCCCTCTCTCTAATAATGCAAAAGCAGAGCGCCTGCTGTTTCCCGTCAAAAATAGAGAGGGCGGGAAGACACTGATTCAGGTATCTGAATAGTCCGACCATGGTCTGCTGGGACTGAATTGATGTTTTTTTTTTAGGGAAGAGACTGAATTGATGGTTAAATCAAGCTTACTGGATCTGTTTGTTTTGAGATTCTAATTCTTCGTAGCTGGCTCGGAAGTAACCGTAAACAAGAAAAGTCATCTCTATAACAAATATCAGCGCCTAAAGAATATTAAGTCATTGCTACTATATTAAACCAGCTTCAACAGTAATGAGACTACTACTAGCTTTCGCATATCAAACAGCAAGTTAGTACTTGTACTTAGTAGATAGCACGAGTCTAACGGTAGGAGTAGTACTTGTTACTAATCGTCATCATCCATCTTCACGAAGTAGGTGTTGCAGGGCGCCCCCGCGGACTCGCTTAGCAGCCTGCCGTCGGCGCCGACGAGCAGATCGCAGTCGACGCGCATGTTCTTTTCGAACAAGGGAAATAAGTCGAGGAAACTGAGTTTGATCGGCGTGGCGAGCCGCAGGCGCAGAGGGAGGCGGCCACGGCCTGCTCGAAGGGCGGCCGAGAAGGACGGCTCGTCTACGACGTGGAGGAAGCGGCTGATGGAGGTGGTGTTCATGCTGGGCTGGTACCAGCTGCTGTCGGCTTCGTCGTCGTCGTAGTCCAGAGTGTAGGCGACGGCCGCGCCGTCCAGGAGGAGGGAGGCCCGCGGGGAGCCCTCGTAGGAGCCCTTGTAGTAGATACCGTAGTGGCGGTTGGGGTTGGTGTCGGACACGTTGAAGTCGACCCACCCGCCGGAGACAGAGAAGCCGGCGACGGTGATGCGGGGTCGGTGCGGGTGCAGGCTGCCGCTGCGCCCGGCGACGAGGAGGACGAATCCGGCGAAGAGGAGGACGGCGCAGTAGACGAAGAAACACCCGTGGGAGCTCCTCCGTGGCGGCGGCGGCATTTCTCCGGCCGTTCGTACGTGCCCGCTGCTGCTGCTCCGAATTTACTCGTGAAATGGCGGGACTCGATCTTCTCTTCTGCTTTGCGCTGTACATGCGACATGCATGCCCATTGCCCCGAACATCTATTTCTACCGGCGTGTTGGTGTCTGGTTCGATGAGTCCATCCCATCCCAGTCCGTGCAGCACCTGATGAAGCAAAGGTCCCAGCATAGCGGCTAGCTCCTGTAGCCCAGCGCGCGGCGCCCACGGAAGGAATCATCTTCACTGCCAATGTATCACCTTTCAAGTGCAGCGCTGGTGCCCTTAAAACCCAGCAAACTGACATGCTGAGGTTTTCTTCTGTGATTCCTTCCTTTTATATCAACTAGTAATAAGGCACGTGCAATGCACGTGTCTTTCGGTTTTAAACCTTCAAACGATTTTCTGATTATCTCTACTATATAATATGAGTAGTGTTTCTTCCTTCGTCCGTTCGGTGGTACGTCGTACGTCGCACGCGACGGTTCGTTTCGTATTCGTATATCGTGTGGGATCATATCTTCTGCCATCCTCAAGAACCTGCCCCTCCCAGCGTGATGTCTACAAGCTCATATACGAGGCGGGCAACAAGGGCATGTCGAGCAGGGACCTCCGGAACGCCATGAATCTGTCCGCCGCCGGCCTCAGCAAGCTCACCCGCGACCTGCTCAAGCGGGGCATCCTCAAGGAGGTCACGGACGGCCGGAACCGCCGGAACAAGGTCTTCATGGACGCCCGCATCGAGCCCGCCTCGGAGATCGCCGGCGGCACCTGGTACCACAACGGCCAGCTCGACACCGGAAAAAACTGGAGAACTCGATCTCCTATCCCGTCGACGTCCTCTTTCGCCCAAGCGCCACCGTCCCGAACTCCCGTCGTCCTTCCCCGTCGGCAAGCCCCGCCAACGTCCTCCTATGGACGAATCTCATGTCGTGCTCGGCCGCACCAAACTCATCATCTCTATCTCCAACGGGAGGAAGGGGGTCGTGCTGTTGTGCCCTCCCGTTGGTTCCCCTTGGATCTCCCTGTCCTGCCTCGTTGTCCGAGTCGGATGGCGGCGGAAGCCGGAGGCGTGAAGTTTAACCAGATGGTAGCGGCCGTGACCGCGGACGCGGTGCTGGCGGCGCTCAATCTGCATGGAGAACGCAGGGGGCTACTTCCCTTCGAGGCTGTCTCCCAGTCTGGACGGCACAGCGGTGGCTAGCCCCCGACGAGATGCTGCTCGCCGTAGGCGCCATCACTTACCTACGCCATGTTGATGCTGTGTTGCGATATGGTTTTCTCCTCATGCTCTTCTCCCGGCTCCTCGCGATGGATGGAGTGTACCTCGATGTGGCTGAGCAGGTAACAGAGCAGCTCTGAAACCCCAATCAGACGATGGCATGGACTGATGGACCTGACTTGCTTTAGGTGATTGTGTCTCTCTTTTTTCCAGTGTGAGCAGTGCTTGTAGTTGTAGTTGAGAAGATATCACGAAGGCAGCCAACACCTTGCTTGCAGGCAGTCATGATAACCGTACATTGATCTCTGAATGTGCTATTGCAAATGTGAAACACAATGGAGTGGACTGGATTTTGTACTTTATATATCTGAACTCAAATCAAACTTCTCAGTGTTATTTAATTTTATTTATATCTGCTGCATCTATATAAGACCCGGCAATTACCCTTTCCTTTCGTACATATGCTTCATTGTTTATACCTAGCATCTGCAAACTGACTCAATTGCCATATTCACTTTACTTTTGATGCAAAACATATTAATTCGAAGCTGCATATGAAAAGCTTGAGCAGTTCTAATCATGTATGAAATTCCACATTATATGAGTTTATATCATCTCCATGAAACACACCCCCCATATTGCAACGCACGGACATTTAGCTAATCGACGTAGGAATGTTGCTCATTCAAGTAAATTAAATGTCACTCTTAATTTTAAAATTTGGACCCGTTGCAACGCACGGGCAGTTTGCTAGTTATTAATTATATTACTAAAGCATTGTATGCATTGTCTTTGGATGCACAGTTTGTTCTCGACGGATGGGCGAAAAGCTGAAGTTTGCCAACCACTCCCCCGACCCAAACTGCTACGCCAAGGTAATCATGGTGACGGGCGACCACAGGGTGGGCATATTCGCCAAGGAGCGGATCGGCACGGGCGAGGAGCTCTTCTACGACTACCGCTACGAGCCCGACCGTGCCCGCACTACGGGAAACCGTCAAAACGCCGACGGCGGTCCGCCGTCGGCGTAGCCACGATCGCCGTCGGTGTAGTATTACGCCGACGGCCGCCGTCGGCGTAGGACGCTGTCGGCGTATGTAAATAGCCATCGGCGTATCCGCCGCCGTCGGCGAAGACGTAGTGGGACCCACAAAACGGCCGTCGAACGTCTCCGTCTGCTCCACCTATACGCCGACGGCAGTGCCGTCGGCCTATGCTGCCACGTGTGCTGCTCTGGTGCTTCTGGGGAGGAGCCTGACGCCGACGGCATTGCCGTCGGCGTAGGGATGACCATATGGTCATCCAGCGTCGACGTGGCGCAAGCCTGTGCGTCCACACAGCACATACGCCGACGGCATTGCCGTCGGCGTATGTTAGGCCATATTGCCGTCGGCGTATGTTAGGCCATATTTTCAGTTTCTGAAACTTTCTGCTGCTGGTTTCTGGCGCATTTCAAATACAATTAAAATTGCACAAATTATAAAACATCTCAGAAACATCAAATAAACATCACATACTAATCCAAATGATACAAACATGATTCAAATTCATCCAAACTCAAAAATGACATAAACATAGTTCGAATTCACACACGCTACACCCGAACACATCCTACACCTCCCGAGAGCCCGAGGTATCCATTTCTGACAGCGTGAGAATAGGCGACCGACCGCGTGGGCCAGTCGAACCACACAAGGAATCCGGCGAGGCACGGGACGGTGTGGTCTCACGCGACGAACTAGGCGAGGCACCACCAGTGCCATGCTCCACGAGCGCGCGCGTCGAAGTCGGCGAGGCGGAAGCACGACCAAAGGGTGCAGTCCTCGAGTATTCCGATCCCTACATGTTTTGAGTCCAAGTTAGCAACTTGGAAAGCACAGCATGGCGGTAACAACTTGTTTGGCAAATAACTTACCGGAGTCGCTGGCTTGTATGTGCGAGCGACCGACTCCCTCGTTGGGCCGACGGGCATGATCCCCGGCCTAGGTGGACGCGTAGGCAGCTGCGACCGCTCTCCAGTGGCATGAAACTTCTCGTCAGCCTACAAGATAGTTTAGATGTCAGGAGTTGTAGAAAAAGAAGGTTCAAACTGAGGAAATGGGACTTGTCATATTTTGCAAATATAAAAGTTGAAACTTACAGCATCCCTCAACTCTGCCCACTCCTCATACTCCTGGCTCTTCTGTACCCACAACTGATACTCTCTCTCATAGCTCGCGTAAGCGGCATCGAAGGCCGCCTCGAAATCAGCCTACAGTTTTAAAAGGGAACGCATCTCGTCAACTTAGCCACTTAGCTAGGAACGAATGTCGGAAAGAGAATGAAATTGAGAAAAACTTACATCGGGGCGAGCTCGGGAAGGCCGACGAGGCAGGACGGGAGGGTCGTCGGCGGTGAGGGTAGCCTTGACACGCGAGAGGCCCAACTCAGGAGTACGCGTGAGTACCGCACTAAGCATGAGAGGACGGCCATGCTCCCAACCGTTCCGGCAAGGACCACCGCTCTCTCGTCGATGTCATGCTCAAGAGGGTTGTCCACCTCCGGATTTATACCCTTGAACGTCTCGACGTATGCCTTTAGCCCCTCCTTGGCAGTGCCGAAATAATCGGGCAGCGAGGGCTGAGGCTCAGAAAAATTGGGCTTCTTCATCTTCATCCTCTCCCATGCTTGCATGTCCGAAAGAGGCTCCCCGAGATCGGCCTCCTGCAATGCCAAAGAAGTGTCATGCGTATCAAGTAGGAACATGAGGGGAAATAAATGAAGATTGTTTCATGTATATATATACCAGCTTTGCCTTGAAGCGATCATGGTTGCGGGCACCCGCACGATGTGTCCCCCCGCTCCCGCGGTTTAACTTGTTTCGCTCGCTCAAGGCCTTGAACTCGTTGTCCTCCCCAGCCCACCTAGACACCAACGCCCTCCACGCGTCATCCTTGCCATAGGCCCATTGGGGCTTAAACTGAAAAAACAATACTCATGAGAAGAACGGATAATGCAATTGCAACTTAGCAGCAACATGTAATCTCATTAACAATGTACTTACCGCCATGTAGTCATCTACGGACACCTCAGGTGGGTTCTCCACAATCTCATGCTTCACCGCCGTCTTGCCTAACGTCTCAGTACTGAAATGATTGATCATGGTATGCTTTGCATTGTAGAACTGCTGTCGTGTCAACTTCATACAAGCCCCCTGCAAAGTCTTGTCCGCATCGCCCCGCTGCTCAGGAAGTACCCTATAGAACTTCTGTAATCATGCAAAAAAAAATTGTGAGAGCATGGTGGGAACATCAAGTATTAACGAAATTCGAAAAGTTCAACTTACCCAAAACTTGTTGATCACGGCGTCAGAACATTTCCCGCCGGTCGCGTAATTGGCGGCCTGATAGTCTACCCAACGGGTGGCTAGCTTCCTCGCGCCGTTGGGGACGGTACTGTACAAGCCCGGCCAAAACTTCCTAATCAAAGCTCCAACAAGGGTGTTTGGCACACGGCTTCCCGCAGGATGTATCCAGTTGCTGCACAATAATTAAACATTAGTACATGTCATACTGTCCTGACAACAATGAAGTTACCATGTTCAAAATTAGTATATATAGTCACTTACTCTTTCCCATTAGGCGTAATGAGGATCTTCTCCTCCTCGGTAGCAGGTTCCTTGTCCTCATCAGGGACCTGGGATTCCCCTCGAATCTTTGGCGGCTTCCGCCGCCCGGAGGGCCCCGCCTCCAAGTCCGTGGAGGGGCCCGCCCCCACGTCCGTGGAGGGGCCCGTCTCCTCCGAACCCTCGTCGACAGAAGCAGAGGGTATGTCCGAAGACACGTCGCCCCCACCTCGCCCTCGTCCTCCCTCACCTCGCCCTCGCCCTCGTCCTACACCTCGTCCTCGTCCTGCACCTCGTCCCCTCGGAGGAAGTGGAGCATCGGCACCTCCCCCTCCTCCAGCATCTCCACCCTCACCTGCATTGAGAAAGGGTGAACAATTAAGCATAAAGACATGATTCAATTAAGAATTGCATCACCTCTACTCTCACCACTGTCAGACAGGTAACGCGGGTTCGGTGTTCTTGCTCTTCCACTTTTAGTAAATTTTAATTTCTTCCGCAAGGAGGCCGATGATTCCTTGCCTTGGCTCATCTTGGTCAATCACCTGCATTGAGAAAGGGTAAACTTTTAAGCATGTTGAAAAATGTAGTTAACACTAACAGTAACCCTAAACTGCAACAAGAAAAGGAGGGGAGAGCCAAGTAACACTTCACAAAATCAACCCATATGTCCTCAACTAGTGTGCTTGCTAACTGCTATGTTTTGATAACTACAAAATGACTAACTGCAAACTAAAATGCATGTAGCTTTTGATAACTACATTGCTACACTAGTGTGCTTGCTAACTGCTATGTTTTGATAACTACAAAATGACTAACTGCAAACCTACTTTGCCTGTTCATGTACACATTTTCGCAAACACCTTGCGTGTGGTTTCGGTAGGGGAGGGAGGAGGCAGAGAGGGGAAGCACACCTTCGCGCAGGGGAGGGAGGGGAGGTCGAGGGCGGTGCAGGGAGGGAGGGTAGGTGAAGCCGGCGCCGAGGTCGTCCGCAGCGTCGAGGACGGCCGGTCCGTGGGCACGGGCACGGCGAGGCGACCACGGGCACGGGCACGGCGAGGCGACCACGGGCACGGCGAGGCGACCACGGGCTGGGACGGCCGGCAGCGGCGGAGGAGGATTTGGGGTTGGGACGGCGGCGGCGCGATGTCGATTTGGGAATTTGGGCGCGGGATGTCGATTTGGGTAAGTGAAGCCGCGTACGCGCGGTGGACGGGTAAGTGAAGCCACGCAGGCCTACGCCGACGGCAAAGCCGTCGGCGTATGGTTTTTTTTTCACAAATAAGCCAAGGAGAAAGATGAACAACATTTGATGAAACAACACAGTACTCAACATAGGTATCAACATACGTGGTTCAGAAAATACAAAAACAACTTCAGAAGGAAACAAAACGCCAGGAGAAAGATGAACAACATTTGATGAAACAACAGAAGAAAATGCAAGAAGAGGCACTGAGAGAACAGAAAAGACGTCCTGCCGCTGGTTGCCCAAAGATGCCCAAAACACAAGATAAAATACATTGCGACTAAACGCATAAATGAACAAATCATACGGTTTCACCCAGCTACAATCCCACCGTGGCTGCGATATCACATGCAGGGTGGGACGTAGCTGGGTAAATCCGGATAATTTGTGTGGAATGTCTAAATATAGCTGAAACAAGACACACGGTTTGAGCGCCACTTCGATCCAAGCAGCGGTAAGACGTCTCTGATGATCTACAACCGTCCGGCAAGACGTCTATGATGATCTGCAACCGTTTGGTACGGTCGCAGGTCATCACAGACGTCTTGCCGCTGGTTGCCCAAAGATGTCTCTCCGAGTGAGCTGGAATGTTTTGTGTGAGTGAGTAACCTGTCTGAGGAGTGGCCTATTTATAGGCGTCGTGTGTTTCTTTCTGGCGCTGCTGACCCGTTGGATCTGGTAGAAGCACACGGATCGTGTGTTTCCTTCCAGTGCTTGTGAGCCGTTGGATCAGCGGTGTGTTTCTTTCGAGCGCTCGTGAGCCCTTGGATCAGGCAGAAGCACACGGATCGTGTGTTTCCTTCCAGTGCTTGTGAGCCGTTGGATCAGCGGTGTGTTTCTTTCGAGCGCTCGTGAGCCCTTGGATCAGGCAGAAGCACACGGATCGTGTGCTTCCTTCCAGTGCTTGTGAGCCGTTGGATCAGCAGTGTGTTTCTTTCGAGCGCTTGTGAGCCCTTGGATCAGGCAGAAGCACACGGATCGTGTGTTTCCTTCCAGTGCTTGTGAGCCGTTGGATCAGCGGTGTGTTTCTTTTGAGCGCTCGTGAGCCCTTGGATCAGGCAGAAGCACACGGATCGTGTGCTTCCTTCCAGTGCTTGTGAGCCGTTGGATCAGCGGTGTGTTTCTTTCGAGCGCTCGTGAGCCCTTGGATCAGGCAGAAGCACACGGATCGTGTGTTTCCTTCCAGTGCTTGTGAGCCGTTGGATCAGCGGTGTGTTTCTTTCGAGCGCTCGTGAGCCCTTGGATCAGGCAGAAGCACACGGATCGTGTGCTTCCTTCCAGTGCTTGTGAGCCGTTGGATCAGCGGTGTGTTTCTTTCGAGCGCTTGTGAGCCCTTGGATCAGGCAGAAGCACACGGATCGTGTGTTTCCTAACATAACACAACCAAGCAAAAAAGTCCACTGGGCTACCCCGTTTCGACGCACGCCTATGGGGGTAGACGGAAACGTTAGGGTTTTTGTGTTAGGTTAGTCCATTGGGGCTTGTCACGTTACCATGGAACATAAGAAAACTAAACTAGACTTTATTTGTGTTAGGTTAGTCCATTGGGGCTTGTGAAACCAACTTTTATCAAAATTAATCGAAACGGAGTAGTAGCAACTAAGATAGAACAAACTTGGGTACATAGACGAATGACAACAAACTTGGGTACATAGACGAATGACAACAAACTTGCACTAGTAGGAATGTGCTTATAGCCACCAGTCTACATCTTTATTTAATCCATAATACATCACGAATAATGTAACTAACTTTTGCCGGGTCCTAAGCCGCGAGGTGCTGAGCGGCCGGCGGCTTGCACCCAAAGATAAGGAACCATCACTGGGGCAATACTCACATGAGGAGGATCCCTATGAAGTGTATACCACATATTGTCATGCACCGCTTGCGTATCCAACCTAACCAGGTAGCGACGGACGTGCTCGTCCTCCTCTCTGATACGGCGACGCACCTCCACCTCGGGGGCCGGCGGCCTCTGCACCGAGGCTGGCCCACGCGACGGCCACCAAACAAGATCCGGGTCGACGACGTCACCCGGATTCCTCACCAAACTACGCGTCCCGGAAGACACCTCCCAGTGCCAGCCCGGCGGAGCCCAGTTCCGGACACTGCCCGTGTCCAACAAATGGCCGGTGGTCATCATCGATTCCCGCCGAGATCTGAAAAAATGAGTGGGGAATTTGATCAAACAACTAAGGTGCGTGCAACCTAGGTACGTAGGGGAGGGAGAGGGCAGCACCTTGGCATGGCGGACGGCACACGCGGTGGTGACGCCACGGGAGAGTGATGAGGGATCAGATATCAGTTTAGATGTGCTATGCCAATGGAGGCCATGACTACATATATATAGTGAGAAATGGGCTTCTGAGCTGTAGTATGCCCAATCAGGAAGAAGCACACGGATCGTGTGTTTCCTTCGTGTGCTTCTGAGCCGTTGGATCAGCGGTGTGTTTCTTTCGAGCGCTGGTGAGCCGTTGGATCAGGAAGAAGCACACGGATCGTGTGTTTCCTTCGTGTGTTTCTTTCGAGCGCCTGTTTCCCGCCAATTCTCCCCTTTCGGGCGAACCGGATGGAATCGTGTGTCGATTTGGGGTAGACTTTGGTTTCTCATGTTCCTATGGCCTAACATAACACAACCAAGCAAAAAAGTCCACTGGGCTACCCCCTTTCGACGCACGTCTATGGGGGTAGACGAAAACGTTAGGGTTTTTCCAGCGGATTCAGGGTTTCACCGAAGCGGGGCCCCAGAGCGTCGGAACCACACCCAAACCTAGCTTGTGACATACCATATGTATAAAAGTGTGTTGTGTGTTGTAAATGTGCAAGAATCTACTCCTAGGTGTGACCGACATCACCGGCTTCACTTTTTCTCTAGTGAGTTTCTGCACTTAGAGGTGAAAACTCCCCTTTCGGGCGAACCGGATGGAATCGTGTGTCGATTTGGGGTAGACTTTGGTTTCTTATGTTCCTATGGCCTAACATAACACAACCAAGCAAAAAAGTCCACTGGGCTAGCCCCTTTCGACGCACGTCTATGTGGGTAGACGGAAACGTTACGATTTTTCCAGCGGATTCAGGGTTTCACCGAAGCGGGGCCCCGGAGCGTCGGAACCCTACCCAAACCTAGGTTGTGACATACCATATGTATAAAAGTGTGTTGTGTGTTGTAAATGTGCAAGAATCTACTCCTAGGTGTGACCGACATCACCGGCATCACTTTCTCTCTAGATAGTCAGGAAAAGTTTTTATTTGTTTTACATGTATATGTTGTAGGGTTGGGTTCCGGAAAACTCAAACCGTTATTTTACGGGGTGGGATACTGAAATTGGGAGGGCAATTATAGGTCCAATATATATATAAATTACAACTACATTAAAATTATATAGAGAAATAAAGAAATGAATATTATATACGAAAATAAAAAAAAAACTACTAAACGCCGACGGCAGCCGTCGGTGTTTTTATCGCGTGTACGCCGACGGCAGTACCGTCGGCGTATCAACGACGCTGGACGGTTCGCGTTATGCCGCCCTTTGTACGCCGACGGGATTTAGAACGCCGACGGCAGCCGTCGGGGACGTAATTCTACGCCGACGACGCTTCGTACGCCGACGGCCTGTTCGTCGTCTGCCCAAGCCCGTGCTGTACGCCGACGGCCCCGACATTTGGCCGTCGGCGTACAGGACGGCCGTCGGCGTTTTGACGGTTTCCCGTAGTGCCGGTGTGGGCGCTGAAGCCCGACACGCCTGGAGCGAAAGACCCCGGGCAGCCCTCCGGCAGCGGGCGGGCTAAGAAGCTCGCCCACTGACTGTAAGGGAACAGAACACCTACATTCTCTCTGACGTGGGGACTGAAGTTCGACCGTTGGTTAGCTAGCACCTTCGGCTTGACCTGATGACTGGTATTCCTTGGCCCCTGATTGACTCTGTTGTTGTTGTATGAGAAGGATCCGTTTATATCAGAACTTGGAACATGTATGAACAGGTTTGCTAACCAGTGAAGGTGGACATTCCTTTGCCCTTTGTAAGTCGTTGGTGTTTCCTAGAGAAATGCTTATCGTGCATGCATCCACACTTCATCACGTTTGAGATTAGCACGCCTTTTATTAGTATTCATGTGTATTGAAGATAACATGCGCATATTTTTAACCCGTATACATATATAATTATTATGTCCATTCCATCTGTCAGCTTTTTCCATGTCACTGACAACTTTTCCCCTTCAATAGGTCTCCTCTCTCATCTAACCATCCTCTTTTAAAACGATTCCAATTTTTTCGGTTTATTTTGTCTTTTGCACCAAAAGTCTCATATATGATCTGTTATGCTCATTTGTGTTCCAGTGACGGTGATTTCGACTGAAACAAGACCAATCTTGAATATATTTTGACAATTTCCGAAAACCGCCTATTGAAAACCTGGTGAAAAAAAATAGTTTATGTCAGAATATTTAGAAACTTATAAATTTGTATTTTGAGAAGTCATATCATTGCATCATGTGAGATTTGGTATCACTAGATATGTTCTCGCTCCTGGTCCTTTTCGTTACCGCTTTGAAATGAGATGCTAATCGTGAGGAAGACACCACGAGGAAGACGGTCAAAAGCCAAAAGCACCTATTTGGATGCTTTGTTGGTTTACAAGGCAAAGCCTAGAAAGGCCAAAGTAAAGTCTATCCAAACTGTTAGAGTATGGCATGTATACGATTGTTATGATAGTTTAGGATAGAGATAGGATCTGTTTCCATACGGATCTAACTTGACTTGTACTCCAAGATGATCCTGTACGTCTATATATACTCGCCCATAAGGCTCAATAATACATTCACCAATTCCGCATATCTCATAATTCTACACAAACACCCCTTCGATGAAGTAGATTGTTGGCAAAAGATGATCCACCGGCAGTTCCTTCCGTGCGCGACAGCGCTGGGCTACAGGAGCTCGGCCGCTAGTCTGGGGGGTTTGCTTCATCAGGTGCTCTAACACCAAAGGGCAGGTATAAATAAACGGTCGGAGCATGTACATGTACAGCGCAAAGCAGAAAAAGAATATCAGTATCCGGCCGCCACCTCACGAGCTTCAGATTGAGCAGCACCAGGGCCAGGCACGCACGAACGGAGAAATGAGCACCCTCTGCAGCGTCGTCGTCGCGTCCCCCTTCGTCGTCGGCTTCCTCGCATTGATCCTGTGGCTCAACACGCCCCCGGACGTGCCCCGCTTCACCGTCGCCTCCCTCTCCATCTCCGGCGGCCACCACGTCGCCTTCAATGTCTCCGACCGCAACCCCAACCGGCACACCGGCATCGCCTACAAGGGCGCCGCGCGGGTCTCCCTCCTCTTGGACGACAGGACCGTCGCCTCCGGTGAGGCCTTGGGCGCCGACGGCTGGTACCAGCCCAAGAGGAACACCACCTCCATCGCCGGCGTCCTCGACGTCGTCGTGGACGAGCGCTCCTTCAACGCCACCCTTGTCGCCGGCCGGCCTCTGCGCCTACATCTCGCCTCGGCGATCAGGTTCAGGGTGGGGCTCAACGTCTTCCTCTTGCCCTACGTCCACCAGGACATGTACGTGGAGTGCGATGTGGTCGTGGGTGCGAAGGGCAGCCTGCTCCGCGAGTCCGTGGGGGCGCCCTGCCAGACCTACCTCTCCACCGCTGGATGACCATGATGATTACTGAGTAGTTACCAGTAGAGTCTACTCCTACCAGTAGTTTGATGCTATCTGGTAGTAGTACGATTATCTAAATAAAAAATAAAAATAGTACTAGTCTCATCATATTTTCTAAAAGAAGTAATAGTCTCATCACTGTTGAAGCTGGTATAAAGCAATGGTTTTATACTCTTTAGGCACTGATTTCTTATGAGCGATGGCTATTCAGTCTTGAAATATTCAGGTGGGTTGATCACCAGATTTAGCTTCTGCTTTTACCTGAGCTGATTCTTTTCCCCCACACTACGGAGAGATGATCATTGCCGTGTGCCTATTGCACACGGTGAAGCCCAGAAAACACACGGCAAAGGCTTTGCCGTGTGTGGCACACGGCAAAGAGTACACGGGGAGAATTGCACGGCAAAGAGCTGCCGTGACTGCGCCATCCGCTCTTCCGTTTGGCTCCATTTTATTTGCCGTGCGCCTATCTTTGCCGTGTGCTTTCCGTAATCTTTGCTGTGTGCTATTCTTTACCGTGTGTTTTCCGGAGTCTTTGTCGTGTGCTATGCTTTGCCGTGTGTCGACACACGGCAACAATTTCTTTGCCGTGTGCCCGACATCTAGCACACGGCAAAGAGCCGGGCACACGGCAAAGCCCTGCTCTCCCGTAGTGACGTCGCCACAAGGGCAAAAGAACAAACAACCCATATATTAACCGTATTTAACAACATAGAACCAAAATCACGGCGTGTATCCTATTTTGAAACTACGTGCATACTTCAATTGAGTGTGCAATGATGATCATTGTTGTTCACTAGTTTGCTACTAATTTCCGCCGCGGCGCACGCATAATCATCTAGTAGTAAGTACTTGGTTCTCCTAGGAGTTCAGTGATCATGAGTTTCATGCTCCTTGTTACGACTTATTTTTAAGAATATATATAATCCAATCCCAGGCCTAGCAGACCATGGTGGGAATATTCAGATACCTGAATGAGTGTCTTCCCTCTCTATTCACATTTACTTTCAGCAGTCAGTGTAAAATGGACCCGATCTCAACAGTAGTTCCGAGCACGTACACAGAGCAAGTGGTCTGGTCAGGCCGTTGGGGAAAGCAGACCAGCAGCAGTAACAGAAGCCACGGCGGGATGTATCTCGTGTTCGCCGACAAGGCCCTCATCCGTGGCGGACCCGAAAATAGTTTCACCTGTGATGTTTTCCTCCAGCTCCTAGAATTATATGTGAATCTATGGCTTTTTAAAATGCACCGAGATGTAGCAATCCTGCTTCCTTCATCATTTTGTTCATTTACATTTTTAAGATCCTGACGATACATGATTGTGGGATGTGAAGTTCATTTTTACTAATGCATTTGATTCATGATTCTATGATGTAACAATGTAGCGACATGTGGTTCATGATCCCGGTGATCTTTTCAAACGCGCCTCTATTCCTATTAAGCAGCATGTGGTTGATGATACCGATGACATTCATCTGCCTCCTAATAGGTTTCTTCTACCTCTAATTCACTCCTGAATTGTTTTCGCTACTAAACAACTGGATGTAAATATGTAGATGCAAAACTCCTTTTGTTTTTTATTTCTGGTTTGGCTAATTGTATGTTCCTAAGTTTTTCATTTGAGCCGGAATCTGACGGATGTAACAAGTCAGGGAAATCATAGTTCTTCAGAACCAGATTTTAAGACAAACAAGATGTAAATCAACATCGAGTTGGGCAGGAGATGAGGTAACTTACAGGAGTAAATTTCCCTTGCAAGGACGACACCCCTTCCCCCCCCCCCCCCCCCCCCCCCCAACCCCACCCCACCCCACCCCTGGCGGCGTGATGTTGTCACCGGCCAAAATATCTTGTGGATTCGATGTATTTATCTAGGGTTCCATGACGGCAACATCGTATGGAGAGGGGGGATTATTCCATCAAGAGAAAATGGGGTGGGGGATTTTTACAATATAAGCAAGTTTTCCAGTTACCAAAAACGAAAAGGGGAACCTTGTTGACCTCGTTGTACGCTATATGACTGACCTCGGTGCAGTCGTGTCCCATGGTATATCTGTTGTTGATACAATTATTCATATCTTACAGAATAAATAAACACATTATTTCTCTCAAAAATATATTCATCATGCATGCAAGTGATGCAAAGCACTCCAGCACCAACTTGAGATAGGGTTCTAAATTTATTTTTATTTGTGCCGGAATTTGACAGATGTAACAAGTTAGGGAATCATATATTTTCCTTGCGAGCCACCCCCCAGGCCACGTGATGTAGTCACTGGCTAAAATATCTAGTGGGTTCGATGTATTTATTTAGCCTTCCATGACGGCAACATCGTATGGAGAGGAGGGGATTATTCCATCAAGAGAACATGGGCTGGGGGAGTGCACGTGCATGTTCCCGCGTGAACGCACCTCCATTTTTTTGCTATTTCAGCAAATTTTGGGGTTTCCAAAAATGTAAAGGGAACCTAGTCGGGTGACCTTGTTGTACGCTAGATCGAGAGTTCGAGACTGACCTCGGTGCAGTCGAGCCCCATAATATATCGGCTATTGATACAATTATTCATATCTTACACAATAAATAAACACATTATTTTCTCCCAAATATATATTCACCATGCATGCAATGATGCAAAGTACTCCAGCACCAACTTGAGATAGGGTTCTAAATTTTCAAACTTTCTGACGATTGCAAAATTACATTTACTTCGAATTTATTCGCTAGATTTTGGACCAAATTCAAATAATTAATCTCATACGTATGGTCACCACCGTCCGTTCATGAGAACGAGAACGCATGCAGAAAACACCAATTTTCCAGTAAGGTAAGCAATTAACGTATTCCTCAATAATCTTCATCCTCGCTCACACGAGTTTCCTGCTGCCATAGCCTGCCGGCTGCCACCCACCCCCTGCCCCCTGGATCTGTTGAAATCAGATCGAGTTCCCTGCTGCCATATTCATCACCAACTCGATCCTCTTCTGCATCCTTGAACTAGATCATATACCCATGGCGTGATTCAGTCCGGCCACCAACCATTTCCTAGTTGTTCTTGGAAATCCCAATCCACGACGACCATGGCATCGCCGCCTCGTCGGAAAAACCCTACGCTTCTTCGGGAGGATCCGGAATATGCCAACTTTGCAAGCACACCAGATACAGCATCAGATCAGACTGGATCACACAGCAGGAATAATCAAACACATGTTGGTTCTCCACTAATGGTTGCGGTGCACACGGTTCAACGTTGAAAATTATTTTTCAACCTGAGCATCCAAAAAGATATCACAGACTCATTGAAGGTGCAAATTTATACAATCAATAATCCATCAAAAGCAACCATGTTAGGAGACAAGATAGTAGAATGTAGAGTGGTGACAGCTCACTCTGCAATGGAGTGTTTCTGAAAGGCATACAGAGGAAAGTTACATGACTAAACGGTTGCCACCTTGTACGCTATGCACACCCTAGTAATCTTATCAGAAGCACCACAAACAGGTTCTTCTTTTCTTGCAGCACCACTGCATATATATGCCAGAACAGAAAATTTATCGCTTATCACGCCTCCAACTTAGGTTCTTCAACATCAGCTTTAGAAGCATTGGGATCATCGACAAATGTGACACCCTCAAGATCCAAGGAGCCCCCTGTCATCGGGTGAATGGGGTTCCTATCAAGCAAGAGGTGCCCCAACAGATCGCCAGTACCTACAAAACATGGTATATTTTTTGTTTCACCGTTGCGCCATTAAGAAAACCGCTCCGGGGGAAGCGTTTCTAATTCGCGAAATAGAACAAACAATGCTACTTGCAGATTTATTTTCTTGTTGACATTTGGTACTACTAGAATTGGTGCAGCAGATACTACAATAAGCGATGTTTCCTCCAAACTCCAAAGAGGAATATAACTGAAAATCGACCTTCGAAACATGGTGAAACAACGCTAGAATATATTGTTTGAAGGTATCGTTCCATGTCAACTTGCTGTGTCGAGATACATACAACCAAGAATCCAATCCAAGACTCTGTCTAGATAAGTGCTTTGCTGTGAATTTTGAGGTGATTTTTGTATGGGACAAAAAAAGTTGCAGACCTGATGTGTGTCGACATCATTAAAAAAAAAATGAACAGATTTGAAAGCGCACGAGGAACATCATGATGCACCACAACAGCATATCACATGAGGAAGCCTGACATAGAAGTTCAAATTTCGTTTCATGTTGGATTTGTTTTGTGTTTATCTATGTGCAATTCGAATATGTGTAAACGCACATCTTGTGAACACTCACGGATTTACGTCGGAGTTCTTAGAAACTTGTAAATTTGAATTCTGAGAAGTGATATCAATTGTGTCAAGGTGGTATCACTTCATTGCCGCTTTGGCTGCCTCCACCAGGACGTCTCCAAAATAAAGTGCTCACCGTGAGGAAGACACAACGAGGAAGACAACATGCATCCAGTTAAAAGCCAAAAACATCTATCTAGAGGCTTTTTTTATTTACAAGGCAAAGTATAAAAAAGCAAAAGTAAGGGTAGCGGTGCAGTACTTTTTAGGTCTCAAATTTTGTTTACCGTTAGATTTGTCTTTTGTGTTTATCTGTGTGTTATACGAAATATAGTTATGAAAATTCTACAGATTGTAAACGCATGTCCTGTGAACACAAACAGATCTAAGTCAGCATTTTAAGAAACTTATAAATTTAAATTTTGAGAAGCGGTATTATTGCAAAAAAAAGAAGTGAATTCCACCTTTTATGGAGGTGATGTTTTGGCTTGTAGGATTAGATACTCCCATTATTAAAAATAGAACTTTAAATGCAAAATAATCCAACATAAATTTCGGACAGACACCTGGATATTTTATAAGTCTTTTCTGTGTTTCTGTGTGTTATTCGAATATAGTTCTGAAATATTACAGAGTATAAGCACATGTCCTGTGAACACTCACAGATCTAAGTCGAAATTTTTAAAAACTTATAAATTTAAATTTTGAGAAGTGATATTATTTGAATAAGAGTCAATGACACCTTTTATGGAGGCGATGTTTTGGTTTGTAGGATTAGATACTCCCATTATGAAAAATATAATTTTAAATGCAAAAAAATCCAACAAAAACTTTGGACATACACCCGGATATTTTATGCTCGCGCATAAAGTTTTGCGGAGAAATGATATATTTGTGGCTTGTGTGTAAAAAACAAATTTGGTGTTACAAAGCAACTTATCACCAGACATTTATTTTTATCTTTTTGACACATTCCACAAGAAAATGTCTTGTTCACGAAATTTGTGTGCAAGAATAGAATATTGGATATTCACCTTATTTGTTTTTCTTTTGACATTTTGAAGCACAATTTTGAACAGTGGGAGCAAATTCTCCTATGAATAAAAATATATTTATGGCCTTTTACCCCCTAGTTATACATTTGTGACACTGAATACTCATCTAGTCAAAATTCGTATATATTACCACTGAACGCATCTTCGTTGGGTAAGGTGTGAAGTGATGAACGAGATTCGGAAATGCAAGAACGACTATGAGGAATGGAACAAATTGACAAGACAAAGCTGGATATGATCACCAGTAATGCACTCCTATATTTACACAGTTTTTCGCGCCAGAACGGGTTAGCACGTCGGTCGTACGTAAGAATACATTCAAAATACTAAGATGCGGTGAAACTGTGTTCAACATTTTCCAGATATGAGTATTGCGATAAAATTCTCACTAAATGGGGTTGTATTTGTCCGGCGCACAGTTAGAGGGTAAAAATTCGAATTCACTATTGTAATAAATATGGGAGGTGCCTCCGCCGTGGACGGAGCTCGCCTATCTCCAAATAAAAAAAGCTCTCCGTGAGGGGGAAGACACCATGAGAAAGACAGCATCCATCAGTCATCAAAAGACAAAAGCACTTATCTAGATGCTTTTCTGATTTAACAAAGCAAAGTCTAAAAAGCCAAAAGTAAGGCTAGCCAAACATGAGCCATTGGCAGTGTTTTTGAAAGGTGGAGATGGAAATTCCTTCCTTCCCTGGGCTACAGGGCTAGGCCGCTAGGCTATGGGCCCTTTGCTTGCTCGAGCCCAGCACTAGTGCACGAGTACAAAGAGATTAGAGATGCTTGGCGGGGCAGGAGAGCAGCTAAGAGCAGGAGAGAAAATCCAGCCCCGCAATTTCACGAGCTGAGAAATGCCGCCGCAGCAGCAGAGGACGCCGCGGATGAGCCGCGACGGTTGGACCACCCTCTTCTACGTCGTCCTCAGGGTCCTCCGGTCACCATCTTCGTCGCCGGCCTCGTCTGGGTCAACCAGCTCCCGCCCCAACCCAGCTTCACCGTCGCGGCCCTCTCCGTCTCCGGCGGCCAGGTCACCTTCAGCGTGTCCGACGGCACCCCCAACCGCCACTACGCCATCTCCTACAAGGGCGCCACGCGGGCCTCCCTCCTCTTCGACGGCGTGGCCGTCGCCTCCGGCCAGGCCAACAGGAACACCACCTCCATCACCAGCGTCCTCGACGTCGTCGACGAGCCCTCCTTCAACGCTATCCTTCGCGCAGGCGGCGGCCGCCTCCCTCTGCGCCTGCAGCTCGCCACGGCTATCAGCTTGACGCAGCTCAACGTCTTCAGCTCCATCGCCGGACAGGACATGTACGTCAACTGCGATCTGCTCGTCGGCGCGGACGGCAGCTTGCTCCGCGAGTCCGTGGGGGCGCCCTGCGGCACCAACTTCTTTCTGCCTCTGCCCGCTGGATGCTATCTAGTTAAGAGTACTAGTCCTCATTTGTTGTTGGATTTGCCAAAGCAAGTACTAATAGTAATCACATTACTGTTGCTGCTGCCATTAATACCAAGGGGATGGTTTAATCCAGTGTAGCTCTACAGCGAAAATCCATTGTAGCTCCCGAGTTCCACTGATATCGCTTTCTTAATTTGAAAAGTTATGTTTAGGTCTTAAAATATTCTGAAATAAACTCATGATCTATGCGCAAAGCTTTGATGGAATGCACGTTTGTAGCTCTGCAATCTAGCAATGTATGCCAACTTCGCAAGGACCTCATCAGACAAAGCACCAGCCAAGAACTAGATCATACGGGACTACGGGAGCATATATGTGTTGGTCCTCCACAAAGGGTCATGGTGCACTCGGTTCAACACTTAAGATTATTAGTCAACTAGAGCATCGGAAGAGATGTCACGGATTCATTGAAGGTGCAATTTATCTTATCATAGGATAATTACATGGCTAAACTGTTGCCACATTGTACACTACACACACAGAAACATAATCTTATCAGAAGCACAACAAAAGGGTTTCTTTTTCTTGCGGCACTACAGCTTATCACGCTCCCAATGAAGCTGCTCCTTAGGCCTCGGCTTACTCAACGCGACGCTCCTGAGTTTATTAAGTACTCCCACCGTTCTGTTGTACTAAACCTGAGTCAATTAATTCAGAACGGTGGGAGTACTTCTTCAGTTGCATCCACCACGGGGCAGAACACGTCTCTCCAAATGAAATGATAACCGTGAGGAAGACGAAAACAACTTGAATGGATTATGATGGTATAAATTGCACCTTCAATGAATTTGTGAGATCGTTTCATTTGGACTAAAAAAATCCATTCAAACTAAACCATATTAGGGGACAAGATTGTAGACCGGAGAATGGCAACAGACTGACAGCTAACTCTGCAATGCATCATTTCTAAAAGGCACACTCCAATGAGTTTCAAGGCGGCGTCAAATCGACGTTTTTATAGTTTTCAGACCCACATTTTCCTCAAGGCGGCGTCTCAGGCTCTCTCTCCCACTAGCAGGATTGAGCGGCGTCTGGCCGCACCAGGCGAGCGACTTTACAAACAGTCGATCTGAAATGCGATGTCCGGAGGCCGTTGCTAGAAACAGCGGCAAGTTTGAATCAAACCTAAGATACCTGCGACCCATCATAGAAGGCAGATTGGAACCAAAAGTTCACGTAACGGGCAGTTCACAAATCAATGGTGATAAGGCGATATTATTTTAGACCCATCATGTTTTTTTTTTTTTGCGAAACACAGTACAACGCAGCTCACATAGAGATTGACGAAGTCACCATAGACCAGGGACGGATCCATGTTTTCAAATTTGGGTGTTCAAAAAAAAATTGGCTACTCTATAAATGATTCAAATAGCTACAATTGAAACTTTTTTTTACCATATCTAGATAAATCATTGTTTTTTTGCAGATATTAGAGAAGAAATACTACACAATCACAAGATAATAAGCTTAGATTGGTGTTACGTACTTATTTTGCTCAAATCTACAACACCATTAGGACATATACCTATTGTGCAATACATATATAATTTTCATTTCCAAAAATTTGGGTGTGCATCTGCACACCCATGATCCCATGTGGATCCGTCCATGCCATAGACGTCTTGCTGTCGACGGAAATGTCGCCTCCCATTGAAGAATATTCCGCCTAAATGAAAAACATCAATGTCAAATCTAGGATTTAAAATGTGATGTGCTGGGGTACAACCACCCTCCTAACCATATTGCCACAGGCAAGTTCTTGACCCGTCATGTAATTTAGTTATGTCAATGAAACAAGATATAGAGTGGGGGATTTCTTTGTCTTATCGGTGTTGGGATACATTGTGTTATGAGATCATATCTTAGGTAAGAGAAGACGGGACTCATTTTTCATTTACCTCTCCTCCAACTTGGCAATTATCTTTCGTGACAACACTAAGATATAACCATTGTACATGCCATTATAGCTAGGAAATGACATGATATAATACACCAGTAAATTAGTTTGAAGTCATAGCTCTGTAGAAGCAAACCCCATTTCCATCTACTTTTTTAAATAAAATGAGGCAATGCTGTCCGTTGTGTTCAAAATCTCCATCCTTTTTCTTGATTCGCCCCTGGGGAGTGGGGATGTTTGCGAGCCAGCTGTTGGCGTGAGCTAGCTCATCCATTGATTGGATCGACCGAACTTTCCGTACGCACGTCCCTTTTAGCTAGCTCAACTAGACTCCATTGATTGGATCGATCGATTTGAAAATCTAGTGCTCCCATACTTCAGGTTATTCATATGGCGGTGCACTGGATACAGGTCTGGGCATTCCTATTACCTGCGGACCAGCGGGAGCTTATGGTGTCTGGATGCACAAGACTCCTGGCGGTGGCACAGGAGTTTTTCTCCCCACATACATGGCAGCATATTAGGCGACTTTTGTAGTTTCTTTGCTGCTCCATTATCATTTATCATTTGTTTTAAGGCTTGTTGGCTTTATTCATGAGTTTCGGACATGTAAACTATACTTTTGAATAATTTGTAATAAATGGCTGTGTGCATCACTCGATGCAGAGGCCGGGACATCCCCATTTCTAAAAAAAATACTTTAGCTAGCAACAAGACTAATCCTCTTTGAATTGCTTTCGTGATGTTTATAATACATTAATGTTAACTTGGAGCTTTTATCGGGCAATCGCTTTGCTGGCTAGATGGACGGTTCAAAAAGATTCCAAGTACAACAAATTGCCCTTTGTACTAACTATATTAGTATTTAGACTTATGCTAGCAACTCTGCGTATTTATTCTAGTTATCCACAAATATGACCTCCCCGACAGTTTGAACATTCTAGGCCAAAGGATAATCAATAGAAAGAATTTCAATACAAGAAACATTCGCATAATAAATTTAAGGATATCTTTGATTTAGAAGATTTTTCATGGCATTTAATTCATGTATGGGTTGTTGGATTTATAGAATTGAGGTCAATCTTTTTCCGCTTGATATTCATTCACGTAGGGAATCTATTGTGGCACAATCTCCACAAGAAAATGTGAACCTTCCCCGGTAGTTTTAGATTCCAAATCATATTCCATGTTGGGTTTTGTTCCGACGGGGCAATGGATGAACTTGCATCCCTGCATAGCTTATGATCACTAATACTAACCCCTAACTGATAGCAGAACTTTACGTAAAACATCCCTTTCTTGTCAAAATGTCAATCCATCGTGTCCACCATTACCTATCAAAGAGGGATCGACAATATTCCTTTGCTTCTAAATGATCAAATGAATTAATGATAACCTCCTCGTCCCACAAACCAGTATGATCTATCAGATCACTAACTCATAACTCCCCCTATGAATGATACGGGCAGTAAATCATTCTCGTTTGACCCCTCGGTAGCCATGGATCTTTAAATACGTCGTCTATCTCGTCGCCTGTTCTCATTCTCCACGATCTTGACTACACAACTTACACACGAGTAGTATGATGATCCCCTCTAGGTCTCTTATCTCAGTTTACCTTGTGTAGCACATCATGCTAGGCAGATGTTTATTCACCATGCATGGGAGATACCGTGCATACATCCATCTTTCATCATGTTTGAGATTAGCACAACGTTTTTTTAGTATTCATGTGCATTGAAGATTGCATGCCTATTTCTTTTCCCTTAGTTCACATGCTCTCACCCACCCATGCTCTTTTCACATGATCACAAAGTTTCAATTTAATTACCTTTTGCACTGAAAGTCTGATTGGTGATTTTGTTTTGTGTTTCGGTAGGACCAATATTGGATTAAATCTGACAGTTTTCGAAAACTGACTTTCCATACCGTTTAAATTGTATAACACTACCATATAGTTTGTAAGATCATTTCATGTCAAATTATTGCATCGAGATAAACAACTAATATTCTTTTGCATAAGTGCTTGTTGTGATCTAGTAGAAGATTTTGGTATTGACAAAAAAAGGTTGTATATGTGATGTGTGTCATCATCTTTTTCTATGTAGAATAGAACATATTTGAAGCACATAGAAAATATCATGATGCACCATACCACACGAGGAAACCAGATAAAAAATTCAAATTAATCCGAGTTATGCTTTTTAGAAAATTATCTACACATTTCAGGGCGGTTGAGGTACAAATCTTTCCCCTTCCGGTGCCCCTGCTGTCGACACGAGTGCTCACCGTGAGGAAGACAACATTAAATCAAAAGGCAAAAGCGCCTATTTAGACGGATGCTTTTTTAGCTTAGAAGGCAAGTCTAAAAAGACAAAAGTAAGGCTATCCCTGACATTCTCGGAGACTTTTTTTTGTTGGCAAAATGATCCATGAGCAGTGATAGGGTCGCAGTGCAACGTTTCAAGTGTTTTAGGAACATGGCAGCCGTTCTGATTATTAGTGAGAAAAGAGTGTTATGTACAAGAGTTCGAACATAGGACAAAACCCTTTACAAGCCAAAAGAGGACCATGCTGGCTTCTAAGGCCACGCTAACGTGGTTCTGCGTTCAAGTCAAAGATTTAAGCAGAGTCGAAGCATCTATATACTAAAAGCAAAATGAGGGAGTTTTTCGAGGCACCACGTTAATCCACATAGACTGAAATGATAAGATTCATCGACATTAATTTTAATGGCTCAGATTTAAAGCTGAAACGTGTTACGCAAAAATTGTCACGTACCACATCATAGAGACGCACGTACAAACATGTGTTACGTGCAACACAAAACGTGTAGTACAATTTCCTAAAAAAACGAGTAGCACAAGTCCTTATCCAATACGTGTTGGACCAGGACTCTTTGTAGATTTATAGCTGTTTCTCCGTCTCGATAGGAGATATGCATGCGTACATTCAGCAGCAGGAATCAGCACATCAGGGGTATACTAGCTTTAGATTTGCGGCCAATTAACGCTGAAAGTATAAATGATCAATACATAATTGAGTGTATTGATCTATAGATGTGCATGGTTGAGTCTAAAATATAACCAGCAAGTCTCTTTACTAAAATATTCCTCATAAATCTGCATATTAATTAGGAAAACTATGAACACCCGATTGTCTACTACATTTAATTTAAGAATTTTGTCCATGCGGTTAGATCTTGGGCCATTGATAATTTTTAACAACAAACTTCACCAATTCATGTAATTATTACTACTCAAGCACAAGTGTAATATAGTTGCACGCTTTCAAAACACAACTTGACCGTTTATTTATAGTGCAGTCTGAAATGTCTCTATTCAATGCTACAACCTTTAAACCATCAGAGAGAATATGTAGGTAGTTATAAAGATAACAATTGGATGCGCTCTAGCCATGAAATAGGTCATTCAGCGGGTCCTAATCCAAATGTAACTCCCATATCGATTTGATATATTAATTTGAAATCAACCGATCAAGCTGCCGATACTTTTGATAATCTAGATGGTGTGGTATTTTTTTCAACCGATCAAGTTGATACTTTTGATCATCTAGATTGTTTGGTCCTAATAGGATATCTAAGTCTGGTTTGAGACTAAGGAAAATGTATTTGCATCTCTAATGTTTCACTATGTCTAGCTTACACAATTCTAAGAAAGAAGGTACCTGAACTACACAACAAAACTTGAATTCGTGTTTCCCGCATGTCGGTGCCTGATTTGTTGTTACAGGAGATGGTCATAGGAAGAAATTCAAACGATTGACGACCCATAGTGACACGTGTCCATTCACGAGAGAGAAAACTCATTAAACCTCACATCTATATACTATTTGTTAAAAGAAATATGGTCAAAGAAAGGGTTATGGTAAAATTCTTCATGAAAAAATAAACATTATAATGCCAATTTTTTTATGAGTATACCACAACATTTTTTTGCATAACATTAAAATATCACAAATAATATCCGGACAACACGTCATAAAAAGTTAGGTGTGCAAAATTTACATGTTAAATTGATTTCATTGTGTTGCTACTCAAAAGTGTTTTTTTATGGTTTTGATTTCTATCACATAAAACACATGTTAAATGAGTAATTGTAGGTCAAAGCATCGGTCAAAGGAAACAAAATACGACTTACATTTTGGAATGGAGGGATTATCACATAAAATTAAAACATGACACTAGATCATGTATCTATAAAATGGTGTCAGAATGTTTATCCATCACTTATTTAATATCATGTAGAGATGATAATTATAGATATCAATATAGATCTGTATTACATAATCAGCCTTGAGCACTAAATTAAATCAAATTATTATTTTTCCTTATTATGGTATATTTTATTTAGCCGAACATTTGGAGTTATCTACATTATTTCGTATTGATAGAACGTGATTATACGAGAGAGCATAAATTATACCTCATCCAGTTTCAAAATGCTAATGACGGCGCCCTCGCATTTGCGAGGGCCACCATGCTAGTTTGATTTAATTTCAGTTGGGAACAGAGCATAGCACTAGTCTCTCTCTTTTGTTATCTGCTCTCTCTTGCAGTTGCCTTGAAAAAGTTGAGAAAAAGTAGGATATAGATCACTGGATCAGTGCGCTGCTGGGAGACTGAATGGATGAAAGTAAAGGCCATCCTTACCAAGCATTCAGAAGAACAAATTCCTTCCGTGGCAGTGTGCGCTGGGCTACAGAAGCTAGGGCGCTAGGCTGGGGGCTTTGCTTCATCCGGTGCTGCACGGACTCGGATGGCACAGGTAGAAATAGATGGATGCTCGGGACATGTGCAGCGCAGAGCAGAAGTTTAGTCCCGCCATTACGGAGAGATGCCGTCGCCGCCGCCGCAGCAGCAGAGGACGCCGGGGAGGACTGGCGACAGGGACGGGTGGATCGCCGCCCTCTGCTACCTCGTCACTGGAGTCCTCGTCTTCGCCTGCTTCGCCGCCCTCTTCGCCTGGATCAACCAGCCCCCGCCCCGACCCCGCTTCTCCGTCGTGGCCCTCTCCGTCTCCGGCGTCAAGGTTGCCTTCAACGTGTCCGGCAGCAACCCCAACCGCCACTACGGCATCTTCTACAAGGGCGCCACGCGGGCCAACCTCCTCTTCGACGGCGCGCTCGTCGCATCCGGCCTGGCCTCCGCCGAAGACTGGTACCAGCCCAGCATGAACACCACCTCCATCGCCGGCGTCATCGACGTCGTCGAACCCTCCTTCAACGCCACCCTTCGCGCAGGCCGTCTCCCTCTGCTCCTGCAGCTCTCCACGTCGATTAGCTACGACCTCTCCTCCGTCGAACAGAACATGTACGTCACCTGCGGTCTGCTCGTCGGTGCCAACGGCAGGCTGCGACGCGAGTCCGTGGGGGCGCCATGCGACACCTACTTGGGGCTGTTCGATGAGTAGTTACCAGTACTGCGCGCTCCTATCGTTACACTCATGGAATACTAGATTTGCAGAAGCTAGTGGTAGTCTCATTACTGTTGAAGCTGGTTTTATATATTAGCAAGCTGGCAATGATCTAATTTTCTTTAGCGAAAATTCCTTGTAGCTCCACTGATCTCGTTTTTTTATTAAAAAAAGTTAGGTCTCCTAAAATTCTGATATAAAGTAGTACGGACTAGCACTATATCCACAAACAAACGTCACAGGTATCCACAAGATGCACATTATGTAGCTCTCTAATCTAGCAATATATGCCAAAGTTGCAAGCACATCAGATAAAGCATCAGAGCAGACAGGCTCACACACAGCAGGAATAATCATATTTGTACTAGCAAATACTGATTAGTTCTGCTATGGTTGCATCTCATGTACTTGAAGTGCCCGTGTAATCCCCCATCTCGCCCCCGCGCGGCGGCAGGGGGGAACCCTAGCGCCGCCGTGGCCGCAGCGCCCCCCGCTCCCTCCTCCCTCCTCCTCCCCCCCGCTGCCACCATAGGCGCGGCCAGGCAAAGCCTGGGCACGGCCGGCGGCGGGGGGAATTGGCCGTCCTCGAGATTGACGGGCCAACGCGGGTGGGCGCCGCCGATCCTCGGGTGTGGCGCGGCCGCCGGTCGCCACGGCGACGTCGAAGCCTTGCATCGACGGCGTGGCAGACGGCGTAGATCCCGGCCCTACAGGCGCAGAGCGGCGGCTTCCGGCGTTCCGATCCTTGTGAGCGGGGCGTGGGGCGGATCTGACCAGCAGGGTGATTCAGGTGTGCCGCTCACTTCGGTGGCGTGTCATGGCCAGGATCTTGCCTCTGCTCGCATAGATCTGAAGGTGTTGATGATGGCCGGTGAGATCTGAGCTCCGAGGTCGGAGCCGACGATGGCGGCGCCCGTGGGCGTTGTTACCTTGCTGAAGGCATCGTCGCCGTGATTCTTCTACCTTCCGCCACGATGTTCCGGGGGAAACCCAAGATCTGGTGCTACCGGATCGGACGATGGCGGCACTTTCGGTGTCGCTTCTCCCTCTTGAGGGCATCGTTTTGGAACATGTGCTGCCTGGAGTGGTCTACCGGTGGAGTGGAGCTTCACCTTCCATGACGAAGACGACTGGTCTTGGCGGCGTGGTGCAGCAGGGACTCGACGACGGTCGTGTTATGGTGGACTTGCACAGGGAGGGGGCGTAGCCAGGTGTCATGGTGGCATCGGCGGTAGGCCTGGCGAGAGTCTTTGCTCCGATCGGCATGCTGAATTGGGTTGGAGGAAGAGGATGGAGGCGATTTCCGGAGCGTGTGCACAAGGCGCTATCTCTGTGTTGGCCAGGGAGCCGGCGATGGTTGTAGCTGGGGCACATGGTCCCGTTTCACTCTATCGTTTGTGCTAGTTGTTACTGACGGTGGATTCATCTTGTATTCGTTCATTGTAAGGCTTTTGACGGCTATGTTGAATAAAATAAATAAAGCGGCCGTATGCATCATTTTGATGCAGAGGCTGGGGTGACCCTTTTCTAAAAAAATGTACTTGAAGTGCCCAAATCCTTATTCATTAATCATTTTTTTCTCTAATGAAGGGGATGGCAGTAGCTCATGCCTGACTATATACTCCACAACAGATAAATTTGAGTACCTGTTTCTGAGATTAAATTTGTAGCTCATGCCTGACTATGCATAAAGGGGAAAATACACAAGCCACGAGTAGAGTACCAAAATCGAGTTGTATACTTGTATTTGGCTTATGCTGGCCAGAGTTAAGCTTAGACGAATTCGGATCAGGCTTCAGCGCTACCAACCGGAACCAACAACAACAACAATAAATCGAGGTGTATAAAAGATGGGTCTCTCTAACTCTCAATCGAATGAGAACTAGCTTAGTTTTCATTCGCATGACGTCATCCATCCTAGTTGCAAGTTAAGGTGCAACTCATGATTAGCACGAATCACGAAGCAAGTCAAACGGTGTGGAGCAGTTGCAAGTCAACTCGCAACTCAGCCGAATGAGAACTAACTTAATTCTCAATCGCATGACGTCATCAAATCTCAGTTGCAAGCTGACTTGCAACTGATGCACGAATCACGAAGCAAATCTTTTATCGGTTTTGCTAGTTCTCAGTCGCATGAGAATTAGCTTAGTTCTCAATCGCATGACGTCATCAGTTGCAAGTGGAGTTGCAACTGATTCGGACCACTTGATTTGCTTCGTGATTCGTGCATCAGTTGCAAGTCAGCTTGCAACTGAGATTTGATGATGTCATGCGATTGAGAATTAAGTTAGTTCTCATTCGGCTGAGTTGCGAGTTGACTTGCAACTGCTCCACACCGTTTGATTTGCTTCGTGATTCGTGCTAATCATGAGTTGCAACTTAACTTGCAACTAAGATAGATGACGTCATGCGAATGAGAACTAAGCTAGTTGAGAGTTAGAGAGACCCATAAAAGATCTCCCGATCGATCGCTAAAACAGATCCAGGCCGTGGGCAAAGGAAAAACAGAAGACATAGAGCAGAGTATACTACGTACATGGCTGCAGTATCGTCGCTGCCCCCGGCTTCGGCACGAGGCCATGGCTGGTCCAGGGGACGCGCGGGGAGCGGCTGACGTTCGTAGACTCGTCGGACGGGAGCTCGGCAGCTCGCTCGCCATGGTCCTTCCCGAGATGCAAGGCAAGACGTGCCTAGGCTGCATCCACAACGGCGACTGGCTTCTGATGCTGGACGAGTCCAGCGCCGAGTGCTTCCTCCTCCGCCTCTCCGACGAGGACGACCCATCCAAAAAGATCCCGCTGCCGCCGCTGCACGAGCCGCTGGACTCCATAGAGACGTGCGCGACGCTTGGGGCGTCGCCGGCGCAACCGAACTTCGTCGTGGTGGTCGCCATTGCACGCGAGGTGGAATACACCGTAGAGAGGTTCCTGCTCAACTGCCGCCCCGGCGATAAACATTGGGCCGAGCTCGAGTCCCCGCCGCTTAATTTCGCAAACCGTATGATCAGCCACAGAGGACAAATCTACTGTTTTGGTGCTTCCGACACGCTCTTCGTGATAGGTGACGACGACGGCGACGGCATGGTCCGGGCGCGGCTGATCGGCACTGTCGGTGGCGCGAAGGAGGAACACGACAGGGAGTTCATGTACTACGTCGTGGAGTAGTCCGGAGATCTGTTCACCATAGTCATCGAGAAGTTTGGGGTGTTCGTCCACGACTGCACAGTCACCAGCATCGCGGTGTACCGCCTGGATCTCGAGTCCATGATGTGGAGGAGGGTGCATAGCATCGGCGGCGACCGTGCCTTCCTCGCCTCCGGGCATTACGGCTTCTCCGTGTCCGTGGGTCGAGGGGCAGGGGGTCTGGTGCCGCAGGGCAACTGTGTGTACTTCGTGTTGTCGAGCTGCGACTGCGAGAGACTGTACAAGTTCTGCCTGGACGACATGACCAGCAGCTTCTGTCAGATTCTCCCCCAACCTACCAAACCTTGGTGTAGAGCATTCTGGGCCGTTCCGCCATTGGCAACAGTAGCGAAAGAAACTGAATTGTTAAACACTGATCCACTTGCGCTTGAAGTGGTTTGTGAGCCCATCCTGAGTTTGGAGAAGGAGGAGCAAGCGGCATCTTTGAACACACGGCAATGGCAAGACCTGTCACTAAAATTTCTGGAGTTGGTCGTCTCCAGGCTATCATTGGTGGATCGTCTCCGGTTTCCGGCCGTCTGCAAGTCATGGAGCATGGTGTCCAACCCGGTTGAGCAAGCCAAGGTGTGGCCTTGGCTCATGCACTGCTCCGGCCGAGACGGGGTGTGCAAGCTGTTCGACCCTCTACGCTGCAAGGAGTATACCATACGGGTTGAAACGTTGGGAAAGTACGTGGATGATGAACACGACGAGCATATCTTTCGATTCTCCAAGGACGGCTGGGTAGCCGTGTCGGACAACACTGACATCGACGACATCTTCATCATAAACCCGTTCACCGACGACGTCGTGGAGGTCGCCATGGTTCCGGGGAAATACAACTACATGGGAATGTCGTGGTCCTCGCTTGACCCGACGTCTCCAGACTGCGTCTTCTTCGGCGTCAGCAGCAGGCACGACGGCAAAGATGTCGGGGTCCATACTTGGCGGCATGGCCAGGACGACTGGGTCGAACGTGGTCACGAATACTATGAAGGAGTGCCGTTCCCTGTGGCATATGCCAATCCCGTCTTGTTCCATGGCAAGTTCTATTGCCTCGGTAGAAAGGGTGATCTTGCCACGTTTGAGCCGACAAGCGACACATGGACGATCTTGGAGAAGCCTAAACCGATCAACCTGGAGATGGACGACTTCGGCGACGACCACGAGGGGAGAGAGTTCTGCTACCTGGTTGAAGTGGGAGGGAAACTGATCTCTCTGTTCGTGCGTAACGCTAACGAGCCGCCGCGGGTGTTCAAGCTTACGGAGGATGAGATGGTCTGGACGGAGGTGCAGGACATTGGTGGCGCGGCCTTGTTTCTGTATTTCAGGGTGTCGTACTCCATGGTGTCGCCGGAAGCCGGGCATGGCAACAAGATCTACTTCCCGAGGTATTCTGAAGATGGAAAACAAGCGGCTTTCTATGACATGGAGACCAAGGTGTACCACCCATCGTTCTACGGTTTGAAGCAACCATTGCAGAGTGTGTGGGTGGTGCCTAATCTACGTCCGAGCATCTAAGCCAAAATCATTTCTCTTACGTAATTTTGGACACTACGCTGGTGTTGATGACTAACTAATTACTCGTGAGTTGTACATGTTCGGTTCATCAAACAACTCATATAATTCTTAGCAGCTTGTGGCAAATGTCGTCCATATCGCATCTTCCTCATGTTATTTGGGAACCATTTACCCATGGGTTTACAAAGTTGCGATAATTTTAATCACTCTGCAGTTCTAAGGCCTTGTTTTTTTTGGCTTATGTTTCTGTTTTTAGATCCAAAAGCAAAAACCCAAACAAACAACATCAAATTGAAAAGCACTTTCGCAAAGCCCTGCGGCGGAATGCACTAGAAGAGCGAACAAGCGTCAGACGCTGCTTCCCGCAGCTTTTCCACTCAAGTCTGTAACCGTTATTCTTGATTGCCCATTCCAGTGCTCGAAATTCCTAGCATATTGCCACAATGAGCCTAGGTGAGTGCCTTTCCTTAACGTTTTCTTCGCTTGGCTTTGCATGCGCATCAACCTATACCATGCTAGTGTATTTGCATGTAGGTCAAAAACATATACTACATCTCACACAAATATATTTCAGTTTGAACTAATTTATATATGAAATATGTGTGTGTCGATAAGTAGGTTTCATTCATGTGATCGGTTTCGAGTTTTGTGGGTTGTACCTTCTTAATTTTAGACCAAAGCTTGTACCATTTTAGATGAATTTTGTCAAATTCGCCGCACTTGGTTTACCGTTTAAATTTTTCTTTCACGAATAGATCGATCTCGCCATTTTCCACAACTTTTGTGTTGTAACCTTTTTGTCTCAGCGGACATATGCATGTTTACAGTCTCCTTGTTGAACCAAATTCACGGTGTGGTCGTGTTCGTTGCCCCTCCCCGCCGCATAGCTCCATTAGAGAAGCGGACATATATTGTATGGACGACCGTTTAGAAATATGTGATCATTTATGGGCTTTCGGATTATGTCGTGCTCTATGTTTGGAATTATTTGAAAAAATAGATAAACTGAGATAATGAACACTTATATAACATCTTAACCACTCGGGGCATTCCAGGCATTTCACCCCAACCAAAAGCAACAGCTGCCGACAACACTTTTGCCAGACATCAAATCTTTGCTTAAAGTATGCTTACAACAGCTGCTTTTTCACATCCCACTACAGCTGTTCTCTCAACAGTTGCATCTCAAACAAACAGACCCTAAGCCCGGCGGTTGTCAAAAGCTAGCGGTAGTAGCGAAGCATCCATCCTTTGTGAATTTATTGGCGAATGGCTTCTCCATTTTTAAAGAGCTAGAATGGACAGTTCAAAAATAATTTAAGCACAACAAAATTGTTCTTATACTATTGGTATTTTATACTTATGTTTGATGTTTTCGTGGATTTATTCTTGTTATCCAATAATTTGACTGCCTCGACAAATTGGACACTCTAAGCAGAAGGAGAATGGATGGCATGATTTTTCACACAAGATTTTTCGTTTGTGGGTTGTTTGATTTATATAACTGAGTTACAAATGTTCTCTAAAAAATACTCTATGTTACATTTTACTACAAATATATTACACCCACCCATATCTCTTGAAATATGTTAACCTCCAAAGAAAGAACCCTTGAATAGATTTTCTTTTTTAGCAATTAAATTTTATGTCTTTGATTAGTAGGATTCTCAAAACGCAAGAATAGGATAAACGAAGTATTAGACTGTCATGTCCGGTTGAATCCTACGGGATTTAGAGCCTAGGGGAATTAAGTCAAGAAGTGTTTAAATTGCAGGAAAAGTAAAGGAATTGTAACATGAGATTTGAGTGAATGAAAATTTTAAGTCAAAATATAGTGCAACGCAAATCAAAGGAAAATTTGCTAAGTATTGAATCCTATATAATGGAAAAATCACCCTCTATTTTTTCCGCGTAGTCTGGAGATAATTGCACATATTGATAGATTGCAAATTTACAACTGTGATATTAAGGAGTAAGGACTAAGTTGAAAATTGTTAATTTGGAGAAAAGGGTACTATAAAACCCATTTAGGAAAACTGCTAGCTTGCTGTTAAAAAAGGATAGTATTATGACCATTTGTCAAGGTAACTTTTTTGAATGTACTCTTGCCTCACATCTTCTAATATCTCATGCATGATGTTTGTAAATGCCCGTGCCGATTCTCAAAGTGTACCACGCGCGGGTATGTACGGTAATATTTTGGTCCGGTCGAAACCGTAGCTCAAAACACTTGAATTAATTAAACAGTGAGGTACAATAAGCAGCAACCGGGTTAATTATGTCGGACCGGTAATAAGTGTGGCATTTAATACCGACTCGATCGCATTTGACATCGGGTTAATTTGCCCGAGAGAGTGTTCTGTTCAGCGACATGACGTGGCTCATTGTCGCGAGATGATGGCAGTCCTCGCCTTGCTTGATGACCTAGCGATGTAAATCTACCACCTCATCTCTCTCTACATAACTACACAGCACAAAAAACAAGGCAGCTACCCGCCCCTTCCCTCTTGGGGCTCAGTAATGTTACAGTTTTCCCATTCATCACATTTCGCCGGCCACTTCTCTCATTTTGCTCACATGGCCAGTCAAAACTTATTTGGGACCAGGGGAAATAAAATCAATATATTTATACTCGAATTTCATACTGAATTAACTTTATCAAACTATAATGTTAACGAGTTGTTTTGTATCAAGTTTCATACTAACACCACATTTGGATGTTGCTAATATTTATTATATCATTCTTTATTATACTATTTCAAAACGAGTTGTTTTGTATCAAGTTTCATACTAACACCACATTTGGATGTTGCTAATATTTATTATATCATTCTTTATTATACTATTCCAATGTCTAATTAAAAAATCATCATGGGATTTAAAACTTTATTGTATAAAAATTATCCATGTATTATGTTTTCATATTTACATAACTTATAGAGTGTATAGTCTTATGTGTTTATACATGTGTGTGTTCGAGTCTATTTCAATATCCTTAATATCATGGTAGATATCTCTGCAGTATACGGTATAAAAAATGAATATAATAGTTAAGAACATTTATCTCTGCAGTATACGGTACGATAGGTAAGAACATTTATATAAACATCTAGAGTATAATTCATAGTCTTACAAATTTGGTTTGGTGATACGCTGAAATAATATGCTTTGTAGTATCGAAATATCAATTTACAATAATAAGCTGACAGTCGATGTAATTTGTGGACTTGGAACTCTGTCCTACGTTTGTAAATTTTTGATAAATGAGAAAATAGAAAATTAAGGACTACGGGTCTTCCCTACTGTTTTGCACTTAAAAAAAAACTGATAGTCGATGTGATAGCTACGGCCATGCAGGATATGATTCTTGATTCCGCGCTCTGAGCAAAATGCATTCATCCTTCTTGTTCTGCAGTTCGCTAAGGAAGGCAAGGTGCTTAGAGTTAGAGAGGTGCTTACTAACATAAACTGTTTTTTCTTAAGCGCCTATGCAAATGACACACATAAGAAAAATCTGAAGGATTGAAATACTTCAAATTCCTATGCCATTCCATTGAATTAAAGGATCCCAGCGAATTTCGGCGAAAACACAATTTCACAGGATTCAAGTGGTTGTTATCTCTAGATTTTTTTTTTTTTTTGATTTTGAATGGGATCTCTAGTTTTTCTTGTTCCCGCGTTGTTCTAATAGTGCAAATAGGACAGGTTAACCAAAACACTAGACGAAACTATTTACGGCAATAAGCACACAATACTCAGCATCAACTGATGAAAACAATACTTGGCATCAATTACAAACTGTTAGATCACAGACAAATCTCCCCTGATATTTGTAACATGATTCCTATATGTAAACCTTGAGATTGATTGCGAACTCACCAACACGTACACATGTATACCGGTTACACGCACACTTGTTACAGCAGGGGTACCCAACAGCGACTAATGTACAAGCACTACAGCAGAACTAGCGTGCCGTCCCACCGCCGGTGATGCGCGCGCCAGTCTCTCCCTACACCCTGACAAAGAAAATGCTCAGCTCCGTCCCACCGGCAGCGCCGGCGCCGCCGTCCCCGTCCGGGCTGACCATGTAAAACGATTCCGAGTCCTTGCTCCCGGTGACCCTGTCGAAGCCGGCGCGCATGTACGCCACCTCGCCGTCTGCCTCGGCCGCGCCGGCCGCGGGCGGCTCATCGTCCACCACGTCCCCCGGCAGCACGCCGGCGCCGGCCGACACGGTGCTGAGCAGCTGCATCACCGCGAGGTCGCCGTCCGTGGCCTCCCGCCTGACCGCGTACCCGACGCGCCGGCCGTTCACGTACGCCGTCCACATCGCCTCCTCCAGCAGGCTCACGGCGCTCCCGCCGGCAGCGTCGCCGCCGTCCGGAGACTTCTTGGACTTCTTCTCGCACTCGAGCGCGATGCGCACGTGGCCGCCGGCGGAGATCTCCTGCATGAGCTTCCCCGTGGGCACGCCGAGCTCGAGCACGAGGGTGGGCAGGCTGCCCGGTCGCTCCTGCACGGCGAGCGCGATCCGCGCGCGGCGGTGGCCGTAGAACGTGCCTGTCACGCGCGCGCCGCCGTCGTGCGGCTTGTTGCCGCCGTTGTGGCGGCGCGGGAGGGCCGATGCGGGGCGGCACGCGGCGGGGCGAGGATGGGGAAGGAGCGGAGCAGCGCGCGGATGGCCCGGAGCGCCCGCGACGACGGCTTCCGGATGGCGTCGGCCGCGGGCGCGCGCTTGTCGGAGGGCTCCCGGAGCGTGATCTCCGGCCGCGGCGTGCGGGGCGTGGTCGGCGGCGGCGTGGACGCGGCCGCGCCAGCGGCGTTGGCTACCCTGCTCGGCGGCGTGCGGGCGACGCGGGGATGGCGCACTGCGGGGTGGACGGTGACGCCGGCCCGACGGCCAGGCGGGTCGGCGTGCCCGCCGTCGGGGAGCGCGGCGGCGTCGCGCGGGACAGCGGGCTCGACGGCGTCGTGCGCGGCATGGCTTGGTGGCGAGCCGCAGCGCGCGCGGGAAGACGGACGGGAAGACTGGCGGAAGTGGCAGGCGAGTTCAACGAGTTTCTTCTTCTCGGCGGGTTTAACCCGGCCCGAGCGCGACGTGACGGCATGCACGTCTGCCGGAGCACGACGTGGCGGCATTACCCCGACCGACGCACGTACGGGCGACGAGTGTAGTGGTAGGGGCCACATGTTGGCGATCTGCTAGTGATGATTAAGTTTGTGCGGTTTGACCAGGGTGTGACATGGTGACGAGGAGATCACTTCTGAAGATATCGTTTTGTTCGTGGGCACTTCTTTTGTTTTGATACTGTACCTTATTTCGAGTTCGGTCGTGCACTCCATTTGCGTTACGTCCGCATGTTGACAATCACCTAGATGGATATGTTTCTTTATATTTCTTCCTAGTATCAGACATATTCTTTGCTATAGTACACTGGAAGATGTTGTCTGTTCATCCTGGAGCACGAGAGCACGACGCATTACTTGTTGTTAAGTAGCGAGACAGCTGATTATTTCAAACAATACAGAAATGATACAATCGGGAGAATCAATGTTGAGCAACAATTTTGCAGCGGCTCAAGAAACAAGCTACATCTCACCACACTCGCTGATAACGCAGGCAAGCTTGGGTCGGTTGTTTGGTCCAGTTGCTACGTTTTCAATCTTGCGCAGAACGAGCAGACCATCTCCTAGCACCCTCTGAAATGACAATGGAAGGTGTTAATTCAGCTCACATAGTGCTACCATCTGAAGACGAAAGGAAATCTTAAAGTCTAGCACATGAGGGTGCATTTACTAGCACGCCTTTGTATTTGCCTCCGCCTATTAGTATGCACATAACACTTACTTTTAAATTGCAACAGATCAAATAAGGTACAGCATATATCGTGCACAAATGTTGGGGCAAAGTATACAGCATTAATATTGAGAACTCTTACCCCAAAAACCACGTGTTTGTTGTCCAGCCATTCACACTTTGCACAGGTCAAGAAGAACTGCAAGCACATGGTAGAAAAATGATTTATTATGAACAGATAAGAACAACACCGCAATATGATTGCAACAAATTGCTACAGAACCCATATAAACAGTCATGCTGGAGGGGAAAGAAGTAAATCGTTACAAAGATGAAAGTACCTGAGATCCATTAGAGTTTGCTCCACTGTTGGCCTGAAAAAAAGGGGTAAGGATGGCAGTTTAGATCTAGAAGATGCAACTTAAAATATATATGCCTCGAACATAATAATGAAAAGTCCCTGTCATTGTCTGCTAAGAAATGAAGACAAAATCACTAGTAGTCAGTTATACTGAAACACAACTGTTCTAGTCTTCTAGAGCTAAATAACAGACCCATGGTGGATGCGATTTTCTAAAGAACCCATGTGAAAAGGAACCCATGAGGGTAAATAAATCAACACTTCCATCATAGTGATTTGGAACAAATCATCATTTCCATGACTTAAAAAATGCCTTACCATGAGATGACACCCTCTGGTTTGCTGTGCATCTAACAAAACCTAGCCTATTACAAATGTTGAAAGTGAATTGTAATAACATACACGTTACAACACCTAAAAATAATAATTTAGACGTTTCGCTTCATATTGTGCACAGTATCTCCATAATTAAGTACACCATTTATAAGTCGCACAAAGAAGGAACATAGATAGAAGAGAACCAATAAAACGCGAAATGATACAAAATAAAGGGAGTGATAGAAAGCTTTATGCGAATGCAATAGATCTCAAGCAAATTAACATTCATTGGGAAAGTAATAACTCCTGGCAACAGTTTCAATTCAGAAAAAAAAGGTGGAGAGAGGGAATACCATGGAGAGCAAGCCAGGCCCAGTATGCTTCGCAATGAAATTTTCATCATCAAATTTGGTACCATAGATGGACATGCATCCACTGCCATCACCCTACAGGACATGAAGGAACTTTAATTTATACCAAATAAACCATTCAGTTCTAACTTCTAAGCAGGGATTCCTCAAGAACAGTTGGTGACTCGGAAGTAAATACCATACTGCATAGAGGCTCGAATAAACAATAACTGAAGTTCAGTAGTACTATCAATGTACGTAAATGCCACAGTCCAAAACAGTATTAGCTAAAAGACTGTTAACTTATTTTTTTGATGGCCAGAGCTAGTAGCATGTCACAAACCTTCATGAAGTCACCTCCCTGAATCATGAAATCTTTGATCACTCGATGAAACTGACAACCCTTATACCCCTGAGGCATACCTGACTTCCTGCAAAACCAGCATGTTGAAACTAAGCATAACAATACACCATATAGTACCACTAGTGCAACCATCCCTATTTGCACAGTTGAAGTTGCTAGCTATGTTTTATTTACATAGCATCCTGAATGAAACAAATAACAACCACCACCCACTAAGAAAAGCTACTTAGACCAAGTTTCCAAAGTCATGACTCGCGATTATAGATCTCCTAAGTTTTAATGTAATTACACATTCAAAAAACTACTGTGCAAAAGGAAAATGCATTCTACCCAAAGTTACGTGTCCAACTCACCCTTCTGGACATTATAGTACAGCACGCCCTTTCACTGACCCAGCAATCGACATCAATTGAACAAAACATCAGACCACTATGGCACCAGAAGAATAAAAGCACAGAGCAAAGTATCACAAAATATTCAAGTGCAAATTCCCAGCTAGTGTTTGCACTCTGCAAGCTAAATTTGCTCACCACTCATAATAAAAAGCAGAGGTCAAATTAGCAATTGTTCCTTCTTTCAATTCCTTTGCAGGCAAACTAGTCTCCAGCTAAAATAACAAAGCTACCCACGACATATACTAACACAAACTTAAGCACCGCGCTACAACAAACTCATGCAAGGAATCTAAATGTTTCAAGCGGGAAGGGAATTCAGAGCAGCACAATTAGCCTCAGAAGTTAGCCTATCTGCAATAACAGTAAACGAATCGCCGGGAATGCCCACCTGTGCTCGCCAGTGCAGAACTGCCTGCGACCAACAACACAAAACGAAGCAGAGATCCGTCAGAAAACGAACGCCGCAGCAGCAGAAGCGATTAAGCGGAACCTAGGGTTTAAGCGTGGTGCAGCGAGGGCAGTAGTACCGGAAGTTCTCGGCGGTCTTGGGGACGATGTCGGCGAAGAGCTCCATCTTGATGCGGCCGGCGGGGATGGACCCGATGGTCACGTCGAAGAACACCACCGGGTTCTTCGGGTTCGGCGGCCGCTGGTGCCACTCCACAGACGACACCGTCGCGGACGGAGGCGTGGGCCCCGCGGAGATAGCCGACGCCATGGCGCTCGGGGGCTGCTCGGCGGAAGCTTCCGGAAGGTCCGGGAGCCGAGCGGAAGAAGCTTCGAGTTTGAGTCGAGGGAGGCCGGCGGCGCGCAGTGGAACCGCGAGGAAGACGGAGGTGAACGAGCTAGTAGTATGCGCCAAGATTCGTGCTACAAGATTCGAACGTTCGGGACTCTCGCGTCATACCCGTCACACTGCCAGGTGGGCCCGTCGACCAGTCCGGGGCCTACACGGCAGTGGCTATCCGGTCCCGAGTCAGGTCGGTAACTATCTACCGGTGGAGAGAGGCGGCTACGCAGGAAGCAAATCGTTCCCAAATCGATTAGGCGAAACACCGAAACCAAACCCTAGAAGTCGATCTCGGCGGCGGCTATGGCGGCGGCGAGCCTGCGGAAGGGGAACGCGCGGCTGCCCCCGGAGGTGAACCGGGCGATCTTCGTGCGGAACCTGCCGTTCAACATCTCGAGCGAGGAGATGTACGACATCTTCGGCAAGTACGGCGCCATCCGGCAGATCCGGCTGGGCAACGGCAAGGACACGCGCGGCACCGCCTACGTCGTCTACGAGGACATCTACGACGCCAAGAACGCCGTCGACCATCTCTCGGGCTTCAACGTTGCCAACCGCTACCTCATCGTGCTCTACTCCCAGCCCAACAAGATGGGCAAGAAGATGGACATCAAGAAGAAGGAGGAGGAGATCACCAAGCTCCAGGAGAGATACGGCATCAGCACCAAGTCGTCCCCGTGAGCAGAGTGGTGCCTGTAGAATCGAGGATTTGTGAATCGATCCTGTAGCTTGTGCTTCGCCAAAGTATGTTGTCGTTTTGACGCTCAGTTGAATTTGATGCAACTTAAGTAAATTGATTGATTATGCTGCCGATATCTGTGACTTGTTAATTAGTGATGTCTGCTTGGAAATTGTGATATGTATCTTTATGATGTGATGATTGCTCAGATTAGAGAACCAATTTAGAGAACCAATCTATAAAACATTACTAATAATGTGTATGTGCATTGTGATTTTTGATGTTCTGGCTACTTAGAAGGGTGGAGGGAAATTTTGATGTTTGATGTTCTCGCTTTGTGCTTTAAGGCTGCTTGTTTGATGTGTATGATTGTTGCCTATTGATTGTACACATCTTTGCCCTTCAGCAAAAGATAAACTCTAGCGACGGATCACCTGTATTACCATGTAGCATATTATTGTGAATTCCACCTTCAATGGCTACTCTTAGATGCTAAGGGTGATGGTTTATTAGTGTTGCTTGTTATGGTTTGCCAGGGCTGGTTGTGCTAGTATGTTTACTTCTTTTCATTAGTCATTGGTTTCTTAACTGGTGTAAAGATGCCTAGTTCAAACCCACCTTCCTGGCGTCAACTAGCCCGTCATATTGTATACTATCGTGAGGTCTGTCATGCTTGTGTGATGACCGTTTATTAGTTTGTAGAGTGATCTATGGGAGACAACAAACAACCGAGAGTTCTTGGAGTTATTAGAATCTAGTGCTTCATAAATCCTTCTGCTTGCTGTTTATCAGGAATCATGTTTGTGTGGTCAGTAAAGTGAGTACTATTCATGTAGGACATGTGTCTATTTAGGTGTCACCCTCTTATACAGTCCATTAGTTTGGCTTTGAAGTGCCAACTTAGTTAGTTTAGGTGGTCACCAACCAATAATGGTTAACCTAGCTGACCTACCTCTCTGAAGCCTACATGAGAAACTTAACAGTCCTTGCCTGGTGTTGTTAAAGGGATCATCACATTTCTTCCTGGAATGGCATGTGAAACATGAACGATAGCTCAGCTGCAACCTCTCCTCATATACCTCTACTTGCATGATATATGGCCACCATATAGCACTGCATAATGAGAGAGGCTGGCTACCCAGCAAGCTATATACAGAGGCAGTGAGCATACTTCTATGTGAGAATAAGGAGGGGAGAATATACAGGGGGTGTTCATTCCGCTGGTGTTGTTCATCCTGCTCTCGCCAAGCCTCCTCTTCCAGATCCCTGGCAAGTGCCGGGTTGTCGAGTTTGACAACTCCCACACCAGCGTTGTGTCCATAATCGTCCATGCCATCATCTTCGTCTGCTTCGCCACTGTCTTCCTCGTCGCCATCGGGGTGCACATCGAACTCGGCTCCTGACCGGTCCTCTGAATCCATTCTAGACACGTGTGGGCGTGTCGTTTCCTGTTTTCGCCATCCATAGGTTCAGTATGCTGTTGAGTCAAGAATTCTTTGGAAGTTCAGGTGTTCTTATGTTCCTTTATGTGGTGTCAGTATGTCGTTGTGATCAAGAATGAAACTGGTTCCTTGCTTGTAGCTAGCTCGCCTCTGGAAATAAAGTTCCATTTTTGTTGCTCATTTCCATGTTCAGATTGTTTGCATTTGTTTCTCTGCAACTGTTCTGATGCGGTTGCACTGGCTGACGTAACAAGTCAGTTATGGCATTGGATTGAAACGAAGATCGGCAGAGAGTTTGTTGTTTGTTTCCTTTCAGAAGAGAAGTTTGGTGTGGAGTCGCAGCAGTGAGTATGTGAGTGTCGCAGCCTTCCAGGAAAGGAACAAAGAGAAGAGAGAACCCAAGTCCTGCTTGGAATTGTCTTGAACATTCTTCAGTTCATTCGTTCAGTTCGTAACTGAGCTTGGATTTGGTGGACTGTATCGTCTTGGCTACTCTATCTAGCTTGCTTGCTTGTACCCAGTTGTGAGAAATGAGCAGGCAGGCTGCATCATGTACAGTAGTAAGCAGTACCTGTGTATTACGGGTGGCAAATTATTTTACTGATGTGCCTGTGTATCTTTTATTGATGACATTTATCATATCCATTCTGGGATCAGTGTCTCTTGATTTGTGGAGTGTGATTCTCATCTTGGATTCGAGGACTACATCAGAATTCGGTACACTGACCAATGATGGGTTCAGTGAGTTCTCTTGTTTCAGTTGTACAGTATATGTCTTCCATTTGCCAGTTAGCGCGGTATTGTCAGTTACATGCATTTACTGTGGCATACATGTTTGAAATCATCTATATGAGGAAATTGTACTGTATATTTTGGTTTGTACAAGGAGGTCCGATTCCCAAGTGCTTGGTAACAGCATGTAACATTGTTTGTTTGCATAAAAAATCTACTGCTAAATTTCATGGTTTGTTCACCTAAGAATGATGGCTGGAGGTTTGTTATCAATAATATCAAAATCGAAAAGCAGCTTCTGCTGTTGAAGTTCTTAGCTAGCAAGTTCTTCAACAAAAAAGAACAGGGCATTCCTTTCTTGGTAAATTTCTTATGATAAAGGTATTACAGAAGTCATACATTTCCAGCGTTTAGGTGGAGATATGCGTGTCACTAGGTGCTTCACAAGCCTTGTACTCTCCCCTGCATGAAATGGCTAACAGCACTCTAATGAGCTTTTAAAGTTGTGCTGCTCAACACAGCTCTACAGAAAGCAAACACCGCTGCAGCTTATAAAATGAACATAACAGTTTGATGCCCCTTGGAAAGAGAGATACAGAACTAAAGTCCTCTTGTCAACAAACAAGTTTACACATGATAGCATATACAGGCACACCGCAGCAAAAATAGGATGACAAATGAGCAAGCAACATGGCTAAGAGAGTCAAGTCAAAGCATCTCTTTGAATCAAACGTTTCAAGACAAAAAGTAATAGTGCATGCTGATATTATTACTCCACAAAAAGAGCAGTTTAGCAGCTCCGATATCTGATGCATGGCGATATGCTATTTTTGTTACAGGATTTCTTCGACTGGAAACTCCACTTGATATCAAAATACTAACTATCGAGTATTCATCGTCCGGCAAAGAACACCAGTAGAGTGGACACATCATTTATCACCATTCTTGAGCAGGGCAGCTAGACCCAGTGGCCAGTTAGACTTGATTGCCAACTCCTGCCTGGCCACCTTGGATGCCCTACACAAAAGCAAATATGAGAACACCAAACATGAAATTAGGTAACAGGATAATCCTACATTCCTACGGAAACAAGTGGTTAATCAGCAAAGAATCCAGGACACGGACCCAAGAGGAGAAGTGTGCTGGGATATTGTTCTGCACCCAAAAGAAACTATTAGTAAAGGCGATCTGTGGTGAGTCCAAGTGTTATGTTGACTGAAGTTTCGTTCTCTTTTGTCCCTTATTAATATTTCATCTGAGTAATGAGATCATCATACCATATATGATAGATGCAGTGTAAAAAGGGTGCTCAAGGACAGTTACATGTACACAGCAAATAATCATGCCAACTCAAAGGAACGAATTTAGCATCGGAATCACTATAAGGAGCAAAGGCCACAAACAAATGCAATAATATACATAGGTAAGTAAGTTCACAGCACAAACTTGTCAACACTGTCCTATAATTTCACAGGTGTAACTTAGCCAGTAAGTGGCTACACCGGGTACCGCTTTCACTATGATAGTATGATTAGCTCGAACAGTTTTGGCAGTGACTTGGCAAACCAAGGAGATTTAACCGATGCTCATAGCTTCATACAGATTACTCAGGGCAGGGTAGACTCTTAGGCAATGTTAAATTCAGCGTACATGGCAGTGTTAGACTATTAGGAAATGTCAAATTATGTGTACGCATATGCGCGCTTACGTGCTCAGCGACTGCCTTGCGCCTTGCTTCTGGCATGAGCGGCTCACTACGCGCTAGGTGGAACTAGGTGGTGAGCTCAGGGGTTAGGCGCACGATTGAGCACGCGTAGGCGGAGCTAGGTGGAAAAAAAGCGGCGGCTGCACGTTGGAGGACAGCAGGCAAGAGAAGAGAAATTGGGTGTCGAGGGATGGAAAAAGGGAACAGGCGGCTAGGGTTAAAAAAATTATTGGGTCCCGACTCCTGACCTGAGAGAGGGGAGAGAGCTTGGTGGCGCGTCCTCATCTCTGCCACCTCCAGCACCGGCCACCGGTCAAGCTCCCCAACTCCACCTCGTGCGAAACCTCCAGCTCGTCCCCTTCTCCGCCGAGGCGCCGACCTCTAACGAGTCATCGTCTCTTCTCGCACGACCGCTTCCTCTCTGCCCTCGATCTCGGCACAGGTACCCCGTGCGCAGCTGGTGCTGTGTGTGTGCGCGCTTGTTGCGGTGCCTGTGTGCTGCTGCCCTGCTGCCCTCTGTGCTAAGATGTGTGTGTTTATTCGTGTGTTTAGATATGTTGCCGTGTGTGTGTGCTGCTGCCATTTGATTTAATTGTACATTTTTACTTAGATCTGTTGCTGTGCAAAGCATTTTCCTTAATATTTGCTGTTTTAGACTTAAGTATGCCCAGAAAACAATTTATGGATTTCCTCTATACCTCCCCTGTTTTCTGTCCGTACATCATCCATACAGCTTAAGCGACGCCTAGGCACACGTAAGCGACAATTACACTAAGCAGTGCCTCACAGCTCGTTAAGCGCTCAGCGCTTTTCTGAACCTTGCTATTACGCAACACTCCACAGGCTTAAACCCAAAATGCTTACAATGATTGAGACGCCAAGCAGCATGTTGTTGGGTAAAATGCCATCGAAGCTGAAATCATTGCACATGTGCATTTTTTTTATGAGCTAGTATTGCCTTGTAAAGAGATTTTAGTCAGTATTGTAGTGCAAAATACAAGATGGTTTGCTCATCTCTAGTAGGGACAAGGCCTAGCTTAAAAATCCCCTCATTTCCTGGTGTAATTCTGTGGTGCCTATGCTCACAATTATGTTTCATTATGGATGAGGATCAAGCATCGGTCCAATCACCTGCCTCTAATTGGCATCCTGAATATGGCGTACACGTCACGACCAACCAAATCTTGTCAGAACCTAGCGCGCGCTCTCCAGATGCGGGAATAATTAAAAATTAGGACGCGAAACGCAGGTAGGGGTGAAATCCCGTCTTACTCGGCGAAGGCGGCGGCAGAGGCGGTGGTGCCGGTCGGCGGCGGCGGCGGGGGCAGGCATGCGGCGATGGTGGAGAAGCCCTGGCGCTGCTTGTGCTTGAGGTTGGATTTGCACTGGATGAAGACGATGCCCCGGCGCTTCACCACCTTGCAGAAATTGCACATCCGCTTCACGGACGCGCGGACCTTCATCTTCCTATTCCTCCTCCTCGCGTCCTGCTCCCGAGCTACGATCCGATCACCGAGCAGCGTATCGGGTTTTGGTTCTCGTCTTGGTTGTTAGGGTTTGGTTCTAGGGATGGATATTTCACGATGGGCCGGGAGGGTAATACTGGCCCGGGCCCATGGGCACTGATTTGACACATCTTGATTTCATTTGAGTAGCGGTAAATCAACCATTTGCCCGGGCCCATGGACAACTCGATACTGACCACAAAATACACGAAAAAATTGACACGTCTTGATTTCATTTGAGTAGCTAGGTAAATCAACCATTTGACGTATTTTGATAACGTTTTTTCATCGATAGTTGCCAAATTGTCAATACTTAATTGTAAACAGTATCGAGTTGTCAAATTATAATAACTTATTTGCCCTGCCAATGTACGCCGTTCCATATCAATGCGAAGTTGTGCATACTACTTTTAGTGAAATGATATCACCTCTTACTTACTGTAAATACTCACTCTTTACTTTTGCGTAACATTGCAATGTGTAAAACCATGTGAAGAATATCAGAGAACCACGCAATATTATCTTAACAAGTGTTTTTTCTTCATTTGACAACTGCGGTATATAAAATGACAATGGGTGAGAAGAAAAAAATCTTTGAAACATAGAAAGATATTATCTATTTTTATTCCCTCATCGATAAAGATGAATCGCTAATCAGATACACGGTTTAGTAGATAAATCATTTTAAATATTTGCAATTTGCAATTAATGCGATAACGTGACAAATTCTACATTGATTTACATGTGCTCTCCCTATCAACCTTGCTCCCTATAAGTGTGGAGCTCCATTGGACATCTGTCGCAAGGAAAATTAAACAAGGACATGCTCCATGTCAGGAAATTGTATATTCTTTCGGAAAATGAATCCCCTGCATGTTTCTTGTGAGTATCTAGGTAAATCAACCATTTACACTTTTGCTAAGTCATTTCCACCCTAGTGCCACAAAATTTGACCACAAAATACACGAAAAAATAAAGAGAATCTCCCACTTCTAGTGATAATCATAGAAACAATGTGCTAGTAATTGATCATCTGGGTATTCAGTTTAAATTAACTAACATCCGACAAAAGCTCTAGTTTCCACCGGTTTCTCCGATTGCTCCAACGATCATTAATTAATGTGAGGGGTCTACATGTGCAAAGTCATCAAGTGCAAGATATTCGTCTATGTCTAGTTCGTCTTCTGGGTCATTTGGCGGCTGATTCCCATCAACGTTGTCTCCGCCTCCGCTGTCATTTGCCTCATCGGCATGTTCCTCACTTTCATCATCCGTTTCATCCTGGTCTTCCGTATTGAGCAACTTGCAAATCACCCATGGATCAAGCTGCAACAAAACGAGCCAACTTTTCAATGGTGACCATCCATAAAGGATTTAACAATAGGTCAAGTGACGAAGTGAACGGGAGCAATACATTGTACATGATGATCAAACATAGTTAAGCAAGCAGTAGGGATTAACATGGAAAACACTAACTAATTATGTAATTAAATGTGTGATTACTTATATACCAAGAAATAGATAAAAGTCTCGGTTTCTTTGAGTCGAATCGATTCTCCAAAAAAAGTAGTAGCATCAGGAACGTATGATATCATAAAATCTAGCTAGAGTACTTGAAATCATGAACATGCATGTGAATTCTTTCAAGATGTCAAGTCAGTTCTAATTTTCCAATGAAATGCATTGCAAAGTTTATCCGTATAAAGAATAATTATAAGAATTTCAATCCTTGAAAAGTAGTTTGGAATCTGTTGATTTTCGAGAATACTCATACTTAAAAAACATACCTCGTGTCTAGCTTCTACAGTGCCTACTACGCGATGCGAGCTACCTAGACATGCCGTTGTGATGCTGTGATATGATCTACTATACCCTAAAGATTGATCCGGTTCTCACCACCAATGCAAACTCAATCTTCAAACTCCCCATGAGTAAACAATATGTTTGGCCAAAAAACACGCAAACTACTTGTGAATTACCTCGCGACAGATGAATCAAACTGGGCTAATGTGTAATGCACGTATTTAGTTACCAGTTTGGACGGAGGCTTGAGTTGGTACTCCTCGATGCGGTACTCCTTCAGCTTCCAGTGGTCTTGTCCCCCTTGGGTTGGCGGCCTAACATGAACGTGAGAGAGTTCACTTTTCCGATCCTGATGTTGTTGATAGTATGGCGGCCTCCTCGGCGTTGGACTTCCAGTAGCCTACTTTCCCCACAGACCGATTCGGTCGGAATCCGTTCGGGTATTTCCGGTGCCTCGGTGAGAACACGTACCATGATTTGTTGGTGGGTTTTCCCAATGTCTCTGCAAATTAGAGCAAGTTTAACAAGTGCACTGGCAAAATATTTCAAAACGGAGTGAGCATCAATGCAGAGCAACACGAGTACCCTGGGGACTAATACCTTTGATAACGCTGGGATGGTCCGTGAAGATGTTGAAATCCTTGATGAAGTCCACGGGCATCCTGCGACCGAGGTACTTCCGCCTGAGGTAGCCGATGATCTCGGCGTCCGACGGACTGAACCGGACTCCCGGTATGTTCCTGTCCGCGTACTCCACCACCTCCTCCTCCACTCCTTCGCTGCCGGCGACCACGGCTTGTTTCTCGCGCTCCTCTATCTCACAGGCGTTCCGGGCGATGGTGGCAAACACGGTGCCAGCTGGCTGCTCTGACGGCGCCAACTCTTCTTGTCCGGATGCCGCCGCCGTCAGCCGGCACGCAGCTGCCACGGCGGTCTTTGCGAGCTTGGCCTTGGGCTTGTGCTTAGGCTTGGACTTTGGGGTGCTGCCGGGAGGCCGGCCGCGGCGCCGGCCAGTAGCAGGTCCTGCAGGAGGCAGTGGCGCGTCCGGAAGTATGCCGTAGTGAGCGGCGGCGTGCACCCCAGCGGCAGGTCCTGCAGGAGGCAGTGGCGCGTCCGGAAGTATACCGTAGTGAGCGGCGTCGTGCACCCCAGCGGCTTCTAGATATCCATTGTACTGGCTTCCGTGCATGGTCCCCAACTCCCCATGGCCGGTGGTTGCTGGTTGAAGTGTTGCCACTGCCACGGTGGCTGCATCTCCGGCGGGGCAGGATCGCCGGTTGCGTGAAGGGAGGTGCATGTGGCGGTTGGACAGACATGAATCTGATCAGGTCAGATAGGCTGACATCGAAGGCGCGGTCGCTGTTGAGCTCGGGGATGCCGAAATCGATTTGTGGTTGCAGCTCCCATTGATCGTGCTGCTGCAGCGGTGGCGGTGGCAAGGAAGAGGATAGGGTTGGATGTTGCGAGGAGGAGGCCGGCAGGATGGGCGCCTGAGCCAGTGGTGAAGCGCCGGGCTGGTCGGCGACGCCATCGTCTTTGTCGGTGCTACTTGCCATCATTACCCTACAATACAGAGGTTACAGCAGTATTTAGCACATGAGAATCATGCTATAATATCGCATCAATGTGGAAAAACAACAATGGGATGCTAAGATTTGTTATACATCTAGAAACAGAAGATGGGCACTTTGAACTTCGAACGGAATATACGATCGAAGAATTTTATTTCCTAACAAAAACACAACATGGAATGAACTGAACATAGCGCTGAGAAAACGGAAATTAGGTACAGGAACTTACCTGCCGAATTGGGGTTTGCTTGCTCGTGAGATCGATCGGGTAGATGAGATTTGTCCAGAATCGGAAGGTAGGTAAATATAGTGCGACATTATACAGAGTTGTAATGTGTTGCGATGGCCTGCATCGGTGTTATCCACGTCTCGTTACTGTTCATTTTATGGGCCCTTTTTTTCCCACACATCAACGGGAATCCCATAAAAAAGGCCCACCTAAACGCGATCAAGGTTTTATAAATACAGTCTTTATTTAATTTACAATACATGGTTAATCGGAGTCATTACAAGAATTCAACATCGTGACCTCAATAAGACATAGGCCGCCGCCATATTAGCTTCTCTAGGACCATGTTCGGAAGTTACTTCACGAACTGTATCACTATCAAATACTAGCAGTCCTTCGTGAAAGTGTATCTAGTGCCCTCAATATAATTTACAATACATGGTTAAGGGACTAATTTGTTTGTGACTATATATAGGAAAAATTCACGTGTGATTGGTTTAACCACGTAAAAAGTTGACGCATCTTGATGAGAAGAAATAAGATGAAGACGTCATAAGGAGGTCAACTTCTCAACATAGAGTGAAAACAGGACGAGCAAAACATGAAAACTCAAAGCCAAAAGTTTAAAATTTAGATGACGCTACATATTTCAAACACGCCAGAATCTTCAAACAGAATCGACAATGAAAATCTTTACCAATATCATAGTGTTTCTTGATTCATCCTCCTTTCTCAAACGTTTCGGTTGTTGTGTTTTTCCTAGCATTGCCAACACAGTTACAGGTTTCATTCCACTCTTCCCTGGATCAAACATATTGACCATGTCAGCCACCATTAAAAGGTTGGTTCTTATTTGCCCAGGCAAGAGCAGCCCCCGGGTCATCATAAGCTAGATTCACACGATTAGGCATATCACATCATCCCTATGTAACGTCGTTGATCATCAACACACTTGCTATTGACCCGAAGATCCTCCTACGAGTAGTCATCAGAAAAACCGTGATAGGACCCACCTCTCTTTACCCACTGGCGGGTTCCTCCCTACACTCGAGCCACACCCGACGAGCCCACGGCCCCACCCATCATCAACTAGAATGAAGTCACCCCACTCCAGCTTTGATTCGTCATGCTCTCCCGTGCCTCAGTCTTGATGTCAATGACCAATCGATCGACACACACCCTCTGGGAGTTTTATGCTTGAGTTGACACCTTTTTCTTCTTCTTATTGTTGGTGATATAGACAAATCAAAGTAGTTTCTTGTTTACATCAATCTTCACCCTGATCCGACCAAAATCACCAAAAAAAAACTAGTAGGGAGCTTTACTTGAACTTGTGCAAATCACCCCAATGGTCTAGACATTCCCCTTGATCACAACCTCAACCAAGTAGTTATCGGGAAATTTCATTACTCTAGCCCACACTGTCATCTTGTCCAATACAAACATCGTAGGGTTTTCAAACCTGGAAAACCATGGTCTGATGAGAATATATATTCCAATATCCAAGGCATCTGAAATGGATGTTATCTTCGATCTTCCTCCATATCACTTTCTTAGACGGATTCCACGTCGATCTCATATTAGCGTTTAGCGCACTAGGGTTGAGATCCCTCCTCCTCCCCTGGTTCAATCTGCTGAGAAGATCTACCACTGCATCTTTTCCTTTCTTCGCCACACCGCTAGGTTCGTGGTGATAGCTCATGGCTTGGCACAACCCTCCGAAGAAGCAAAAAGAAGGAGAACCAGCTGAGAGATCGGGAGAGACGGTATAATCTCTCGGCGAGCTCGGCCATCGGAGGGAAGAAAACCTAGTTGTTTTCCTAGCGGGTCTCTGAAAATTTGTTGATCCTAACTATCTTGCTAACCATTCTCTTAAAAAATCAACTGAACATTCTTACAAACATTCAGGGGATCCTTTGATTTATAGAAGAAAACTGTTCAGCAGCACTCTTGCTAACATTTCATACAAACATTTTTTCTTTACCTAACATTCATACAAACATCGGTGCTTGGTTCCTTCAAAAAAAAAATGGTGCTTGGTGGTGAAGTTTGGCGTTGTGCTTGGTGGTGAAGTTTGGCAACAAAAAAGTGCGGCAGAGAAAAGTATTTGTTGCGAGACGCGTTCAACCGACGCGACCAACCCGTTAGCTGGCTGGCTCTCCCTCGCGCCCCCCGGTTAAATACAACGCCACAGGCCCCAACGCAGCGCCACTCTCTCTCCCTCGTTCCTTCTGTTTGCTCCGGCGCCGGCGAACCCACCGCGGATCAAGTTCTTCCTCCGATCAGGTGAGCGATTCCCCTCCCCATGTCCGCTTTCTCGCTTTCCGTTCTCTCGCTCCCGCTCCTCCATCCGCTAGATCCGCCTCGTCGGCGCCGGATCACGCCTTGCGGTCGCGGTTCGGCAGATCTCGCAGGGATCCACCTCCATTCCCGAACCGAGGTCTCCCGGATCCGCCCGCGGATCCCGTGCGCGCCCTGTAGATCGCGGGCTCGTGCGCAGGGCGATCGGCGATCCCGCGGCTGAGTGATCGGGGAGCCGGATCTGGCGCGGCGCGTGCAGATCTGACGCATTGAGACGGCGTCTGACCCGTGGTTGATCGCGTGTTGCAGGAGAGGCGAGGCGGGAGTACCTGCGCGGGAGGATACGAGATGGGGCTCACCTTCACCAAGCTTTTCAGCCGGCTCTTCGCGAAGAAGGAGATGAGGATCCTCATGGTGGGTCTCGACGCCGCCGGAAAGACGACCATCCTCTACAAGCTCAAACTAGGCGAGATCGTCACCACCATCCCCACCATCGGTGAGCACCGCGTGATCCTGTGCCTGTTTTTTGTTTACGCCTTGCTTATGTTGGGGAAATGTAGCGGTACTAGCAGAACACGCAAATGTTGGGGAAATGTAGCGGTAATACCAGCCAGAATATCAATGTCGATATGAATCTACGAACGTTAGAGCGTCTTTTGTTCATTAGGGTCTCTGTGTAGGTTTACAAGTACTGCGTTTCTGTTCATAGAATTACAGTTCAATGCGTTTTCTTTCTAGACCATATAAAAACACGGGTAAAATGATCCTGAGCTAGTCGTATTTTAGCAAGGTACTTAGTCGTTGATAGTTACACTCAGCTCAGTTTTCCTTTAAAGTAATGTTTACATGCCAACAGGAATTCAATAATAGTAACAATCACTCAGTTCTCCCTTTAAACAAATGTGCCAACAGGAAGTCATTGATAGTAAGAATCGCTCAGGTTTTCCTTTTATATCAATGTTTACATGCCACATTGATCGTAAGAATCACTCAGGTTTTCCCTTTAAAGAAATGTTTACATGCCTACAGGAAGTCATTGATAGTAAGAATCACTCAGTTTTCTCTTTAAACAAATGTGTACATGCTAACAGTAAGTCATTGATGGTAACAATCACTCAGTTTTCCCTTTAAACAAATGTTTACATGCCAACAGGAAGTCATTGATAGTAACACTAACTCAATTTTGGAGCAGTATCTAGTGAATAAATAAAATCCACTGTAACCAGCAAATAGACAGCTCCGCTATTACATAGTAAAGTAGCTTGACTTGATATGGGTATTGTGAATTGACTACTTGCTTTTGTATGGCATTGGATGATATGTGCTAGCATATTAGGTGCATACCATTTTATGGATCTGCACTAAAAAAGCAGACAATTTGAACGCTTGTTAAGCTGCAACATTATTTATCCCATTTTTTCTCAAAATTAACTTTCCTCCAAATACAGGATTCAATGTTGAAACTGTGGAGTACAAGAACATCAGCTTCACTGTCTGGGATGTCGGGGGTCAGGACAAGGTATATAGATAACATACTCTGCACCTCTTAACCAATTTATTTTGTAACACTATCTTCAATTTGCTTCCATTGATCTCCTGCAGTGGATGATCTACTAGTTTCTCACACCTAATTTCCTATGGAACAATATAGGCTCGCATTTTCTTAATCTGAATCTGCCAGGCATCTTCTGTTAAAACTAGGTTCTTATGGTTGCCATATGTTTGTAACAACAGATCAGGCCTTTGTGGAGGCATTACTTCCAGAACACGCAGGGTCTCATCTTCGTTGTTGACAGCAACGATAGGGACCGTGTTGTTGAAGCCAGGGATGAGCTCCACAGGATGCTGAATGAGGTAAATTCTTACACTGGGCCTGAATAAACATAACTGGAAATGTACCACTTTTTGGACTTTCTCCTAATAATTTTGCATGCTCACTATTCACATGTGCACTTATTACAGGATGAGCTACGTGATGCTGTGTTGCTTGTGTTTGCTAACAAGCAAGATCTTCCAAATGCTATGAATGCTGCTGAGATTACTGATAAGCTTGGACTGCACTCCCTTCGCCAGCGACACTGGTAGACTATTACCCTTGCTTGCCTTGTTTCTCCAAATCAAGATATGATCGTAGCATTTCATCCCTGTCACTTTAATTGGTTCATTTCCCCAATATAGACATGTATGTTCTTATTTATATATATTTTCACGAAGAAGATGAAATGTATACGGGCCCTTTGGCTTGGTAATGAATATAGGCGCATATTGCTTTTGGCAATACAGCAGATGACTTGATGAATTCTTCTTCTTGCTTGCAGGTACATCCAGAGCACTTGTGCTACCACAGGTGAGGGATTGTACGAAGGATTGGACTGGCTGTCCAGCAACATCGCTAGCAAGGTAATGCATCAACTTTCCCTTTTGGTTCCCTGCGGGACCTTTCTTCTGGAAGACGTGGGCATTCTCAAATGTGCAAAATTTATAACCATGCTGTGGCCTTGCTCATTTAGTGTATTTTAATGTCCTTGCAGGCCTAAATTTTCGTCAAGATTTTGATGGATGAGCTAGGAGCATTGGATGGATCATTCACCGGGTACCTAGGGATGGGTTGGAAAGGGATGTTGTCCCCGTATGTAATGTGTATTTCCTGAGATCAACAGTTATTGTCCTCCGGCTGTGGTTTCACTGTTATATTGTTTTATTGTATTTTGAGCCCTAAGATGTTCCTGAAGTAAACAGCTAAAGAGAGTCATGTTCAATTTATATCAGTCTTCGTAATAAGCTTTCAGTCTGTTATGCATACATTGCTCGCCCTTTTGCTACTGCTATTTTTAAGCACGGTCAACTTGGCCGGATGAGCATGTTTAGGCGGAGCTACTGCAAAAACATCGATCTCCGTCTATCTCATTAAGCGATCAACAAAATACCAGCACATACTGCCGAATGTGGTCAGTGCAAAATAAGCGATGGGCTAAGCCATCTGAGTATGACGTGATGATCATTTGTGACGGCACTTTACAGAAGCGACATGAGCGTAATGTGGTTTCTGCGGGTGCTGGTGACACCGTCCTCCACGACATGAGTGCAAAATACTGCTATTTTTAAGCACGGTCAATTGGGACGCCTGCATGCATTTCAGAACACATGCCAGACCTGAAGCTGAAGGTTACGAGAAGCGACTTCTAGGCTGTGGAGATGATCCACGGCAACCTTGCACTGTGGTTGACAGATGTCCCAAAGATGTAAGCCGTTTGGAGAAGGCCAATGGAAATCATCACCCAACGCCATGTGAGATGTGACCAAAGGCGGGAGCACGAGTTCGCAAGGGGCTAACTCTAACCATAGAACAACAAGGAAGCGTTCGGTTCCAGAATTTGGTGGAACGGAACCGGTCCGTTCCGTGCCTAGCGCTAGTTCGTGTGTTCGGTTTGGTCCGAGGAACGGAACCGAGTAGTTCCTAGGAACGGCATATTCCTCAAATATGCGGAACGAAGTCATCCGGCCAAATCGGCCGGATCGGCTCACTAACGAAAAAAGTAATCGGCATCTCTCGCTAAACGGCTCCTAATCTTGATTAATTATTTGTTAAACTTAATTAATTATCGCTAAACTTGATTAATTATTCCTAATCTTGATTAATTATTCCTAAACTTGATTAATTATTCCTAATCTTGATTAATTAGCTGCTTGTTCACTCAAATTAGGAAAAAAATAATTATTATTACTAAAAGTTTAGCAATGCGGAACGGTTCCATCCCTCCCAACCGAACAAAAAACGGAACCATTCCGTTTCTCGAATTTTTCCTAACCGAACACGGGGTCGGAACCGTTCCATGACCTCGGAACGGAACCATTCCGTTCCATCCCCTCTCGTTCTAGAACCGAACACATCCCAAATTTTGCAACGCAGAACACGCAGCCTGCAAGAGTTACATCAACTGGTACCACTAATGGCACGATAAGTACATCCATTTCGAGTCTGTTGTCATGCTACAGATTCCACATGGCAAACCCTACATCTCTAGACACAGGTTAATGGCAGGTTCTACCCCGAATCAGTATATGCCTCGGTGTGAAATCTTAGTGTGATTCCTAGCATCTACTGGAGTACAGCACAGCCACCCAACACCCAAAAATTGCACCTCTCTCCAGCTTGGAATGCACATGAACCGGCAGGGCCTTCAGTAACCGAATCAATCTTCATTTTCCATGATCTCCTCTGCAGCCGCGGCCGATATCAGTGAAGCTGACTGGATCTTCCCAGCGTGCTCCAGCCTCATCAGAATGACTCCCCTGTGGCAGACCAGCAGAACGATTAGTGTCCAGTTGTACAAGCAGGAGGTAAACACAACTAGAGGCCGTTTGACAATAGATGAAATTAAAATATAGAGGTTGTCCGAGATCAATGCTTCAAATGAGGAACATATTTGCTTTTGAAACACAAGACAGAAGTGTTCAGAGAGAGTTACTTTGTCCCACGACTCTGGATGGATATATCCTTCACCATGATTCTGTTCACGGTGCCCCCCTGGCTTACTAAAACAACCTGCTCGTCACTTGCTTCGTCATCTGTCATCACATATCGTACACAGCGGCAACCAACATATTAAAACACAGCTTATTTGTGGTTAGGCGGCAATGAAGAACTGCAGCGGAAGTTACCAGTCGATTTCCCGACGACAAACACAGCTGCTAAGCGACAATCTTCTGGAAGCTGCAAAGCCAAAATAGCATACCATAAAAAACTCCATCAAAGTCAGATGACATAATGTAACATGCATCTAAAGGTTATTTGCAGGTTAAATGTAATTCAGAAATGTTTTAGCCATGACAAATTTCAGTGCCAACAGAAGCTATAAATTCCAAGGTGTACTTCACGTTTTATTCAAAACGATCCGCTGAGCATGATAGAACAGAAACTTTATTGTACCTTGTAGCCTCGCAAGCCTATACGATTGAAACTTGTTTTCCGGAAAGCATTTAGGGACACACGCTTCCCAAAACCATTTTCAGCTATGAAGAGCAGCCACGGAGGACTCGAATCTCTGAACCTGAACAAGCATTAATAGTTCAGAGATAATTTGGTCAGTGCTTGGGCAGTGGGTGAAGGAACTGAACAAACCGCGGAGATACATAAACTGACCAAACCGCGGAGATGCACAAACTGACCAAATTGTGAGCTATTATACAAAATTAAAATGTTTTGGCGCCAAATTACCCGCTGGTATTTTTTTCTTGCATTGTATGGATTGTGGATGGAATTACATCCATGGCTGCCATCTTGTCACCTTCTTTTAGGTTCATTGCACAACCGCCTCTTGTACTTCTTCCAAGTGGACGAAGCTGGGACGTGGAGCAAACATAAATATAAAGAATAATTGTCAGTAATTGACAAAGAAGGAAAAATGGTACACATGAGACAGCAGGCAGGACACTAAAAATCATGCTAAAGTTGGGGAAAATGAAGAGTAAATTTTCATTTAAAAGTCAACAAGAAACAGACAATAAAAGAACAACAGAAAAATCTAATCCATAGTTCCTAGCGAACATAATATTAGTGCTTGTCACTTGTGATTTCTGAACCAGTTACAGGAAACAAGCAATATAACACACAAAAAAGAAAACTTCCTGAAATTAGTGGTTTTAGAGAAAATTATGTCAAATGATATTTATGACAGAGTCATGCTCAACTTAAAAATATATCAGATATCTGCGAGCATGTGATTTGAGAAATCAGAATAAGCCCCGATATAGTTTTTCTCATACATAACTTTCTATCACATGGAAAAACCATCTGGTCATTGGACATGGCAAGCATCAGTTAAACACAAAAATTACAATTCATACAGAGATGCACATTTGCAGCCTACCTTGTTGCATGTGTTGACTATAACCCTCCCGTTTTGTGAAGCCAAAGCAACAAGGTCATCATCCCCACAAAGACGGACCCACTTGAGCTCATCGCCAGGAACCTAACATGTTAAGATGGTAAATGGTATATCACAAATTAAAGATAACCCAGAAGTATGTTATTCAGAAGAGATATGGACGCATGAGAGAGTATACCAGGCGTATTGAAATAATTCCTGTTGACCTGATTGCTGAGAAAACATTCAGAGGAACTTTCTTGATATAGCCGTTAACAGTCAGCATCACTAGATATTGGTCTTCACTAAATTCACTCACAGGAACAATGGAGGTTATTTTCTCCCCCTCAGACAAAGAAGTAAGAAGCTGAAGAAAGGACAATCAAAACACAGGTCGGTCAGTATGTCATCTGCTAAATTGCATTAGCATGACATATTAACAAGTACTGTACCTGCACCATTGGAGTCCCAGCAGCAGTTCTTGTGCATTCAGGTATCTTATAAGCACGTGCTGAGTACACTATTCCCTTGTCACTGAATCAAAAACCATTCCAGTAATCCAGATACATGAGAGCACGAAACTATGAAACATAACTGTAATTGTAAGTTCAAGCAAGCGATGGAAACTGCTTCAAGGGAGTATATTTTGGTTTTGAAGATGCTATTTAATTGGTAGAGCATAAGCTTACGAATGGCCATTCAACTCACTATTCCAGTCAAGCTGTAAACAGCAGTAAACGAATGAACTAGCAGGTGTCTCAGTTGAACATTCTCTAGGGCAATCAGTTAGAACATTCTAGTTGACTGAAACCACTTCCGTCCACCTCCAGGGGCTATACAACAAGAATTATCTCAAATACTCTCCCACCTACACAGGAAGGCCCTGTCTGAAACATTTCAATTCCGACAGGAACACGAGAAATTGTGTGTTCCAAATGAGGGCTGACAAGGTTCCATTCTCTCCACAGTTGTCCAAATGAGGGCTTACAAGTGTGCCCAGCAGACCGCATGCTAATTTAAATTTCAAAGCAAAAGCAAGTTCAAGAGACAACCGGACAAATATTGTCTGTCATCATGATCACGTTTCACATACAACTTTCTAATGGTAAATTTGGTTGTTTTAACTTTTAGTACACACTGGTAGCATGTCATGTCAGTAATTCTTTAAGCCTGAGCTTCAAGAACATGCCGTTGAGCTGAGATGTGCTGGCCTAATACTTTTTAGAAAAAGCAACCAATAACATCGGCAAATAAAGGGGTCCAACTTTCGTAACATGCTAGAAGATTTAATGACAAGTGTGCCCAGTATCACATACCTGAAATAAAGAACATGGTCATGTGTTTGGCAGACAATGAAATCTGACATACTGTCATTATTTCGCATCTTTCCAACAGATTTTCCAATTGTCCCCCGGTGTTGTAAATTGAAGTTATTGGGGTTCATCCGCTTAAGATAGCCTTTCTCAGTAAGAATCTTCAGGTGAGAGATGGTTGTCATGTTAAGAGAGGTCCAAACAAAAACAAGAAAAGGAAAATGGATTCAGCCAATATCTATCTAGGACCATAAGGGTACATTAATACATAATTGTGTTTCTCACCAAAAGCATTTCTTCGTTAGGAATAACATCCAAATCATCAACTTCGCCGTCTGCTGAATCTTCTAGGAAAGAACGTCGTGGGGAGGCATATTTGTTCTTTAAATCAACTGCTTCTTGTTCGATAAGCTAACACACCCACCAAACAAGAGTTAATAACTGGGAGTGTAATCACAAGAAATTCACCCCAGCAAAAAAATCAGTGCAGACACTAATTAATAAACATTGAGGAAATTACAGAGCCTACAAAAAAATTCCACCACATGTATTGACTGTAAAGTGGCTCGAATGTACATAACTACACTCAACAAGGCGATGCTTTTTCACCATGCATGTCCTTTTATGCTGATACTATTCATGATGAGGTTGCTAGAGGACGTCTTTAAGAGCTAAAAAGCTGCCGGTGAGATCTAGGGATTTCTCATTTGCTTTTCGCAGATGATGGTCTGTTGTTTACGAATGGCAGTGCACAGCAGGCTCAGTTGATTAAAGAAGCTCCCAACCGGTTTGAGCAAAGTGCAGGACAGTTTGTTAGTCTGTAAGAGTGTTTGCTCCTGTTTGGTAGCGGTTGCTCGAGCGATCAAGAAAAGGTTGGGTTGACGAGAAATATCATGGTCCTCTGATTGGGGTGTTCAAATTTGCCGCTTGTCTTTGTGATGAGCACAGCCAGTAAAAAGACCACTGGATTGGCTGGGACAAAAATGATGATGGCAAAGGGCCGCTGTTACATGGGATTTTGCGAATTGAGGCTGTTCAATCGGTTCGTCAACAGTGGAGGTTAATGTCTATGCCGGACAGCCTTAGCAAGACTACTAAAGGCTCGGTACTACCCTAAATGGTGATATTGTGGTTACAGTATCCCATGCTGGCCAAGACCGCAAGATATAGAGCGCGATCTAGAGCTAAGGTATTATTTGGCGAGTTGGATCAGGAAGCAAGGTGAGGATTGGGCATGATAACTGAATACCAGGGAGAGATCTCGCCGTATCACTTTTTGGTCAGGAAGATCAAGGACTTCATTGGGTCAATCAGCAGACTAAACCAGATGTTAAAGAGTGTGATGAGGGTGTTGTGCATAGAACTTTCTTCATGCATGATGCCAATGAAGTTCTAAAGATCGAGCATTTGGTTCCATTAACCCGACGTCCTATATACAGCAATGATAGTAAACCAGACGTCCTAGATACAGCAATGATGCTGTATTTTTCACCAACCAGTTATATAATAATTACTGAGGTGATAGCATGACATCAAGGACCGTCACATGGATCATAAAAATCAGTGTTCTCTGTCCTGACTCCTGACTAAACAAGGTAATATTTGGCCTGCCGTGCTATTAATTTAATGGAACTAACATGGATAGCCATCTTATAAAGTACCCTCGAATATATCTAGGAATCAGTAGTTAAGGATGCAGGGGATAAAAAGTGAGGAACAGAAAAGTCAGGTGAAATAACAGGAGAATTATGGAGATGTGTTTTCTCGTGAAAGTCAGGAACAGTTTTATTGCCAGGTTTTGTTTCACATGTTAACACGTAACACTGATATTCTTAACTAACAAAATTGCAGAGAATTGGGTATATAGTTGATACTTTTCCTATACCAAGAAACGAGTTCATAGACTTCAGAAGATAACAGGGTATAATGCCAGATAAAAATAGAACAGACAGAAGAGATGAAGAGCATAAAATGCTGAACCTGAAACATCAGTTTCTTGCTTGACAAGAGCTCATTCAACTTTGAAATACCCTCCGACAAAGAAGTAGCTTCATCAATAAACTTTTTCCGCTGCAACAAACAGAAGCCTGTTCAGATTCTCCAAATAGGGAAATAATTTTGATTAACAGCAAGACAATGGGATATAAAAAGAAACCTCGAGGGAAGTAAGTTTCCTTAGTGTAATGTCCAAAAGAGCTTCTGCTTGCTTCTCAGATAGACCATATTCTGCAAATGCAATTCAGGGTAAAATACACAGATCTGCCAAAAGCTTATATAGTTCAACCAATAAGCACGTTAGTTTATACTTACTACTGTGCAATGATAGATAATAATGTGTTACAAACCATTCACATAGGTGATAGCTCTTGTTCTTAATAAATAGATACTCGCTCATACTACTGAAAAATCGAAACCAGTGTTAACTAGCATAGAAAACTGAAAGAGCTAATGACTTATTTAGCGCAGGACTTAAGAACAAATTTTCATTCTTGGGTTAAAACTTATCCAGGGAAAATATCGAACAAAAGATGTGCTACTTTTGCCCTTGTAATGCAATTTTGCATGATGCAGGGAAAACTGCACAGCATTCGACTGCATCATAATTAGCCACAGGCAATTATAGCTTGAACACCAGTTGCTACAATGTACTCCCTCCGTTCCTAAATATAAGATGTTTTAGTCTTTTCTGCCCCACACGTATCTAGACTTGTTTTAGCGTAAGATGCACATGAATCTACACACTAAAAAGCGTCTAGATATGTTCGGGCCAAAAAAGCTTAAAACATCTTATATTTAGGAACAGATGGAGTAATCTCTAGGAGGAATTAGCTAACAAATGCAACCTCCAACTAAGTTTGTTTAAGCTATTTGGCTACAGCATTGTTCCGAAGCCTGCGAGCTAAAGATAACAACTAAAAACACTCAAGTGGGTGCTTTGGGCGGAACTATTGTAGATGTGTAGAAGGTGAGAAGCACAGAAAATAGGAGACAGTGTGAGTTAAAAAAAGGCTCCCGGTCACAGTGTGTTACAGCATTGAAAATTTTCTAGATTTCACCTTCATTGAAAGATCTACAGTACGATTAAATGAAGTAAAACCAATGAAACTGAAATAGAAGACGTTACCCTTCACTAAAGATTCCTTCGCCATGGTGTGATTTGATGTTTCTCTTATTATTCGAATTACAGAATCTAAATTGTCAAGGCCAATGACAATGCCCTGCAGGACCAAGCAAATTAATCATTGACCTTCCATTGTCCAAACAAGGTAACAAATCCAACTGAGGTAATATGTCCAAATGATTTTACCTCCACGATATGTTTTCTTTCTAGAGCTTGTGAAAGCTTAAACTTTGCACGCCTTTCAATAACAGAACATCTGAAGTCAAGGAACGCCTAGAGCACAATCAAGATTTCAATGGAAAATTAGGCCTGAAGTTCATAAAGTGCTTGATCATTTATCCTAATAATCATTCATACACCTAAACAGGGACATGCAGCATAAGTAATTAAGGATATTAAATGCACACAAAAATTGCAGCTACTGCATAAGATGTTTTACCAATTTTCATACAGACTACATACGGAGCATAATGAGTAAATTTACACACTAAATTACGTCTACATACATCTGTAGTTGTCCATATTGAAATACCTAAAACATCTTATTATGAGACGGAGGGAGTACATATATGATCTAGTGCAATATCTGGCAACAACATATATATGGAGTTCCTTGATCATGACATGGAATGTGAATGGACAGGATAGGGGTGAACATCATAGCACCTGCAGAATTTCCTTCAGTCCCATCAATTTTGGATGCCCATTAAGAATACTGAAGAAGTCAAGGAAAATAAGATGTAAGAACTGAAGACAGGTCAAGTTAGTTACTGTTTGAAAATGCGACGACATGGAAACAAACTGTAGAGTATAGTAACCGTGCCACGCTTGATTAACATCATCAAAGCATAAAAAAAATCCTCTTAAATATTACAAGTATACTTTCTTATCCTGTTAACACTTTTAAAAAAGGCCAGTATATATCAAATCAAACATACTACACACACGAGAAAATTTTGAGCCTGCACACATGACCTTTTTTTCATTTTTAATTAAAAACATTGTTCGGAAACTTTAGGTAACATGCACATCCTTAGAGCAAAGACATGGACAGTTTTTAATTAAAGAAATACCACATAAAATAACTTGTAAACACAAAAAAAAACATGTATACCAAACAAGACAGTCCACAACAACTAAATTGGATTAAAGATTTTGGATAGGAGTACCGAACCTAAATGGTGCCTTTTATACTGGTATAGATCATGAGTGTATTATTTATTTAGAATAAAGAGCTGAAACCCGTCGACCAAGATTTTAAGTATTAAATTTGACCTGCATACAGGGATGCATCCATAGCTTGATATAAGGTACTCTTTTGCAAGAGCTTGATATAAGGTCTTTGATAGCTATTGCTATATCAAGTACTAAAGAGCTGAAACCCGTCGACCAAGATTTTAAGTATTAAATTTGACTCCTTAGATTATCTGCATACAGGGATACATCCATAGCTTGATATAAGGTACTTTTTGGAAGAGCTTGATATAAGGTCTTTGATAGCTATTGCTATATCAAGTACTAAACAATTGTGGCAATTATTTTAATGTGGTGGTACTTGACATGTTTGACAAATGTATTTGCATCAAACGTAATCTCCAGTTCTCCATATGTGATTGTATTTTTTTGCAAATAAGTTGTTAATGCATGGCATGGATAATGGATGAAACATGATTTAGATTCAAGTCTCCTACCAATTATATTTTATATATTCGCGGCAGATACACTTCATTATGGCAGGTTAAGGACTTGTGCAGCTAAAGATGTTAGATATATCAAGCTGAAAGAATTTCAATATACTTTGTAGCTTCTTGTATACTTGTTATCTAAAATAGAACTTTCTAGCTTCTTGTATACTTGTTAGTTTATCCTATAATAGATTTGGTTCGGACGGGTATTTTGGAAACTGGAATAGGACTTTCAAGGTTATATCTGTGATATATTTCCCTAATTTTTCATGCAATCAACACCTTGAGGACAACGACTTTGTTTCAACGTAGAAGTGCAGAAGGGATAAAAGCTGAGGATGGACTGGTACTATGATTCAAAGAGAACTATTGGAATTTATAACAGACAAGCATATGTGCCATATACTTCCTTGTAACAGTGGGCAATGCAGTTGATTGACATAAAAATTTAGGAAGCCCCTTAAAATAGTTTAAGGGATGAATTCAAATTTGCGATAATATCCCAAGTCTGAACATACAAGAATATTTAATGAAGTGGCCAATACTAGGAAAATCAAACTGAGATAAGAAAAGACATATTTTTATTGATGCGAACTCACGTTTAAGAACAATTGGGCAAAGGAATAACATCGGAGAAGAAAATGAAGAACAAATTATGCACGTGTGAACAATTAACAGTCTTGCTTTTACCGTAGAACACATGACCAAACGAAATAAAGTCATTAAACTGTATAAATTGTTAAAAGCATACTTACGCTACCATGTTGCAGCTAAAACCAGATTGCAATGATGTATGACGGTACAGGTTGTTCAGGACTACGGCAGGATTTGCACCTCTTTTCACCTGTAACAGTGTGCAAGAAGATAAGCTCAGAGCAAGCAGTCAAAGATGGTGAAGATAAGCTCAGAGCAAGCAGTCAAAGATGATAGTACAAACCTCAATAACTACACGCATTCCAGAGCGGTCACTTTCATCTCGAATGTCACTGATGCCTTCTAACACCTACACAGTAAAAAAGGGTTGTTGGCCCATACTTGTGATACTGATGATAGAGTTCAAATTAAGCTTAAGTTGCGACCAACCAGCTAGCCAACTTCCTGTTTTTTTATGGATGAACCCAAACACCAAAAGGCCACAGCAGATTAATCGAAATAAGCAAGTTTCTAGTAGAGAAGAAATGCAACTAATTATGCCCCAAAATGATGTTACCTTGTCTTCAACAAGCTCAGCTATCTTTTGCACAAGAGTAGCTTTATTTTGCTGGTACGGAATCTGCATGTAAGCATGAAAAATTACAAATCAGGCAATATGTTCCCTGTTAATTAACCAGGTATAGCAAGACTATCCAAAAAAGTAACCAGTTACACAGGCATTGCTCTGAAAACAATAGCATGAAATCTAACCTCTTTAATTATGAGAGCAGTGCGATTGCTTTTCTTATCAATTGTTTCCATGTCAACTTTGCCTCTCACCACAACTCGTCCACGCCCTGTTCTATAGGCTTCCAAAATACTATACAAGGAGAAAAACATATGCTGAATGTAGCTCCCCGTAGTGTTGAAACAGTGAAGAGAAATAAGACCAATGAAATGAGAATCAAGTACCCATTATTTCCCATGATTATCCCTCCTGTAGGAAAGTCGGGACCAGGCATGCATTCTAGTAGTTCTTGGAGCTTGCATACAACATGAAATTGCAATCAGGATTATGAAAATCTATAAAACGAAGAAGCAAAAGAAATAGAAGAATAGAACTAGAGGAATCCATTTAAGAGCATCCACTATTGTGAATCTATAAAATTCTCCTAGCATGTCTACACCAATGACAATGTTTTCATGATATTTTCTTTAGAGACATGCAAAAGATGTACATGTACTTTTGGTTAAGAGGAAAATTAAAATAAACTACAAGAGTTTGCCACCAAGATATACTTAGATTGAATTAGTACGTCTTAAGTAATGCACCGGAACCAAACAGCTACTCTTTCTTTTTACACAGAACCAGACAAATATTTGTGGAACAGCATAAGTTTAAAAAAATAGCAAACCTTATAAATACTTCTTTCACTTTCAAAATTTACAGTGAGGTATTGACATTGTTTCAGTAAACTAGTCAGACTGAAGAGCTCACTTTCAATTTCTACTTCTAAGTTCTAATCATGTAGTGTATCTGTATGGCCATGTCACCTAGATACTTACGAATAATGATGCTAAACTACACTCGGAGATTGTTGTTCACTTGTAACAAAGAACAATCTAGTGGCGTTGACTCTACAGCTGAGATGTGTGGATGTGTAAATTACTAAATTATACATTTCAGTTCGACCAAAGAAGCCATTTCAACATTTTGCTACTAAAAGCAATCAGTCGGAAGGCTTTGCAGACACAATCCAAGACCAGCATAGCAGCAAGTCTCGACTGGGCAAGGCCCACTAGTATCCTGGCCCTAGTGTCTCTGTCAATGTTTTAGCACAAAAGAGTGGACACAAACAACAAGTATTGCAATTGTACTTCCAAAGCTCTGGTCGTGATCAGAAAAGGGGAACATGACCATATACTTTTGACATATTCTATTGCTAAAGGTTTACCAGGAATCAGCTGAGTCCAAAGTGCCAGCCAATTATGCCACCACCAACCAGTAAGTGGTTATTTATGGATCATCATGCTATGGACTAAGATGCAATTAACAGACAAAAGTCGATTGATCGAAAAGGAGGTAATGATAGAATACTAACCGTAGCTTCAGGATTTTGAATTATAACAGACAGTGCATCAACAAGTTCTCCCAAATTATGAGGAGGGATATTGGTGGCCATTCCAACCTGAGACAATACCACAAATCAAAAAAATCAAATCCAGAGCATCATGTTTTCTTATTTCATTTGAATAAATAGGTGTCCAGATGAGCTGAACGTTTCTTCAGCTTATAAAAGAGCTCATACTGCAATTCCAGAAGATCCATTCAAGAGTAGTGATGGAACACGAGCTGGCAACAGAGATGGTTCTTTCTGTGAATTATCAAAGTTTGGAACGTAGTCGACCTGTTCAATGGCAAACAAGTGGCATGAAATAGGTGGAAAAGGAACATACACATTAAACAACGTGTGCATGCACACACAAAGAGAAAAAAACATGAAGAACTGAAGCGTAAAGATATACAGTATTCAGGTCCAGATCAGTCAGGAACATGGCTTCCGTTAATGGCTGCAAAACAACAAGATGGTCTGTGAGACTTCTGTTGGTGAAAAAGTGGCTCGCTTAAAAAAATTGAAGTGAACCAAAACCTACATCCAAGCGGCACTCCGTGTATCGCATTGCAGCAGGAGGATCAGCATCAATTGAGCCAAAGTTACCATGTCCTTGAACAAGGGGGTACCTCATTGAAAAGTCCTGCAAGATCACATACATAAAAGGCTCTTTAATTACAGTTTAGTAAGCAAATTTGACATATATGATGCAGCTTCAGTTGACAGCAGACTGAAATAGTGAAAGTCAAAGCAGAAAATATCAGCAAGCAACTGAAGTGTAGCTCGGTTTTAATTGGAAAGATGGGATATGACATAGAACATTCTAGATGCAAAATTATATTGAAGTGCAAGTTGAAATATTTAAGTATCTGCCTAATATGAACTAAACTGTTACTGCTATTTTCATATCAAATAATACTGTCATGTTCCTTATAAAGGTTGTCCATAATGCAAGTGTCTGTTACTGCTATTTTCATATCAAATAATACTGTCATGTTCCTTATAAAGGTTGTCCATGGCACCACCTAAATAATAATATCCCCACAGTAATGTTACCTGAGCCATTCGCACTAAAGTTTCATAAACTGCTGAATCTCCATGAGGATGGAATTTACCGAGTACCTGCAATAAATAAGAAAGTTTCATGTTTCTACACCTAACAGGCAGAAACGGGTCATGCAACAAACACAGTACTGTTATAAAATGTTTATCGAAAGAGGTACAAAGGTAACGCTGCACTGCGACATTAGCCAATAACAGATACCATTTTTGTTAATGTCGCAATATATGCTTAACTAGATAACTTCAGGATACGTGGGCAGGCTAGACAAATATGAGAAGAGTTTTGATACCGCCAGTTCTGCAGCAAAATAAGTGCGGTGCAAAATAATCTGAAAATCTGATCAGAGTGGTAGAAGAACATGTGTGTGCTCCAAAAATATAATCCTTTCAGTGTATTGGTTTAATGGTTAGTGCTGCTGTTATATGATACCCTAGAAGCAAATAGCTTGTTCACCATGAGGATGCAATTGAAAAAGCAAAATAACACCCATTAGCTTACAGTCATACCACGATAGCTGCAAGCCTGCTACCAATTGTTTGTTTTACAGAGCAGAGTTTCAAAAACTTTGATGTGCACCATGAGAATGAATTTACTATTTGAGACAGCAAAGTCTTGGAAAGTGCTTTTAGAAAGTTTGATTACTTGTTATAGCCTAACCCCCAGATTCCTAACCAATGCTCAGAGAAGCGTAAGCATGAGCATAGTATTTTTACAACAAATAATCTTATGTACAGCACAGGCAAAAACTTAAAGTGACAGCATGGCACAACAGGATCGGAATATACGCTTCAAATCGCTCATGAGATAAAGAAGTTCTTTCATGCATACCTCACCGACAACCCTGGCACACTTCCTGTGTGGCTTACGAGACGCAAGTCCCATTTCATGCATGGCATAGCTGTAGAAAAATCGAGGGATATCATCCAAATGGTACGGAGCAGGGTCAATAACAAAAAGAATTAATTATATCGGCAAAATGTGCTAGTGAAGCACTAGTCATATAGATAACTTTGGAACTGGAATAGCACTCTGATCCTCCAGTATTCCTTCAGAAGGAGAACTTAGATGTTATGTAAATGTAAGATACTTGAGAGTGTAGATTAGCTGAAGAAACAGATTCAGACACAACAGTTGTCATACTATACGTTTACAGAAAAGAGAGCTGGCTGACAAAAGATAAGCATCTACAGACAGCTACTCCACACAAAGTTACTTGAGAACTGATGGTAACAACTTGATTGCTTAAATCAACAGTCTAAGGGTGATCAAAGAATAATATTTTAGTTTTCAACAAAACATCAAGTTGTTTCTCATACAAGTATTGCCAAAACGGTCATCAATGCTTCTCTAATTTCTCTTACCCCAAACGTTGACAAAGTAGCATGAAGTTTACTTTTAGACAATGGAGGATAAACCACTCCCCGAGCCTCTGAATCCGAATACGCACACATCCCAAAAGTAGCATGAGGCGACGAGGTGCTAAGGCAAAGGCCAGACGTTGCAATCGGTATGTTTGCTGAACGAGTTAGACCTCTAATAAGTGAATCAGCTTAAACCTAGGTTGCAAACATACCGACGCTCACCGAAGCCCTAATCAACCAATAACGCTTTCGAAACATGTAGATCCAGCGAAGCATCTAACCAAGCAAGCCAAGCCACGCGCTGAGTGAGCAGAGTTGGGGGTAAAAGGGGAGGGGGCTCACTCACAGTATCCTGCGGTGGACGGGCTTGAGGCCGTCGCGGACGTCGGGGAGGGCGCGGCCGAGGAGCACGGACATGGCGTAGGCCATGTACGCCTCGGTGGCCTCCTTGTGGAGCTCCACCTGCACGACCCGCTCCTTGACGGCGAGCCCGTCCCCACCGTCATCCTCGCCGTCGCGGCGGCGCGCGCGGGGGACGGGGCCCCCGGGGCCCGAGGAGGAGGAGGAGGAGGGGGAGGTGGAGGAGGCGCAGAGGAAGCGGAGCGCGGGCGAGGGGCCTGCGGCGGCGCGGCGGCGGGCGGCGGCCCCGGCGGCGGCGATGAGGGAGGGCCCGCGGAGGAGGCGCGGGAGCGGGATGCGGAGCGCCGCGGAGAAGGCCATCGCGGGAGGAGGAGAGCGGGGAGGCTACTGCTGCTGCCGCGGCATTGGGGGCGGGAAGACGGTGGGAATGGCGGACGGGAGGGGAGTGGGTTTTGCGAGGGTTTTGGATTGGTGTGGGGAGAAGCGAAATAAACAGGGAGGACAGGAGGGAGATGGAATGGGACGGTGGTGGACGACAGGACAGCAGGCGGAGAGCTCGGGCCTCGGGGCAAGCGATACAAATGGACGGGGCTGGGTGGGTGGGTGGGCGGGGCTGATCGACGGCTGCGGTGGCGAGGATGAGCGGAGCGCGGAAATGGCCCTGGGACGGCGTGAACTGGACCCGTGCGTGCCGGATAGGCCTGGGCTAGGGCTCTGCATCTGTGTATACTTTTGCTTTCCCGTGTGGCAGCCCAACGACGAGTCTCGGAGCATTTCAAGTTTCCTTTTAACTCCGTTCAAAAAAATAGCAAAGAAAACTTAAACTTGAGCAAGGCTTTAGAAGAGAACTAACATGGAAAATCTGTTTTGGCCCCCCGTGGATGCACCCACTATTTAAAAACTGCATTTCAAAATGTCAAAATAATTTGAACAAAAAATTTAGGTATATACACCGACATTAATTTATGTATGCACAAAAACGTTTCGCAAAAAAAAAACATTCTATGTGGGCTATGTAAAAAGACAAATTCCACTGTTTCAAAATGATTTTTGACTAGACATTTCTTTGTCTTTTTAATACAACTGACAAAAAATGTCTTTTTGCGAAACTTTTTGTGTGGATATAAAATGTCTGGATATACAACCAAAAAATTGTTTGGGAATTTTTTGACATTTTTTAATGCATTTAAGTTTTTTTCATTATGTCCAATTAACATGGAATAACCATATAGTAACCGCGACATGCAATCGTTGCACCAGTTACTGCAACCTAGCCTGCATATAAACCATTTCATTGGCATGGTCTCATTAATTAGAACTAGATCTTTCAAAAAATAAAAATAAAAGAAGTGGCGCCAGGGAGTCTTCATGAGACAACATGAAGGATGTTGAAAATGCTCTAATGGTATACTTCTTATGACATGCTCTCGCGCTATTAGTCAAGAACCAAGGTCGAGGTACGGATACCCTCCACACAAAAATGGTCAAGGTAGATGCATCTCATTGCAATCTCGCGCGAAATGAGGCAACCATCTCTCTCGGACTGTAATCATCTTGCATATGTTGAACTTTGCATCACACACCACTAAAAGCACCCTCTGAAGCCTACAAAAACGGCGTGACATTGGTGATCAACCTCTCCTTTGGGTTACAAAGTAGAGACACCGTTTCAGAGTGCTTTGCTGTAACTTTTAAAATTTCATTGTTCTTTACTGTGTTGTTTATTATATTACACCGTTTCAGAGTGCTTTGCTGTAGCTTTTAAAAATTTCACTGTTCTTTATTGTGTTTTTTATTTTTTGATCAGTTCCTTCTTAAAAAACATGGAACACGTCTAAACCGCATGCTGTTTCAAAAAAAAAACATGTTAGACTTTATACACGGCCAGCAATACGGAGACAGCCCACCAATATGGCCCATTACCGGTTGTTTGTTGTTGCCCCATTTTCCACGCAACTTTACATCTGACAATCTGCAAGAGAGAAGCGCTAGTTGGGGATCGGGAGTTGGGAAGCCGCCGCACCCTCTCAATCCACGCCAATCCCAAACCACATCTCCGGCGATCTTTCGCCATGTCGTCAGCAAGCTCATCGGGGAGGTTTTCCTGGGTAGTGCTGAGGAAGTACATCCCGATCTTCGACGCCGACGAGAAAAATCAGGAAGACCTGGTCATGGCCAATGCGAGCAAAAATTGGGCGGACATCAAGGATGGGTCCTTGATCTTGGAGCAGTTCTCGCTGGACGCGCACCTCGTCGAGCCCCCGGAGCTCTCCACCTTGTTCCTCCGTGCCAAGCTCGAGGTGCAGGACCGCGGCATATTTTGCATCCTCGACTCTGTTGTGGAGAACTTCGTCTACATGACTCTGGGGATCGACAACAGCGTGTACGGGCTCGTCTACGACGCCGCCAAGAACTCGCTCTCGCTGTTCGTCACCGCCATGGATGACTTGGTCTGCCGCGACTTCGCACCGTATCCCCCCGTGCCCTTCCAATTCCTGAGGCAACCTGCCGTCCTGCAACGTGACGACGGCTCCTACGATCTGCTCAACCTGGGGCTCCTGTTTGATGGTTTCTCTCGCGGTGACCAGGTGTTGCAGCGGTCGGGCATTCTCTTCCGGTGGTCGTCGGCGGTGACAAAGTGGACGAAGCAGGATGCGAGCTTCAACTCGCAGACCCTGCTGCCGCGCGCACCCAAGCGGCCGATGTACGTAGTTGAGGAGGTCTTCACTTTCAAAGGGAAGGTTTTCTGGGCTGACCTCCTGCTTGGCGCCATCGTCTGTGACGCCGGCACGACTAACGACGAGGACCACGTGGAGCTGGACTTCATCCATCTTCCCGAGGAGTGCAAAGGCCAGGTCTTGGAGGAGTACGGTTACTACCGCCACGCCTTCCTGGACGCTTACCCCAGGGAGCGTCGGACCATGGGCCCAGTCGGGGACTCCATAAAGCTCATCTCTGTGATCACCACCGACGGCGACACCCCCGACGACCACACGCAGCCCAGAGATGTTGTGCTGCGGAGCTGGACACTGGCGCCGGACTTCCGCTCGTGGACGAGAGACGACGACATGGAGCTGCCCCTACAGCTGCTCTGGGAGTCGGATGCCTACAAGCGCGAGAGGCTGCCGGAGGCGATCCCAATGAACCCGGTACTGAAGGACGACGAGGATGGCGTCCTCTACCTCTTGCTGGGAGATTACTACGTTAACTGTCATGCAAGGGCCCGGCTATGCAGGGAGATGGAGTGCGTGATCAGTGTCGACATGCGCAGCAAGTCTCTCCTGTCCTGTCCCGCAGCCGTCGTCCGATCACCGATGGCTTGCTTCCGCCGCTGGAGGACCAACATTCCAAACGATTCTATCCTGGCATGCTTAGCCTGTTTGCTGTCAAGTTCTGCGCACAGCACACAGAATGGTCTTCGGCAAAAGGAAAAAAAAAGATTCGTCTGATGTAGATGGTAATTTGCTTGAAACTGAAACTAGTACTACTCCTACCTGATGCTATTTTTTGCACTTTGTGTCCCTGTAATTTTTGCACAATCTGCTAGATAAAGAATTTGTTTGTTACTATTGTTGCACTTGCACATTCTGCTAGATTAAGAATACGTTTGTTATTATTGTTTGTGAACATGATGCTAGATTTTTCTTAGAGAATAGGGCATTTCGCCCCCCGGTTCCATTAGCATGGAACCAGCAGAGCATCCAGGTTTTTGAGTTTTACATCATCAGCAGCAGTGAGACTACAGACTAAAGCTCACTGCATTAAGCAAACTAGAAAGGGCTTTTCCAGGCGGAAATTCTTGGCGTGACCAGATGCGCATGTTTTTGACCACCATTGCTTTAGTCTGTAGTCTCACTGTCCCACCATTGCTACAGGGGAGCGAAAGACTACTCCAGGCGGAAATTCTTGGCGTTGCCCATGTTCATCTCCAACCAATGCGCAGCAGCTCGCCTGTTGTTGTTTCCGGCATCAGCAGGTTCCGGTCCATGAGTTCTGAATGAGTATCCCCGCAGAGAACCTTCCATCGACCATGATTGGCGATCACCTTGTCCCAAACCATAACCATGCATGTCCACGATTTTTCCTGGAAATAAAAAGCTCATTACGGAGTGACCAGATGGACCATAAGACAACAGAACTAAACAAGTTAAGCACCGCATTCTTGTTATGATTAATCCACCACCTGGCCACAGGAACAAAATCTGCACCAATAGGAATGACATCCTAGATTTTTCTTAGCAACAAAACACTCAAAGAACAGGTGGTCTATTGTTCCAGGTTCGGTACAAAACAGAGAAGTTTTATCTTCTACATGTCTACGTTTATGAAGATTATCACGCGTAAGCATTTTGTTGTTAGCAAACAACCATAGGAAGACATGTATTTGTGGAGAAATTTTTAGTTTCCATATAGCTGGGGTATGCATGGGTGGGAATAATTCCACCATTGTTCACCACAACATAGAAAGACTTGACAGAGTAAGTTCCAGTTGGATGATACAACCAAATGGGGGTCTTCTTCTTCAGAGAAGGGGTAAGAAGCTACTAGATTACACATATCAAGACAACCATTATAGAGATCAGGAGTGACTGTTCTCCTAAAAGAAAATCTTAAGTCAACACCATCCCATACACAAGCAATAGTGCATTGATGTTCATTAGCAATGACATAAAGGTCCCAGAAAATAGTGGCTAAGCTACAATGTCCAAACCACATATCTTCCTAAAACAGTACCCTATCACCTTTACCAACCTTCCCTCTGTATCCAACCTTTGCTGCCTTTGCAGCCCATCACCCCTCTCCGGAAAAGGGAGCATGTAGCAGGATTAGCCCAAAAGATATTGGGAGAGAGGTCATATTTAGTTTCAATATTTTTTCCATATTTTATTTGAATCTAGATGATATCTTTTAACCCAAGATGCAAGCAAGCATAGATTATAGTCTCTAAGGTTTTGAATACCCATACCACCAAAATATTATTTCTGGGTAAATAAGCCTAATTAGCCAGGTGATATTTATGTCCTCTATCAGAGTTATCACAGAGGAAATGAGACATCTGAGAGCTAATCATTTTGATTGCCCATTTAGGGAATTTAATGACAGACAGAAGATACATAGGGATGCTAGCAATGCAGGTTTGGAGTCAAATAAGTCTACCCCTATAGGGAAGCAATTTTCCACGCCAGCCAACAATCCCTTCGATAAGCTTATCAATAAGAGGTTGTAGGTCTTCTTTTCTTAACTTGGAAAATTGGAGGGGACACCCAAATACTTGAAAAGGAAATCGCCGAGTTTGAACCCAAAATCTGAGCAAAATTGTTAGCTTGGTCAAGTGGAAGATTAATTGTCATTAGATCACTCTTATGATAATTAATCCTCAGTTCTGACATTTGTTCAAAATAGGTTAGGAGCCATTTCAGATTAAGTGCCATGGTGTTGTCGTTTTCCAAGAAGAGGATGGTGTCATCGGCATATTGTAAGCTGATGACACCTCTAGGAACCATCTGGCTCGAGGATCCCACATGCATAGGAGCCAACAATGACTTCTAATTTCCTCCTCCGAAAAAGGCTGCTCACGCATAAGATTTTCCTCATCAGTGAGAACATCACGTTCATAAAAAAAAACACTAGGACTTAGAGCAATATTAGGCTCATCCTTAGCTCTAAAGAGATTTTGTAAAAGCCAGAAGCAGTTTTTAACATGTTTTTAGTATCTGAGACAAGCTCCTCAGGGCCATTCCGACTATCAATCTTTTTCGTCCTCCTACGCTGGCTAGCTAGAGCATAAAAAAAAAGGATTATGATCAACCTCAAGTATGTGTCGATCATGAGTATGTTGCCAAGCTTTAGTTTCTTCTACCACATTGGAATATTTTTCCTTTGTGTGGATGATGACGTGCCCACGTACCATTATTTTGGTTAGTGTAGCCGGCCCACGACGATGACGTGTCAGGCTGAAAGAAATACAGCAGGGGTGGACGGCGACCGCGACGCGTACTTGTGAATAAGTGCAACGAACTAGTACTGGCTAGTAGCCAGCATTTTAAAACTCGCATCTAGTGGGAAGAAATATATAAAGTCGGCATTTTAAATGAACACGACTTACTATCGGACAAAAATGTCAAGGCAACACCTTAGACGTACACGTATTTTAGTATTAGCGGGTTCAACAGAGTCTTCTCCTAAGGGGCACTAAAGATTCTCTTAGGTTATAAAATGCAAATTAGTGTTGTGGAAGAACAAAATAATACTAGGCTTAAATGGTCCATTGGTTAGGTTTTGTGTGATGTACTCTCTCCGTTTTTTAATATAAGATGTTTTATCTAACTCACATGTTGGCTAGGTGCACAACCAAATAAGTGTACATACACATTAAAACATGTCTACATACATGTTGACACATTTGAATGTGGACAAAAACTAAAACTTCTTATATTTATAAACGGAGGGAGTAGCTAGCCTAGTCAGATTCAGAACATAGATTTTACATGGGTGCTCGCATTTCTCTACATTTAACCGTACTGACTTTGTCAACCCCAATATGTTTTGACTCAATCATATAGGGTGAAGTATACGTGGATGTTTATAGTTAAGTGTCTCGCTGCTATACTATGTTTCTCACCAAAAAATGGGTCCAAAGAAAGAATACAAGCATTAGCTCCAATGCAAGCTTCAATGTTGGTGATTATTAGCAAGAATGCAACCGAAGCCGGACCATATGTGAATCGAAAGCATTTGTTATTCCTCGCAAGTGGATCAAGGCATCGCTAGTGAAACTACTTCTAATCTAGTGTCGAAAGTGTAAAATAATATTTATGAAGCAGTTTCTCGCTATACTTCAACTATAATGACCAACGACAAATAATTTAGTATTTATCAATATCCATTGGCGACATAACTACCTAGCTACACAAGTAATTGTGCACGTGTGACCTTAGAAATATATATTCGATGAGTCTAAAGCATGAATAGAGATTGAATCAATATGAGCCTTGCAATCATACAAGTGGTTATATTGAACTACTTAAGTATCGACCAAAATAAATTATATAAATTTGCTAGCGTAAGATTCCATAAAAGTACAATTCATCCTAGTAGTCGTTCATGCTATTGTAGGCAGTCCTACAAAAATACACACCGAAGTAGTGATGAAGCCAATTTAGAACGCCATGGATGTTGGCCTTTCCTAAAATGGCAGAAGAAAAATAATATGAAATAGAAATTAGCATTTGATCATGAATCACCTTTACAAATACCAACACAATATTGGCTTCACAGCTCAGAGTTGTCTGACATATGCGCCATGCACATATAATATCTATCAAACGGCATACATTGTAAATAAGTACAATTTAACTAATCAACCATCGTACTTGTAGAAACACAGTTGCTAATATCATATTTGGCAAAAAAAAAAAAAAAGCGAGCAATACATGATCTGAGACTACCAAAGATTTACTCCCTCCGATCCAAAAAAAAGAGGCGCACCAACTATACAAAGTAGATTTTACAGAAAAGTCCTTCACGATTCAAAAACTAAAAAGAAAATACAATCTCTCGATCCCCAGCTCGCTCGCCTCGCTCGCCCGGGTCACAATCGATCGCAACGCCGGCGAGCGACGCGGGATCGATCGATCGCCAGCCGGGCCGAGCTAGCCAGATCGATCGCCAGCCGGGCCGAGCTGGCCAGATCGATCGATCGATCGCCAGCCTCGCTCGCCCGCGTTGCTCGCCGGCGTTGCGATCTCCATTCCTACCCAGCTCATCTCCACTCCAGGTTGCCGACAGGTCGCCGGCAGCTTAATCTCCACTCCAGGTCGCCGGCAGGTCGCCGGCAGTCTCATCTCCACTCCAGGTCGCCGGCAGGTCGCCGGCAGCTTCATCTCCACTCCAGGTCGCCGGCAGGTCGCCGGCAGCCTCATCTTCACTCCAGGTCGCCGACCTGCCGGCAGGTCGCGGCAGCTTCATCTCCACTTCAGGTCGCCGGCAGCCTGCACTCCGCAACAGCACTCACCTCCAGATCGCGGACTCCGGGAAATGGATGCCTCAAGTGCATCTTCAACTGCAGCTTCCTCCTCCACCTCGAGATCTTCCAGTGCAGCTTCTTCTTCGTCCGCGGCCTCCGGATCATCATCAGGTCCTCCCTCCTGCACAAGAATTCAAATTTGGGGTGAGGAGTATGTGTGCCCACTATGACCTATAAAGACGTCCTAGCACATATGGGGCATTAGAAGCAACGATAGCACACTATGTTTGTTCCTACTAACATCATAATGCAAGATAGCCCACCATATCAGTACGAAATAATGAGATCACAAATGAGCTGTGATGTCAACACGGATAATACAAATTCACGTTTATCTTGCATGCAAAAAAGGAAAATATGTGACCTCTAAAAGCCTCTGCTGTGAAATCTCATTTGACTTTAACCAAATGATTTGGAATAGGAATTGAGCAATTAGAGACAAGGGCCACGTTCAATTGCAGTCTGACCACAATAATACCATAGACAGGAAGATATTAAACAACCTCAATTCTTACATTGATACCACCATTCGTTGTACTCCATGTATCATGAACTGTCTTTCCTTCAACATCTGGATCCTTTACCTGAACATAACAGGTTTGAACTAGAATAAACATCATGTGACTCATTCCAATTTTTCAATAGCGCAGGGACAATGATGTTGTAATGATATTTGCAAGTAGTTGAGTTAACTACTTTATGTCATATGCAAGAAACAGGTCATTGCAAAGGAGGTTAAAATGGGGCCAGATTAGGAAGCATACAAGCACTATAAAGCCCTATCTCAAGCTAGCCAACCAAATTGACAGGCTCAAATTCACTGTCTCGATGGTGGATGAAAGAACTGTGTCGGATGCTATGCCTAAATTCATAGACATGCGAAAGATTCTGCATACGGATGAAAAATGGTTTGACCTGACTAAAAAAAAGAGGACCTACTACCTATCGTCAGAAGAAGCTAATCCTGAGCGCAGTTTAAACATCAGCTGAAGCTATATTTCAAACAGAAACTAAACCTGCACACAACACTGTTTAAAAAGAATATCCCAAGCTACCACAGCACCCATTATTCTGAAGAAACTCTCACTTAATTACTCTCATTATATTGCAACTGATGCAAGGCTCAGCTACGGTAAGTAACATCCACCATAACTGAGATGAATAATCATGGAATAATTATCCAGTGACACAAGCTAACACCGACTGAATGCATCATCTAAAGGCAGGAACAATTATTGTGTAGCAAATGCACAATTTACGATATAAACAGCATACTAGAGCAATAATTCTTGTGAAGCTCACTAAAGGCAGGAACAATTTCATTAGCCAAAGCACGAGATTGATCCTCTCTCCTCTAATAATGGTGTGAGGACGACGGAGGCGAAGAGGTAGCGGTCGGCGATGAGGACCCGCATGTCCATGCCGTCGCACATCCTCGTCCGGCGAAGGCACTGAAGGCGCACGCCGAGGCTTGGCTTCTCTAACTGTCACACTAGGAGGGAAGGAGGAAAACGAAGCCTCTCTTGACAAAGGCAGCCTGCTCTGTTGCTTCTGGTTGCCATTACTACCATGGTAAACTTGACCTGTATATTTAAACAGGCAAAAGATGACACCACAGTAGCAGCCAGCACTGAAGCTGTTGGTCCATGTTTACAAACACAAATGGCAATTCGGAGAAGAATTATTTACCTGAAGAAGGTCGGTCCAAAAGCTCGGAACCCTTGAGCACATACTCGCCGTCGGTGGCCGGGTGGACGAGGTCATCCTCGGCGAGGTCCTGCCACACGAACCCGTTCTTGTAGTTCCTGAAAACGTGCCACAAACATTCAGAAAACTGTCAGGCTCACCAACATTCAGAAACCCCAAGATTTACCAAAGAAAAGAGGACATGTCTCTTGCTTGGTTTGCCTCTTGCAAGACCAGGAGTACATGGCAGCCATGCCCTTGCCGCGCACCGCGTTGAGATGATTAATCACATCTGCACGTCCAACCATTCAATCACCAATAAGCAAGTGACCAAGCAGATTAAACTACACACGAAGCCAATCTGGCTACTGCGCCACGCAACCACCTCTCTCTCTCCCGCGCGCGTCTGGATAGTTCCAATCTTTTCCCCACCTCCGCCCACGCCGCGCCGCCGCCACCATGCCGCCGCGCCGCCGAAGCCAATCTGGCTACCGCGGCGTCCGCGCGCGCCCGAACGGCACCTTCACGTCGGAGATCCGGTCCGGCGAGGAGCGCGTCCAGCTCGGGACGTTCGAGACGGCGGTGGAGGCCGCCCGCGCCTGGGACGCGGCGGCGTGGGCGCTCGGCCGCTCGCGCCGCCAGATGAACTTCGACGACTGCCGCAACGCCGAGGAAGCGCGCAACATGGCGTCGCCGCCGCCGCGTCTCGTCACCGACGAAGACCGCCGCCTCCACCGCCGCCGAGCGATGCTCAGCCTCGTCGCGGAGCGGGACCAGCGCGCGGTTGCGGACTGGTACCGGAGCCACCCGCGCGAACACCAGCTCGAGGTGGAGCACTGGAGCACCGCCGCGGCGGAGCAGGCGGAGCGGCAGGCCGAGCGCCGCGAGAACAGGGAGGCGCGGCGCCTGGCGAAGGGGGAGGCGGAGGCCGAGCTCGTGGCAGGCCGCGCGACCTGGCCCGCCGGCGACGAGCGGTGGAGCGCGCTGGAGGACGAAATCTCCAGCGACACCGCCTCGGATTTCTCGGACTTCGAGTTCTAGAGTTGTAGTTTCTATTAGGTAGTTTGTAGTAGTTTGTATTAGGTGAAAAATCGTCAAATCTATCGAACTAAGTTTAAAATCGTTTAAATTTGTGTTGTTTGTATTTATTTTGTTGCAAAATTTGGCTCTGGAGCGTGTTTTTTTTGGCGTCTGCTGGAGCGCTGCGTTTCGGCGCGCTAAACTATAGCGCTTCTGGAAAAGCAAAATCGACGCCCCGCGCGCAAAAACACATTTTTAGCGCTGCAAAGGAAATATAGCGCGCCGCGCCAAATCGCGTCTGTTGGAGATGCTCTTAGCATACCAATCGGTTCGATTGCACGTCGCATTCTATCATCACACACGGCGGCTGAAAAAAATGGATCTCATCGATTTGTTGTTTAATTTTAGCTGAGGATTTGCGCAGGTGGACCGGACTTCGCTGCAAGACTCACAGAAGAGGAAGTAGACAAAAAAGGACACGTATAATACTACTACTACTAACGCGGATTAATAAATGCGTCGGAATCCCGAGGCCCTCCCATCCCACTGGTTCACATATTTTAAACGTAGGGTCAAATTTGTAAAATACTTCTTTTATAAAATGATCCCCCGGTGACAAATAAATTACCTCAGAAGCAACGACTCTCCGCTCGCGGTGCCTTTGTCCGGCGCACGAGACTTATCCCACTTCCCTTTCCCTTCGTTCCGCCTCTCTCGCCCCAATCGCCTGCCACAGCACCCAACAAGCGGAAGCTCAGCTCAGCGCAGCTCCTACGAATCATGGCCTGAGCCGGACCCTCGACCATGGTTTGTGCCCCTGCTTCCCTTTCTCATGCTTAATTAATTTCCTGCTTCGTCAGTCCGTTCGATCGTCCGTAGTTTCCCTTCCGCGGAAGCAGCAGGCGTGCCTGCGATCGCAGATCCTGGTCGTCGCTTGCCTACGTTTGTTCTTCACACGGATCTATAGCGAGCTGTAGGGTAGTGGTTCGGATTATGGACTTAGTAGCCGTGGTTTTCGCTTCTTTGACTCGAATCTGAGTGACGGCAGAGGACCCTGGGGTTTCACCCTTTGGTTTGTAGTACTCCAGTGAACTATGTTTTTTTTTTCCGAAAAGGAGTCCGGATGAACTATGCTAGGCTCGATTTCTTGGTAGGCATGCCTGCTTCGCTTGTGGATAGATGTCGGTGTAGGAAGGTTCCGAGAAGAAGTACCCTGCCTTTTGTGATTGTTAAGCATGGTTAGCACTTAGCAGGGGACTTGTTAGATCTCTTACTTTTCCGTGTTGGTGCATATCTAGTGGAGATGCTCGTGTAGAAAGTTTCCGATAAGTACCCTGCCTTTTGTGATTGTTAAGCATGGTTAGCACTTAGCAGGGGACTTGTTAGATCTCTTACTTTTCCGTGTTGGTGCATATCTAGTGGAGATGCTCGTGTAGAAAGTTTCCGATAAGTACCCTGCCTTTCGTGACCGTGAAGTGTGTTTTTCACCACCAGGAAACTGGTTTGTACCTTTTTTGTTAGATCTGTTGCTTGTTTGCGTTAGTCTAATTTTAGTAGAGATGCTCATGGGGAAAGTCTGTTTCAGGGTGCCAAGGATAGCTTTGATGTGATGCTGAAGGAAGGAACATCTTCTTGACTGCGTAGTCAGTTGTTTGGATGCTATAAAGTGCTTCGGCCGTGGATTAGGAGGACTGGAGGATAGGGTAGGGAGAGGGAGGAGGGAAGTGTTTGCATAGTCACGAGATGGAAGAAGCTCAGGAAACCAGGTACTGGTGCCACCACTGCGAGGAGGTGGTCGTTCCCGTGGAGCCGGAGAAGAAGTGCCCGGACTGCGATGGCGGGTTCGTGGAAGAGATGGGGTCCGAGGGCTTTGAGCCGTCGACCAACGTGAGGTCAGAGCGGAACCTCTCGCTCTGGGCCCCGCTGCTGCTTGGGATGATGGGCGGTTCGTCGCGGCGATCAAGGCCCCGCAGGGATATGATGGATTCTTCTTCTGATGAGGAGGGACGGCAAGCGAGGATCCGCAGGGCGTTGAGGGATACTGATGATGAGGATGAAGATGAGGATGGCGATGATGATTCGGACCGTGAGCTTGAAGACTTGATTAGGAGGCGGAGGAGGGGCTCGTCACTCGTCAGGCTGCTCCAGACCCTCCGTGATGACTTAAGGGGCTTGGATGACATTGGCAGGGACAGAGGCCAGGAGGGCCTGAGAGAAAGAAGGGAGAGGGAGAGGGCTAGGAGAGACAGGGAGAGGGCGAGGGAGAGAGATCGAGGGAGAGAAAGGACGGAAAGCTTAATACTGATCAACTCCAACAATGAGGCCATTCTTCTTCAGGGAACATTTGGACCTAATGACAACCAAGAGAACTCAAGCAATACCAGTTCTGGTGTTTCACTTGGAGACTACTTTCTTGGTCCTGGCCTAGATCTTCTCCTGCAGCGTTTGGCAGATAGTGACCTGAATCGTTCGGGCACACCGCCCGCCAAGAAGGAATCAGTAGCAGCATTGCCAACTGTGAACATCCTGGAAATATTGGGATGTACAGTCTGTCTTGAGGAGTTTGAAATGGGGACAGAAGCTAAGGAGATGCCTTGTCAACACAAGTTTCACTCCCATTGCATCCTTCCGTGGCTGGATCTCCACAGTTCTTGCCCAGTTTGTCGCTTCCAGTTGCCTACCGAGGAGTCAAAGAACCCCTGTGAGTCAGGCAGCGGCGGTGGGACAGTGAGCGCTGATGGAGATAATGCTGAGTCAAGTAGTAGTGATATAGAAGGTACTGACCATAATGGAGGCAGCCAGCCTGGGAGTCCTATATTTCCAGAACTGACTGACAGTGCTATAAGCTCTGCTTTGGACGCGCTCTCCCCAGATCAGCCATCATTGTTCTCGTCTGATGAAAATAATCCACATGCTTCCGAGAGCTGAAGGTAATTAGCTGCTAGATCATACTGATGTGGGCAATGGTAAGAATTACTTATTTCGCTTATCCGATATAGTGCTAAGTGGTTGCGTTATCTATATTGTAGCCAGCATCGCCCCTGGCCCCCTGTGCATCCAACATGCCAAAGGAGTCCCGAAAGGAGATTCCTGTGAGGCCGGGCGTCTTTATGCGGTGGTTTCCTGTAAATATGTGTTTAATTCGACCCTGCAAGAACAAGCTGTTATGTTAGCTTTCTTTCTGAAACCTTAGTGGATTGTAACTTGTTTGATTCCCACCGTTCTTACAGTACGGGCGCAGTAATACTTATGTGAAATAAAAGTACCCTGGTATGTTTATGTGAACGGGATAGTCACCAGTTAGGCAGTTGAACCAAAGTGAACCTGCTCCTGCTGAATAGTTATGTCTGGAGCATCTGTTCTTTGGCATAAATAAAGCGAAAAGTCATATTGTAGCTCGTCCTACATGTAGGCATAGTTTAAAAATCCGGACCGGTCACTGAACCGGCGAGGCTATCGGTTCCGGTTTCACCGGTCGAACCGCCGGTTCAATCGGTTCAGTAGCGACAAAAAACCGGAAAAAACCGGCAAATTTAATAAATAAGCTAATTTCGAATTTTTCATCATTTCTAATTTATTTTTCATATATTTCATTATTTTTAATTTATTTTTTCCGGTTTTTTGATACTCCGGTCTTTTGCGCTTAAAAAACCGGCTGGGCTGCCGGTTCCGGTTTTTTCCGGTCCGACCGGCGGTCCGGTCCGGTTTTTAAAACTAGGCATGTAGGACGGTTTTTAATTTTTTTCGAATTCAACAGTTTGAAGTTTCAAAAAATTCCAAGATAAATCACAGAGGTTGAAAATGACATACTCTAATGTGCTGCAAATTTTAAACTCGAAATGTTTTGTATTCCGGCCTACACAAAAAAGACAAATTCTGACAAATCCGAAAAAAAATCGAAATTTGTACTGTTCACCACCTCAGATGTACAATTTTGTCATTTGTACACAGTCCAAAATACAAAATGTTTAGCATTGATTTTTTGTACACTGCTAGAAGTGATCAGTATCTACATCTAGGATTATTTTCAGATTTTTCTGAAACTTCAAAGTATCTTATGTAAAATTTTCAAAAAAAGGGGCCATGTAGCCCGTCCTACAAAAAGCTGCACTCATAAATAAAGCTGCTATTCCTGTGAGAAGTCTTCTGAAAGTGATTTGGAAAAGGTTTTACAATGAGAAGTAGCTTTCCTTGGCCCTCATGTTCCAGATGAATTCAGGATTCAGGATATTGATCCAAAGTGGTTGATCTAAGCATATCTGGTACTGTATTCAGCACTGATGCTCTCCTGGCTGTTATTTTCTTCTTGTCACCTGCAGGAGTTCATCGAACATGATAAATAATTATCTCTTGTTTATCAAACATGACGATGATCTCTTGTCACGGTTTCTGATGTTTGTTCAGATGAATTCAGTCCTTAGTTAACTTGACTGCCTCATTTTTGTCCCATCGTTTATTTGCATTTTTGAGCTTCGGACTGGACAAAGGATACATGCTTGGGCAAATGGGCAATGTTCTTGGGTCGATATCAGACTGCTATGTGCGATCCTGCATCAGTTTTCTGGTTGAGATTGTAAAAATTGCACCTGTTTGACTAGCAAGAACAGGCTAGTTTTCCGGTGGACACCTACAGTACTTGCTAGGAGTGGTTTAACATGCGTTTTGTGCTAGTCTGTGCAGCTACAGTCCTGAATTTCATTACTTAGTATCTGGATCATGGGACAACTGGTTAACACGTTATAGTCGGGGGATATACTATCCAGAAACTCGTGGTAGTAGAATAGTACATACATTGCATGTCAAAATTACGGTCATTTTCTTAAAGCGGGACCACACTTTTGCTATCTGTTAATTAAGAAGAAGAGAATTGTTCGGTTAATTTATAGAAAACTGGACAAAAACAGAAAAATAAAGGTCACTGAATTCTACGTAGATTAAGTTGGTGCAAGATGAAGTCCAGTGACAGTTCCAATCTCAACCTGAACAGATGTATGTCCCGCACGGTATTCGTCGTGGCGGCGGGCAGCCTAGGTACGGCGGCGCGCAGGATGCTGGGCCTGGCTGCCCAGTTCGGCCGGCTTCGATGATGGACATAGTGATCTCTTTGTCGTGCTCGTCGGCTGTGCCATGGAGGGTGCCCGTCGGAGTTGGCGTCCGGATGCTGGGGCGGCGGTTCCGGATGGTGGTCTTCTTATCGTATGAGCTAGGAGGAGACTCCGCTGGTAGTGGATCTGGCTCCGGCGCCTAGTTTCGTTCGTGGACTCAGATCGTCGGACGCATGGGTTGGCGGTCTACGTGTGGGATGGAGATGGCGGTCTGGCCAGTCTTCAAGGGGTTGCGGGGGTTCGCGACTCTTAGCCGGGCGAAAGCCTTGCCCTGGTTGTCCGCCGGGAACGACGACGGCGACGCCCTCTGGCGCCGCGTCCATTTTGAAGGCGTCGTCATGGTGGTGCTCTCGCTGCTCGGCCCTGGTTCTCCGGGGAAACCCCAGATCCCGCGCGGGATCGGACGAGGGCGGCTCTCTTGCGTCGCTTGCCTCTTGGGGGCCTCGTCTTGGATGTTCCACCGGCCGAGAGCTGGTGGTGGGCGACGACATGATTTTCGTCTTCGGCTACGTAGTACCCAACCCTAGGTTGTGGATGTTGGAGCGGCGGCTCCGGGTTTCTCCTCCGGTGTGCTATGTCGAGGTGTTAGTGTCGATTTTGGTTATTTGGATGACTTGATCGTTGGCTCGTGTGGGAACACGGACTTGGGGCTGGTGTGGATGTCGGAGCGGCGACGCCTGGCTTGGAAAAAACTTATGCTGCAATGAGATGCTACTTTCTGATGGAAATCATGGGGATGCAACATGCAAGTTGCAACGTCTATGTCCAGGGAAAGACCTCTCCTCTCTCGAGTCTCGTGTCAAGCCAGGACCTGGACCTGGACCTGGACCTGGGAACACACACAGGTCGTTGTCCCTTTCTATGGGCACACGCTAGTGGTACGTGAAGCAGGTTCCTCGAAGAAACTTCATCCGTTGTGCTTGATGACTGATCTCTCTACTGTCTACTAGTGATTGGATTAGGCCGTTGGGGATACAGAGTCACAGACGATCCGTGTAGTAGCAAACCTGCCCCAAGTCCCCCACGCGTTCGAAGTGCAGTGGGTGAGAACTGAGAATGGTACGACTTCGGATTTTTTCCGCGCGCCCTACCTATGCTATCAGACTCGATCGGATTCATAGTCTGATTGAGAGTTCGAAGCTGCAGTACACGACGACGTGACATGAGAACTACTAAGCCAGTGGACTTAGCTTCCAGGAAATTTCCTACCTACTGTTGTCAGTGGATAACGAAAGTGACTTGTGGAGCCTGGTCGGCCTGCAGGGCACGCGCTCGCCACAGCTTTCGATTCCAAGCTAGCTAGCTTGCCGCGCCTACGCACGCATCACTCAAAACCGTTGACGACGGGTCACCAACGGTGCAGTGCACACTTCTTGCTTGCGTCCTACTCCCTCTGTTTTTTAATATAAGATGTTTTAGCATTTGTCTACATGCACATGTACACAAATGTATGTAGACATGTGTTAGTGTGTATGTTCACTCACTTTAGTATGTATCTAGACAACATGTACAACACCTAAAACATCTTATATTAAAAAACGGAGGGAGTATAACTCATGTTCGGAGTATTAACAGGGAAACCCGATACCTACTACCTTAGAAGACTTCATTCCAGAAGAAATGAAGAGGCGAGTTGGAGGATGTTGACGAGGTACAAGAAAGCGAAGGGGGCGAATCTGGGGCGTGCGCGCCATGCATTTGCTTACACTCATACACGACTCTGCTTCACTACACATGATGTAAAATTCCATGGCAATTTAGACCGAAACAACTGAAAACCCACGAAAAGACATAATTAAATATGAAAAGACAATTAGAATGACAATGTGATAAATATTGAAAAGTAGCTTCACTTCGCGAAAACCTAAAATGGAGGCCGAGCTACATGAAGCTCGTTTTTTCAAAAAATTCGAAATCGACATTTTTAAGTTTTCAAAAATCGTGAAAAAAATCCCAGATGTAGATATTATCTAGATCCACAATCGTGCAAATTGGAAGCTCCAAATTCGTTGTATTTTGGGCTGCACAAAAAAAGACAAATGAGTGAATCTGGGTGGTTAATAATACACAGTTTCAAATTTTGAAATTTTGCCCGATTGTCTTTTTTGTACAGGCCAGAATACAACGATTTTGGAGCTGCAAATTTGCACGATGATAGATCTAGACAATACCTACATCCGGGATTTTTTCCGTGATTTTTAAAAACTTAAAAATGTGGATTTCGAATTTTTGAAAAAAAGAGCTCCATGTAGCTCGGCCTCCAAAAATCCTCTCTCTCCTTATATCAAAAGAAAGACGACACATCTGTGGAAATCCATATCGGTTCATGGGTGTAGATGCACTCACAGCTCAATTTTTTTTTAAATGTCAAGAAATCTGAAATAAAAATTTCGGATATACTTTAAGATATTTTGTGTTAGCACAAAAAGTTCCGCGAAGAAAGACATTTTTTGTGACCTGTACAAAAAAGACAAATTCGGGCGCTCCAAAATGACTTTGTACGAGATATTTTTTATCTTTTTTGCACAGGCCATAAAAAAATGTCTTTTCTACGTGAAACTTTTTGTGCTAACACAAAATATCCTTATGTATATTTGAAATAATTTTAGAATTTTTTAACATTTTAAAAAGTTTAAAAAATGATTTACATAACGGGTGCATCTGCACCCGTGACCCGAAACGCCGTGTCCACACATCTGCCTTTACATATGCATGTTTTTGTGGAAATCCATATCGGTTCATGGGTGTAGATGCACTCACAGCTCCCCAAACCCTAGCGCCACCGCCTCCCTTACCCACCCTCCTCCCCTATGCTGTCGTTGTAGGACGCTGCCGGGTGAAACCCGCGCGGCCAACGGCGGCGGCGGGACAACTTCTCGTGGCGTCATCGGGGACCCCGTGAGACGGACTTTGGTGGTCGTCGGCACGCGTTTGGGATTCATCCGGGCATGCGGCGTGGGTGAGACGAGTGGTGGAGGCGCACCTTGGATGTCCTCCTGCGGGACGGTCCACGACGGTGGCAAGCTCGCGATCCAGTCGGTTGCAAGATTGGGGCGTGGCGATTGCCGGTGTAAATCGGCTTTGGTTTTGATCATGTTGGACGATGGCGGTGTCTTGAATGTATCGTATTTGTAGTCGTCGTCTCCTCTCTCGGGTTGCTCCAGGAGAAACCCAAGGTTTGGGCCTTCTGGATTGGACGATGGCGGTGCTATGGTGTTGTTCTCCCTCCTGAGGGCATGGTCTTGGAGGCTCGAGCAAGTGCTTGCTAGAGGTGTCACGAGGTGGAACGGCGTGGAATCTACCACGTCGACAATGACTAGTCTCGGCGGCGTGGCACCGCGGGTGTCGGTGATGGACGTGAGATGATTGACGCGCAGGGCAGTGGCGCTATCTGGTGACGTCGACGGCTAGCATGGCAAGGTTAGTGCGTTGATCTCTGTCCCGAAAATGGGTCGGCGGAAGACGGCGGCGGCGGCTTCTGGAGCGTGCGCATGCGTTGCGCGCTGAGCGTCTGTTGGACCGTTTGTGCTCCCGGCTCGCCATTGGGCAGCTTGGTGAGGCTTCCAAATTTAGTTGATTTGCATAGGTGTGAGGTCAGAGCACATAGCCCCGATCATGAACACCCCCTTAATCAAACTTGTAGGTTTAGCAAGAGGTGTCGCGAGAAAGGTGGTTTCAGATTGATCGATATATTTATTTGTAAAGCTTTGTGTAATAATATAATAAAAAACATGTACATCATTTAGATTCAGAGATCAGAAGTTTCAACCTCTATTTTGAGAAAGAACTATATACATCGAGTGAAAATCGAGGGAGTGAGCTAACCTTGTCCCGAACTCATCTTATATTTCAACCGCGCGAGGTACATTTCTTTCGAGTCGGTCTCGAGTCAAGCTAAAATACGAGTAGATCTAAATCTAGAAAGGCTCGATCAGAATGCATCGAGATATATTTTTGGCCCTACTAGCGAGTGAGACTTGACGCCGGCCTGCCAAGTCAGCATGGAAAATGTTCGAGTCTCCCTCCTCTCTCGTACTACTTGCGTGAAGATTAACTCCTCCAAGCTAGGGGATTGTGCCGTTACGCGAGATGAGAATCGGACAACTGGTCGATCTGAGACTAGCATGATAATATATATGGGTGAGCTGTCTGCAGAGCTTGAAACGGGGTCGATTTCTCATGCCCGTGGTTGAGCATTCAGACTTTCAGGGTAACTCTCGTACCAGGGTTCACAACTCCGGCAGGAGACCGGCCTAGATCTCCAGCCGGTCTGAACTCTGAACTCAAACTACAGCGCAGTAGGCAGTACCAACACATTCACACATTATCGTCTTGCCTATGTACCTTACATAATTATTGTTTCGTTCTAGCTATAAGCCAGTTGGGCGCCATTCCATTCGGCGCAAGAACTGCCGGGAAACTTCCACAGTGACTTACCACGCGTCTGTGGTTAGCCTGTAGCGCACGGACGTACATGCATAGGTCGATCCAGGTCAAGAAAAATGAATCATTTTGCACACCAAGTCGTCATCAACGAAGATCAACAGCAGTACTAGTGGATAGCGACACCCCGGGGAAGACTGCAAACACCAAGTCGTCTCCAAGTTTCGCTCCCTAGTACCGCTATATATTCGGTTGTCTATCGATACGCCAACACCACAAACGTAGTCCCTAAGCAACGATCTGTTTTGCAAATTAAGAATCTGCCAACACTGTCCGGATCACACGGCTGCGTTGTCTCGCGACCATGTGGCGACCTGCGCTCCTCTGCAGCGACGACGGCCTGGTCATGTCGGTGTCATCTCTCCTGATCGTGCTGGTGTTCCAGCCCCTGGCCAAGAACGCCATCCTCATGGGCCGTAGCATACTCGACCTCCTCGCGCGCGACGTCGCGGACGACGCCCCACCGCCGCATTGTGAGCGGTGCGCCGCGACGAATGGCGACGTGCGCCTGTCGGGCCCCGACGCCGCGGCGGTCACGGCGAGCCTCGGCATGCCGCTGTCATCGCCGGCGACGCTGGCGTGCGGCGGGTGCGAGGCGATGGGCGTGGTGGAGGAGGTGGCGTGGGGCAGCAAGGAGGCCGGGGAGGCGGAGCTGCGAGAGGCGTTCGCGGTGTTCGACCGGGACGGGGACGGGTTTGTGAGCGCCGCGGAGCTGTGGGGCGTGCTGCGGAGGCTCGGGATGGCCGAGGGCGCCAGGTACGAGGACTGCGCGGCAATGGTCGCCGCCGCGGCTGCACGCCACGGGGGCGGTGGAGACGGCGGGGTCGGGTTCCGCGAGTTCAGGGCCATGATGGAGCACGCGGTTTGATCAACGGACGGGACGAGTCCGTGGCTTTGCATGGCTAGTTGACTACTCCTAGTGGAGTATAAACATTGGCGCCGTCCGTTTGACTGCTTTCAGTTCTGTTCATACCGTGGTTTGCATTTCTAGTACGTTTGATTGTTTTCAGTTCGGTTCATACTTCAGTGTTCGTGTAGGCTTGTAGCCGTTCAGCAAGGCTCAACAAATCCGGTTGGGACTTGAGGAAACTATGTTATTAGTGTTGAATGAATGAATACTGAAATGAGTACGAACTTCCGATTGTTTCTTGAACAAAAAATGCATCGTATATACCCGGCTCAAATGTACGCCTGCTTGCTCCAGCGAGCCTAACTCGATCGTTCTGACTAGCATTTTTTTAATCCTGGTTCTGACTTGTGACTAGCTGCTGAGTGAGTAGCGACACTGATGCCCATTTTTGGTTTCAGCGTTGAACTGTTGTCGTACCACCGATCACGCATCCAGTGCAATTCCGTAGCACACAAGTTAATTACGTACGCTGCAATGCCTTGGTGTGCAATTTTCCTCGTGATGTACTGGCCGAACACAATGTTTATTAGAAAGAGTGAAGCTCGCAGGAAAGTGCTTCACAATTGTTCATGAAGGCTGAATATCTTCAGTTGTTATATGGAGGCTGCAAGTGCTGTGAGGCTTGAGTGGATCCGCATGGCATGGGAGGAGAGGAAAAATCAGTAGACATTTGTAATTTGATATCTATTTGCTTAGGAATTTGTATTGAACCTATAAGCTAGCTATTTGTAATTTGCTATCTATTTGTTTTGAACCTGAGGAGAATGTCATATGCTATCTATTTGTAACTGGTTTCGAACCTATTTATTTGATTTGAACCTATAAATTTGTATTGTCTTGATGAACCTATCAATTTATATTTGTATTGCCTCGCCGTATATGTTGGTAATTAATTGTGTTGTTTATGTGGCAGATGGATATTCTAGGTGATGAAGATGATGATGAATATGATGTGTTCATGATTGCAGTTGCCGTGTATGCCAGCCTATCGACTGAGAAGTTGCCTTATGCACCGCGAAGAAATCCGGAGATAACAGGTAGAACAAAAAGAAACGCATGCACAAGATTTCTATTCTATGTTCAGGATGAGGAGGTATGTGTTTTACCCATTGCTTGATCTATTGGTTGGAACCTATGGTCTTACATCAAGTTGCAACATGTCTGCTAAATAAGCACTGGCACTCTTTTTATGGACTGTGGGAACATGTCAGACAACTGATAATGTTGCTGATCGATTTGAACATAGTCGGTCTACAGTTAGCAAAACGTTTTATGAGGTTCTAGACTGTGTAGACCGCATGACTGGTGATTACATTAGGCCAAGAGACAGAAATTTCACCGAAGTACATCCTAAAATGCAAATTACAAGATTTTGGCCACAGTTCAAGAATGCCATTAGGACTATAGATGGAACACACATTAAAGTAATTGTGCCAAGCAAACTTGAGGTACAACACAGGAACAAGCACGGTTATACAAGTCAAAATGTGATGGCGATTTGTGATTTCGGTCTGAGGTTCACTTTTGTTGTTGCTGGCTGGCCCGACTCAGTTCATGACACACCTGTATGGACCGATGCTCAAGTATCATATCCCCATTATCCCCACCCCCGCCAGGTAATCTTTTTTGTACACATTTTCTAAAATGTTTCCTCATAGCTAATATGTTATTTTTCATATCACCGCAGGAAAATATTATCTTGTTGATTCGGGATACCCGAACAAAATAGGATATCTAGCGCCATACAAAACTATTCGGTACCATGTACCGGACTTCCAACATAATCCTCCAAGGGGAAGAGAAGAGAATTTCAACCATCGTCATTCAGCCGCACGAAACGCAGTTGAACGAGGATTTGGTTGTCTCAAAATAAAATTTTGAATACTTCAAGGAATACCTCGTCGACCACCTGAGCGACAAAAGATGATAATTACCGCTTGCATGTGTCTACACAACTACATTAGTGATAGCAACCTACGTGATCAACATTTCGACATGTTTGATGGTGGAGGATATGTTCAAGAGGAGAGTGCTTCATATCCTAGTGCTCCACCCGAAGATGATGGTACTTACATGAAAGGGATCCGTAATGATATTGCTAGGAGTGTGTTTCTTAGAATTATTAGAGTATATTTGTATATTTTCTAGGAAAGAAAACATTGCATTCCCTTTCTTCTATTTGAGTTGTAATGAACTAACAATGAATCCTATTTTATTTTCATATTTAACAATTAATATGACGTTTGAAATATTATATTGCGATCATACATGTGAAAATAGCATAAACGAACTCAAAATCTGTTAAGTTTGAGCATAAATCTATTAAAAGGGCGTTACAGACTTTTCATCATACAACTTAGAAAATAAGTCAGGACAGCGGAAGCCCAAAAGAACTGGACTGCAATTTTTGGTTGGCTTAAATCCACAGCTACTTATCTGGACAGCTCTACTCAGAGTGACTTATACACAAGCCGAAACTAAAAAAAACTGGCCCTTAAGCGCGTCGAAGGGCAACCGGCCGTCAGCCGGCCATGGAGAGTTATTAAATCTGAATGTATCTGCCGCCGACCAGCGATGTTTAGTACGCTGTCGGCTGTTGTTTTGTACGCCTCGTCAGCAACTTACTTAGCCTGTGGCGGACACGTAGAGCAGAAAGATTGTCCTATTACTGATCCTGCCACGCGTAATCCTCCCTCCACGAAATATTTTTTTACTTCGAACAAGGTTGAGCGTGTTTTCCATTGCTTTCTTAGTGGATTTTTTTTCGAACAACTCCTAGTGGAGATAACAAGTTGAAATTCAGAAATGAGAGAAACCCGCTGTCTACGTTCTGATAGCACCACATATTCAGAAATGGAGCTCCATGGTGAAATTAGCACAGTACATTACCTCCCTCTTTCTTCCAGGTTTTTGTAATATTTTTTTGTGGAAACTATGTACGCTTTGGTTTACTTTTCAGGGAAAATTATATTTTCGAAAAAAACAACATTGCGGTAGTGTCTCCGATTGAGCTACTGCATATGCAACCAGGCCTACTACGGGGCAGGCCAACGAGCCCACTAGGCCCGTCTTACACCCTACAGTTTTGCGGTCCAACCAGGCCGAGTACCGGGCAGGCCACCAATCGGCCGATCCGGGCTTGGACGGCCCCGATTCTATCCGAGCAGCCAAGACCATATAAAAGGCCGGCGCCGGGCGAAAACCCTAGCTCACGAAGCGGCATAGGCGGCAGCAGCAGGAGAGTAGGGATGGCACTGGGTACCCATTACCCTTTTACCCTGCGGGTAAAAACCCTATTAGGGTAAGGGTATGGGATAAAAAATTACCCATGGGTACGTAAATGGGAAAATATCATACCCATCGGGTAGAGAGGATACGGGTATGGGATCATATAACCCATACCCGCGTACCCATGTACCCATATAATATTTGACAAGTGAGTCTAAACTTTCACGCACGGATATATGAGTAGGGTCTATGCATGAGGCTACAATCGTAATTCAAAGATATAGGTAGGGATTGCTCGCTAACCCTCCGCGGATGGCGCACCATCCGGTGACTACCTCACTATACCGATAATTTAGCTATTTCTAATATTATATCTAATCTATATGATTCACGTGATCACGTCTCGACTCCTGATATAGCAAAACAATGAAATATAACTCTTCTACATGAGTTATGTGTTGTTTTTACGACTATTTTCTGCCCAATTTTACGTTTTTTAAACGCGGGTATTTTTACCCGTGGGTACCCATCTACCCTGTCGGGTGACGGGTATGGGAAAAAGTTGTACCCATTGACGGGTATGGGTAAGGGTGACGGGTAAGATCATGGTCGGCGTGTAAGGGTATGGGGTGGCTCCACCCTTACCCATACCCTGCGGGTGCCATCCCTACAGGAGAGCGCCAGCTCGCGCGCGCACCCCCATTCCCCGCCGCCGCCGTAGTTCGCCGCTTCCAGTCCAAGGTGAGAGCTCCTGTCCCCCAATCCCTCTGCCCAAGGCATCTCTAGATATTTCTTACATGCGTAGTGGTTTATGATTTTATTTCGTTGTCAAACTCCCCTGTGCAAAATTCATCTTCGTCGATCGGCGGACGCCCTCATTGCGTATTGGTTGGATCATGCCGTCTGAAGAACTAGTTGGAATTCTGTAGTCGTTGCTATGACTTACTTCAATTATGATATGTGTTGCTTGCCAGTTTATAGAAGTTTAGATTCGTGTGCAGTTTAGAAGACAACTTTCCCATGTAGTTTGAACGAGTTTTTTTTAGCAAGTACCCTGCCATGTACATTGTTCTTAGGATGTGCTCCGGTTGTTCTTCAAAACGCTCTATGATGTACTGTAGTACAGTTTAGTCTCATAACCTATTCCATATGCACATTGCGGCAAGGGTCCTCATTGCGTATTGATGGTTCATGCCGTCTGAAGATCTAGTTGGAATTCTGTCGTCCTTGCTGTGACTTTCTTCGGTTTTGATTATGTTTTGCTTGCCAGTTTAGAACTTATGATTGGTTGCAGTTTAGAAGATAGCGTCCCCATGTATTTTGCAGTTTACAGTAGATTTTTTAGCAAGTACTCTGCTATATACGTTGTTGTTAGGAGGTGCTGCTGTTCTTCAAAACTATCGATGCTGTACTGTAGTTCAGTTTAGTCTATTAATCCATTTGATATGCACATTGTGGCAAGGCTTCGTATTTGAAGCGGTGTTGTTTGAGGGCAGTGCTTGTTGGCATTGACTAATTATTGTGATATTAGGGGCTTCACCTGAAAAAGTACTCTGTTGTCGTTGGTGTGATTTTCTTCACTTACGATTTGTGTAGCTTGCCACAAGTTCGTAGGAGTTGTTGGTGTGATTTACTTCATATTATATTTCGATATCCTTACCTCTGAACAATATTCCGTGAAGTTGGTCCTTTGTAAAAACTTTCCATGATGCATTGTAGTTCAGTTTAGTTTGTTGATCTCTTGGTTATGCCGTGCATGACCTTACGGCGAGGCTTTGTCTATGAAGCGATGTGTTCTTAGAGGGCAATGCTTCTTGATATCATTGATTGATTCTGTGGATGCTGATACTAAATAACAAGACCGGAGGGGGGACTCCACCCCGGCTTTGTCATTAAGGTAGAAGTGAGGACTCGAACCCGAGACCTGGCCCTTATGCGCATATGCACGGCTACCACTAGTCCACGGAAGAGTTCTCGATGCTGATACTGTACATTATATTTCTAGGAGAAGCTGTGAAAGTTTGTCAGGGCAGAGAAGATGGTTCTCAAGTATGTTACCCTCTCTTTATAAGCTTGACACTTCTTCGAATCTTATGTTATTCCTGGCTGTTCAAAATTTGTAAAATTGCTTCTTACAGTCTTACTTATTAGTATGTGTATCATGTTTCTACAGGACCGAGCTCTGCCGTTTCAGCGGTGCCAAGATATACCCAGGAAAGGGTATCAGATTCATCCGTTCAGACTCTCAGGTAGGCTCTTTGGGTCCCTGTCGTTATTGTGCAATGTGCATAGAATCAAAATAAGTGGAAATGTGCTAAAGTTGTGGTGCTTTCTTCACCCCCACCCAAAATCAGGTGTTCCTTTTCTCCAACTCCAAGTGCAAGCGCTACTTCCACAACCGTCTCAAGCCTGCTAAGCTTACATGGGCGGCCATGTTCAGGAAGCAGCACAAGAAGGTAAATGCAACTATGAAAACTCTCTTCGGGGATATGTATGCTAGTTCAGCTTATGTCTGAGAATGTTCACCGCTTGTACTGTTAGTGTGATATTGTTACTCTTGTGTAAGAGGTGCAATGATCTGGTAGTGAATTGTCCTGTTATACATTTTTCCCTGATAAATGGTACCATTTGTCGATAGTTAGTAGCAGTCAAAGAAAATATCATGTCTAGTCAGTCTAGCTGATTTGCTTACTACATGTTCTGATAGTCTGTTGACAGTATAAGGATATATTTTTTGAATCTTATGAAATTCAGTTTGCTGCCTGTTTTATAACTATTTTTTCCAATGATACATGTAGTTGCTGACGTTCTTATGCAATTACAATCTGTGTTCTTTAGATATGAGCTTGTGCTTATAACTTGTTTGTGTTTGATTGTAGGATATTCACGCTGAAGCTGCCAAGAAGAGGCGCCGCACCACCAAGAGGCCATACTCCAGATCTATTGTCGGTGCTTCCCTTCAAACCATTCAGAAGAAGAGAGCTGAAAAGCCCGAGGTCCGTGATGCTGCCAGGGAAGCCGCTCTCCGGTAATTCTTCCTCCATTGCTTGCAACCTTGTATCTTCTTTTAGCTAAGAGGTATCATACAAAGAAATCCAGTTTGGCTCAACCTACTACTCCGTACTCCGTTGCACCTGTATAGTATATTGTTATATTTGTTCTGATCTAATTATTGAAGTATGTGATGGACTTGATGCATTGTAAACTTCTAATGGCCCAACTAGTACTGTTTTTGAACATGTATGGCACAACTAGTGGAGAGAGGCTAGCTTATATTTGTTCTTTGAGAAGCCAGTTTTTAACCATTCCATGGAACATCCACATAACACACACTATGATTTTTTGTTCCTGTGTTCAATCATTTTACAACACATCAGTCTTGCGTCACGTTTTTCTTTTTGATGCGTATCTATGAGATACGTACAATGGTAACTCCTTTATGACAGTGAGATCAAGGAGCGCATCAAGAAGACCAAGGATGAGAAGAGAGCGAAGAAGGTGGAGGTGACGAAATCCCAGAAGACCGCGGGAAGGGGCAACGCCCCCAAACCCGGGAAGGCCCCCAAGCTCGGAGGTGGCGGCGGGAAGCGCTAGGCGATGCTGTTGGACCTGAGTTCTAAACTAGTTACATGATGTTCTAGCGCCTATCTTTAGAAATTATTTTTTGGCTCAAATCCGCTGTCACTGTGCTTGTTACAAACCTGTGTGGTGCATCATTGTGAAGATTGATCTATGTCTATCCGGTTGATGACGTTTTTGCCCCCACACCTTGTCAATGTTTGTTTGTAATTTTTCTTTGCTGTTTTTGCACGTAATGGATGCGGTGCAAAGACGGCATGTCATCAGAACTAGGGGATTAGGCGCGGGCTCTGCCGCGCCCGTGGGCTGAACTTTCGAATCATTTAATTGTAAAATTGTTGGAGTTTAAAAGTTTTTTAGGTTGAGAAGTTGTTCAAATTTGAAAAATTGTCAAAGTGGGGAGTTGTTCATCTTTGAATTGTTTTTATGTTTATTAAATGATAGATTTTGTGTTTATGATTTATCTGTAATATTCATGGAAACCGCGGTGCAAAGAATTCTTTTGAAATAGTTGAATTTGATTTTTTACCGGAGGACATAATAGTATTTGAAATTTCTGTGGTTTTTAGACAAATGATGTCTTTATTATAAGTTGGAACTTTATTTATAGTTTTTAGATAAATGGCTATGTTATTATGAGAAATGTGAGACGCTATTATTAAGAGAGCTGTGAAACGGTTTGAGTATTGTAGAAGAAATGACTTCATTACCACTTGAGCAGTAGGAACGGTGAGTAAATAATACTTTTATTTTTCTCTATTTACTTTTGTAAAACAAATTTTAGAATATTTCATTGTTTTCATCTCTTCTAGATCGGTAGAAATATTAATTGAAATTAAGCAAAAGTAGATATTTTGTTCCATCCAAACTCCATTCAGGACGGTGTGATCTAAAATGTTACAATTCGTCGCAATTTGTCGTCTCGAGCATCTCTAGTTTTGTTTAGCAAGTTTAAATTTTCAAATATGATTATAGTTTGATGTAGATATTCATTCGATGTACAAAATCAGTGGGAATAGAGTGTGTAAGTATTTTGCAAATTGAAGTCCATTTATTTAGATGGAATGCATTTTGGCTTTGTCTAAATATTTGGTAAGTTGAAATGTTGTTAAATGTTTGTATGTTGTCACAAGTAGGTAGATTTGGAAAATGGCCACATTTTGAAATTGCGGAGGTTTTGAAATTGTTGAAATGCCAAGAGAGCCTATATTTGAAGGATGTTCAATTTCGAAGATTATTCAAATTTGGTAATTATTCGATTTAGAATTCAACGTTTATTAAATAGCCAAATCCGAAGGGCATTCAATTTTTCTGAAATATTTGAATTGGAATTTTTATCGGAGGACATAAATAGTTATTATTTTTTTATGCGACCATTTTGGTTTATTCGTTGATTTTTCCTAATAGATATTTTTTGTTGTACTGGTTTTCAATATTTTTTGAAAAAAAAAATCTGACATGTGGGGCCCTGTGACGTCGTGCTGACGTCACAGGGCAGTGGATCTGGCCGGGCTGGCCGCGGCGGCTCCGAGGTCGCTGCCGGCGCCACGGAGCGTTTGAGGACGCGGGAGCGGGCTCATCGGACGCGCAGCGCCGCGGCCGACCCGTAGTTGGCGGCGCCGCCCCGTTTGCGTCACCGGAGCAGGCACGGCGGCGGCGGAAAGCGGCGGCGAACGACGACGTCTTCCACCACGATTCCGGCGCCCGTCGGGCCTCCCGGCACGCCGTCGACGGCGAGGGTGGAGAAGGAGCCGCGGCGGAGCGGCTGGTATGCGGCGATTTGGCCGGGAAGGCGCGTAGGAGCGGCGGCGGCCGCGGCGACGACGGCGCCGTGCGGGGCAGAGGAGAGCCCGCGGGCTTTTTTGCATGGAAAACCCCGAGGTTTCCAGAAATTGATTTTAGGTCCTCGCGCAGAAGAAAAAATGGAATTCATGCGAATCTGTGAAAGTGGGAGGGTGTTTGTGTAAAATGTCGCGGCGACCTGGTGGGCAACCGTTGCGCGCGGGGTGACCGGTCGGCCACCGGATGACGTGGCACGTTCTCATTGGCTAAAATTCGGAATGAACAGTGCGGGGAGTATTTGGGGCGACGTGGCTTCATCTTGGCCGTCCGTCGCGGAGATCGGACGCCAAGGATCGCGGCGACGTGGACGAATGACGGGGCTGCGATTCTTCCCCCTTTGTATATAGTAGAATGCGACGCACCCGTTGCTTGGGTCAAAGCCGCTGCGAAGTCTGTTGTTTCAACGGGCGTAGCCGTCGCCCTTAGTGGTAGGTGTTGAACAAATGCTGCTGAATTTCGTGGTGGCAAGGTTCAGTGCACCCTGCTCTGAAGAAAATGTACCTCGTACAACCACCAACCCGTGGAGCACGTGTTTTACTTTTGTTTTTCTTTTCTTTCTGACATATCGTTAATTAGTCTGGATAAGATCGCAGGACTGGATTGATATGCCAGCCTGTCCCAGACAAGATTTTTAGTCTCATTCGTACGGCTAGTCGGTGCCGAAAAATCACTGGCCAACAGAGAAGCACGTGGTATACCACATGGTTCTTCAAACTTAAATGTTGAAAACACGTGTAATTCAAGTGTTCAATTTGGGATCAAGACGAAGTACATTGTCATTTCCTTTGTTATTTATAGCCCGCATGTACGCCAGAACCGTTTACATGCTCATTTTTACCAAACAAAAATATGGTTAATACGTATTTAAATGCATGGCAGGTGCAAATACAATAGTGGGCTTATAGCCCGCCTACGTCGCAGTTTTGCCTATGTGGAGGAGAGAGACAAGTAAAGAGAGATGGAGTGGGCTCTCATGCAAGAGCCAGCCTCTACGCGTGCTCCTAGGCAAAAACATTAAATGCGACACAAAGTTGGGAAAACACTGAGCTAATAGCCAACCTTATAGCCAACTCTATTATATGAGCTAACTATAAGCCTAACTTTTGATGACATGACAGTTTCATATAGCCGGCTGTTGGCTATACTATTGAACTTGCTCTAACTATGCACATATTTGACACAGAAACATGTACATATAGTGTTTATCTGGTCTGTTTTTGATCAATTTATGTGGTTTAACTTTCAAGTATATTTAAGGAGCTATTTTCTGGTGATTGGCACGAAACTCGTGGTACCGTCGGAACCGTGGGCTCTGAATTTTGTTAGCCATTGATTAGGAGGTGATTTTTATTAGCCGTTGATTAAAATGCAGACCTTGTGCACTCGCAGGCCGCCGGCGTGCGTCGTCCATCTTAGCCAGACGCCGGTGGTGCCCCCACCCCCACGGAGAACCGCCACTGACCTCTCTCCCTCTTCTTGCTCCTTCCCCTCCCATGGTGATCTATCTCCCTCCTTCAGCCCAAGACCTCACCCTCTGCCGGCTCCGGTCGTGATCCCTCTGCCATAGTGCCATCTCCCTCCGGCCGTGATACCTCGCCAGAATAGAGGATTAGAGCCAGGTCAGGGACTCAGTGCATAGCACATGGCAGGGAATTCAGTGAATAGCACGATTCAGTGCAAAAACACGTTGTTAGTCTACACAGGAACAGAGTTTGAGAATTCAGTGCATAGCAAGTTCACAAACTGATAAAATACATGTGTAGTGTTCTCAATTCCCTTACATGTCCAGTAGATTCAGACAATCAGACCATATTGATTCCGCAAAGAAAGCTTCAACGTTTGTACAGAATTGCATCAATCAGAATAATCACAACGTTTTCATCATCCATTAATTCCATAAACAAAGCTTCAACGTTTGTGATGAATTGTGTCAGTTACAAGGCTAGAAAATACAGTTAACAGGGAGACAAAGTACAGAACATAGTCCTCAGACGATAGCAGTAATTGCGCCGAGTTTTGTGAGAACAAACGCCACTCCGGCCGCCAAGCATCCATCCGAGGTGTCGAAGCCTTTGCCAGATCGCCGTAACCTGATGGCATCGCCGTGGACGCCAGGACATGCCGCCGCTCTGTGATGCAAGCGTCTCGCACGCCGGGACGAGGGCGAGAGATCAGAGGCAGTTCTCCGTATGGTGGGGGCACCACCGTCGTCCCAGTCGACGTATGTAGCCAAGACGAACGACGCACGGCCGGCCGCCATCGAGCGCGCAAGGGCTGCATCTCGTGAGTCATGAGATTGGAGACGAAGGACGAACGATTTTCGTCTTTCCGAGGTGCAGGAGGTCGGGGATGGCGCCCGCGCCCGGATTCTCGAGGGGAGGTGGAGGAGGTCCGGCTCCGAGCCCCGTGGCCATGCTAGAGGGAAGGTGGAGGAGGCCGGCGACGGCGCCGGCACCCGCAGCGGTGATGGAGAGGGAAGTCCGGTGGAGAGAGCGTGACTGCGTGAGGAGATTAGGTTGAGAGAGAGAGTGAGCAACCGGTGAAATAACTTTTAATAATTAAAATAAAATTATGCCCCCACATAATTTGGTACCGGCCCCACAGTTTTGGTACCTGGTCCCACATATTTTGGTACCGGTCCCACACAATTTTCGGTACCGCGGAACCGTCCGGTTCTGTCAGTCTGGTACCGACTATTTTAACACCGTTAGATCTCACTGGATGAACGGTTATTAAAAATGCCAACCATCATAAAACTTGTAATATTTAAGAAGGCAACTCACGACGTAGTTCATTCAGCAACCACGAGCTAGAGGTGGCTAGGTGAGCCAGTCAGCCGACATAGCACTTTGCTTCAATTTGCACACATAAATTAAGCTACATATTTGACTTCACTTATAAAGCTTTTATCCACTTTCACATGTATTTAGATGTATGTGGACATGTTTTAATGTGTATGTACACTTATTTATGTTTGCTCCTAGATAACATGTGCGTTAACTAGAACATTTTACATTGTGTAATGGAGGGAGTACAAATCATCCAAGAGCAGAAGGCGTCAGACCGAAACTGACTATCAAACGGTTTAAACCGGCCCAGCCTGTTGTCTGAAACGTGATGTACCGTCATCGATACACTTGCATCAGCTGTGTACTAGTGGAGTGGAGTAGAGTTGATAGGGTTCATTTGATTCGTAGGATTGTTTAAAGATTAGTGTGGAATTAAAATTATATGGGATCTTTTTTTTTAACGTTTTGATTCATTGGATCATATCTCACAGAAAAAATACCCATAGGTTTACCACAATAAAAAAAAAAACTTAGTATTCCCATAAGATTCAGTTAAACATGCCATCTCAATCTTTTTCATAGTTTCCTATTTCTACATTGTTCCTATCCTCCAAATTAAGGGAGCCCTTAACCTAGACCTAGGTGTCCAGTATGTTTGTTGGGGCCTAGCTGGCGAACTAAAACATGTTCAGAGCCTCGGGGTGCAAATGAACTCACTCAACTATAGTACTCGTCCCGTTAAAAAGAAAAACTTTGGTACTCGTGGGAATGGTCACATGGATATTCTTGGTCCAATCCTCAGTCCGGTAGTCGGTGCTCCCCAGCCGACCTCCAGATACTCCTCATGGCGAACGTGCATTGCGTGATTCACATCGCATTATACCGACAACAGGGCCGGTCCACACATATACGGGGCCCTGGGGCAAGAAGATAAGAAGGGGCCCTTTGTTACCAAAGCAAAAAATTAAAATATATTGTATTTCAAAAGCAAAGTAATATCGACTACATAACTATATCCAGGGCTGGTGGACATATATGTTACTGACTGCATATCGACTACATAACATATTTACCCCTTAGTGCAATATAGTAGTATATGTTATCGACCATTTTAAATATACTAATGCATAGGAGTGATTTCAGAGCTGTGAATATCAAGTGCATATATCCATGATCTCTGAACTATGAAACTAACACCACAAACTGTTTATTTATATCAATTTAGAGAACTACATCATGGTAGTAAGGAAACATCAATTCTACAAATAATTGTTTTTTAGTGTGATGCAGAACAAACAACCTTGCTAAAATAAACATGTACCATCTATGATCTATCAAACATCCAGACATCCAGTTGATGGGGGAACAAATAGAGCGTTCAGAATAGATAAAGTGAGCTGATTGGAGAACGACATCGTATCGTTGGTCTACATTAACGGTCGTCCGGACCTCCAAATTGCGAAGGAACAGGAGCAGCGGCGCTCTCTTTCTCTCGAATTTAGGAAGGAGGAGAGAGTAGTAGTACACAGAAAAACGAAGGAAAACTGAATCAGTACGGAGTGGTTAGCGATAGATTAATTCCTCCGCGAGCGTCGTGCGCCTCCTTTTCTTTACATGGTTGCGCCATCTTGGGCCTCCTTTTTTCTATTGATTTCCTGGGCTGGGGCAGAAATTTCCCAGTACTAATATCAAGTAAATAGCTGGACGGGGGCCCCTGCCTCCCGGGGGGCCAGGGCGGCCGCCCCGCTGCCCCGCCTTATGGGCCGGCCCTGACCGACAAAACAATGGTACTCCTCATTTCTAAATAAAAATTGGTACTCCTCATGGAATGACCTGCTACCTAGTCAGTGCGGCCACCACGTACGAATGGAGCTGCCCCGAACTTGTTTTCCCTGAAAAGAAATATATTTACTCCGTCGACGTCGTGACGCGATCGACCCCTGGCCTGTCTTGCTCGCGGTCGACATGAGAGACAGAAAGCGACCGCCCGCAACCATCCAGATACCACGCAATTCGGCATCCGATCCGACGCTCATGGGCACGGCTGCGCCGCGACAATGGCTGCTACTTTTTTAAGGGTCTTGTTTACATTTTGTCTATTTTAGGGATTGGAGGGGTTATTTCGGATTCCGGAAAATCCCCACAAGTCTGTTTAATTCTACTATATTTTAGGGGCTAAGGGGAGATAATTTCTTGATATCCCCCACCAACCATCTTATTTTTGTCTAAAACAAAAAAATTAAATCTATGCTAGTGTATTATAAGGGAAGAGTATTTGTCTGGATCTGTGGGGATTAGATGTTCACCAAGCCCCTTCCATCCTCACTCCTCCCTTCCCATAGAAAACCATGGAGTAAACAAGGCCTATAAGGTGGACATCTTTCCGGTCGGGTCAGGTTCAGTTCTTCGGTTGGTCTCCCCACGTACACTCACTCACGTGCGCCAAATTAACCAGCAGTGTGGCAAAAGAAATGTACAACATTAATGTGCGATCGAGTGGATAGGTACAAAACGTAGGCGTGCTGGCTGTCGGGAGATGGATGGAAGAGGTGAGGTAGAAGGCATATCTCCAACAAGTACATCCAGTTATACTCAGTAAAAGGATCATACACATACATTGTAAAATATACTTGGTTTTTGAAAATACATTAGACCATGGATTGTTGTTAAATAATTAGACAGTTTAAATCATGGTACCACACATAAAGGGGGTGAGTTTCTCAACCCGGCAGTCACAAGGGTAAAATTTCACGCTTTTAGACTCTTAAGAGGGGTACTCTGACGTCGACAACCTCAACTAGAACCACAAATGCTCTAGAGAAGCAGAGTTATTTCGCCGGCTAAGACCGGGACACCTTGACATACTGATGTTGATCGCTTCTATGGATCCATCACCGACATGTTTCAAAACGAGGGTCGTCACTAACGGAGAAATCAGGCAGTCCCACACGTGAACCGTGACTGTTACGATACGATCACCTTCGTAGTATACGTGTTTCAATAGGGGAGGGCATGTGCCCCCACCCCCCAATCTCGAAAACTAATAATTTGTGATATGGTAACAACTTCGTTGATATTCATGTTTCTCAAAATTATACAGCTCTGTATGACTAAAGGGGTGCTCCGACTATGATCTAATCGATGTGCAAGACCAAAGAAAATAAGAAAGGAGAGATGAGATTGGCTCAAGACGCTCACACTGTGCAGCATATTGTGAAGGACATGGCAGCAAGTAATTGCGGTATTTGCCTTTTTGTTATCTCATGTTGCAACATACATGTGGACAGGACAAGTAAGCAAGCAAGACGACCTCGATAGAGATACGAGAGTGGGACGGTGCACTCTTAATGGTATGGGTTTTATACTGTCTCCACATATTAAGATGTTTAGGATCTTTTATCGTATGGCTAGTCATTCATTGCTTAGCAAGGGTCGAATTATTAGGAACAATAGCCGAACTGAGTATAGACGATGTTTAGACACACAGGACTAGATACTCGTATTATGGGAAAATATATTTAAGAAATTAGAAAGGAGTTTTACATGGGAAAAACACTATACACACACAATAGATGCAAATGTTTCTCGGATCAAAGGACTCATGTAGCCATTGCAAAATGCTGGCATCTCGAGTTCTCTTCGTTGTTCGTTCTGCATGACCATGGCGTAATCATGCCCATGCACTGATCCGCAACGTACGGAGTTTTTTTTTTTTTTTTTTTTTGCGGAGAAAAGGGTGATAAATTAAAACTGAGCTCTTACAAACAGGTCCAGAAAGAAAAGGAAATTACACATAGGTCCTCTATCTTCTTCTTCTGGAACTCGCCGCCGATGGCACGGAGTTGGCTGGGATATCCATATCGTCAAACATCCTTGTATTTCGGGCCAACCGAAGCACATGCGTGATTAATAAGCTTGCACGATCACACAAAGTAGACCATACGAATTTTGTAAGAATTGGAGAAAAATAATTCTAATAAATAAAATCCTTGAAAATTCTAGTGCGAAAACCATTCGCATCGCAAATCCCCTTGGGACATACCGTAGTACGTGCTCACGGCTGAATCTCTGATGACATGTCGTCGTAGACTCGCACCCGATTGATCCGTGAGTCAGGACGTAGTGTACGTGTATCGCATGATTGCCCTCCATACGTAGGCGATGGAGCAGAGCAGAGCATCCACGTCCATGCCGCATTGCCGCCGTGGCGCGAGAGGCTGGGCTCGCGGTGGGTCGATCGACAGCGACGGCAACCGCACGAACGACGCGTGTCGACTGCCGGCGGCCAACTCCGGCTGCTCTTTTGCGGCCGGCGGGCAGGAGTGCGGTTGGGTCAGTCAAGGATACACGCACCTGTAGTAACCGCCAAATTAACCAACAGTGTGGGCAGAAAAGCGTAGAATATCTATCGAGGGGATAAATGGCCGACGGGAGTGGTGAGGTAGCCCGGCGGGCGAATCTTGTGGACGAATGCCGAGCTTGCAACTGCGGTGATAGCGACCCCCCGGCCCCGGCGAGACGATGATGGTGCTGATTCGGTGGCCGTTTCTGGCGCTCCATCCATCATTGCGTGGTCGCCTCCAGAGATCAGAGCTCCTTGTCTGACCGGACCGGCCGGCAGATCTTTTGCCAATTCTGGACCGTGTACGTGTTATCCTCACATTTTTTTTGACAGGCGTGCGATGAATTGCTAGGATGAGGAAAGCTCTCCCTATAGTCGTTCACATAGCTTAACACTTTAACCCACTAGTTTATACTGTATTAGCTGAATCTTGTCGCCGGCAAATTAACATATATATGCGCGTGAACGTTTAACAAAAGGATTAGATGGAAGGGACGTGATCACTGCTTCCTTCATGACAACGCATGCTACTGTCACGACCGTGCAACGTAGATGCTTATCTGAGATTCTGAGTACGTGAAGCACGGGCGATCACATCCCTGATCAGACCTCGCGTACGACAAAATACTTGATGCGTCCGGAATTTCCGATCCAAAGAAGTCAGTCCATATCCTGGAGACTTCTTCACCAATCACCAATAATTTTTTTTTTTCAAAACTCATCTTGTCGTACCGTGTAACGGTTAAGAACAATATCACTGCGACAATTTCAAATGGCCTGAAAAAAGCTAACACGGCTATACATATACGCGATTTAGTCTTTTCATCCGTCTCATTCTATTAATTATCAAACATACTAGTAATGCTAGTAGGAAGAGAGATTTTGAAAAATAAAATAAATTAACCTCCAAATGTTACACACAGAAGCGCTACAAGAGATGAACAAGTGTAACCTGATGTTAATCCATTCAGACACGCGCTATGTCTTCATACTTTTTTAGATGAAAGCGGGAGTGGTGTTTTAGCTCCCGGGTGCATATGCACCCTTTATTTAAAATACATTTTGAATTTACTTATAAATTCCAAAAAAATTGAAAAAAAAGTTCACGCATATATCTTAATATGCTATGTGTTCATAAAGTCGTTTCACGAAAAACCGATATTTTTTGTGTTTTGTGTAAAAAGACAAAATTTAGTTCTAAAATAAGGCTTTTCAAGAGACCATTTTTTGTCTTTTTACACAGGTCACAAAACATATTGCTTTTCGGTGAAACGACTTTGTGAACACATAGATTGTGAAGACGTATCCACAATATTTTATTTCAGAATTTTTCGACATTTTAAAATATGTTTTTTAAATACCAGGTGCATATGCACCCGGGTGGCAAAGTGAATTTCCGAAAGCCATGTCTTCATAATTCAACCTGATGTACCTGGGTCAATCAGCTACGATATCAATTCGTTTCAAAGTCGTAGCCGTCGCCCTTAGATTAGCCTTGGTTGGTAGTAGGTGATGTCGTGCTGCTGAATTTCGCAGTTTGGGTAGTAACCGGGTAGGTTCAGTGTACTCGTACCTTGTTTCGATGATGCGCTGCTGAGATTCAGTGTATTTCGCTCCGGAGAAAATATTCAGTGTACCTCGTACGACCACAAACCCGTGGAGCACGTGTTGTCCTTTTCTTTTTCTTTCTGGCGTGAGCCTAATTTATTTAGCATGGTAGTTTGGACAAAGACATGTAGGATTATAGAACAGCTCAATGTCCCCGACAAGATTTGTCTCAAATTGTACGGCACTACGGCTAGACGGCGCCGGAATATCACTTGACGGACAGAAAGCGCTCTTCCTCCGTTCTAAATTACTCCAAATTACTCGTCATTCATTTATCTAATAATAAATATATCTAGACACTAAATAAGTATAGATACATCCGTATTTGGAAAAACGTAACTCGATTAATTTGGAACATAGTGAGTAGATGATTTATATTTGTTTAAATATGGATGTATCTATACTTGTAACATGTATATATACATCCAAATGTGAACAAATGTAAATCATCTAATTTGAAACAGAGAGACTAACATGTTTCCGTAAGACTTGCATGTCCAGATCATGTGTAACTAGACGATGTTTACTTATCCATGTTTAGCTTGGGATAAAATCGTACATTGTTAATTAAGTTCTTTTATTATTTGGATTGTCGTCAAATTCTTAGCCCGCCATTGTTTGTTTGTCGACTCTATGGCGGGGAATAAACCTGGATTATGACACAATCTTCATTTGTTTATTTTATGCAGACATTGGTAAAAAAACTCAAACTCAACTTTTCTGGGGAGCAAACATGAATTGAGAACATACAATGGTAGCCATAATGTAAATATTTTGAATGCAAGACATGCAGATACATGGAACATTGTGGTACTCTGCTCATGTAATGTGGTTACACCACGATTGAATGAATCTTGGTAGGAGAATCAATCTGCGGTTGGATGGTTATAAGGGTGGTTATATCCGAGCCTTTGAGAGTCTAAATCTAAGGTTTGATATATGTGTGTCTCATAAAGGCGAAATATTTCAGTGGGAGCTGACGTTCCCATCGATAGCGAGGTACTCATAGGATAGGATGTTCGTGTGTGTTTTCATACGAGTGAGTCTATACGAGTGAGTCTATACGGTTATATGTTAGTATTTGCATCTGTGTTTCAAAATAATGATCTTGGTCGTGAGGTATGCTCCTCGATCGTAGATGTACAACACCTGAAAGTTGAACCTCTTCGAAATACCGTTTGTCCAAAGTTAGAAACTACTGGCTGGTTCATGGATGCTGCTGGCTGCGGTGGGTGCCGACGGCGCCATGCGTAAAGCTCTCCAAATATTCCGTTGTCCTCATTAAAGTGGACGGCGACGACGAACCGTTGTGGTCGTGTGTCGTCTCCTTTCGCTCAGCAGGGACCGACTGGAGGTGCTACCGCTGTGATATGTTACGACTTATATCACATAAAAAGAAAGAAATAAATCTTCATAAACAACGATAAAAACACAAAACGATCGCAGCATGGCACGCCTATTCTTTCTAGTAGGATGGGAGCCTGACGAGATGTGGTATGTAGGATGAACAGTTGGGAAACAAATGACAATGGGCAAAAGATAATCTTGTCTCAACGCTCATATAAGCTTGTCAGTTTTCCTCTACATCGAGTAATTTGGCTTGAGGGCAATAACCTGAAGCAAGTCTGAAAAAAACAACATAATTTTTTCCCAAAAACCGGGGGTGGGTGGGGGGGGGGGGGGGCATTGGCCCCCAGGTCTCACGTAGCTCCACCAATGACCAACATGGAGATAAAGTTGACTGTTAGTGAGGCATGTTAGAAGTACCGTTGTGTTAGAATTGTTTAGGGTTTATTAAGCACCGAAATGTAATATTTTCAAACTAATATCCAAACTTTGAGTGTTTTATTATGGTTCGGGCTTTGGGGTTGAGCTTCAACATGGCCAAGAGTTCGGACACGGTGTTTCGGTTCCTAGATTTAGATGCACTCGTTATCTACGCCGACGGACACGGTGTTTCGGTTCCAACATGAGCTTCAACGGACAGACACATGGCAGGCGATATGCCGACGGCCTTATCTACGCCGACGACCACCCTCGGGATACGGCTGGTGCATGCCGACGGCCTCTCTATGCCGACGGCCGCTTGAAAAACACTGTCGGTAAAGGTTCTATATGCCGACGGTTTCTGATTGCCGACGGCCCGTATAAAAGCTCTCGGCATATGACCTGTATGCCGACGGCCCCGATAAATGGAACCGTCGGAAACTGTGGCTTTTCCCGTAGTGGGTTAAAAACAATATGGTTAAGAAAAATTCAAATTGTCCAAATAAAGCTAATATACGCGCTTTAGTCTTTTTACCGACCTCATTTAATCAATCACCAAACATATCAGTTCCCGTAGGAAGAGAGAGATTAAAAGTAAAATAAATTAAGCTCCAAATGTGAGGCGCAAAAAAAAGTTGAACAACTGTTCAGCATACTCTCCTACTGTACATCACAAAAAGAAAACATACTTCATGCAACCGTCTACCTTGTTCAAAGTGGTATCCATATTCCTCTCGGGATCGGCGGTTCGGCGGCTCCGGTGGTGCCTAGGCTTCTGGGGTTAGGGATGGATCCGTGTGTGCTTTCCTTGCTTCGTCGGGGTGTTTTGTGCAAGTTTCCTGGGTTGTGTTTGTAATTCTGTTCCCTTCGGGGACCCCGGTGTAATTTGTACGAAGCTCTCTAATATAAGTTCGGATCCTGTTCAAAAAAAAAAAAAAAAGTGGTATCCATATCTTCGCAGTTTCGAGGTAGTAACCTGATGTTAATCGATTCAGTCGCGCGCTAATGTCGTCATGATGCGACCTTGATGTTGCCTGGGTCAAGCCGCTACGAAATTTGTCGTTTCAGCGTCGTAGCTGCTCGATCTTTAGATTAGCCCTGGTGGTTGGTAGGTGATGTCATACCGCTGCTGAATTTCGCAGTTTGTGCAGTAACCTGGTAGGTTCAGTGCACGTTTCTACGACCATGCAAGGCTACTGAGATTCGATGCACCTACAGTAGCTCTGGAGAAAAGGTTCAGTGTACCTCGTACCACCACCAACCCGTGGAGCACGTGTGGGTTGTCCTTTTTCTTTTTTCCTTTTCTTTCAGCGTGGTTGTTTGGATAAAGACCCGTACGTAGGATCTCGTTGCCCCCGACAAGATAGTTTCAAACTGCACGGCACTACGGCTAGTCGCGGCGCCGGAATATCACTTGACCGACAGAAAGCACGTGGTTGGTAACATGCTTCCGTAAGACCTGCATGTCTAGATCTTTTTTTTTTTAACACAGAAAATATTTATTCATTTAGCAACATCTTACAAAGACAAACGTGCATTGGGACACGCAAGAGATTGATGCTACATCTGCATTTAGACAAGTTCCGCTGGCTGTAGCTAAGCACCTGAAACTTAATGGCCTATCCTTGAGCTTAAGAGCTAGTCTAGCCTGATGATGCGCCCTGAAATTGTAGCTTCTTGGAATATGAAAGACCTTCGAGGCATCGAAGGAAGAAGTAGCTGTCATTTGAGCAAGTTGCGGCCTAATTATCCAATGTCCTGGAGCGAGGAGCAGATCCTGAGTGGCAGCAGCAGTTGCCAAAGTAGCATTGTCTGTTACTCCCTCCGTTCCAAATTAGATGACTTCTCTTTCTCCATATGTGGATGTATCTAGACATGTTATAAGTATAGATACATGTGTATGTGGACAAATGAAAATCATCTAATTTGGAACGGAGGGAGTACGTAGGTAGCCTGTTGAATATGGAGTAGCTCTGCAAGTTGGATTGCTAGTAGCAGGCTAAAAGCTTCAGCCTGAATGGCGGACGATGCTGGCGGCGAGATGGCCGAGATGCAAACCTGAGAGCAAGGTCTATCACCGCAAATTTGTATAAAGATACCTAAACCAGCAGGTGCCGGCTGGCCATCAAGACCTGGAGACCAGGCAGCATCCGAGAAAACAATCGAGCCTGATATGCTGGAGATGTCCCTGAGTGTAGCTCCCGGCGATGGAGTCATGTGCTGGCTGGAAGCATCCTGCTGGTTTACAGCAGCGTCAGTTGACACTCTAGTGGTTGCCCCCAGAGTTGAACTACGATCTTCATAGAAGTCCGTGTCTTCTAATTTGGCTCCCTGAATAATTGCATTTGCTGTCGCAAACACTTGATTAGGCCTGCAAAATTTCCTGCAAAAGAGTGTGTCGTTCCGAGCTTTCCAAAGACACCATAAGAAAGTGTATAAGGAAGTGGGATCAATTTTTGGGTGACCTGAGTTGAGAAGAGCTTGAATCATGTCAGAAACAGAAATATGGTTTGCTACTATCAATTCAGTTTTAATATACCAAGGTGGACAGAACCAAGCGGATTTAGAAAAAGGACACAAGAAGAGCATGTGCATTTCATCTTCAGCCTTACCACACCGACAACAATTTTCTTTGATATGCTTAGAGAATTTACATGCCCTCTTACCAGTAGGAAGAGCTTTCCTGAGAAGCCTCCAAGCAAAGGTCTGGACTCGTGGTGCCATTTGCTTCTGTTGCCAGACCTGATTAAGGAGAGCTATGGTTTCCTGAGGAACAATCTTCGGACGCTGTCTCAGAGGAAGCTGCAAGTTGTTGAAGCAGTGCCTATATGCACTCTTGGACGACCAATTACCTGCAGGGGTTAGTGTCCATACCAAAGTATCCTGACCAGCCGCGTTAATTATAGGAGTTTGAAGAATGGCACTTGCGATTTGCGAAGTGAACAGAGAATTGATTAAACTGGCATTCCATTGTTTTTGACCAGGAATCCAAAGATCTCTCACCATAGCAGGATAGTTAAAAGGTTGAGCTTGAATAACAAGATGGTCGTAGATATTTTCCCAACCCAGAAACCATGGAGAGCTCCAGATTGAGCTGCTACCATCAATGATTTGATAAATGGAGGCTGATATTAAAAGGGGCTTTACCTTTAGAATTGCAGCCCAAAAAGCAGATTTTGGTTTATTCGGCTTGGCTCTCCAAATGGATGTATCATGATGATATTTTGCCTTGAGAATCTGGGCAACTTGGCTTTGTGGCTCCTTTGCTAGTCTCCAAGCGGCCGAGAGGATTAGTCCTTGATTAAGTGCCTGTAAATTCCTAACACCAAGGCCACCAATATTTTTCGCAACACAAATATCAGCCCATGCTCTAAGGCACAAGCTTTTAGTAGTTTGATCATTTTGAACACCTGTCCACCAGAAATTCCTTATGATCGCCGTTAGTTTTGAAAGAAACTTTTTTGAGAAAAGAATATTTGACATGTAGTAGACAGGAATTGAGGCAAAGACAGATTTGATTAAAGTAAGTCTTGCTGCATGAGATAAACGATTAGCTTTGTAGTTAGAAAGTTTTGACTTGAATTTATCGTAAATGAAAGCATAGGCTGCTGATCTGTCTTTAGATGGTAAAATGAGTGGGTGCCCCAAATGAACAAAGGAATTATCAATATTGGGGGCTGGAAATATTCTTTTAATATCCTCTCTATCAGGCAAAGAAACATTCTTACTGAAAAGGATACTAGACTTACTCCAGTTAGGGATCTGACCTGAGTTTTGACAGAACTGATCTATAATACTAGAGATAGTTTGAGCTTCGCACAAGTTTGCTTTGCCGCAAACAATAAGATCATCTGCAAACATGAGAGAGTGGATAGGGGGGCAATTCGGTCCAAGTAAAATACATGTAAGATGATTGGCTTGGAGCGCATCTTGTAGCTGCAAAGACAGTTCATTCACTGCAAGGACAAAAAGATATGGCGACAGAGGACAACCCTGTCGGATACCTCTGGAGCTAGTAAATTTTGCATAAGATTGGCCATTAATGATAACAGAGAAAGTTGGCGAAGAGATACATGCATGAATGAGTTTTATGAAATGACTATGAAGCCCTTTGCGAGCGAGAGCAGAAACAATGAAATGCCATTCCAATCTGTCGAAAGCCTTTGCTAGGTCTATTTTTAACATAAAATCATGGCTTTTGTAAGATGTAAGCGAGAAGGAGTGAGCTATCTCTTGAGCTACTATAATGTTGTTACTAATGCGTCTACCTTCAATAAAAGCTTGTTGCGAGGGATGAATGTAATCAGGTAGATGCATTTTCAGTCTATTAGCTAAAGATTTTGCAATAATCTTATAGACTACGTTGCATAAACTTATGGGTCTGAAATCAGAAGGTAGGTTGCAAGCTAGTTTTTTCGGAATAAGAGCAATTTGGGTGTCGTTGAGATGTGGCGGAAGGATACCTGAGGTGTAGAAACTCGTGACCACTTTTGTTACATCGTCACCAATCCAAGACCACGCTGAAACATAAAAGGCAACATTAAACCCATCTGGTCCTGGAGATGCATTCCTTCGCATGGCCTTAAGTATTCCCAATATTTCTTCTTTGTCCGGTACAGAATTGGTGAAATCTTCTGCCTGGTTCTGTACATTCATATTTGGGATGTATCTAGCCGTGTTAGAAGACGAGGATTTAAAGATGGACCTAAAGTACTGGACAAACTCATTAGCAATATCGCTCGGATCAAACAAGTCATTTCCAGCGCATCACGAAAGGATACAATACGGTTCCTGCGCTTACGTTTCTGAACTGCATTGTGAAAGAAAGCGGTGTTCCTGTCTCCATGAACAGCCCAATATTTTTTTGCACGCTGCCGATAATACTCAGTGAGTTTGGTAAGATTTACCTCATATTGGGCTACCAGCTTTGCTTCTAGATTGTGGTCCTGTTGCTGCAACGGTTGCATTTGTATGTCGTTGATCTGACTTTGCAAGTAATCAAGCTCTTGTTGAATCGGCTTCTTCTTCTTGCACCATTTCTTTAAAGTACCTGCAAGGTTAGTTGATCTGGTGTGGAAGGATTTGTTCGCGGTAGTTTCCCATGCATTTTTTGCTACAGTTTGGAAATCGTCTTCAAAAGTCCACCAATTTTCAAACTTAAAAGTAAGTCTAGGTTTGTAAAATTTTGACTCAGTGGAAACAAGAATAGGAGCATGATCACTGAGCATTATAGGCAAATTGAAGACATTTGTATTGGGAAAAAGTGCACACCATTCAGCATTGGCAAGACAGCGATCAAGCCTTTCGAATATGGGAATAGAAGAAAACCTCTTGTTCGTCCAAGTATAGGCCGGACCACTATAACCCAAATAAAAAGGCCACATTGCTTGACAAAAGTATTAAAAGCACGGATACGATTCTTATTTACACTGATTGAGGTAGTTTCCATATCATACATGATATCATTCCAGTCTCCTAAGCAAACAACTGGCTTACCTAGATTATCATTTACAAAATTGGAAATATAGTCCCAAGTCATTCTGGTAAATCGGTGATGTGGGTCCCCATAGACACAAGCTAGTACAAACTCAACATTAGTAGCTATGTGACGCACAAGAGCTAGGATAAGATATCTACTAGAGAATTGAACTGTGAGAACAACTTCGTCCGACCACAACAACCAAAGGCCCCCTGAGAGACCTTCGGAGGGCACTACAAAACTAGCAGCGCAATTAAAGCGAGCAGTCACCTGGGAAGCAGTACATTTGGACGATCTAGTTTCTGATACAAAAGTTACCTGGGCACCGGTGGAATACATTAATCTAGCCAGATAATCCATTTTTCTGGAGTTAACAAGGCTCCTACCCTTACCCCTGCAATTCCAGCCAATCAACTTTAAGGCAGCAGTGGGAGGTGCCACGGTGCGAGCGTCACCACCAGCAGGATCCAGCCCAGCTCCTGTAGATCGATGATCCAAAGCAGCAGCAGCTAGTGGCCTACACCTCGGAATTAACCTTAAGGTCGTACTCATGGAAGCTTATGGGGGATGAGCTGCAGAAAACCCAGAAAGCGCGGTGCTTCGAGAGATAACCTTGGAGGATTCGGAAGTTTGGATGGGTCAGCGCCGAGAGGTAGATAGATGTGCAAGGGGAAGATGATCTGCTTGGCGAACACTAAGGGAGAATTCGGCAGCTACGGCGGCGGTCAAAAAGCTAGGGTTTGCGTGAGGGGCGAGGGAGGCTCAGATAGTAAAAATTCGGGCAGGAAATTCAGGGGATCGATGTGGGATGGAGTAGATCTGTAGATTGGAGGAGGAATCGGGAAGAAAGAGAACACGCCAATCACCGGCATTTCGCAGCATCGTTAAAGTATGGTTGATTCAATTAAATAAGAGCGGATTAATATGACAATCCAAAACATAAATCTTGCATTGGAACGTTTTAAATAAAATTTAACTTGTGAATTTGATCTCATATGTACTGTGGTTGCATTGTATACTGTCCAAACATGTTTAAATTAAATACAAGAGGGAATAATATGAATTTTCCAAATATATTATACATGTTGGAAAAGAATACTCTATTTTTCTGTTATTTGAATTTTACACAACTATCCATGTTAAGCTTGAGATAAAATCATACTCCCTCCGTCCCGGTTTATAAGTCCTGCGCATATCCGTAAGTTGTGAATTTGACCAATATAATATATATTTTACAACGCAAAAATTAGACCGTTAGAAAATATAACATTTGAATTTTCTAATGATATTTTTTTATAAATTATTTTTCATATTATCTTAGTCAAATTCACAACATAGGGATACCCGTAGGACTTATAAACGGGAACACATAAAGTTCTGTTATTATTAGGATTGTCGTCAAATTCTTAGCCCGCCTATGTTCGGTTTGTCAACTCTATGGTGGGGAGTAACCTTGGATTAAGACACAATCTTCATTGGTTTCTTTTATGCCGACACTGGTCAAAAACTCAACTTTTGAATGGAAGACATAATGTAAATATTTTGAATGCAAGACATGCATATACATGGAAACATGGTGGTACTGATCAGCTCATGTAATAATGCGGTTACACCACGATTGAACGAGTCTTGCTAGGAGAATCAATCTGTGGTTGGATGATGGATTGATGGTTGTAACGGTGGTTGTATCCGAGTTTTCCAGAGTCTAATAAATTTCAGGTTTGATATATTTGTGTCTATTAAAGGCGAAATATTTCAGTGGGAGCTGCCGTTCCCATTGATAGTGAGGTACGTAGTTATAGGATAGGATGTTCGTGTGTGTTCATACTTAATACGAGTCGAATTGTTTTGGCTGTGACGACATTGATGCGAGGCATGTCGGGAAAGGGTCGATAACGCAGGCGTGCATGGATGCGGCGCAGTTCTGGGCCTTCCGGCGCAAGAGCGTTCACACCACAATCCGGCCGGCGTCCGTGCAGTACACCGCACCATGATCGACTTCCCGGAACCAACTCGTTCAGGACGTAGTTCGTTCATCGCATGATTGCACGCCTTTACACCAACGCGTACTGTACGCGCCTTGGTCTCCCGATCCCATGCCGCCGTGGCGCTAAGAGGCCGGGCTCGCGGTGGATCGACATGAGAGACAGCGACGACCACCGCACGAAACCAACCGAACCAAGCCTTGGATACTGACCACGTTGCGCGTCGGCAACGGAGCCACGCGCCCACGCTACTCTATTCCTCTCTTCTGCCCCACGCGCGCTTGACGCCGATGCGCGCGGCGAGCCGAGCCGGGCCGGGCCGAGCAGCACACCACGCGCCGGCGCTGATTCCTGATTCAGGTCCATGGACAAGGCTGCGAAAGCGTGCTGCTCTTTGCGGCGGTTGGGTCAGGTTCGATCGTTTCCTCGAGTTGGTCTCCACGAGTCCACGTACCTGAGACTAGCCATAGTGGGGAGTATCATATACTAGTATCATGCATATGATACTAGTCTGTGTTACTACTTCCACTATGGGTAGTATTTGTGGTATCATATAGTATTGCATTAATTAGGTTGTAGACTCATCTTGTCTTGGAACGCGTTATGTTACGGTATCTACCTATGATACCACTCTCATCTCTTTCATCATTAATTGCAGTGACACGTCATTTTTTTACTTACGTGGCATGCATGATACTAGTTATGATACTCCCACTATGGCTAGTCATGATACTACCTCTTTTGGCTGGACTCGTGGCTTGGTGAAAGCCCGTTACAGCATAGGTTCCCTTCTCTCTTTGCTATATGTTCGGACCCGATGCTGTTGGTGGCCTCGGCAGTACATAATGGGGTTTGGAACATCTCGTTCCGACGCACATTTGGTCCTGCCGAGGCTACAGCTTGGACGGAGTTACGAGGTTCGCTCCCGGAGGCGCTGCCGGGGGGCCAAGACCTTGTGTCATGGCACCTGGCGCCCTCTGGGACCTTCTCCGTAAAGACGGCCTATCGGAGTCTCTTCAGTGGTCCGGTTAGAGCTTGGGCTTCCCCGCTGTGGAAGGCCCCCCTCCTCCTGAAAATCAAAGTCTTCGTGTGGCAGCTCCTTAGAGACCGCCTTCCGTCGGGGGTGGAGGTCCGTAAGCGACATGGACCGGGGGATGGTCTTTGCCCTTTGTGTGGGATCCCCGAGACGGGAACCCACATCCTGTTCGCTTGTCCTGCGGCCAGGTTTCTATGGAACTTCGTCCACGAGGCACTTGGGCCTGCTTGGCAGGCCTCAGACCTCGGAGAGTTCCTGGAGACCCACGCGAACCGTACCGGGGGGAGCCGTCGGCTCTTCTGGTTGGTGTTCGCGGCAATGGCTTGGACCCTTTGGACGATTCGTAATAAGATGGTGATTGAGCGGGTGTTTCTTCGACGTGCTTCTGACTCCGTGTTTAAATTTCTGGCTTTCTTGCAGCAGTGACACCCGCTTTCTAGACAGCGCGACAGGGGGCGGCTAGATGACATGCTTGACAGACTTTTGGTGACCGCACGTCGCCTCTCCTCCTCATCTAGCAGCTAGCGCCGGAGGGCTGCGTTTTTTTTTTTGTGAAGGAAGTTCGTGTACAAGATCAACACCAGATCGAACGAACACACACGAACAGAGGGAAAAAACACCCCACACACGGCGAACGCGGATCCACCAAGCAGAGCACCTCCTTCGAGCACCAGCAGCACGCCGCCGGGGAGGAAGAAGGCGAGCTCACCTCGCACCGCTGCAGCCGGCTCGAGCAACCATGTTGAGATGCCGCAGAGGCCATCTGACGCAAGCACCAGAATCTGAGCGCTGGAGGAGCATCGGCCTCGAGCCACCGCCGGATCCACCCTTCTTCCACAGCGCCATCCGCGACCACCGACGATGGAGAGCCTCCCACCTGCAAACTTCCAGAGATCTTAAGCAAAAGCAACGCCAAGCACCGAGGTGAAGGCCGCCGGACCCCACGGACAAGAGCTAGCGCTTTTTTGTTCTTCCCACCATACCCTACCCCATTGCTTTTCTAGCTTTTATCTTGTTGTTGGTCTTACTTGTGCTGTTGCCCCAGCAAACTCTTCTAACTTGTTTTCGGGTACTTGCATCGTTGTATAAATTTGCTTGGCATGTTGCTTTATTTATAAAGCGGGGCGAAAGCCTATTTCGAGAAATTAACCAACGGCGTGGGCAGAAAAGCGTACAACATGTACACGAGCGGCGCATCGAGGGATAAGCATCTACGTGTGCTGGCCGCCGGGAGATGGATCCAATCTTCTGGACGAATGCCGAGCTTGCAATCGCGGTGATAGCGACACCACGGCGACGAGATGATTCGGTGGCCGTTTCTGGCGCTCCCACTCACTCCAACCATCATTGCCTGGTCTGGTCGCCTCCAGAAATGCAGGGAAAGGGATCGTTGTCGACCGGGCCGGCCGGCACAGATCTTTTACCACTTCCGGACCACGTACTCCATTTCATCGGTTTACATCTACTTTGCGTTTTGGGTTTGTAAAAATTAAACTTTATGAAGTTGGAGCAAATATATAAGAAAAAAATATAAATACTACAACAAAAATTTAACATTATTACAATCTTCATAAAAAATAATATATTTATTGATGTTGATTTTTTTCCGTATATACTTGGTTAAATTTTAAAAAGAAAATTTATTTTGAAAATACCCAGAACGCGAAGTAAATAAAAACGGAGTGAGTACATGTTAGCCTCACCATTCTTTGCCGATCCACCTTTACACACTCCATGTAATTCTTTAAGAAATCCACGGAGTTACAAAGATTTCGATCGGATCGATGCATGGTTGTTGATGCCCACTACTGAAAAGTAACCATTCAGGATCAGTTGTAATCACTCTCCCAAATACGTGTATACAATGGTATTTTGCGATAGTGCGATGAATTGAAAGGATGAAAAAAGGCTATCACTACAATCACCCTGATAGTTTAACACTTTAACCCACCAGTAGATTAGCTGAACATTTAGCCGGCAAAATATATGCGAGTGAGCATTTGACAAACAGATAAGATGCTGGTCCTTAGCCGTCTTCCTTAGACTAGTCTTGATGTTAATCGATTCAACGCGACACCATGACACCATGTCGTCATTATGCGACATTGATGTAATGATGTTGCCTGGGTCAAAACCCGCTACGAAATTTGTCGTTTCAACGTCGTAGCCGTCGCCCTTAGACCAGGCCTTGCTTGGTACCGGTGATGTCGTGCTGCTAAATTCGCAGTTTGGGTAGTAATTAACCGGGTAGTAGGTCCAGTGTACCTTGTTACGGTGATGCACGATCCGGTTCACCTTGCTCTGGAGAAAAGGTTCAGTGTACCTCCTACCACCATCAACCCGTGGAGCACGTATGTTTTGGTGTCTCTACCTAGCCCAAATTTGTATGTATGTACAGAATAAATCATGTCTAGATAGATACAAATTTCGGCTAGGTTACGACATCATTCATGAACGGAGGGCTAGTCGGCGCCGGAATATCACTTGACCGACAGAAAGCACGTGTTTGGTAACATGCTTCCGTAAGACTTGCATGTCCAGATCATGTGTAATTAGACGATGTTTACTTATCCATGTTTAGCTTGAGATAAAATCGTACATTGTTAATTAACTTCTGGTATTATTAGGATTGTCGTAAAATTCTTAGCCCTCGTTTGTTGACTCTATGGTGGGGAGTAAACCTGGATTATGACACAATCTTCACTGGTTTCTTTTATGCTGACATTGGTAAAAACTCAACTTTTCTGGGGAGCAAACATGAAGTAAGAACATACAATGGTAGCCATAATGTAAATATTTTGAATGCAAGACATGCAGATGGAACATGGTGGTACTCAGCTCATGTAATGCGGTTACACTACGGTTGAATGAGTCTTGGTAGGAGAATTAATCTGTGTGGTTGGATGTTTATAAGGGTGGTTGTATCCGAGCCTTTCAGAGTCTAAATCTCAGGTTCGATATATGTGTGTCTCATAAAGACGAAATATTTCAGTGGAGCTGACGTTCCAATCGATATCAAGGTACTCATAAGCTAGGATGTGGGTGTGGGTGTGTGTGTGTGCGCGCGCGTGCGTGCGTGCGTGTGTGTGTGCGTGCGTGCGTGCGTGTGCGTGTGCGTGCGCGTTCGTGTGTGTGTGTGTGAGTCTATAGGGTTATATGTTAGTATCTGCATCTGTGTTTTAAATAAAGATCTTGGTCGCGAGGTATGCTCCACGATCGTAAATGTAAAGCACCTGAAAGTTGAAGCTCTTCGAAATACTGTTTATCAAAAGTTAGAAACTACTGGCAGGTTCATGGACGCTGCTTGCTGTGGTGGGTGCCGACGGTGACATAACCCTCTCCAAATTTTTTGTGGTCGTCGTTGAAGTGGACGGCAACGACGAAATGTCATGGACGTGTGTCGTCTCTCCAAATAAGCATGTATGAGTTATTAGCTAATTCTGCAGGGACCGACTGGCTGTCCTGCCGCTGTGATATCCTCACGAGATGTAGTATGTAGCGATGACGAGTTGGCGAAAAATGACAATGGGCGAAAGATAACTCATATCAACTTGTCATTTTTCCTCTACATCGAGTAATTTGGCTTGATGGCAATAACCTGAAGCAAGTATGAAAAGCCAACATAAGTGTTCTTCCTAACCCTTCGGGGAGGAGGGGGGCATTGGCCCCCTAGCTCTCACATAGCTCCACCAATGACCAACTTGAGATAAAGAGATATTCATTTCCCCTGAACTAAAAACAATTTAAGAGAATAAGAGTACATGCCATTACTGGCTGGGCGATGAAGTATGCCAACAACATGGGTATTTGGTGAAGATGCTATCCTTGCTGCGTATCCATAGGACAAATGCCGTCTATATGGCGACCACGATGACATAAAGAAGCAAAATGTTCAGAATCTTTGTTAGGATGCTATTCTCGCTACGCAACCAAGAGGAACTTTTTTTCTCGTGCTTATGTCTCCTGAGTCTCAACATAGCAGATCATCTTCCTCATGCCCTACCTCCAAACTCACTACACCAAATTGATAATTATCAGCTCAACTAGACGGAAGAAATAGTATAGGTTAGTATCTATTATATGGAGATAATATAGTTTTTTAAAAATCACTTATATTGCGCGAAAATATTTATTTTCAATAATTGCGCTGTCGTGTTGGCCGAAACCAGAAGGCACTAATTGAAACTTTATGTCAATTTTAAAATAGGATTTTCATAAAATCATGTGTGCCTTAATAAATCCAAGAAAAGCCATCATTATTAATTTTGCATATAAACTATATTGAACTCGTTTCGTACTGGAATAATTTATTAAAATCAATTTATGTTTTAAAGTTAGATAAATCATTTACCTGTTAAATACTTATTTTAAGAATCAATTATTAAGGATCATTTTACCGGCTTAATACTCACTTTTAGAACCATTCTATGTTTTAAAGCTTGAAAAAATATTAAGAATGAGATAATCGTCATTTTTTACGTGTTGAATACTCATTTTTAGAATCAAATAGTTGAATGATTTCCCTTTTATGGAATATAGCTTGGTTTTGAAAGATTTAAATCACTTTGTTAGATTTAGTAAAGGTTTACTAAACACCGAATTGTAATATTTTCAAACCAATCTCCAAACTCTGAGGGTTTTATTATGGTTCGGGGTTGAGCTACAACATGCCCAAGAGTTCAGACACGGTGTTTCGGGTCCTAGGTTTAGATGCACTCGTTGAGTGAAATATTTTTAAAGTACTTTTAGAAAAATGTCAAAATATTCCAAACAAATATTTTGGAAATATACCAGCATATTTATATTCGCACACAAAGATTCGTTAAAAAATGACTTTTTTGTGGCCTGGGTAAAGAATACAAATAAATGTTTCATAAAAATTTATTTTAACCAGCGGAATTTTTTTTTTACACAGGCAAAAAAAAAGTCATTTTTTCACGAATTTTTTTTGTACGAACATATGCAGGCGTATATCCAAAAAAAATAGTTTATTTTTTGACATTTTAAAATGCCATTTTTTTTACAGTGGGTTCATCTACACCTATAAGCCAAATATGATTTCCCCAAGAGTTACATATCTTCTATTTCCTGCATCGAGGAAAATACGTTTTGTTTGAGTGTGATTCTAAGCTGGCAAGTGTCTTAGGTTCTTATGAAATACAGTAGTTTTCTCGTAATAGTGTGATCCCACAAACCAATGCTTAAGCATTGTAAGAACATTCTCTAAGAAATGAAATGCTTCAGAATTCCTATGAAATCCGTTTGCAGCAAAATAAAATAAATCCCCCAGGCAAAGCATGCATGTCGCTCCCGTACGTATCCAAGTGACGTACGCGCCCTGGTCTCCCGATCCCATGCCGCCGTGGCGCGAGAAGGCCGGGCTCGCGGTCGATCGACATGAGAGACATCAACGGCCACCGCACGAAACCAAGCCGGAGACTGACCACATTGCGCGTCGGCAACGGAGCCACGCGCCCACCGGACGAAACCAAACCGGGCACGCGCGCGGCGAGACGGGCCGATCGAGCAGCACGCGACTCGTGTCGCCCCTCGGCACCACGGCGTCACACCAAGCACGAGCGGTGCGATCGAGGGGATAAGTACGTACATCCGCTCGATTTTGCGGCACTCCACAATAATAAGCAACAAAAGTACTCCCTCTGTCTAAAAATAAGCCACTTTTGGACAAACTTGAGACACTTATTGTTGAACAAAGGGAGTACAAAACAATGATCAAAGGTTAAGTACGTACTACATCTGCTGGCCGCCGGGAGATGGATGGAATCTTCCGGACGAATGCCGAGCTTGCAATCGCGGTGATAGCGACACCACGGCTACGAGCTGACTCGGTGGCCGTTTCTGCGGCTCCACTCACTCCATCCATCATTGTGTTGCCCAGAGATGTGTGGGGGAAAAGGGCCCGTTGTCGACCGGACCGGCAGATCTTTACCATTTCCAGACCAGCCGAATATTTAGCCGGCAAAAGTATATGCGAGTGAGCATTTAACAAACAGATAAGGTGCTGAGGTGAAGGGATCGACGCGATAGATGTTTCCTTTCATGACAACGCATGCAGGCTGCTGTCCACTGCCGTGCCTGTTTATTAAACCCATCGTGTAGGAGTAGCATTCTCTACTCTGTATCAACTTTCGACAAAAGGGTAGCCTGACATCCATATCTTCGCAGTTTTGACGTAACCTGATGTTTTAATCGATTCAACGCGACACCATGGCGTCACTATATATGCGACCTTCAGATGTACTGTAATGATGTTGCATGGGTCAAACCGCTACGCAATGTGTCGTTTCAACGCCGTAGCCGTCGCCCTTAGACTGCCTTGGTTGGTAGGTGATGCATGTCGTGCCGCTGAATTTCGCAGATTTTTTCACAAATATAGCCCTCTGCCCAATGGTATTGTCAAAAATGGCCCCCTCTCAATTCTATTGCTAAAAATAACCTGACGGGAAGCTGAAAAGCTGACACGTGTCACCTTCTGCCGTACCGCGTGGCGGGAGGGACATGCAGCCGTAGGGACTGGCGGGAGGGCCTTCCCGCACTTGTCGTTGGCGGGAGGTGGTGGGACCTAGAGCGGCACATGACGGGAGGCTGCTAACTAAGTACTGTTATATTTATTCTTCGTAAGAGAGAGAGTGAGCAGATGCGTGCATGTGGCTGGTCGGGCGCAAAGGCCATGCATGCATGCTGTGTATCGCGAGGTGCAAAGGCCATGCATGCATGAGACCGGACTGAGCATGCACAGCTCCGCTGGGTCCCGCCGCCTCCCGCCAGTGACAGTGGCGGAAAGCTCCTCCCGCCAGTCCCTACGGCTGTATGTCCCTCCCGCCACACGGTACGGCGGAAGGTGACACGTGTCAGCTTTTCAGCTTCTCGTCAGGCCATTTTTGACAATAGAATTGAGAGGAGCCATTTTTGACAATATCATTGAACAGAGGGCTATATTTGTAAAAAAATCAATTTCGCAGTAACCAGGTAGCTAGGTTGATCAGTGCACCCTGTTTCGGTGATGTACTGACCGCTGCTGAGATTCAGTGTACTTCGCTCCGGAGAAAAGGTGCAGTGTACCTCGTACCACCACCAACTCGTGGGTGTGGTGCTAATTTGTTTTAGCGTGGCTGTTTGGATAAGGACCTGTAGGACTAGAGAACAGCTCGTTTTCTCCGACAAGATGTTTCAAACTGTACGGCATTATGGCTAGGCGGCGCCGGAATATCGCTTAACCGACAGAAAGCATGTGGTTGGTAACATGCTTCTGTAAGACTTGCATGTCAAAATCACGTGTAACTAGAGGATAAAATGACGGAAACCCACTTTGGAGCTCGGGCACCAGTGCTCCCGCTTGTTCAATTTTTTTTGACGATTTCAAAAAAATCCAAAAAAATACTAGCTGATGTATATGCATGTCCTCTACGCACGGTACAAATCATTTGAGGGAAACAAATCGTATTACGAGCTACATAAAAATAACAAATTTCTGACAGACAATAGTATGGATTTTCTGTCAGAAATTTATCTTTTTTCTGTAGGCCACAAATTTTATTATTTTCTTACGAAATTTCTTGCGCACCTTCAGAACATGTATATCTTGCTGTGTAACAAATTTCAGATTTTTTTGAAGCAAAAAAGTATGATTTTCAAAAAATTCAAAAAAAGGGCAGCAGTGTGCCCGAGAGCCAAACGTCCGCGTCCATAAAATGAGAGGATGTTTAGTTAGTTTCACAAAAAAATATTATGCATGTCTATCTTTCAAATCGTACTCTCTCTGTTCCACAATGTAAACTTTTTCGCAAACTAAGTTAGCTTGCTAAAAAGGATTACATTATGGAATGGAGGTAGTTGTTAGAAATATATTAGGTATACATGTATTTGGTAGTTTAGGATTTGTAATTCGGCTCCTACCTTATCTCTAGGAGAGGTTTCTTTCCCTCCAAGTCTGTACGCTTTTATATACTCGCCCATGAGTCTCAATATAACATCCATCAAATTCCTCCAATCTCTTATTTCTACAGTAGTACATTTTTATCTTTTGGACTATTGCCAGATTTTAGCTCGCCTATGTTTGTTTGTCGATTATATGTTGTGTAAACCTGGATTAAGACACACGATCTTCATCGATTTGGTAAAAAAACTTGACTTATTTTGGGGAGTCCCAAGTTAAGGTGAAGCTCGTAGACCTGGTTTTGAGAGCTCAGAAAGTTTTAGGACGATCGGACTACTATGTCGAGGGAGAGATGGTTAAGTTACCAGTGGCTGCTTTTGTTGGCAATCTTAATCCCCCAGCTCACATCCTCACAACGTTGGATGTACGGCACAACCTTGCCCACGTCCACACCCTTGCTCGCCGCGCAGTCGTAGTAGGACGGCGAGTGGAAGCAGGGCTCGACGGACATGGCTCGCACGCACGGCGGCTCCGGCACCTCCCCGGTTTCGTTTGCCCAGAATGGCGTGGCGGGCATGATCCAGGGACGTATCCAGCCAAGCCCCTGCGCGACGTAGCCGAAGGTGGAGAATCCGGTGGTGATGAGAACGTCGCAGGTGCTCAGCAGGTACATCTCAGTCAAGGCCCTCTTGTCCTGTGAGGCATCCCCCATCCTTTGTTGCCCCACGTGGCTCGGCTGATGTACCCTGACGCCGGCGCCGCCGTACTCGGCCTTGATCCTCTCGTAATACCACGAGCTCAGAGAGGTGACCAGCACTGACGCGTTGTTGATCTGTAGCAGCTTCTCCCTAGAGACGCACGAGAGGATCTGGTCTAGGACGTGCTGCAACGCTTGCTTCTCTGTGAACACCCGGATCTGTATGCCGACGCGCTGTCCGGCGCCGGCGAGGTGGGCGTCGTGGTATCTTGTGACCACGTGCCACACGTCGTTCACCGGGTGGAACAGGTACCGCCCGATGTGGTGGAACGCAGCGTCCTTCTCCGGGAACATCCGCCCCAGCTCGTCCTGGAAAGAAGGGACGAGGAAGAGCCCGGGGACGAGGTAGCTGTCCGTCCTCATCAGCAGCCACGGCGCGCCGTGGAGGAGCTGCTGTTGCGCGTCGCAGTAGAAGAGCTTGTCGTGGAAGCCGTAGCCGCCTTCTAGGTGTAGGTAAACGTACGGTGGTCGCCGGCGTCCTCCGTCCGAGTCCGACCACGACTCATTGCCGTTGGCCCCCACGGACAGCACGTTGGTCATGATCATGTTGCCGAGGCTCTCCGTGGAGTTGATGCCGTAGTGCTCGAGGTTAGGTCCAAGCGGGAAGCCACCGCCCAACCTGCCCGGCGAGGAAGGGAGCAGCCACGTGGTCTCCGGGAAGGGCTCGCAGAAAAGGGCGCCGACGTCGTGGTGGACGAGGAGGACGCGCTCGGTGAGCACGGCGTAGAGGAAGGCCGACGCGGTGGACAACATCCGGTTGCCGAGGCCTCGATAACTGATGGGGACCAGGTAGCGGCAGTTTTCCGTGTCGGCTGCAACGGCGCCATTGCCAGACATGAGCTGCCGGATCGCTGCCCTGTACGGGGCCGTGCGGGGGCCGCACCGCTTCTGGAAGGCTTCGTGCCTTCGGAGCTTGGCGAGCAAGTAGGGGGATGGTTTATGCGATGGGTGGTTCTTCTGCTTGTCGTGGTAGTTGGCGAACTCGTACCGGCTCCGACATGAGCGCGAGCCGAATTCCGCGGTGAGCAGGCCGTCCAGGAGCTGGTCGGTGGTGAGGTTGGATCGAGGTACAGCTGTAGATAATGAGACATTTCATTAGCAAGTTTGTATTCCAAATTTATGAAATTTCATTTCGTCCTCCGCCTTGGAAATTTGTGACTTAGGTGCATATATGCACTTGACGGAACGAATAGAAAAAAAAACAAATCAAGCAATTCGACGTCCAACAATGGCACGTTTTACATACGATACTCTACCTTGCACGCGGCGCCAGCTGCTGGGTACCGTCAGCGAGCCGTCCCTGGCAGCGGAGAGCACGACGACTGCGAGCACGGTCGCCGCAACGACGCAGACCGCCGGCAAAGCCCTCCTCGCGCGGCATCTAATCCGCTGCGACTCTCTTACGGTCTCCAGCCCCGCCTGCGAGGACGGTGGCGCCGGGCTGCTTCGCTTGACGTCCATGCTCGCCATGGGGCCGAAGGGGTTTTCGGAGCTCAGCTCGCACCGCGGCAGCTATGGTTCTTAGACATCTCCTAGGTAGCAGTGTATGAGGTAACTTCTTTATTGGCAATTTTGGGTACAACTTGGCAACTCGTTATGTGTGCCAAACCCAGGGGCGGAGCTCGAGAAATTGTTGTCATCCTGATCCACCAATTTAACATAAAATAATAAATTTTTCAGCAAAATGTAGAGATTAAAAATTAGGAGTAAGAGGACTGCGAGGTCCACTGATAAGGATTCAAGTTTCAAACTTCTATTTTTTTTAACTCAATTCTATACCTAATAATAAAAGCATTAAGTTTTCTTCTCGTACGTCATTAGAACTACTCCTACAGTTGGATGAAATTACCCACCTCTGCCACCGGCAAGTGAAAAAAAACGGTTCGATTCTTTTCTCCGTCCCGTCGAGTGGTCTGCTGGAGATATTCCACCCCTTTCCTATCCCACCGCGTGAAGCTCCAAGCGCCCCCGCTGCCTGTGTTGCGCTCCCTGTGTCGCGCTTCCCAGTCGTTGTCACGCCGCTAGGGTAGCCGCTCGACGTTCGGCCTCCACGACCACGTCTTCGCCTAATCCCGCTGGCCATGGTCGGTTGGCTAAACGCGTGCCATGGTGGAGGTCGAGGAGGCCAGGGCGCAGCCACCATCAGCGTATGCGCTGGTCCAATCGACTACCACGTGCTGCTTTCCGAGCTCTCCTCCACCGGGGAGACCCGCATCTTCGACCACGGACAGCATGGCCGCTGAGCTGAAAACACAGCTTCAGCGCGTGCTGTAGATGAACAGAAAGCTGAAGCTCCAGCTGCAGCAGTACGTGTCTGCCAAGAAGAAGATACGTGAGAATTTAGCCTCTGAGGTGGCGACAGAAGTGGTAGGAAGGGGGGATGGAAACGGAGCTCAGGCAGTTGAGGGTGCAGGCCGAGCAGTGACGGAAGGCCGCCGAGACCGCCATGGTGTCGCTCACGGTGGGCAACGAGGGCACGGCCGCGTGATGCCTGAGCTGCGGCCGGTGATGTCGAGATCGGAAAAAGGCGTACTGACTCCTACATGGTACATGTCGTCTTGCTACTTCCTCTTGGCCTTCATCGAATATGAAACTCCAAATAATGCAAAGATAAAAGAGAAAACGGCTGAGGAAATGGATGGATTGGTCAATTTGGGCTTCGAATTCAAAAATTTGCAGGTTCTTCTGTCGATTTTTCAGACGAATTTAGAAGAATTTTTTTAGGGAGAAAGAGGAGCTTGTGACAACTGCAAGGGTCTGGGATGGCCACCTGGATTGGTTGCGCTGTCAAATTCCCAGTCAATTCGCTTTCAATCGGAGTTTCAAATGATGGTGGTCTTTTATGGTGTAAACGTAAAGTGGTGATTTTTCAGAATTTAGAATTTAGTTACAAATGTGGGTGGTTGTATGCTAACAACTCTCCCGCCACAAAAAGCGTTCACGTCACGGGGCCGGCCGGCGTCCGTGCGGTACACTGAACCCGATGGAGTTCCCGGAATCCGTGTGTCCGGACGTGGTACTGGCGGCCCCGCACTTATTTACACCACCACATACGTAGCCGATCAAGCCGAGCCGGGCATCCACGTCCATGCCGCCGTGGCGCGAGAGGCCGGCCGGGCGCTCTCGCGGTCGATCGACATGAGAGAGGGACAGCGACGGGAGCAAGCCGGAGACCACGTCGCGCGTCGACAACGGAGCCACGCGCCCTCGATCGCCACCAGCCGCTCCCCGGCACGCGCGCGCGTGAGCCCGAGCGACTCGTGTCGACCGCTGGCGGCACCGGGTCTACACGCGCCGGCAGCGGGTTCGGGCTCGCTCCCACGCTCTCGCGACGAGGCTCTGCTCTTTGCGGCGGGCAGGCAGGTGTGCGGTTGGGTCAGGTCAGGGTTCGGTCGGTCTCGGTGCACCTGTACGAGTACCCGCCAAGATAACCAACGGCGTGGGCAGAAGAAAAGCGTGGAATATCTATCCAGGGGATAAGTACGTGCGTGTGCTGCCCGCCGGGAGCGGTGAGGTAGCCCGGGAGATGGATCGAAAGTTCTGGACGAATGCCGAGCTTGCATCTGCGGTGGGTGACGGCGACGTGCAGGGAGTGGACGTACGGAGCTCTGGCCGTTTCTGCCGCTCCACTGACTCATCGATCCATCATTGCGTTGCGTGGTTGTCTCCAGAGATCTGTGGGGGAAAAGGGCTCGCTCCTTGTCGACCGGACCGGCCGGCAGATCTTTACCATTTCCGCACCGTGTAGTACGTGTTATCCTCACCTTTTCTGCCGAGTCATCCCGTGGAGCGAATACGGCAGAGTTACATCGGATGCCTGTCGTTGCATGTAAACAGAAAAATTATTTGCTGATTCTCAGCTACTCCGAATTTTAGAACTACTATCAAAATATAAAATATAATACGAGTTCGGGGAAGCTAAAACAGCTATCCAAATCGTCTTATAATAATATGGTGCCGAGGGAGTAAGTTGGTGCCCATTCTATTCAAGGTTTAAACATTTGAATTCACACCGTGGTTCGTGCATTCATGAGTTACAACATGGGTTAGACATGAGTAACATAGCTACTCCTGTAATATAAGTGCCACATAAGCGCAAATGATGATGTGACATGAAATTAAACAACATAACGGATTTCGAGGCAAGATGATCAGTCTATAGGCTAATAAATGCATGATTATATGATACCACACATTTATTTCTATCCACTACAGAGGTAGTAACATAGACTAGTGTATGATACTTTAGAACTGAGATTTGATGACATCACATGACTAATAACTAAGCAAATTCTCATTCAACTGAGAATTAGCTACACCAAAAAATATTACCCATTATGGATAGCTTATAATCACTCTCGCAAATATGTGTACATCTCACGTTTGTGCAATTTGCTAGGATGGATGGGACAACCTAAACCTAGTAAGTTTAACACACTATGGCAATAGGCCCTGATTGGTTTACTGTTTATTTTTTACCTCCGTAAGTAAACGAGGGAGGTCGCGCAAAATATACCAAGTTGACAGGTTTGTATACTTTAATTTTGGGCCGTTTCTTGCCGAAATACGGCGATCCAAGCTCCTGGAAGGCCCTGGCCCCCGTCAAGTCCAAAGTGTTTTGTTGGCTCGCGATCAAGCATCGGGTTTGGACATCGGATAGAAGAGTCAGACATGGCCTGCAGGATGCGATGAGCGAGTGCTACACTTGCCTCCAAGAAGAAGATACAATCGAGCATATTGTTGTGCAATGCGTATACGCTCGCGAGGTGTGGTTCAGGTGCTTTGGGGCAGCAGGGTTGCAGGCTGCGGCTCCGGTTGTGACGGATAGGTTTGAGGATTGGTGGCTACGAGTGAGGCAACCATACAGCAAGAAGGATAAGAGGCGTTTGGATGCCTTCATCATCCTCATTGCTTGGAGTTTATGGAAGCAGCGAAATGCAAGATTGTTCAATAATGTCAACCAGCAGTTTACGGTTGCGGTGCTCGTGGATCGTATCATCGATGAGTTCAAGATCTGGATGGCAGCAGCGGTGGCCGGCAGGAGGATCACCATGACGCGAGAGTAGGATTAGGTGCCGGTGTGTGGGTTGCGTGTTGAGGCAGCTCTGCTTGTAGAGTTTGCAGCCATTGTATTGTTACTTTGCTCCCTTCTATAAAAGTTCAGTACGCCGTTAAGGCGTACTCTCTAAAAAAGATCCAAGCGCGGGCCCAGTTTAGATTAGTCGATTCTTGTGCATTAGCTGGCAAAATATTTGCGAGTCAGCATTTACCAAAACGATAAGATGCCGAATCGACGTGATAAATGCTTCCTTGGTGACAACGCATGCTACGGTCATTATCCTGTGCATGCTTATCTGGATGATCAGTACAGTGTTTTGTTTCCTTGACTATGCTTGTGATGTGCGCATGCACGCTAAGTCGTGTGCGTGGAGGACGGGCGATCACATCCATCCCAGAATCAGACTTCGCGTACGACGAAATACTTGCCACGTCCAGGATTTTCAATGACGCCGAACCGAACAAGTCAGTCCATACGCTAGAGACTTCTCCGTACCATTTTTTTTTTTTGCCAAACCCATTGTGTAATACGTTCTCTACTCCGTACTATTTCGCCAAAGGTTAATTTTCAATGCTACATTCTATGAAAATAAAAATATAACAAATTCTGGGATATTGCTCAACGGTCTCTGATTGTTACTCGTCAAAACGGATGCATGGATTTTGCGTGCTAATGCCTTTAAGAAACTTTGGAAATTATTTTGGTTTGTGGCTAATTCTCATTTAACTAAGAATTGGCTTAATTCTAATCCTCATTCCATGATTTTGAATTACGTGAACAAATTATCTGTGATGTGAATATTTGGTTGCTACATGAACTTTTTTCTTTTGTTGTAACCCACTTGTAATTATAAATCTCAATTGCAAGCAACTGCCATGTGCACGAATCACGACGTAATCTGATCGTCCTCCTAGCGTATTCGATTAAGAATTTAGTAAAACCGGCTATTTTAGCACTTGCTCTTGCGTAGTTTCTGTTTCTACAGAGGCTTGGCATGAGGAACCAGGAGATGAAAATTACATGCTGCAATAGAGATGGAATTGTCAGTTTTGATGGAAATTGTCGCAACCTGTGGTTTTATGGAGGTCCTTTTGATCGCCGACGAATGTTTTTGTTACTAATAGGATATTCTTTATGTATTTAATCAACCGCGACGTATTTGGGACCCATATGTGTGCTATGATGTGCCAACTTTATAGTGTCATCCGTTCTACGAAGCTCGGCCGACCAGAAAAGAAAAACAAACAAAAACCAGAGGACAGCTGCCGACCAGAGGCGCCATCCACGTACCCACGAATCCACAGTATTCACAACCTCTCGTGACAATCCGCGGTGGCCACAGACGAAGCTCGGCCGACCACCGCACGCCGCACGCGTCCCGCCCCGCGCAGCTGAAGTCGGCCGTGACCTCATCCTCCGATCCGTGGCCAATCCCCGGCGATCCGCTCGCCACCTTCCCCGAACCCTCCACCTCATCCGTCACACGTGCCCTTTTCCTCCCCAAGTAAAATGCCGGCCCTCCACGCAGCCGCCGCCGGTACCGTCCCCTGCTCTCCACTCACTCACCTCCCTCCTCCGAACCTTCCAGACCTCCCCGCCGCTCCCCCTATTTATCCCCCCAAGCCCACAGTTCCTCCTCCATTCATCACCACCACCACAATTCCACAACCACACACAGATTTCTTCACAACAGCCAGCGGAATCAACAGCAGCAGGAGCAGAGATCTCAAAGCCAGCAGCTTTCTTCCAACAGCAGAGGATTACTCAACAGACAGACATGGGGATGGCCGTGCGCAGGAGGGAGCGGGACGCGGAGGCGGACCTGAACCTGCCGCCGGGCTTCCGGTTCCACCCGACAGACGACGAGCTCGTGGAGCACTACCTGTGCCGCAAGGCCGCCGGGCAGCGCCTGCCCGTGCCCATCATCGCCGAGGTCGACCTCTACCGCTTCGACCCCTGGGCGCTCCCCGACCGCGCCCTCTTCGGCACCCGCGAGTGGTACTTCTTCACCCCGCGCGACCGCAAGTACCCCAACGGCTCCCGCCCCAACCGCGCCGCCGGCAACGGGTACTGGAAGGCCACCGGCGCCGACAAGCCCGTCGCGCCCCGCGGCGGGAAAACCATGGGGATCAAGAAGGCGCTCGTGTTCTATGCTGGGAAGGCGCCCAAGGGTGTCAAGACGGACTGGATCATGCATGAGTATCGGCTCGCGGATGCCGGACGGGCGAGCGCCGTCGCCAAGAAGGGATCACTCAGGGTAAGCAACCACGCGATTTGTTCTTTCTTTTGGGTTCAGGACATAGATGGATCCTGTGTTCTTTGATTGATCTGATCGATTATGATTTTCTGAAGCTGATTAAAATTTCCGAATTTCTGCAGTTGGACGACTGGGTGCTGTGCCGGCTGTACAACAAGAAGAACGAGTGGGAGAAGATGCAGCAGCAGGGGGATCAGCAGAAGGAGCCCAAGGCGGAGGAGGCCTCCGCATCCGACATGGTCACGTCGCAGTCCACTCGCACTCGTGGGGAGAGGCGCGCACGCCGGAGTCGGAGATCGTGGACAACGACCCGTCCTCGATGATGTTCCAGCAGGCGGCGGCCGCGGCGGGGTTCCAGAGCCCCGCGGCGCACCAGGAGATGATGGCCACGCTGATGGTGCCCAAGGAGGAGGCGGCGGACGAGGCCGGGAACGGCGGCAGGAACGACCTGTTCGTGGACCTCAGCTACGACGACATCCAGAGCATGTACAGCGGCCTCGACGTGATGCCGCCCGGGGACGACCTGCTCTACTCGTCCCTCTTCGCCTCGCCCAGGCTCCGCGGGAACCAGAACGGCGCCGGCGGCATGCCAGCTCCCTTCTAAGCAAGCAAGACGAAGACTGGTGAGACGAGAGACAGATTACGAGATCGAGAGAAGTGGAAGAATGGCTTCCTCGCCGCGGATGGAGATCGGTGTAAATACAGCAGTAGGAAACGGGAGAGTCGAGTCGAGTCGGGGTGTGGTGCGGCGCCGGCGCCGGGGCGTGTTGTACATCGAGAGCCTGGTGCTGGGGCTGGGTCATTCTTTTGTTTTACCTTACTCATATACATATGTAGCTCCTCCTCTCTCTCTTCAGTGAAACCGACCAAATTTTTGTTGTTCTACATCTCACTGTTTGGTTAGTGGTGTCTGAATCGTTTATACTCTAATCGCGGTAAATTAAGCACCATCTGAGCAAATGTAGTTCAAGCATCGTTATGCAACTTTAACTGTTTGCTGCTACAGCCATTTAACTTTGGTATCAGGCAGAATGGTATTGCAACTTGAGCGTTCTTTGCATTTGCTACGATTCATCTAAAACGCTAGCTACAGACTCGTGATTCGTCTGAAATTGTTGCCATGCCAGAGCTCATTTGGCTCGAGCATAAGAGCATGTCTAATACGTACAGCGGTACAGGTAGAAACCGAGCTTCTGCTTTTTTTAGGTAAACGGCTTAATTAACATCAATATAAAAGGTCTACCGGATGCAATCCCGAGCATGGCCTAGAATAAAACGTGAGCTAGCAACATCCTAGCCTGTGCCGCACCGTTGATAGAACGATAAACATGGTGAAAGGCAACTGACGAAAACCCAGCATCCTGAAGTTTGATATCCGCCACAACATTACGAATCGGAGTTCTGTCAGAGGTATTCGAATTTAAACGTTGGATCAATGACAGGCGATTAGAGGCGAAATGACCTAGTCGTTGCCTCCATCACGGGTCAGTGACCGACCGCCGGAGAGCCAAAGCCTCCGCTAATTCCGGCGAGGTAAAACACCGAAGAGGCTCGCTGACGGCTAGCAGACAATGCCCAGAATTATCACGAATCACCACACCAGCTGTCATACGTTGACCTATATCAAAGAGTGAGCATCAACATTGACAACCACAGTACAGGTAGAAACTGAGCTTCTATTGTGCTAAAACTTGAGCGGATATGTGTCAGTTAACACTACTAAGTTACGTAATAAGCCAGGCTGGCAGGGCAAGGATAACACAATAACTCAAATTCTTATTGATATAGGACGGTTTGGACAAATCAATACAAATCATGAGAAATCAGACTAGATAGAAGGACTCCAGCGAGGGACGGTCAAATGCGCAAAGCTCTCTAGATATCGGACGATGTAGCGTGGAGGCAGCAGTTGTAGTACTGATGAATTTAGCCAGGGAAGTGAAGATTGGAAGACAGTAAGGTAATTTCATTGGCATCAGATCTCCTTGAACGCAGCGAAGAGGTCGCCCTGGATGTAATCGTTGTCCACAAGGCTGACCAAGTAGTAGCTCTTCTGAACCTGCGAGTGGAAGAGCAACAAACATGTCACTGAATGCTCAAGATGTGTTAATTATCAGCTCAGAATGGTATCGACATCATCCTTGCAGCGTTTCAGAAAATATCAATGTATCGGAATGCTACTGAAATTTAAGTAGATGTGGATGGAATTGATAAGCTGATAGTTCAGATAGCATGTAGAGTTGACCGAACTGATTGTCGCGAGTAGTTAGCTGAAAGGTGTTTCTTTATCCTAGCAACAAATTTTCAGTAGAAACGGGTAGATACCAAGAGCATTTGGCTACACAGAAGGTTTTTCTTTTATGTAGCATAAAAGGAGCGATTAGTAATGAAAGAAGGTACCTGCTCTAGCAACTCTCTAGACGAGTCGCCCTCAGGGAACAAGCAAGCCCACCCCTTGGACCAGATCTCGAACGCCTCGTCTTTCCAGACCAAGAAGCTCGCCGAGTCGACGACGGTGGGCTGGACGATCTCCTTGCCAGGGAACACGCCCCATGTGACGGCGTTCACTGCGTTCGCGGGGATGTTAAGAACGTCTCCCCGTCCTTGTTCACGGCGATGTACGTGAGCGAAGGGAACGCCTTGCTCTTCTCGATCAGCTGGTCCAGCTTCTCCTTCGCGCAGAAGAATTCAGTGTAGGCCTTCTGGTAAACGTAGCCTCCTGGGCCGCCCCATCCTGCAGAAACAGAATAAAGATAATGCAGGTTGGTATAGTATACGAGCTGTACAAAACAAAATTATTGAAACAGGCATGAACAGAGAAAAATACGAAAACAAGGATGAAAGGGGGGAACTATTATGACAAGTTCCTTGTGAGTTGTGACTGAGGATTCAATAGACACAACCCTAGAACATGCTGAGATACTGGAACATGGCACCAGTGAATATCAAGCCCGTGCAAAATTCAGCGATGGGCTAAGAATGCAAGTTAGGGTCCTGACGGTGCCAGGCCCACAAAACATGTCTGAGTTAGTACAGACTGAACTAGAAGCACTAAAATCCTCTAATGAATGGTCCGGATGCTAGATAGCAGTAAGCGGACCGCAGCTTGCAGCCCAAAACAGAACATCCGTAGACAATTTTATATGGTCCAGAACAATTTGACGCTACAATGAATTTGGTGGTTAGCATCTTGTATATTACACATATATGCATTTACTATGAAGTACTTTGGCACAGCAAACCTGTGCACAGATATATTCAAATTCAGAGTAACACAGGCTTCTCACACTAAATGAGCTTCAGGCCCGCAACTTCGAATAAACGATAAACAACATATTAACTGTGGCATGACAATTTCAGGGACTCATGGACTTACTGATGCATGCACTAGTGCTGTTTAGATATGGCTGTAAAAGGGTGTTATGTTTGAAAATACATGCATATACTGAAACTTGCTTCCAATAACACCAGAGCAAGACCTAGCATACGACCAAGTAGAATTAACGTACCAACACTTGGAGAATCAGATTTCTCTGCATTTACAGCAGGTTGGCTGTTGATGGTGAGGAAACCCTTCAAGTTAATCTTCACCAGCTGATCGTCAATTATCTTGGTCTCTGGTTGAAGACCGTCTAATTCAGACCAAGGGCTGCTTTTAAGGTTTCCTTGACAGAAGTTCATGAATCGCTGTAAGTGAGAGAGACAAAAGATTAGCAAAAACAGTGACATGGTGAATTTGTTATTGTGCCATACAGAGCAATAATTTATCATGAAATTCAAGAGTCTTACCTCATTAATGTCTTGCACAGATTTCAGAGGAACAGCCCATTCCTCTTGGAGCTTCTTACCACGCCCACGTGGCCGCGTGAACTGTGAACATATACATTATACAACTACAACGTTATGAAATCTTGTTTACAAAAAGCAGCTCCACTACTCTAGTACTCTTGGAAACAGAGAATAGCCTATGCCCCACAACTGAGTTATGTTGCATGGGCAGACAGTGGTCTTGGAACTAAAAATGCAGCCCATCAAGGAAAAACTGTTGGGGAACCATAATAGTCCCTCCGTCCCACAATATATGATGTCATTACAACCAATATACTCCTATATTGGTGGCAATAACACCTTATATTATGAGACGGAGGGAGTAGCATTTTTCTGCTGAACCAATATATCTGGATGGTTTTAAATTGTTCACTATTAACTTGATTTATTTCTGGAAGATACCATGCACAATTCACTGTAATTCTGGATTATCAGCCAAAAGCTCAACAGCTTGCCACTTTAGAGTATTATGAAAATGTTGCACACAATCTCTGTACAATTTTTTGAGAACATCATCATTACTGATTCGAACAAAAAGATGATGAAATTACCTGGTAGTCAGTAAGTGCTCCATATGATGGGTTCCGGGAATCACCCCACCGACCATGTGGATACTGATCCCAACCTATGGTCCTTGAAATGTAACTCTTTGGTCTGTTAGCCCTGCTCAGTTTCCATCATGACAAGATTGACTGAGTATGTGTACCACCAGTACAATCAGCTACACAAATAAAACATTTACAATAACTACCAGAATATAGGGCGAACATCTTCTTTGACACGGAAAACATTTGTTGGAGGCCTCCAGGGTAATGTTCTTGAGAGCTTGGACTCCTGTATTAACCCAAGATTCTGAAAAACAAAATAGTCGTTAGCAACACATCAGAACAAAAAACTAAATACAGCAAGACATGGAAATTACCATCAAAATTGCCAAAGCAGTTTTTTCCATGTTTAGTGTGTAAAGATGCAAAGTATTAATCCCAGTAGCTAAAATTTTCTTGCACATCTCAGTTCCGAGGTGGATTCCATATGCTTTGACAGCCTCCTCGTTGTCTTTAATAGGATCCAAGGCAGCAGTAATATCAGCTGGTATCTGTTGTTACATTTAAAATGGCATTCTGTGAGAAACCACATTGTGAAATTCAATAAATGAAAATAGATCGAATTCCAAATATTGCGTATGCTTATTTCAATGTTTTTTTTTTTTTGGAGTTGTCTCCATGAAAGAGGTGATCAGAAGCAATCCGCCCTTTCGGGTGCGCCCATGCATCTCTCGTCAAATATGGTGCACATGGAATGGTCGCAGAATTTTTTGAAAGAAACGAAGACCACTGAGGCAAAATAAATATAGCACACCAAACATTTCAGGTTTAAATTTATGTTCATTAAGTGTGGCAAGGAAACCAGAAATTAAAATGGAGACATTAAAGCTACTATTCCTGAAGTTGAATGTTTGCAGGGTGGATGACGATATAATGGCATACAAAACTAAATAATATTCAAAATATTTCAGGAACATTTGCGATGTGTTTGGAGTATAGGTGCACAGGCACGTCTAAGAGTGGGATGGAAAAGATACACATTCCTCCATGCAATTACTTGTGGTGGAGCTATAGCGACAGACCATACCTTAGTTTTGCAGAATCCAGTCATTCGGATGAAACCTTTGTAGTTATTTATTGGCATTATGCCAGGAACAATGGGGCAGGTTATGCCAATCTGACGGCAGTCGTTCACAAACTTGAGAAAGATATCGGTGTCATAGAAAAGTTGTGTAACTATAAGGTCAGCACCAGCATCAACCTGCAGAGAAAATGTAAAATGAGAATGATGCTGACAAAGGAAAATGTTTTGCTCAATCAGTACATAGGGATGCAAGAAGTCACATCATCACTGAAGATTTTATGCAAGACCATGCCCAATTGATCAATCACAAAAGTAATAACCCCTTTTCTTCAAAAGTTCAAATACAGTTTTCATTTTCAACTTAAAGATCAAGGCGAACCTTTCTCTTCAAATAAGCAAGATCATTGCTATATGCTTCCTCCGTAGCCCCTTCCTCGCCTAGTATTACCTCAGGGTGTGCCTCTGACATTTGGAAAACATATTAGAAAAACATATGATTTCTAAGGTCGAAGCATCCACCACAGTAGAGAGAAGAAAAGTTCTGCTCACCTGGATAGCCCGCAACAGTGATGCCAAAGTAATCACCATACTTAGCTCTAATGTGCTGCACCTGTAATTAGAAAACAAAGGGCAAGTTTTAATAAAGAATGGGTTCCTACCAGGACTTAAATGAGTTTAACCATGATCCTAGATAACAGAAGTGATGGCATCAGCAATCAGCTTGTCAAAATGCACATGCCTCTCCAATGTAATAAACATCGTCATTGACTTAAATGAAATCATCAAAGGAGTGAGATATGCTTACCAGATCTAGTGCGCAAGAAAAACCCCCAGCAACTTGAACAAATTTGTCCTGACCATGTGGAGGATCTCCTCTAAGTGCCAAAACATTTTGAATCCCATTGCTCTTAATGGCATCCAAGGCATTATCGATCTTCTCTACTGGCATGTTGGTGCATGTCAAATGCATCATTGTTTCCACGCATACCTGGAATATAGCACGTATAATTTAGAGGTGCCAACAATATGAATGGCAGCAATGTGTACTTGTATAGAAGCATTGAAATTGCAAAAGAAGCGTCAGGAATCAATTTAAAACTGTCCAGAGAAATATATTGGCATCCAGATAGAACGCTCATACTAGAAGTTAACATCCAATGAATGCCTTCCTCCAAATGACATCGGCTATTTGTTTTCACAAGAACAAAACACTACTTTCCATGAGTAACATCTTCAAACCATTAATAATTGCACATCCTCCTGTCCCCAGATAAAGAGTAAAGAGATCACAGGCAAGCACCTGATGGGTCCTATGATTCATAAATTCAGAACACAATGGCATGAAACCTGGATCGGAAATCCTATCAAAATGAATCATCCCAGATAAAATTTTCAGGTGTCCTGTCTTCTATGTAGAGCTCTGATTTGGTATAATATTCCACATTTGAAAATCTTGCATATGAAAGCAGAGCTATAATTCAGAAAGCACAAACCCCTAGAGAGAACATTGGCCGATGATCGGATTGGATGTACTCAATTTGGCTCAACGAAACTTTCGCAGCTTAAAGCTCTAGTTAGTCACTACACTAAACACCACAGGCATAAAAAAAAAAATCCATGTCTATAAAACTCTCCGATGTGGCTATGCACGTCCGAGCTTAAATTGGTCATGAACACATGATCATCTCTCAAACATGATCAGCATTCACCGGACATACCAATTAACTACATAAACCATACGGGGGCAGATTAACTCCTGTTCCACAACAGGTTCCATCCTAAATCAGCAGCTCGCTTCAATGTACCCACTTAGCTTAAATTTAAGCGAAAGCAATCTACACTTATTAGTATTTGGGTATAACACCGAAGTATTACACCCAACTCCAGCAACAATCGATGCAATTAAGCAATTCTGATCGCCTCAAACTGAACTGTCTAAACACATATCTCACAGTATCCTTGCAGAATTTTTAAAGGCTCGCATTGCGCCTAAATTCGCACTAGATAGAACTAAACCATAGCCAGCAGCCAAGCAAATCAAACCCCGCGCATCTCGCCGACCCGAAGGCGCGCAGAAACAGATCAGATCAGATCGCGAACGAGAGGGTCGCAGCGGCATGCCGACAGGGACGTACCATGTTCTGCATGCGGTTGGCGATGTCGAGGGTGACGTCGGCGGTGGAACCCCCGGCGCCCCAGGTGATGTCGCAGAAGTTGGGGCCGTGCGCCACCATGCGGTCCATCCGCTCGAAGAGGTTCTCCACCCCCTCCTCCGTCTTGGGCGGGAAGTACTCGAAGGAGAAGGCCGTCCGGCCATTCGCCGCCGCCTCCTGGATCTTCTCGATCACCTTCATCTTCCTTCCTCTAGAACCTTCCCTCCCCTCCGCAACGCCGCTGCTCTAATGGCGTCCGTCGTGGTGGGGGGCGCGCGGGTGGAGCGGGTGGCGCCGAGTGGGTTTATAGGAGATCTGACTCCACCAACCACGCTTGTTCCATGGACGCGGTGCACGGAGGCGGTCCATCCGCTGGTCTATGGGACCCGGTTTCTGGTTGCAAATCGTTTGGCGTTTGTGAGACGGGTCCAGGGAGGGGATGGTGGGACGGGTGCACGGTTGGTCCCAGGCGTCGCTATCCTGCACCAACCCGAATGTGTGGGCAGGACACTGACCACTGAGGAACCTGGATCAGAAAGCTGGCTGGCTCGCTCTCACTGCCATGTGGGGCCATGGGCACTTAAGTAGGCATCGGTGCTGTTCTTGTGCAGTTTTTTTCTATGAGACTTTTTTGGATTTGGAGTGGTAGGAAACGGCATGGTTACACCAACCCTCCCAGCTACCTTTGTTTGATTCTTGTGAGATTCTTCCACGAGTGCAGTGGACTTGTGTTGATTTGGTGATTCGGTGACGCTGGCATTGTACCATTGAATTTTGGTAGTGTTATTATATAAAAGTTCTGGTACTGTCTCAGCTTGAGAAATTATGTAAAGCATGATTTTTTTTATGCGTGTATAACCCGGAAGAAAATAATGTGGACATGGTGGACAAGATAGGGTACTATCACATGCCGCTCTCGATTCAATTCTTTTTGTCATTTTCTGTCAAAGGGATTCAACAAGATTTAGGGTGAATAGGTAACTAAATCATAAATAAAATTAGTGGCGATACGATTCAAAGAAAGATATGTGTGATAAAACTTAAATTCGATATTTTGATATCCACGATAGAAAAGTGAATTGGTTCTATCACATTGATATTCATAGGAATGGCGCTAACAAAAATTGAGGGCATAATCCTACACAATTAATGTCATTGACTTCTTGCTTCAAATTCATGTTCGCCTCACCCACTTCTGTTCATAGAGGTCGAGTAGAGGTGTATTGAGTGAAGCGTGTCGCGGAAGGGCCACTCAAGACCTAATTGGTGATGTATGGCATGACGAACTGCAAAGACGTTCATAGGAAGAAGACTAGCAAAGTCGGATCTCGATTGCCACATCTAAGTCCTAGAAGAAAAAATTGAATTGTGATGACGTATCATATTGAATAATGCAGGAACGGAAGGGAAAAATAGATGTGCAATAGAAGTTGTTTGGTCGTTGCACCATTGGAAAAGAATATAGAAATCTGTCTTAAAAACGTGTATACCGTGTTGTCACTAAAAAATATTCATAAGAAATTCCATACAAAATAGCCCATGGGAAAATTTCTATGATTTTCTGTTGTACAAAACAAGTTACATAGAAAAAGTTCTTAAGAAATGGAATCATAAAATATTCTGATAGAGTTATTTTGAAACAAAGAGGCCAGTATAGGATTACAAGAACGAGATGTGTTGATCAAAATGGCACGTATTTCAATCAATCAAATTACATGATTCTGGGTGTTGCCGACACATGTCAAATGTACTAGGCGATGATGCAATTGCTCATTTGCTCAAACTTCTGGTGGAAAAATAGGATTTTCATATTGTGAAGTCGCAGTAATGTAGGAGAGTATCCTGAATACTCTACTGTGTTTTTTCTGAAGGACAAGTAAAATCATAAGAATGAGTAGTGACGTTTAAGATATTCGTTGAAATAGGTTCCAATTACTAGAAACAAAAGTTCAACGTCTCGAAACATTCGCAGCAAGGCTGAGCTGCTAGCTAGTTTAACTCATTTTCTTTGCTACAAATTTTGAGACTAGGAGTTCACATACTGTTCCCTGGCTTCTCTCACAAATCTAAAAATATCACCAGGGCCACGAGTCAGTCGGAACCCTCATTCTCGGTGACAAATAAATACGTGTTCCCTTTTAAGCGAGGATAACTATCCAATCTCGTTGACCGCCCCATTAATAGTTGCCTGTTTATCAAACAGATAACCATCTCGCCAATTATAATTCTTAACTGATCACCAAATAATTTCAGATGCGCTCACTATAAGTTCACCCCGGCCCGTACAACTTTGCAAAGAGGCAGATAACACAGTAACACACCCAGTTAGCCATGGCCGCCATGCAGATCTCCAAGAGCGCTGCAGCGACACTCCTCTTTCTTCTGCCTCTAATGCTCTCTGTCACCGTGTCGTTTGCACGCGCGCTTGGTGATCCAATACCGATCAGTCCTTCTCCTCACATGCATGATAATCCGTTGTCAGTCTTGCACTTCTCGAGCGACCCGATGCCCATCATCATCCCCTCTCCACCACACACCACTGGCACAACGACCCGATACCGACCTTTCCCTCTCCGCCACACCGAAGGCCAGGTGACCCAATGCCGGTAGTCCCCTCTCCGCCACACCAAAGACCGCCACACCACATGCCCGGCGACCCGATGCCGATCATCATCCCCTCTCCGCCACACCGCATACCCTACCACCCCTCTCCGCCACACCATAGCCCAGTTGACCCGATACCGATCATCCCTTCTCCACCACACCGTAGACCCGACCACCCCTCTCCGCCACACCATAGCCCAGCCGATCTGATGCCGATCAACCCCTCTCTACCACACCGCATACCGGGCAACCCAATGTCGGTCGAACCTTCTCCACCACCACCCGGCATGCCTATCGACCCTATGTCGATCATCCCCTCTCCGCCACACCGCATACCCTACCACCCCTCTCCGCCACACCATAGCCCAGTTGACCCGATGCCGATCATCCCCTCTCCACCACACCGTAGACCCGGCCACCCCTCTCCGCCACACCATAGCCCAGTCGATCCGATGCCGATCATCCACTCTCCACCACACTGCAGACCGGGCGACCCAATGCCGGTCGTCCCCTCTCCTCCACCACCCGGCATGCCAATCGACCCGATGCCGATCATCCCCTCTCCTCCACCACCCGGCATGCCAGGAGACCCGATGCCGGTCATCCCGTCCCCGCCGCCCCCATCGTTAGAAGTGGCTAAGGAAGGCGCCATGGTGGACCCGAGGCCGGTCCCTACCGGACCTAACCCCGCACATAACTATCCCGCCCCAGTGCCACAACCCCATATCCCGCCACCACGCAACATGCCCAGCGACCCGATGCCAGTCATCCATTCCCGCCACCCGCGGTGACAGAGGAGTCAAGGGAAGGCGCCATGGTGGCACCAAGGCCGGTTCCTTCCGGGCCGAACCCCATACACCACGGTGTTCCAGCCCCAGCGCCGCATCCCCACCATCATCGACGTCACCCCCCGCCACCAGCGCCTTCTCAGGCATGACGGTTACCTTGCGCGGAGAGACATGCACCCTCTTAAATTTAGTTACGCCAGAAGAAAAAGGTAGCGGAGAATAGATGGACTATTACACCGCATTTACTAGTAGTTGTCACATTGTGTTATCTTTTTTTTTTTTTGAGAATATCACATTGTGTTATCTGTAATCATCATTGTACTATGGCTCCATTTCGCTATGGCTGAATAATAAAAGTATGAAACGTTGCTAAGACTAGGCCCATAGCTTCAGGCCCAACAATGGCGAAACCCAATCGGCAGCAGAATCCAGACGTTATCCTCTTCAAAGCCGAGCGGCAGCGCCACCTTCTCCGACCAGACCAGACCCGCCACACTCCTCCTCCGCTCTCTTGCTCCCTCCCTCTCCTTCCCGCAATGGAGGCCCTCGCCTCCGCCTCGACCTGGCGCATGGATTCCCTCCGCGCCGCCCTCCCCTCCCCGTCGGCGGCCCTCGGCGGCGCTCCCCGCCCCCGCAAGCAGGCGGCCGGCCGACTGGGCGCCTCCGCCGCCCCGTCCCTCCGGAGCTCCTTCGTTTCCACGTCCTCCGCTTCGTCCTGCGTGTCTCCCGCCCCGGTGTCCGCCGCGGTCTCGGCGTCGCTCGCCTTCTCGTACACCTCCTCTTTCTCCGGTGAGGTATCTTTCCTCCTTGCAATGTCATGTGTCACCAATGCTAATTTCTCACCAGCGACCAATATCAATCCAGCAAAAAAAGGATGCACTGCATATATACATTCTCCGTGGCCATCTGGGATTACATGAATCCTATTGTGCCAATTATCTTGCTCATGACCTTTCAGATGGTCTCTTGCTAATTCTGATACTGGCTTTACAAGTGGGTTCATTGCTCAAGCATGCTCTACTCGTTAAATACTCGATAATGTACAGAACAATCGATAATTTCTCATATTTATTTTTAAGGATAATTTATCCTATAACTGATTTCATTACTCATGCCATGTATGTACGTAGTTGAGAGCATATCTGCATATATTGGACGTTTACCAATAAGAGGTCAACAAACCGATCGGATGGAGAATCGGTCGCATATTTTTGAATAAAATACAAGCCATTTCTGTCGTTAACAGATCCATTGACATTTGCACCAAGTGACGTGAAGGCAAAACATTTCATCATAGCTTTTCTGCTTTCACTTTCTTGTCATGTCTAATCTCATGATGATGATGATGCTTGACATCACTGTGGTGGTTCAAATTGTGATGTTGTCATTTTATTCCTCGTCATAAAGAGTAATGAATGTAAACCGCTGTAGCAGCATCTGAGAACCGTTTGTCCGTTTCACATGGACCTGTGAAATCGAAAGGGCAAAAGAGCTATGGTTGGCCTGCCGAATAAGCGAAGAACTATTATCATGAAGATCGACAAAATTTATCATCTTATATTTTCTCGCAACTCGCAAGTTTGTTTTTCTTGGTATATCCTGATTGACCACACCATACAAATCTCAAACAGTGCAAGAATATCGTGTAGACATTGAAGAGTTCAGCTGCTACATCTTATTTCTCTTATTCCTGTTGGATGGTTGCTGTTAGTACTTAGTAGTTAGTTGTAGTAGTTTGCTTAGCATCTTGCTTTGGAGAGTTTATCTCTGTAAGATGTAATGCTGATGTTCCCTGGATGTTGTCTAAGTGAATCCAATTTCTTAGATGAAATTGGGGCCGTGTGGCCCCTTTTAAACAAAATGATGTCAGATCAGCCAGAAAATCCTGAGCCAGCCACATTAAAGATATAAAGTTGGAATGACTTATAAATTCTATGCATTCAGAAATAAATTCATTCATGGATAAACTCTCATCACATGCACAATATTGTTTTCCTTGGTTCATCCTGATCTACCACACCATGCAAATCTCAAACAGTGCAACGGTGTCCTGGAAAAAGTGAAGAACTCAGTTGTTTCATGCTAAATATGTCAGATCAGCCTAATAATCTTGAGCCAGCCAAAACCTAAAGATAAGACTAGGATGGATTTTTGAGAAAATTCTATGCATCACAAATAAACTCAATTGTTGACTTTGTTTAAAATATGCAGTTGAATCAAGCTTCGAGCACCGATTGTTTGGCATTGATGTCCGTGGAAGGATATTGGCAATGAGGCACGGGAAACGTATTCCTAGACTCGGCAGACCTGCAGATCAGCGGAAAGCACTTCTGCGCGGGCTGACCACACAACTGCTGAAGCATGGGAGGATAAAGACTACCAAGCCAAGGGCAAAAGCAATGAGGAAGTGGGTTGATAAGATGATTACGATGGCTAAGGATGGATCTCTTCACAAGAGGAGACAGGCCCTGGGATATATTTATGAGAAGAATATAGTCCATGCACTGTTTGCTGAAGTTCCAGACAGGTATGGGGAAAGAAACGGGGGCTACACGAGGATCATCCCGACATTTCCGAGGCGGGGAGACAATGCACCTATGGCTTACATCGAGCTTGTCTAGGTGAAGTGTTTTTTTATATAATATCTCTCACCCGTTAAAATATCCAAACTATATTTTTTTTCTGAATAAATTGTCGCGATATATAGTTTTGTATTATTGGCATTAGAGTACAAGTAGTTTGCTTGCGTTCAGTTATCATGTTTTATTAAGCACAGAAGTTCAGAGCATCACTATATCTATTTTGATCAAGAATAAGAAAACACAAAAGTGTACTTCCTTTGTCCCAAAATACAAGGCGTTTTGGTAGGCTAAACTATATTACAAGACGGAGGTAGTAGTAGTTACAGAATTACAACCACTAAATGTCCCAAGCATCGAGCCTGCCAAAAATGGATCTTCGATTTATATCTTGTAGTTTGCTACTAACTTTTGTTTCTAATGTTTGTCTTCTTATCTGCAGGAAATCGCCCACTGTTTGCAGTCCATCCATTGCTGCTTGCTGAAGCCGGCTTCCAGTATCTGTTTTCCGTATGTTATTTTTGTACCAACAAAGCGTAGTTCATGCGTGGAACTTTTGAACGGCTAAATTTCCTCCTGTGATTGCAAGAGCGGTGTGCTATATATACTAGTGATACTATTTGGAAAGGCCCTCCTGGTTGATGCAATCTGATTTCTTAAGGTTTCAAGTTGCTCTTTCTGGGAACTGTTGTTGCTGACGTTGTTGGTGTGCGTCTCCGATATTCCTTCCAGTTAGCCCTTTTACCAGGGACAGTATTGTGCCGTTCGTGTGCCCAAGTGCAGGTCTGCCTGTAGCTGAAGCATGTGTCAGGAAAGTTTGTACAGTAAGAAAGATCGATATGTAGTCCAGCTAAGCGTCTCCTCTGTTTGGGTGCCGATATTTGCAGGATAATTCATTTTACAAATAACCTATTACCACTAGTTTAATAACAACGTCAGGATGGCCGAGTGGTCTAAGGCGCCAGATTCAAGTTCTGGTCCTCTAGACGCTTAGGTGAGTCCAACAGAAGGCCGCTCCCCCTTCTCTCTTATCGCTACAGTGCGGAAGAGGCGTTTTTTGGGAGCTCACCGTCGATCCACCTTCGCCGCCGGTGAGGCGTGGGTTCCTCCCCCTCCGTCGGCTGCTCCGGCAGCGGGAGGGTGGGGGAAGCCCGTCTCACGGCGTGTACATAGGGTAGGGTTCGTGGGGTGTCTGGCCAGTGGTGCTCCGGAGGTGGCGGTGGTGCTGGCTGGTGTTTTGCTGTCGGCGTGGCTTCCCTCCGGCGGTGGCGCTCCATGGAGCTCCGCCGTCTCACGCGCGACTTCCTGGAGCCGGGAAATCGGTGGATTTCCTTCGCTCCGTTCTTCTAGGCCAGATCCGGGCGCGGCGGATCTGGGCGGGCTGCAGAGGGATGAGGAGGAGGCTGCTGCAGGGGTTCGTGGTGCGCGGGCTGAAGATCTGGGGCGCTGGCCCCAGAGCTGGAGCGGCGGATGCTTGGGGGCCTCCCCCGGCCGATGTTCGTCAGTACGATCAAGATCCATCTCTCCGGGGATGGTGGTGGTTGCGGCTCAACAACGCCTCAGGGCAAGGAGTTCCTCCGTTCTCCGGGGTGGTGCCGGCGGCTGGTGCCTGCTTCGTCGTCGACGGTGGAGGACGGCCGCGTTCGGTGTCACCGAGGTTGAAGTTGGTTTGGAGCTGCAGTGCTTTCCTCTGATTTCGCTCTGTTTCTCGCTTTCCTTTGCGTGTGCTTGTTTGATCTTGTTCCTGGATGTACTCTTTTTAGTATGAATCAAGTTTGCACATTATCAAAAAAAAAAAAAGTTCTGGTCCTCTAACGAGGGCGTGGGTTCGAACCCCACTTCTTACACATTTTTAATTTCGCCATCGTTTTACTTATTGAAATCCTGGACTCATCAAGTATCGTTTCGTTTATGTCACGGACTTCGAGTAAAATACGATCATCCTCTTCTTAAAATTCCGATCCATTTAATTTCTTCACCTAAGAACATCTCCAGCAGCCGCGGGAAAAAAGGACGTGCTCGGAAAACCGAAGCGCGCGCTGGCCAAAGCGCTACTTTTCACGTTAAATAACCCGCCCGCGCCCAGCGCTCGCTCACTCCACGCGTCTCCCCTTCCTTCCCCAACCGCTTTTCCTCTCCCGCCATCGCTCGGAATCCGCCACCGCCAGCCACCGCGCCGTGCGCCGTCGCCACCATGCCTCCGCGCCGCAGGAGCCAGTCCGGCTACCGCGGCGTCCGCCCGCGCCCGAACGGGACGTTCTTCGTCGAGATCCGGTCCGGCGACAGCGCGTCCCGCTCGGGACGTTCGAGACCGCGGCGGAGGCCGCCCGCGCCTACGACGCGACGGCGTGGAGGCTCGGCCGCTCGCGCCGCACGATGAATTTCCAGGACTGCCGCAACGCGCAGGAGGCGGCGAACATGGCGCCTCCGCCGCACCTCGACACCGCCGACGACCGCCGCGAACACCGCCTCCGCGTGACGCTCCGCCTAGTCGAGGAGTGGGACCAGCGCGCCGTGGACGAGTGGTACCGGAACCACCCGCGCGCGAAGAGAGAGGAGCTCGAGCTCTATAACACCTTGGCGGCAGAGCGGGCCGAGCGCCATGAGGACCGGGAGGAGCGGCGGGTGGCCAAGGCGGCGGCGGAGGCGGAACTGGCGGCAAGCCGCGCCAACTGGCCCGCCGGCGACGCTAGGTGGCGCACGCTGGAGGACGAGATCTCCGACACCACCAACTCCGACTCGGACTTCTCCTCCGACGGCGAGTTCTAAGTTAATCGGCGAGTTCTAAGTTAATCGTGTTAAGTTAGTTCGTATTAGTTCGTGTTAGTTAATCGAATCGTGTTCGTGTGTTCGTGTAATCTAATCGTGTAATTGTGTTCAATATATTTCTATTTGCAGTCTATTTATTTTGTATTTTTTTGATTTGGTTTCGTTGCAAACTCGTGTAGAGCTAGGTTTGTGGCGCGCTATTTTAGCACGTCTGGTAAACCATCCTGTTTTCGTGCGATATTTTAGCGCGCCTGCTAAAGCGAAACATGCGCCTAGCGCGCCAAAACGCTATTTTGGCGCTGCAAAAAAATTTTAGGGCGCCGGCACGTTAGACGCCTGTTGAAGATGCTCTAAGCTACCTGCGGTTTCACTCGAGAATACTTTTGTTTTGCCGAAGCGCGCATGCCGTAAATTGTTCTGGTAGCCTGCAGCCATGTGTGTCTGTGTAGATCGAGTTGGATGCTATGCGTCGTCGACCATGCGCAGCGTAATAACGGCCCGGCAGCTGAGTCAGAGAAGGTACGTACTACGTACCGGGGTAGATATGTTTGTCATGTCCTTCTTGGAGCGTTATAATTCAGGCAGATGCATCATGCATGGCATCAGTTCACAGGGCATTCGATGCGCGCGGATAGTATGGTACTGGAAGGTTTGGCCGCGGCATTCCGATGTTTTATTTGGTGTCCGTGGTTGGCTCTAATGTGGCGTGCATTTTTTTTTTTTTTGGTTGTTAAGCCGGATCGGTGTATGTGGAGCCTATCCAGAGAGCTACACGGAGCACATCTTACCAGGTTATTTGCGGATAAATTATTTATACATACCAGGCAACTATGCATACAGCTATGAATATATCACAATTTTGGACTATTGTATTGGGAACTACATTGAGAATAATAAATAAATTTCAAGTGGATGACACAAGACTGCTTGCATGAAAGATATGTCAAAGTGTTGAAAAACACAGATTTTGTTGTCATCATACACTATGCAGCTATATTCAACTCAACCAAATAATATAGAAGAAAAGTTGGTGATATACAAGGAGATATATAGCTTGCATCAAGGCTACTCGTGTTAAACCTGACAAATACCTTCTGCAGCTGCGTTTCTCCTCTCTAGTCCATGTCTTAACCCGTCCAGACTTTGCTAGTTTTGAGACCAACTAAACTTCTCCTGAGAAGGCGACTAAACTAACAAACTTATAACAAAAATTCATGTATAATTTCTGTCCAACGGAAAAATTAACGTACACACCAAGCTCTGCCAAACTACACACTCCAAATCGCTAAACCAGATGGTAACATAATACATGTAAATCAATTTGCTGATGTTTGTAGGTAACACAAATATGTGGAAATAACTTTCAGAATCCCAAGTGCAAGCAGATGAGAACGATTAGTGGCACCATTCAGGTGTTGTTGGGAGGTCGTGCCAATATCACAAGATGATGATGAATATCTTCATGCTTCCTCTCTCCTAAGAATGGTCAGGTAGGAATTTTTACCAGTTCATTTGATTCCTTGTTTCATGTATGTGAGCACACAGGAGAAACAAATAACTATTAGAATTGCTCCCTCTTTGGTGAAAATCAGTCAGCACTCCTGATATATTGCTATGACTTTCCTTGCCTGATATTTCCAGCTCGCCGAGTAGCCTGGGGTTAGACCTGAGAAGCAAGGACGTGTTTTGTTCCAAGTCCCACAACATTGTCCATTACCAGGCAGTGTCTGGTATGAGGCGTGGAAGCTACCAAAGTAGTCGGCGCTGAAAGTAAAAAAACTTGGTCATTATGATCAACCATTGTATGTCTCTAGCACCTAAAGCCCTGATCAGCACCTAAAGCCATGATCAAGAAATGCAACATTACTTATAATATGACTGCTCAGGCCACACTGATTGAGTATTTTTCATCGGTTGATTGCCACTTGCATATCATTGAAATTATCCAACTTCATTTGGGACAGCTATCCAAGCGTGATATTTCAAACTGTTATTTGGTTCAAGAAATAACTAAATATGATACTCGATACACATAGAATTTGTGTTCCTTGGTAAAACCTATTATACTTCATAATAAAGAGGGGGAAATGCTTTTGAACACATAGAACTGTGCTTTCAAGATCTGAAGAAAATTAAGGTTCTAGTAGTTGTACTTATACACATTAAGTTATTCGACCATGTAGTTAGAATACCAAAATCGTCTTCTCAGGCGTTTGAATTACTTGTATGAGTACCCAATCTACATAAAAAGTAACTTACACTTCAATGAAGAATGCAATTTGACGACACATGTTTCTTTGGAAGTAACATTAAGTACATAGAGAGGATTTCTGACTTCTTACCCAAAGGAGCAGATGAATTGGTCAAGACGAACCAAACATGGATCAAGAGCTGGAAATATGACAATGATTATTAGGCAATTAAGTAGATCAAAGATTTTTCATACATAATTGAAACAAAAAGCTACATACCTAACATGAAAAGGCCTACTCAAGTGAGCAGTTCTAGTCTAATTCAAAAGTGAGGTCAATTTGCCAAAAGCCACAACCGAAACAATCTAATATCTGCAAGAAAAATGAAGATTAAGTAGAAACACAACATATCAGCAACGATAAAACCTCTTGGCGCCCATCATCCCCTACCTTCCTCTCCAACGTCTAATAATGAGATGAGATCAAGTAGCAGCTAAAAACCCAACGGTAAACAACACAAGCAAAACTTTCAGAGGCAAACAGGACTATTGTCTCTCTGCACCATACAAAAACTGTACGCCGCTTGGACAACAGCCAACATCTGCCCAGAAAAAGCAGCCAAACGACTATCTAGAAACAAAATTAGGTGTATTTGCTACTCCGGTAGGTGCTAATCTTTCCAATAAAAAATCCAGAGCTAACCAGTACAAGCAAAACATCAAATATAAGCGATATCCTCGCTTTCCTGTGCCACAAATAACCATCCAAGAATTTCCCATACAAAGTGGCTTCTCAAACGTAATGCTTGACACACTAATAACAGTGTTCTAGGTAATTCATAACATAGGCTTGACATCAAGTAAACAAATAAGTGACAACCAGGGTCATCTATAACAAGCCAATTAACAATAGAGAACTTCAGATAGATGGTAAATCAAAGCAATGCATGAAGACAATAGCAGCCAAGATTGCAAGCTAGGTGTGAGCTTCAAAACTGAATTGAATTACATGTACTGATCATAGAAGCCATGTCAACAGAACACCTCGAACCACAGTAAATTAGAAACTTTGTATATCCAAGTAGAGGGTGGAATAAACAGGCTACAGAAAAAAGCATACGAAAATTCTAGACTCAGGGCGGTCCATAGGTACTTGCTGCTAAATCAAAATCTCAATAGCAGTTTCAGGCTATTTGGTAGGAATGACACAATGTGATCCTTGCGCACCAACATTAGCAATAACCTGCCATCAAAGGTGGAAGAATCAGCAGGGAGTGGTGTTGCTGCAAATGAAGTAAACTGTACTGTATTAATGTTAAACAAACTGCTGCCAGTGTGTACAGAGGTTTGGAATGTGACATTTATAGAATTATTGCACATTAACATGAGCTCTTTTAGCACAACGTGACCATCTGTGACCATGGGGGAGGAAACGAGGAGCACACACGAGTAGCTGAAGAGATTACCTAGCTAGCTGATGGCGCTTCATCTAGGCAGCAAGCAGGTGCAGGGCAAGTCCTACAGGCAGCAGCAGCATCGCGACCAGAGGGATTCCGCCGAGTCGCCGGCGGTGCCGGAGCAGAAGACGGTGGTGGCGCGGCCGCGGCGGCGGCCATGCTGCTCGACGGACGGACGCGCCCGGGCTACCTCCTTCCACCGCTGGTCCTGTTCGAGGGAGTAGCGGGCGTCCATGCCTCCGAGCAGCAGCCGCCGTCGGCGACGCGTGCAGGCGAGATCGACGGAGCCGCACCCTTCCCTCTGTCCCCTACACCCCGACCTTCTGCAGCACCATGGAGGCGCACCTCGTCGTAAATCCTGTAGCGTACCCGATCTGCTCGGCGAGGAGCGGCCTCTGGGCGTGGAGCTTGGCCTCGAGGACGGCGAGGATATCCCGGAGCGCGGAGATCTCCTCGTCCCAATCGGAGAGGACCTTGGAGAGGGGCTCGGAATCGGCGGCGCGGGTGGACGAGGAGCTTGCAGGTCGTGGACGCCCCACCCAACCCGCCTCTCTTCCGTCGCCGACGGAGCTCTTGCGCCGGTCATGGCGACCCCTTCATGGCGGCGCCGGGAGAGATGGGGCTGAAGAGGGAGGACGAGGTGGCGGTGGCGGTGGCGGCGGCGGCGGCGACGAATGAAGGGATTGAGATGCGAGCGGCGGCGCAGGCTGGGAGGGGAGGTGGGTGGCGGCGGCGATTTGCTGGCGAAGAGACGACCGAGCGGTCAAGGAAGTGAGGCGTACTGAACCGACTATGTCTGAACCGACCAAACGCATGGTTGAGATTGGTTCACTTTTCATCCAGCGAATCAGGAACGTGTAAATCGCTGAATCAAGGAGAGCTCGCCAATCCCCGATAGTTTAGTTTTGGAAGGATTTAGTTTTGGAAGGATATGTAAGCAAAAGTCCATTTTAAAGTGTTAGAGGTCAGCTAAATCGAACAACAACCTTTGAATTTCATAAGTTGGCACACTAATCCCGACCGAGCTAAGCCTCGCTGACAATGCAGACCTAGGTAGTACTCGTACTAGATGAATTTTAAGTGAGCATATGAAATTTATTATATATCTCTTGTTGCTACTACAAAAAACTTTATTTACGGTTTACTTACCGACCCATAAATTAAAAAAAAACTAATAATCATAGATCAATTGTTTCTAGCTACCGACAAAAACTGTTTCTAGCCTTTCTGTCGATGCTCGGGTACGAATTGTGGACGAGATTGATGAATGTCATCGATGATGACAGCAGACACTCTTTCCGAACGACGATGTTGCGGTCATGGTAGCTAGCGTTGAAGCTGAGGCAGTCGTCATGGGAAGGAAGACGGCAGGGGATGAAGTCGACTACCTCTGTCCGGAGTTCTATGAAGGGCATCATGATCTCTCACATGGGAAACATGGTTTTGCAGAGACAGCATCAGCCATGAACCGACATAATTTTTGGAAAAATGGGATCTATAAGGCAGTCGATCGATTCATCACTCCGGTATACGCACAAGTTGATCGTTTTAATACATATTCATACACAAGAAGTGAGAAATGAATGCAGAGTACATAAAAACATTTCAATGTTTTTTACAAACACAATTTAAAACAATACTAAATTAAATATTCGGTTTACAATTTTTTTTCTACATTCCTATGCATTTATTTGATTTATAATAAACTATTATATTTAATATTACAATTTTACTGTACTGCAATGTTAATATGCATATTGTACTAGTTAGCACAATTAAGAACATAATTGTTTTTTGTTAATATATAGTTATGTTCTCCTTGTTATAATGTTCTAATATCTATCCTTAAACATACGAGAGTTGTTGTTATAAATATTGCTTTCTTAAAAATCATAATTTTTTTGAGACACTTTCCCTTCAATAAACTTTAAGTCAAATCACATTAAGGATGAAAATAGGTTGTACGGAAATTTATTTATGACACTTCGATGAGTTAGAGTGTATATATGTGTGTCCACATATATTAGATTATTCTCTTAATATTTAGGTTGAGATTTCCAAGATGCACCATCTAAAAAATATCATAATATAGTTTCTAGTGTAAGATATAGTATATAAAATTGCCAATCTTACCGTTGAATGCCAAATATCGAGTTTCTGCTCCTATATGTGGCAATTGGCGTTTCTTTTTCACGTAGTGATGGTAGGCGTGAAGAAGAGCATATTCATAGATCTAATTATGCACAATACCTTAACTACCAATAGAAACATGGTAGAGTACAAACTCACTTCACATCACTGGATTGTAGTGTGCTAGTCGTTGAGATAACACTTATGAAGAAGGAATGTATGGGAGAACTAGGAAACTAGAGAGAGAAATTGATTGGGGTGTGAGACTAGAGGTGGAAGATACATATAGCCCGTGGGCAAACTTAGTCAGCAGAGTAGAATTACCATGTTTGAGACTTTTTCTAGTGTGCTAAATAAATCTAGGGTCTAGGATAGACTGGCATTTAAAATTTTGGGGTTTCAACTTCAGAGATACAAAGTTTAGGCTTAAATTTAGCCAATATATACGAGGCCAAGGTTTTAAATGGACTTTTGCCGTATACATACCTACGAGACAAATATAACTTGTATGCTTCTAGAACCTCACTAGTGGCCGCCTAGCATACTATACCTTTTTTATAACACTTCTCATAGAACTTCTAAATATGGTTTCTCATGTATTAATATAGGGTGCAACACATAGTTAGTGTCAATATGTATTTTTTATTCCCTCTACTAAAAATATGGGCGGCTATAAAAATGTTGATGCTAAAATAATGTGGAACGCAACCGGTCGCGTGAGTGTGATTGGTCGCCTCTCTCGATGGCGAGCGAACCCCAACATGTCTCTTCCAATCTAGCCCACATCGACCCGACCACCCACCAACTCAGCCTGCAACGAGTCCTGCACTCTCGTAATCCCATCGCATGATCATATTTTTACAACTACTTTTTTTGTAATATTTTCAAATATTGTAGACGTATTTTAAATTTGTAACAAAGTCGCATGAGTTTTGTTGAGAAATAACATGGGAGCTGTTGCAAGGGTTTGTCTTTGTTTTGCTACTAGTTTGTGTTTCCCCTCAGCCTCAATTCTTTTGACGTTGCATAGATGCATCCAAATTGTAACAAGCTCGTATGACATTTGATGCGATATCAGACGCCAGATGTTGCAAAGTATTTTTGGTGTTCTACACAAATTTGGTGCACCCCTTGATTTTTCGTTGTTGATGTTTACGTGTTAAAAATTAAAGTGCTACAAACACACATGTTGTTTTGTTGCAATTTTGTTTGTGTTTTTTGTTGAAATAGTTAGTCTTTTTTGTTGCATACGAATCCATAACATTTTTAGTTGCTTAACCACTTTTTAATTGCTGCAACCATATGTTTTTTTGTTATAATCGTTTATGATTTTGAAGAAATTGTTGATGATCCTTTTTTGCAAATAAATCCAAAAAAAATATCGCCGTTTAACGACTTTTATAGCATGTATTTTCTAAAAGTTGCTACGATTTGTTGCAATAGTATGTTTCTACATGAGGTGAGAGATTTTGTTGCAATACTCGGGATTCTGATGGGAATCACTACTCTATCGCTTGTGAAGATAATCATATAATGGTTACAGCTGATAAGCCTGTAACGCGACCAATCCAAATTGTTGGTAGCTGTCGAATAACCAATGCGGCAGCATGCTTATTTATTATTTTAAATCAGACTAGATTTTCATGATATAATTTCTAACTATACAGCTTATACACAAAAAAATATCCTAATCTATTTTTTCTTACTTGAGACCTTTAGTTTTAGTCAGTTCATGAAAAAATTTATACTATTTTAATTTCTTTTTATCCATAATGGATTTACCTGGACCAATACATGATATTCTTATGCTATTTGGGGGATTTGTTCTTATACTAGGGGGTGTAGGAGTATTATTACTTTTCCCGTTTTCCATACCTTTCGTAGTAGTTACTCGCAGTGCAATGGGTGAATCACTATAGTGACATATTGATGGCCCTTCACGTAGTTACCCCACAACAGCGCCAGAAAACACTTTACTGACCCTTCGCGTGGTTACCTGCGTGAAAAGTAAATGGGTTAGGTTGAGACTCCAAGTGCAGAGTGTATGTAGTAGTGGAAGACAGTTTTCCCCACGAGGGGTGACTCGAGGGTTTAATATCGAACTCTCGGGGAACCAGTATTTCAGGTGTTATCTCCTTATCCTTCTCTTGAGAACCTGCAACAAAATAAATTGTTTTGTGCCCTCAACCTCACCAAGTGGTTGTCAAGCACAAGGTGTGAGAATGATAATAAAATAAATATGCAAACAGTAGTAAATATGCAATGATGGTAAACAATGGTAAATGATATTTTTGGTTTTTTATAATGAATGCAAGATGTAAAAGTGTTTTTGTATTTTCGGATTTAATAATGGCAGCAAACAAAAGTGGTGATAAAAGTGTTGGAAAGGTGTTTCTTATGATTAAAAATGGACCGGGGTTCATGGTTTCACAAATGCACTCTCTCTTGATAACGTGGTAGACAATGGAACACTAAAATTAACATGTAAGATGGCAAGACATGGTTTGACAAGTTATTAATAATATGGGCATCACGTCCTAACATAGAGATCTCAAGTATAAGTTGTTCTCTCTCTTATGCTCCACCAAGATGCGAACTAAATCATAACACCTTAGTAATTAAGATAAATCAGAGCATAGCAATAAGTTCAATGACATGAAGTTAAAATAAGAACATGCTAGATCTAGTCATGGAGGTAGTGGCCAAGGTCACATCCACTCTCCGGTAGCATGGTATTTTTGTTTATCCCTAGTGAGGCAACAAAGTAAGGTAGAAAACCCAAGTGGATCGCAGAACTATCTGTCACGTTCACTGCACTAGCCACCCCCCGTTACTCCAACTAATGCACACGTTCCCCCTCACATGCTCTCATAAACATGCTTGATCATGACAAGTAAATAAGAACGGGGTACATAATATGCATCTACTTTCATAACTGAAACAAAACCATTGCAATCTCAAACATGTATTAACTCATAATAAAGATCCACCACAAAGGAATTACATAGATGACCGTAATCATGTTCAGCAGCTCATACGGTACTAATTAGTGAAGCTCATAGAGAGGAGAGATACATAAGTTACTTCCACAAACCCATAGTCCAGGGGTGGACTACTCCCTCTTCATCATGGTGTCGGTGGAGATGTTGTTGGAGGGAAGGAGACCACCCGGCAGCGCCCCGCCGGAGTTTTCCCCCTCCAATCTTCAGCTCCAGGTCTCTGTTTCGTGGTTTCTGTGTTTCGGCGGCGCTCCCTTTCGCGAAAGCCCTGGGGGGTCTATATATAGTCGTTTTTAGGTCAAGACGAAGCTTCGGGAAGAAAGATCGACGGCAGCGGAGGCCCGAGGGCCATTTGGTGGGTCCCACGCGGTCAGGGAATCTGGCCGCGTGGGCCCACCCCTTTCGGCCTTCTGGTCTCCGTTTCTTCGATTCCTTTGCGCCTACGTTTCGTTCCTTCCAAAAAAGTGATCCCCGTAAAATCTCAGGTCATTTGGACGTCGTTTGGTCCCTGAAACAAAAATATAGAAAAAGGGGTTTTCTGACAGCGCAGGGTTAATTCCAGAAAAATGGGGAAGTTGTTAATTATCCCCAAAACTCAATATAAATCATGAATATAACCCTTATATGATGCAAATAACATGGAATAACATGTAATAAAATGTAAAGTTCATGTATGCATTTTACATGCATCAACATCCCCAAGCTTAACCCATGCTCGTCCCGAGTATGAAGGTGATAAAACTAACATGGACTTTGCATTTTAATACTATCAATGGATATCAAAGGTGATTACTATTGCTACATAAGTCAAATGATTCATTCTTCAAAGGAATAACAATATGCAAGATAAATTATGAAGTGATATCAAATACTCAATGTAAAGATGTTCAATGATAAATTCACAAAGTGTAACATAGAAGAAAGTACTATGGACCAAATGTATGCATAATGAAAAGTAAAAACATCCTATGGTGGTCATAGAGTACTTCTTATGAAAACTGAATATAAAAGGTGGACACTTTGGATAGATAAATAAGTAGAGGTAAAGCATGAATAAGTTTCATCTAACTTCCAAACACTTCTACTTAAGTTAATGCTTGCAATGTGGTAGTCATTGGTGTGGAGCTCTCATTACCCCTATCATAGCATCTTGAATGATTAATGTTTAAAGTGAAAGCAAATATGAGTGGTGTGCTTGACAATGTATTGGTTGAATGTCTCATGTCCCTTGAATACAAGTACCTACACCATGTGTTACTCACTTTGGTCCACAAAGTAAATTCAAATAAAGGTCATTGCAAGTAATAATAGTATCATCAAGAACTGCACTGGGGTACCTCTTGCCCCTTGACATGAACAAGCCCATGTCAAAACAACAAGACAAACAGACAATGAACAATCTCAGCACTCTTTTATTTACTATGGGTATAGCTTTTTATTATGAGGTGCATCACTGAATGAACATTATGGTTATGCTGTAAATTTCCACCATGAATGATGCATGGCTTAGATTAGCGGCCCAGGCATTTCTCTAACCATTTATACAAACTCTTTGAACTTACTAAGTATCCACATTCATTTCACCCATGATAGGCATCCATAAACAAAAGTACATGACATCAACTAAATATAAATAAGTGCAATGTTGAAAGCTTGCCATGTGACAGCACATATGGGCTAACTCCCAACCAAAACTTGTCAAGCCCACAACTTCATAATTTTAATCACAATGGTTCATGCTTATTAAATGCAATAAAAGTAAATTGTGCATCAAGTTCGTGAGAGCTTTTAACCAATTTTTCCCATGACAATCAATAACATAAGCATTTAAATTCAGAAATGTAGATAACACAATATAACATGATAAACATACTTGGAATAGCATAAAGCTAATAGGTAGATATGGTGGACTCACTGGAAAAACTTTGGTTGAAGGTGTTGGGAAACAAGCTTTTTACTTGTTGTAATTTTTGGGCTAGCAATAGGGAGAAAGTTGACCATCTAAATGCATGCATAAGTGTCCATAGAACTAATCAATCCATGTTAAACCAAGTAAAGTTAAAATTCAACATCTAAACATGGTAAAAGATAGCTCTTGACAACACACTTGCAAATTAACATTCATTCAAAGCACATGAATTATGCAACTATATGTATCTTTTAAAATCAACTCAAACATCCCTATCCCAATATATTTAATAGCATCCAACATAATTCAACCCAAACTTCCAGTAGCTCTCTCATATATAAATGATAGTGGTGGTCTTATTAACAAACCGAAATAACAAAAGCAAAAAAAAAAAACGCTCCAAGTTTATACGATAAAGTGCTTTGATCGAAAAACAGAAGTTAGACGTGTGCAAACCGAGAGTGTGTTGGTCTAGTGGGGTTGTCTTGACATCCCCAAGCTTATGGTCTTCACCATCCTTGGATAGCTCTTGGTGCAGCTCCTCTAATCCCTGTGAAAAAACTTCAAAACACCGTTTCTCCCATTTCTTTTCTGTGGGGTGATATTAGTAGTGATAAACAAATAGGTTCCTTGCTGCATAAAATCCTTAGGCAAAAATTCATATGAATGTCCAGAGAGTATATAATGTTGTATGCCTACTCATAAACTCAATTGAATCAAAAAGATTCAAGCAAAAAGCTCAAAGAATGCATCAAACAATATCAAGACAGAATCTGTCCAGAAAAACAGCAGCAGCAAAACGCATTTTTCTACCCTACTTAAACTCGTCAGAAAAATCTGCAAAAAATCACGTGTGCAGAGGATGAAAAGTTGAAGCTACTGTTCAAATTACAGCTCAATCGGAGTTACAGATAAAAAATGAAAAATCAAACCGTGCACAGACTTCGTGCAGGCAGAAAACTCTCCGAAAATGAATAGCAACTTTTCAAACCCAAAATAGGTAAAACTTGGTTCTTTATTAAAAATCCAGAAACAAAACTAACAAACTACTCTCTTGTTACAGCAAGAGGACTCAAAGAAAATCTCAAAAAAAACAACCGGGTTGCCTCCCGTAAAGCGCTTTCTTTATAGCCATATAGCTAGGCTTACTTACTTGATAATCAAAGGGGACGTAGCTCATGAGGGAGCTTGAACCTTGGTGTGTCCCTCTTCCTTGGGAAGTGTTCCATGCTCTTCTTATGTGGAAACTGAAACTTCACATTCCCTTCCTTTGAATCAATAATGGCACCTGTAGTACGAAGAAAAGGTCTTCCCAAAATAATAGGACTAGAGATTTTATTCCCCATGTTGATGGCCCTTAACGTAGTTACCTGCGTTAAAAGAAAATGGGTTAGGTTGAGACTCCAAGTGCAGAGTGTATATAGTAGTGGAAGACAGTTTTCCCCACGAGGGGTGACTCGAGGGTTTAATATCGAACTCTCGGGGAACCAGTATTTCAGGTGTTATCTCCTTATCCTTCTCTTGAGAACCTGCAACAAAATAAATTGTTTTGTGCCCTCAACCTCACCAAGTGGTTGTCAAGCACAAGGTGTGAGAATGATATTAAGATAATATGCAATGCAAACAAGAAATAAATATGCAATGGTGGTAAATAAATATGCAAGGATGGTGGTAGTAATGATAAATGATATTTTTGGGTTTTTTATAATGTATGCAAGATGCAAAAGTGTTTTTGTATTTCGGATTTAAAAATGGAAGCAAACAAAAGTGGTGATAAAAGTGTTGGAAAGGTGTTTCTTATGATTAAAAATGGACCGGGGTTCATGGTTTCACAAATGCACTCTCTCTTGATAACGTGGTAGACAATGTAACACTAAAATTAACATGTAAGATGGCAAGACATGGTTTGACAAGTTATTAATAATATGGGCATCACGTCCTAATCTAGAGATCTCAAGTATAAGTTGTTCTCTCTCTTATGCTCCACCAAGATGCGAACTAAATCATAACACCTTAGTAATTAAGATAAATCAGAGCATAGAAATAAGTTCAATGACATGAAGTTAAAATAAGAACATGCTAGATCTAGTCATGGAGGTAGTGGCCAAGGTCACATCCACTCCCCGGTAGCATGGTATTTTTGTTTATCCCTAGTGAGGCAACAAAGTAAGGTAGAAAACCCAAGTGGATCGCAGAACTATCTGTCACGTTCACTGCACTAGCCACCCCCCGTTACTCCAACTAATGCACATGTTCCCCCTCACACGCTCTCATAAACATGCTTGATCATGACAAGTAAATAAGAACGGGGTACATAATATGCATCTACTTTCATAAGTGAAACAAAACCATTGCAATCTCAAACATGTATTAACTCATAATAAAAATCCACCACAAAGGAATTACATAGATGACCGTAATCATGTTCAGCAGCTCATACGGTACTAATTAGTGAAGCTCATAGAGAGGAGAGATACATAAGTTACTTCCACAAACCCATAGTCCAGAGGTGGACTACTCCCTCTTCATCATGGTGTCGGTGGAGATGTTGTTGGAGGAGAAGGAGACCACGCCGGCAGCGCCCCGCCGGAGTTTTCCCCCTCCAATCTTCAGCTCCAGGTCTCTGTTTCGTGGTTTCTGTGTTTAGGCGGCGCTCCCTTTCGCGAAAGCCCTGAGGGGTCTATATATACTCATTCAAAGGTCAAGACGTAGCTTCGGGAAGAAAGATCGACGGCAGTGGAGGCCCGAGGGCCAGTTTGGTGGGTCCCACGTGGTCAGGGAATCTGGCCGCGTGGGCCCACCCCTTTTGGCCTTCTGGTCTCCGTTTTTTCGATTCCTTTGCGCCTACGTTTCGTTCCTTCCAAAAAAGTGATCCCCGTAAAATCTCAGGTCATTATGACGTGATTTGGTCGCCTGAAACGTAAAAATATAGAAAAAGGGGTTTTCTGACAGTGCATGGTTAATTCCAGAAAAATGGGGAAATAGTTAATTATCCACAAAACTCAATATAAATCATGAATATAACCCTTATATGATGCAAATAACATGGGATAACATGTAATAAAATGTAAAGTTCATGTATGCATTTTACATGCATCACATGTCCATGATTAGAAAATCAACAGACACAAAAGTCATGTGTAACTCTACCATAACATCACTTACTTTTCCTAGAGCATGTCTAATGGACTCATCAGCAAGTGCAAGTTCAATAGAGCATTTCTCAATATTTTTAAGTTCAAGGACTTCATATAGTTCTTTAGATAATATAGAGACACTAGATCCTAGATCTAAAATGGCATGATGTGTCTCTTTTCCAATGGTTACTAGTACCTTAGGGATCTAGATATCCCCAAGCTTAGGTGATATCATAGCTTCTTGATTGTACCTAGCAATCTTTTATTTTAAGACATGATTAGCAATATAGGAACCAAAACCAGCCTGGTTAATATTAACAGAAGGATCACTTGCAAATTTTTGTAAGATAGAAATTAATTCATGCAAGCTACACTTCTCTAAATCAACAAATGGTTCCTTAACTTCACTAAGCATTTTAACTTTCTCTACTTTTTTTTCTAACTCGACTAACATAAGAGATTCATCATTTTTAGTCTCAATGTAATTCTTAATGTCCCTGTCTAGAGGCTCTAACATAGAAGATATCTTTTCATTCAAATTCTTAGTTATCCTTTTTTCAGACTTGGCATGGGTCAATACAGTTTGCAATTTCGAAGAAATATCTAAAAGAGTGTTCTTTGTCTTCTTCATCCTAGATTCTGTGTGAAGGATAAATGAATGCATCTCATTTTTAGTAGGATACTCTTCCACATAGGTTTGTAGGTTTAATATTGACCTATCCATAGAAACTTGTAATTGTCTAATCCCGGTTTCCTCTTTTGTTTCTATAGAATTCCCAAATAAATTTTCCATTAAATTATTAGCATGTGAGGGATCTCCTGAAGCAAAATTTCCATTAGTCAAGGAATCTAGAAAACATTTTGACCAGCCATTTAAACCATTATAAAAGTTTCTTATCATGGCAGCAGGGGTATGTTTACCATTTTTACTAATGCCCTTAATTCTATACCAAGCTTCCATTAATGACTCTCCATAATATTGACTAAAATTGTTCATTTCAACACTAGAATTCATTTTGATAATTTTTTTATGTGTTTTTATTTTTTTTATGCACAACTGAAAGTAAAATGACACTAATGCAACTCGAAATAACAAATGCAACACAAAAATGCAAAACTGAATATAAATATGCAAACCGAAATATAAAGATGATATGCAAGATAAGAACAAAACAAAATAAAATGATTGTAGGTAAAGATGGATAAGATGATGCTCACGTAGGTGCAACCTCCCCAAGCTTAGGTTGTTACACAAGCTGGTGATGAAGTTGACTTGATGTGAGTGATCCTTGGATAAACCTTTCAGCTATGGTTCCCCGGCAACGGCGCCAGAAAACGCTTGCTGAGCGCTGAGTTGACGAGGGAATATATTGCGGTGTTGCTTCTATCTCCCCGGCAACGGCGCCAGAAAACGGTCTTGATGGCCCTTCACGTTGTTACCCCACAACAGCGCCAGAAAACACTTTACTGACCCTTCGCGTGGTTACCTGCGTGAAAAGTAAATGGGTTAGGTTGAGACTCCAAGTGCAGAGTGTATGTAGTAGTGGAAGACAGTTTTCCCCACGAGGGGTGACTCGAGGGTTTAATATCGAACTCTCGGGGAACCAGTATTTCAGGTGTTATCTCCTTATCCTTCTCTTGAGAATCTGCAACAAAATAAATTGTTTTGTGCCCTCAACCTCACCAAGTGGTTGTCAAGCACAAGGTGTGAGAATGATAATAAAATAAATATGCAAACAGTAGTAAATATGCAATGATGGTGGAAACAATGGTAAATGATATTTTTGGTTTTTTTATAATGTATGCAAGATGTGAAAGTGTTTTTGTATTTTCGGAATTAAAAATGGCAGCAAACAAAAGTGGTGATAAAAGTGTTGGAAAGGTGTTTCTTATGATTAAAAATGGACCGGGGTTCACGGTTTCACAAATGCACTCTCTCTTGATAATGTGATAGACAATGGAACACTAAAATTAACATGAAAGATGGCAAGACATGGTTTGACAAGTTATTAATAATATGGGCATCATGTCCTAACATAGAGATCTCAAGTATAAGTTGTTCTCTCTCTTATGCTCCACCAAGATGCGAACTAAATCATAACACCTTAGTAATTAAGATAAATCAGAGCATAACAATAAGTTCAATGACATGAAGTTAAAATAAGAACATGCTAGATCTAGTCATGGAGGTAATGGCCAAGGTCACATTCACTCTCCGGTAGCATGGTATTTTTGTTTATCCCTAGTGAGGCAACAAAGTAAGGTAGAAAACCCAAGTGGATCGCAGAACTATCTGTCACGTTCACTGCACTAGCCACCCCCCGTTACTCCAACTAATGCACATGTTCCCCCTCACATGCTCTCATAAACATGCTTGATCATCACAAGTAAATAAGAACGGGGTACATAATATGCATCTACTTTCATAACTGAAACAAAACCATTGCAATCTCAAACATATATTAACTCATAATAAAGATTCACCACAAAGGAATTACATAGATGACCGTAATCATGTTCAGCAGCTCATACGGTACTAATTAGTGAAGCTCATAGAGAGAAGAGATACATAAGTTACTTCCACAAACCCATAGTCCAGGGGTGGACTACTCCCTCTTCATCATGGTGTCGGTGGAGATGTTGTTGGAGGAGAAGGAGACCACGCCGGCAGCGCCCCGCCGGAGTTTTCCCCCTCCAATCTTCAGCTCCAGGTCTCTGTTTCGTGGTTTCTGTGTTTCGGCGGCGCTCCCTTTCGCGAAAGCCCTGGGAGGGTCTATATATAGTCGTTTTTAGGTCAAGACGAAGCTTCGAGAAGAAGGATCGACGGCAGCGGAGGCCCGAGGGCCATTTTGGTGGGTCCCACGTGGTCAGGGAATCTGTCCGCGTGGGCCCACCTCTTTCGGCCTTCTGGTCTCCGTTTCTTCGTTTTCTTTGCTCCTACGTTTCGTTCCTTCCAAAAAAGTGATCCCGTAAAATCTCAGGTCAATATGACGTGATTTGGTCTCCTGAAACGTGAAAATATAGAAAAAGGGGTTTTCTGACAGTGCAGGGTTAATTCCAGAAAAATGGGGAAATTGTTAATTATCCCCAAAACTCAATATAAATCATGAATATAACCCCTATATGATGCAAATAACATGAAATAACATGTAATAAAATGTAAAGTTCATGTATGCATTTTACATGCATCACATATTTGTTGTAAATATCGAAAAGTCAAGAGGCAAATAGTTATACATTTTTCGTTTTAAGTGGATAACTCGATATCGCGAGTTGATTTCACAAAGAGTGGTTGGTTAAAATGCAAAAGTGCGTTATGGTTGATTGAGGGCGCAGGATGTCTATCAGACTTGGGAAGGACAACCAATTTTCAGGATCATATGGATAAAACAAAGTAATAAGCACCATAATCGCAAGTGACACACCCGACCTGTAATGCACCTGGGAGCGATTTAGTGGATTTTCGCCGTTAGACTATTGAGCAAATGGCCAAAAACAGATCATTTTAAAATGGAGGTCACATACTCAACGCGCATTGGGAGCCAACCTTGGAGACAATACTCTATTTAAAATCATGGATTCATGGTGGAATTGTGTCAGGCGCACAATTGACTATCTTGTTATTTTCGCAGAACCTCCATCATTAAGAGGAGTAAATTCCTCGCGATTGATCAACAAAAATACCCTGGCCTAGTTTACGAAAAAAACTAGGACAAAAAACTTACAGGTGAGTAGGTTGAAGGACAACAAAGCACAAAACCTTAGTGGCAACTATGTGAAACCATGATGACAATGTGAGAAACAACTAGCCAAACAAGAACTTTAATTGTTTAAACCACGCAGCCGAACAATAATGTAGGCAGGAAAAAAGAATGCCGCTCAAGCACCGACCATCATCAAGGTCGAGATGTCGCAACTGTCCATGAGCCGACCTTCACCACCAAGTACAACCACTGTCTGAAGAAGGACATGCGCATAGTTCTTCGACAACGTCTCCAAAGAAAGGAAACGGCAACATATGAGGATGGCGTTGTCACAGACACCTCCCCCTCGGGACAAGGCTCTATTAATTTGTCCGATGAAATTTTGTCTATTTTATCCTACTAGAGACCAATGAAGCATTTTTCCTATAACCCAGTGGCGGACCTTCATGGAGACCAAAGTGGGCCGTGGCCCCCCAGCCCACGAAGAAACAGCCTATATGCTACACGTATTTGGCCCATTTGGCAACGAAAAATCAGCCTCTTCCTCATATTTTAGCCCCCCAGCCCATTTGCCCCCCCAAGAATTCGGCCCAAGGTCCGCCACTGCTATAACCTGAGTGACAGAGTAAGTACATTGGTACATATGAACCTACTTTCTTAAACTCAGGAAAAGTTGTACTTGCATGTTCTAGAAAATTACGGAAAGTTCATTCGTGTATATAGGTATCAGATAGAAACATACCCATGTAAAAATTCAGAACCATTTTGAGCGCGGCGTTGTATTTCACCCGTTGATCTGGTTTTCTAATTTTTACACAGATCGCAAGTGATCATAGTATCCTTGTACAGAAACTGTCTGAGTACGTGTCCACTGCATCCGTACTACTACAGCTTCAAGTGTATGAACACGGTCTGCCGGGCTGCCCCCACGAGGAGAGAGGAGCAGCACGTAGTGGTGCGTGCGTCCCAAATGCAAACGCCAACGTTCCTGCCTGCGCCAACGTGCGCTGCCTCCCGGTGGGGTGGCAATAAACATCCGCCTCCAACCACGCGAGGATCCTATGCTGCTCGTGTCTATGAAGCGCGGATCAAATCTCTGCTAGTACAGTCAGTATTAGATACACTCTCTTACATGATGATGCAACCCACATCCTCGTGTTTTAGTTGGATCCAATGCTGGCTTTTGGTGAAAAGATGTAGGCTGCATTTTTATTTCAGAATTGTTGGATCGACTTAGACATAAGTGTTGAAATATAATTGTCTAGTCTATTCCGTCAGAATGGTCTTTTTGTTGAACTGAATAGAGCATGCAATTCCCAAAGCCTACGAAACAATAAGAAAAATCTTAGTTTATCTAAACATAGACATGCCCTAAAAACTTTTGGTTTAAGCATAGATTAATGCTAAATGGTAAGCATGGATATATCAAGTAACCTATCACCACAAATAGAGCCTGAGCTCCATGGTGCCCTTTCTGGAAATAAAAAAAATGAAATTTATATTTTAAAACTTCAAATTTCCGGGAAAAAACCAGGTGTAGACAATTATATATTCTACCAACCTGCACAATCCCAAATCGAAATAACTCGATCCAGCCTACAGGAAAAAAGATAAAATATGACAGATTTTAGAGGTTTTCTAATTTACTTGTCCATCACTTCAAATGTTAGATTTTATCATTTTTGTGTAGCCAACAATACATGATATATTAATAAGTTGATGGTTCCACACAATGATAGAATACAATATTATATACACCCAGGATTTCCTTAGGGATTTTTTAGAACTTTGAAATGTTGTCTGTAGAGCCGTATGTCCCTACTCTTGGTTTGGCTCGTTTCCTTGTCGAATAGATCATTGCCGGAAGCTCCCTCCACTGGGGATGCATGAGGCTGCAGGGAGCACGCATGTGGAGACTGATGAGCGGGGAAGCAAGGACCGAAAAGGACCAACAGAAAAGTTGATGGTAGGATCGCAGCATCCTTCCTGCCTACCTGGTTTCTTCGGGCATACAATGCCTGTTGTTTTACCCCGATCGGCAACTTTTACCCGACTTACCAGACACACTCCATGTTCGCCGGTTTACCAAATCCAGCACGAAGACAGAACAACACACAAAATAAGTAAAAAAATATGAGAGAGCGGGAGAGAGAGAGTTTTGATAACCAGATCACACTCACAGCATCTCCTGGAAAAGGTAACTTATCACAGTAGTTCATTGGTGGTGCTCTTTTTTAAATTGCTATATTTCTTTTTCTCTCTGGCTAGCTAGGGTGGTCCACGTTGGCTTATGTACTGCAATTTTGTCAAGGGCAAAAATTAAGTGTTGGTTTATGTGTCTTTAAGCATCGTTGGTTTGGTTCATTCATCATTGGCTAGTGAAACTCATGAATTTAGTTATCTGCCCTGAATGTACACACCTGAATTTGCTAGGCTGTTTTAGATGGTTAATATGGATTTATTGTTGGTGCATATTTTTCCTAAGCCAGCCTTTGCTACTAAGCTAAGATAATTTCCAGTTCATGCTGGTTTTGGGCTTCTACAATGTTCTTCAACTAAATATAGGCCAACTTCCATTACGTTACGGTAATAATGGTACACCTTTAATTCGTCCATTGTAATTCTAAATTGAGATGATACTAAAACTTCAGCATGGAGTAGCAAAATTATGACACCACGTTATCGGACTGTAGATAAGCCCGGCTGAGGATGAAGACGACACCTTGTCTAATTCGATCATCGTTTCATTTGTCCCCAATTTTCTTTCTTTCTTCTTTTCTTTTGCATTTGGTCAGCGCGGCGCCATCTATCATCGTCGCCGTCGATCCATGGATGCAAACAGTATCCGCCGCACGATGCCCCACCCAAATAGTAATACACATTACGGTTTTAACACCCCGTCACGATGCTACCGATAAGGCCGAACTTCCTCTTGTGCAATTGACAGTGACAACCATGTTTTCTGGTATGGGAAACAAACAACAGCACACTGCAATACGACTGATGATCGATGGAGCCTCTGCTACTCACGCTTTAATTTGGTTAGGGACTAAAACAGTGGTTAGAAAGCGTTCCTGTCGCTTGCTTGGGACAAATATGTTACCTATTTAGTATATATCTATGAAGAAGGCTATTATTATATTATTACATGTATATGATTATATTTGTGTATTTATGTTTTGGATACGGTCTTGGTCACTATGGTCCATGCCACTAAATGCTTGACAACAGCCAAATTTGGAGTATGATCAAGAGGCTCTCCTGTGTATTGGCTGGAGAGTTATATCAGTGGGGAGAAATTGGAGAAAAGGCTGGAATTGGAATTGACTCTAGTGACAAAATAGACAGTTTGGTAAGAGTGGGCAGCAGGATTTTTCTAGCTTGCCCAAAATTGCCAGGTGTATCACACTCACACTTAAGATGGGCCCACTAACATGTGTCTCATGCTTAGCTGCTAGTAACTATTTACACTTGTCCATTTTTAGCACATTAAAAGGTAAGGTTTCAGCTATATTGAAAGGTCCATATCTTTACTATATGTTATGGAGATTTTAGCACTATACTTAAAATAGTGCATTAATAGAAAAAAATAGAATCATCATGGTACAGTTCATGAAGGGTCTTGATCCATCGTCAGATTTATCGATTGTGAAATGTTTTTTTTGTATCATTCAAGTGTGCAAAATCGGCATTATAAGGAAAGTAACTACTCACTGGACGACATTGGTATGGAAATGTAAGTTCGGTTGATGAATGTTAACCTTGAGTTTAACATAACTTGTTCTAGACATTTAAATGAAAAAATATATTGTGCTTATGAAATATAATGTGACAATGAATTTGTGCCCGCTAATTCTCAAAACAAAACGAAATACATCACTTTCCCGTCACATCGAATTATGTATTCTTCATTGACTGATTCACCTATACTTATACGTCGAATATGTTGAATAACGCCATATTTCCGTGCGTCGCTCTCCCACACAAACTCCTAGATTGTACGCATCAAAACAAAAATCTTCCTATATAGTGAAAGATGCCAACAATATTATGAGAAAAACCTATTACTTCTAAATCACAAAACCGCGGTCTTAGCGGCTAAATAACTACACAATTTCCTTACTAAAAATTTGTCATAGATTAAGAACAAGCCTCCCACAATTTTAAGTGGATATTTCAACTTTTCCATCCTCGTAATCAATCTGTTGAGGTGTCGAAAACATATTACGATACACGTGGCGATGTCTACACCGTGCAAACCTCTCGTCGAGAAAACCATTGTGCATAAACCACGAAAAAACAAGGTGTTGTCATGCATTGTCCAGACACAGACATGATGTGACCCACAACAAAAAATCGAAAACCTCTCCCTCTCATATTTTCTTCCTTTTATTATTATTATTTGTCAGAAATTATGGCTTTTTGATAAAGCCTTTGGGCAGTACTAATGTACGCACGTGCGAGCGAAAGGAATTGATCGCACGATTTCCGACCAACGCATTACTTTCCTCTTTTGGGATGTGTCTCACGCACCAGGGCGTTCCTTCCCTTTTTGGCTATGCACGTACGAGCGTTTCCATGTGATTGAACGGTCCAACCCAGCAGGACTAGCTACACGATGTACCTAACGTGACATGAAGTTTTCTGTTCCCTTTTCCGCGCGCAGCAACCGCTCACGCCAAAAAATTCGTGAACTAATCATTGTTTTTTTTCTATTCCCTTTTATCGCCAGCGCTGGTTTGACGCGACTACGTTTGCTCAATAGTAAATTTGAATTTGAATAACAAGGGAGCAAAACTATTCCCTTTTGACGGCAAGACAAAAATGATTAGATTTTTTACTTGCAAAAAAACTCAGGCGGTCAACATTAATTCCCTTTTTGGTCTAGTGATATTTTAGGGTAAAATAAAAATGGGTGGGAGATTAGAAAATCCCACTTTCAACTAGTATAATTTTTTTGAACAAAAAAGAACTACCACTTTCAACTAGTGTAAATTGTTTGAACAAAAAAGAACTACCACTTCCAACTGGTGTAATTTTTTTGAACAAAAACAAAATCCCATTTTGTGGTAGAATGAAACAAATATTTCAACAAAAAAGGAATTAATTTACCATAAAAGAACAAACATTAAGCACTATTAGCAAAAAAAAGATCACTAACTGATTAAAAAAAAAAAGGAAAATCACAGTGGTTTTTTTTAACCGAGGCAAAAGACTTGCCATTTTCATTAATTAAGCAGAAGTGAGAATTGGCCAGTTAATTAGCAGGAAACCGACTTAAAACCAGTATAAGCACTCTCTCCGACCGTCATGGAACACGACGTCGGGAGGGCACACGGCCACCCTGGCTACCAAACGTAAACTGCACCCACGGCCACCCCCGCTACCAAACGCAAACTGCACACACACCGCCTTAGACGAGGGTCTTCGTCGAGGCAGCCCACCGACATCATCGTCATCACTCACACCTCGCGAGCGACTCTGACTTCCTCGAAAAAGCGACCACCGAAGAAGACCTCATCGTAGCAGCCTCATGATGACATCACTAGTCTATGCCAAACAAATGACCCATCGTGTAGGAGAATGGCAGCTTCGATTCTGAAAACAAGCTCTGAAGAGGAGATGGGTAGGACCCGCGCTGACGAAGGTCTTCAAGGTCGGACCGCCCAATGCAGGTCATCGTTGCCGCATGACACGCCGGTCAACAGCTCCGACTTCGCATCAGAGGAACTCCAAAAACATGAGGACGAGTTGGACACACCGGAACAAGAGACCGACTAACAAAGCCTTGCCGCAACCACAACATCGCTCATCGCAATTGTCGTTGCCGCGCGAGCCACCACACAGAACCGAGCACCCACCACCAAATACACACAACTGGTCCCTCCGACCAAAGCACAACTCCAAGAATGATGCCCCAAAGAGGGGAGCGACGCGGAAACGCCGCCATGATCTGATCCAAGGATCTAGGGTTTCCCCCGGAGGTAGCAGAAGAATATGTGAGCTTCACCTCGGCGATGCCTTCAACAAGGGAAATACGCACAAGGCGTCGACAACACCGGCTCCAGCCAACAGCCGAGGGCAAGGTATTCACCCGGGTCTGCTCCACGATCTGGAAACACCACAATGTGCCGACCGAACCACCTTTCAAGTCCTTGTCGACGGCCAGCCCGAGCCGACCCGGCAGAGCACGCACGCGCCAAATCTGGAGGCAAGTTATTAACCCCATCGTATGTGAGTTACCAAGGGTAAATATAAGTGTTATCAACCTCAAAATTATATTGACTTTTCTTTCGACATCTTTTCGATTAGAATCACTCGCATGATTTCTGACACTTTTAAATGTGCGGGTGAGCCATTAGCGAAAAGTGTTGCATGCATGCACTCAAAAAGTTTTATCTCTTAAACGATACATCCGATTTAAAATCCGATTTCATCAATCAATATGTCACGACAAGACTAACTAAAGTGTTACCAAGCATCTGGCGCACCAAATATCAACCTAAAAACTAGTAGATGATGACACCAAGCATATAGCAAGCAAGTTACCGATCCTAAAACTAAACTGAAATGTTACCAAGCATACAACGCACGAATTACCAACTAAAAAACTAGTACATGATGAACCACATAGCCAGCGAGTTACCGATCATAGGACTAACTAAAGTGTTACCAAGCATCTATTGCACGAATTACCAACTTGAAAACTAGTAGATGATGATACCAAGCACATAGCAAACGAGTTACCGATCGTAGGACTAATAAAGTGTTACCAAACATCTGGCGCATGAATTATCAACCTAAAAACTAGTAGATGATGACACCAAGCATATAGCAAACAAGTTACCGATCCTAGAACTAAACTGAAGTGTTACCAAGCATACAACGCACGAATTACCAACTAAAAAACTAGTACATGATGATATCAACCACATAGCCAGCGAGTTACTGATCATAGGACTAACTAAAGTGTTACCAAGCATCTATCGCACGAATTACCAACTTGAAAACTAGTAGATGATGATACCAAGCACATAGCAAACGAGTTACCGATCTTAGGACTAATAAAGTGTTACCAACCATCTAGCGCATGAATTATCAACCTAAAAACTAGTTCATGATGATACCAAGTACCTATCAAGCAAGTTACCGATCCTAGAACTAAACTGAAGTGTTACCAAGCATACAATGCACGAATTACCAACTAAAAAACTAGTACATGATGATACCAACCACATAGCCAGCGAGTTACCGATCATAGGACTAACTAACGTGTTACCAAGAATCTATCACACGAATTACCAACCTGAAAACTAGTAGATGATGATACCAAGCACATAGCAAACGAGTTACCGATCTTAGGACTAATAAAGTGTTACCAACCATTTAGCTCACGAATTATCAACCTAAAAATTAGCACATGATGATACCAAATACCTATCAAGCAAGTTACCGATCCTAGAACAGACTAAAATTATTACCAATCATCTAGAGCACGAGTTACCTATCTAAATACTAGTACATGATGATACCAAGTACTTGGCAAGTAAGTTACCGATCCTACGACTAACTAAAGTGTTACCAAGAATCTATACGATGAATTACCGAACTAAAAAACAATAGATGATGATACCAACTACCAACTAAGTAGCAAACAAGTTACTAATGCTAAAACTAGCTAAAGATAATTTACTCCTAAAACCCACTATCCCAAAAAGAGAATTGAAAAATTACTGGGAACATTTTTACAAGCTAAAATCCAAGCTTTTTGTGCATTAGGAGTCTATTTTTATCAAAATATGTAGTAGTCTGAACTATGTTTTCTATTATTTTTATACTAGTAGAAATTGATAATTCTTTTCTATTCTAATTTTTTGTACTAGTAGAAAGCGGAATTTTCCTATTCCCCGCCCATTTTTATTTACCCTAATAAAACATTGTCCCAAAAAGGGAATTGAAAATTATACCAGGTATTTGTTTGCAGGGAACAATCGAGTATTTGTTTTTAGCCTAAAGGGAATAGTAAAATTATACTTATTTTTGTAAGCAAAAAACTCTTTTTTTTTGTTTTTAGCGCGTAAAGGGAATAGGACGAAAGAAAAAATTTTGTTGGACACGTCTCTTGTTGTCTATACTCGTCTAGAAGGAAGAAAAGAATAAGAGAAATAAATTAAATAGATAAGAATGAATAAAAAATGAAAAGAAAGGGAATGTGCAACAAACAAAAAAGGAATGTGCGTGATCACGTGGATGCTAAGGTCTCATGTGCGTTGCGGAGGGAAAATAGGTACGCGATCGATCGATCGATCGAACAGGCCGAGTGTGTGACCGCTCGCACGAGCGAGTTGGAGCCTTTTCGACTGAAAAATTATATTGTGTAAGTTTTTCAAGCAAAAAATTCATTTTCTTAGCGCGTAAAGGGAATAGTATCAGAGCCACCAAATTAAAGAAAATATTATGGAACATTACTTGTTGTCCATACTTGGGTAAAAAAAATAGAAATAAATTAAATAGATAATAAAGACGAAAAAAGTCAATAAGACAAAAAAAAAAAGATGAAATAGGAGCGGCCAAGAACGAGCAGCGCGCCGCTAATTTTTTTTTAATAATACATTTTTTTAATGAAATTCGAAAAATATTACGGAAAACCAGGAAATTCCAAAAATAATACGGCCTCGGCCAGATTTGGGCCGACAAGACCTCGTCGGCCAGAGTTGGGCCGAAAAGTGCCCGTCGGCTGAACTCTGGCCGACTGCTTTGCATGGCGGGCCACGCCTGCGACCGACAGGCCTTTCGGCGTGACGTCGGCCCAAGCCTGGCCGACCGGCCCTTATCGGCCAAAGCCTGGCCGACCGGCCAATTGAACCAACAATTTTTCGCGCCAGCCCTTCCCGGCGACGCCCGTTCGCGCCTTATTTTTCCCGCCATATTTCTCCCGCCCTAATTCTCCCGCCATAGTTCTCGCGCCTTTTTTTCCCGCCATTTACCTCCCGCCTTTTTTCTCCCGCTCTTCTTCTCCTGGGTGAGCCTATATATATACCCCAATAGATTTGGTGATGGAGGAGGGGTGTGGTGCGTGGTTATTTCCTCAGTCGGATAGGAACGATGTCTGGTAGTTCGGGTCCTAGTTCGGAGCATAGGTCGTGGTGTGTTTTGTATCACGCCGCAATATGGACTGAAGGTAGTATTAGGGAGGGTAGGCCCAAGAGCTGTTATAGGGAGCTAGTTAGTGAGTGGGGCAACATTCGTGAGGTGGGAGAAATTATAGCCAAAAAAGCCAAAATCCAGATGACCCCTGAAGAAATTAGGGATGAAATTGATGGGTGGCGGTGGAAGTGGCAGAGAATTAATGAGCTAAAAGCTATTGAGGCGGGGCTTAGGGACATGCCTATGACACCGAAGTCAAAGATAATCCATTTTTCGCCGGAGGCCTATGCATTTCACGTGAAGGTAACTGAGTACCGAATTTATATTATGTTAGAATCTAGTGTTATCGTACTAACTTTTTTCCCCTGATTTTGTGAATGTCCAGCACTGGCCTGCCGATGGACAGTTTGTGAACAAAGAGATCCCTCATTTTGGTTGGATGGAAATGCTTTTTGGCGCATGTCGTGATGGGCCTGGAAATCTCCTTCACGCTGAAGCAGTGAAGAGGGCTATATCAAAGGCGAAGAGTGGTGGATCATCCAAGGCTGTCGTCGATGAAAATAGTGATGACGACTTCATGCCTCCAACACGAGCACGTGGCAGAGGGAAGTGAAGTCGTTGATTCGAATTACTTTCGTACTCAGTTACCTCCACGTGATTAGAATTAGTTATCGTTGAGTTATATGTGAGACATATATGTACGTAGAACTACTGAAGTTGTAACGGAGAGTTGTCTCACATAATAATATGTCTCGTAGAACTACTGAAGGATATGTCTCGTACATACATAATAATATGTCTCGTACATATATGTCTCACATACAAATCGAAATACATATATGTCTGACATACAAATCGAAATACGAATATGACCCAAAGATATCACTGACCACGGCGTCGACCACGGCGCGGAGGTCTGGCAAGGTTTGGATCTGGCGGAGTCCAACCCAGCCTGTTGGGTGGCACAACCGCACGTCCAGGAATCAGTGATCCAGCATCATCATCATCCTGCGTCTCCTGTGTGGGGTAGGGTGGAGGAGTATTGTACATACCCATCCAATTGTCCAGTTCTGTGCGTACTTCAGGTATGGTCCCACTGTCGTGCTCACTCTCCCATGCGGATCCAGATGACTGCTGAGCGGACGTAGACGGACGATTTCCTGGATGCAATACAACATTAAGAAAGAAGTACGTAGCATTTAGCGTGGTGAATACAAATTTACAAGGTACTTACCATGTGGCTGCGGAGGTGGTCGAAGCTGATAGCCTGTCGTGGGACTAAACTGCTGCTGCCAATGCGAGCCTCCAGCCTGGTCAGGAGAGGGTGCTCTGGGCGACGGCTGCGACGTCGAGCCTCCAGCCTGGTCAGGAGAGGGTGCTCTGTGCGACGTCATACGAGGTCGTGGTTGATGTCGATCCTGAGGCGTCACCTGCGGCTGCGGCTGTGGCCGTTGCGGTGGATGACGTGGTGGGCGTTGTGCTGCTTGGCGGTGATCGACGTCAGACGCACGTGTGCACGTGATAGCCTGGTAGATACCTCGCAGCCTCTGCTCGAAGCGCTGCAGGAAGGACTGATGGTGCGGCCGGTCCAATAGAGGGCCAGACGATAGGGAACGTCTGTAATCGGACACCTCCGTCTGTAGCTGGTAAGTCAATTCAGCCTGTAATTTGCATCGTTATCAGTAAGTTGTACATAATTTTGCAAAATTTGTAAGAATTAACTAATCTCTTACCGCGTACTGTCTGGAGCCTGCAGTAGACTGGGTCGGATACATATCCCACGTAGTAGGAGCCGGTGTAAGCTCAGGATGCTCGACATACGTAATGCGTATCCGGGTTGAGGTCATGTAAATTTGCAGGTACGAATTGAATAGGTCAGGATCAAACACGAGGTCCTCCTGCCAGACTCGTGTCGTCGCAGTTTCCCACTCTGCAACGTAGCTGCCAACCCTCCGCATCCACGATAGTGCGCTCCTATTAGTTCCCTTTCTTGTGAGCCTACAGTAGTAGTAAGTGTTAGACAATTCCTCTGTGGATGCGTAATTGAATAATGCGTAAATAAACAATGCGTAATTAAACCTACCCGTGGATGTTAGGTGGGACATGTTCCTCTGTCGACAGAGGAGTGCCTCTTGTCGTAGACCAAATTGCCTCATAACCCGCTGCTGGGCCATCTCCTCCACGCAGATATCAAAGACAATTTTTGATTTTGTCATCCAGTACGCGCGATCTCTCGTGCACAGGTCAGACATACCACCCGGGTATATAGCCTCCTTTTTTGCTTGCGTGTACGGTCGCCAGATTACCGCTCCCGAACTCAGAATGTCGAACTGCTCGTTGAATGGCTCGTAGCAGTTCCTCATCTGTGAATGAGCAAAGCGTCTCTGCACGACACAAAATTTATTGCAAGTCGGCAAAAATATAACAATTGTGATAAATACGTAGATTAGACATACCTGACGACGTGTCCAGATAAAACCAAAAGTAGGCATGTCTATGTGATCAGCATCAAAAAACGCATCCACTGGGAAAGCCTCGTGTGCACGCACGTCTGGTCGTCCAATTGGGAACCTCTCCCATGACCAAAGCTGCAACAACAAGGGACATCCAAGTATGGATGCTGTATCCGACAGTAGATGGCACCCGTTGCACATAGCTCGGTAAGTAGCCGCTAATACAGCTGATCCCCAACTCCTCTGTGTAATGTGTTCTGGCGCAGTAGCACTCGCGATCTCGAAAGCAATAGGGATGTACCTCTTGCTAATAGTGGTGACATGGTTCTCCGTGAACATCACCTTCCCCATAAGCCACAAGATATATGCTTCAAGGCTCCTAGTGATTTGTGTAGCATTCAGCGGAATGCCAGCAGGAAACCTCTGTATCTGTACATTTCAAAATAAATTATGTCAGTGAAATGAAACGATGCATGCGAAACATTGCATTCTGTATATAAATTGATGCATGTAAATAAAACAGTGCGTACCTGAAAATCCAGTAACCATCCAAGCTTAGGTCCGTGATTCTCTGACCTAAACACTCCAGCATTAGGGTTTATACCCTGAAAGCGAAGTGACATCTCGTGCTCCCAATTTTCTGGGGCCTGCAACGGCCCTATGGGCTGACCCGCCAACGGCAGCCCAAGCAAGAAAGATACATCCTCGAGAGTAGGAGCCATCTCACCCCATCGAAAGTGAAACGTGTGGGTCTCGGGCCTCCATCTGTCCACTAAGCATGTGAGAAGACAGTTGTCTATCACCATGCATGAAGACTCCGCAGTGGCCTCTACTAGACGCGCGAAAGGTAAAAGCCCAGCCCACTTCAACCTGCAAACAAATATAAATTCGTAATCATATATATGTAGCGAACAAGAAAATTAATGCAGATAATATATGACACGTAAAAATCAATTAGGCATGTACCTCTCCTCCCAAGCAGGGTGTATCTGCCAATATTCCCTCGGTCCTCGAGTTATTAGAGGCTCGAGGCTACGCTCCTGTAATATCTTTGCGCGATGGTTCTCATCCACATCCGGACTGATCAAATATACTTGTTCCATATCTTCGCGCAGCTAAATTAAAAGTCTAAATTACAGACTACTTACAGATGAAATCAAACTCTAAATTTAAAACACTGATCCACACTTATGACAGATAAAAACATACTCTAATTTAAAAACATTGATCCACACTAATTGAAGGATGCGCACTAATGTGACACCAATTTACTGTTATAACCGGCAACATCTATGTACTTAATATTAGTAGCGCAATAAATACCTAGCAATATCAATATCACACTACCACCTTAACACTAATGCGTACATAATTAACAGTAAATACTAATTAGTCAAAAAAATGCATACCCTTGAAGCGTGCCGATTCAATGGACAACCACCGTCACCACCGCCGCTGCACCACCACCACGCTGCACCACCACCACCACCTGCACCACCACCACCTCCACCTAAACTACACCATTGCTCTAACCAAACAACACGAAATTGCACAAAATCATAACCCAATGTATATCTCAGCTGTCTAAACTCTCTAACACTACATGCAGGAAGAATTGTTGGTTGGATTGACAGATCGGGCAGTAGGGAGCTGCTGTGAGAAAGAAAGGAAGAAAGGAAGAAGAAGAAGAATGGGAGGAAGAAGAAGGCTCGGCCGAGCCTTATTCAGCACCCTGTCGGCCAGGCTTTGGCCGATAAGGGGCCGGTCGGCCAGGCTTGGGCCGACGGGAGGCCCCGTCACACCGACAGGCCTGTCGGCCGCAGGCCTGCAAAGCAGTCGGCCAGAGTTCAGCCGACGGGCACTTTTCGGCCCAACTCTGGCCGACGAGGTCTTGTCGGCCCAGTACTGGCCGAGGCCGTATTATTTTTGGAATTTCCTGGTTTTCCGTAATATTTTTCGAATTTCATTAAAAAAATGTATTATTAAAAAAAAATTAGCCAGCGCGCCATTGTCTTGCTCCAAACCCAAAAAAAATCTGATTAGAGGATATGTATTAGGCTATGCATGCACGGAGGGGACCAGCTCGCATGGAGTATTGGAGCGACCGGCCAGAGGATCCAGCGAGGGAAGAAAAACGAAAAGGGAATAGAATGGACGGAGGGGACCAGCTCGCGGGCAAAAAAAAAGAAAAGGAGCGGACACACCCGCGCACGAGAAGCGTGCGAGCGCTCGCACGAGCGAGAATAAGCAGATTCGAAAGCCTTTCCAAGGGGGGTGCCGTGCTGGCGTGTTGCAACCTAGCAAGTGGCAAAGGCCAACTCTAGAGAGAGAAAAGGGTTCCAGAGCGGCAGCCGCTCCCCCCTTTCTCTCCCCTACGCTGGCTGCTGCCGCTGCAGGCTGCACCCTAAAGCAGCGAACCTTTCCACCTCTCCTCTTCCTGCCACCCCCACACCGCCTCCTCGCCGCAGCCTCGGTTGCGGCGCCCTGTCTGTCGCCCTCCATCGCTCTCTCTCGCCGGCGAGAGAGCCGCCACCATGTCCGGGCTGTACAGCCAGCAGGGGTTCTCCCCTGCGAGGAATATGTCCCCTCAGATTAGAAGCAACCCGGATGTTGACAGGTAGAACGGCGGCGCATGGATTCTTGTAGTTTCTTTGGCTGTTTCATGGCCGATTTCTCATGCCAAGATTGATTCTTTTCTCTGTTCGGTTTGCTTGATGAACGATGATGATGATGTGATTGTTGTGTAATTAATGGTTTTGTGCAGTCAGTACCTGGCCGAGCTGCTCGCCGAGCACCAGAAGCTGGGGCCGTTCACGCAGGTCCTGCCCATCTGCAGCAAGCTGCTGGGCCAAGGTGAGATCTTCTGATCTCCCCCTTGTTGTTTTCTTTTGCAGGATGATGTGATTTCCTTGTGGTTATGGGAGAGGTGTTCCTTGGCAACCATGAATAGGGAAGCACATGGCTGCAGTGCTCGCATAGTGCCCGTCTTGGATGGCATTGGCTGTAGGCCTGTAGCTGCCTGGTTGTATTGTCTCTGGTTCATCTGCTGCTTGGATGATGCTCTGTTTTATATTTGTGTTACGGCGTTTTCGTTCATTCGGCGAGATTAGGTGGTTCCGGTTATACGCGACAATGTTGTCACTTGGTGGTCTTGATGGTCAAACCGGATGTAACAGTCTGTGTTTGCGGTGGTGTAGACCAATCTTCTTGACTGACATATTGTGGTGGATTGATGTTCGATGCTTGTCTGATATCTTAGCAAAAATCTCGTCATTCTCTTGGCGAGAGCCACATGTCTGGTTTAGAGTTAGTCTTAACTGTGCTATGTAAAAGCAGTTATAAAGCTCGTGAGCTGTATATAAATTGGACAGTGGTAAATGCTATCTATGGACGTCGATATATGTTTTAGTCGATGTCAACCATATCAATGACATAATTTTCAAGAGGGTGTTGAGATATCGTGCAGCCTTGCTTATTTCCATCCTTGATTTTTTTTTGATCTTTGCAAACTGACTGATTATAGAAATACTTCGCTTGATACTATGCACTACGCAGCCCTCTTTTTATAAGACATGCTTAGACCATCTCACTCTGTTATTCGCGCCCAGTACACACGCGTAGACCAGGATATATAGGATTGTCTTTATCTCACATATTAGCCTGAGGGATTCACTATCTTCAAATGGAATCATCAAGTATTATTTACTAAAAATGCTGGTGTTAGATCAAAAATTACGTAGATTGCATCACATTCTAATGTCTTTTGGTTAGACCAGCCTATAGATAGAACTCCATGCTGAGCATCTATCTGTTGTAGGTATATTGGATGATTATATTTGATAAATGTTTAATGTTCTTTAAATGATCGAGGAAAGTAATGATTTGTGTTATGGACCTATTGTGAATGATCATACGATCTATGTTGGATCTGGTTCCTATGTGCACTTGCCTTTTGATATCTGCCTTTCGCCAGTCAGTGTTTATATGGTGCATGATTGTATCACGTCTTAATTGTGAAAAACAGTCTATTAATGATGCACAGGATTTTAATTATACTAAACAATTTATCTATTTCTTTTGATCTAAGTTCTCACCTGACTTTCATGCCCCACAGAAATTATGCGGGTATCAAACTCTGCCCAACACCCTGGATTCAGTGATTTTGACAGACATCGATTCAGAAGTCCTAGTCCAATGTCTTCACCAAATCCAAGATCCAATCTCTCTGGCAACGGGTTCAGTCCCTGGAATGGACTACACCAAGAGGTGCACATATAACATGTATTTATCTATTTAGGAAGATACAACAAATCCATGCAATTCTTTTTTTTTTTGCGAAAAGTAGACCCTCTTTCACTCTGGGAGTTCTAGTCATTGTTACCTGTACAGTGATAATGAACTTATAGATGTGCAATATCCCTTTGGTGAGAAATATTGTCTGTTATCTATGTTGTGCCATGCTTCTAAATGTTTTTATTTCGTGAAACAATACTTATAAATCATTTGTGCTTGCCATTTCGAATTATTCAACAGAGATTAGGTTTTCCTCAAGGAAACAGTATGGATTGGCAAGGAGCGCCACCAAGCCCTAGCTCTCATGTCGTAAAGAAGATTCTACGCTTGGAGGTCCCAGTTGATTCTTTTCCGAGTGTATGCTGCCTCTAACTTGTGCAGTTTTAATTTTACACATGATATTGCTTGATCCATTTCAATCTCTTTACTGATATAATTACTTTCACCACAGTTCAATTTTGTGGGCCGCATTCTAGGACCTAGAGGCAATTCTCTAAAGCGGGTTGAAGCGTCTACTGGTTGTCGTGTTTTCATCAGAGGAAAGGGTTCCATCAAGGATCCAGGGAAGGTAACAAAAGTTTGCAATGTTTGATTGCATTGGCACCCACGTGTTAATTACTAGTGTTTCTATTCGGTCATTATGCCAACATGTAGTATAGCAATCAATTTTGGTTTAGCATTTTACATTCTGTGAAATCTGTAAATTGGGCTGCATAGTAAGTTGAGTAGGTGTACTGGAATTATCTTCCAGTGCTAGGGATATCATCCATCACCGTGCTTGGCATTTCACGGCCTGGTCATATCTGTAACATTGGATTGCGTTTCTAACTTTATCCTTAACTCCGTACCCCCTTTTTAAACCCGTAACGTGGTAATTCCAGGATATGAGTTTTCTATATAGCAACTATAATTTTACACTGACGTGCGGTATATTTCTGTTCTGTCCACTTTACCAGTCAACTTTCCTTTTGTCACGCATAAATTGTATTTTTCCTTTTGGCTATTTATACCTGGAGTTCCACTGCTTCGGGTTTTTTTTTCGCGATCTTGTGTTTCTCCTACCGTCCTACGTTGCTAAGAACTTAGGTTTTTTCTGTATTTCTTGAAGGAGGACAAACTACGAGGAAAACCGGGCTATGAGCATCTGAGTGAACAACTACATATCTTGATAGAGGCTGAGTTCCCAGCCAATATTATTGATGCCAGACTGAGACATGCACAGGAAATTATAGAAGAATTGCTAAAACCAGTGGTAAGTGATTAATAAGCATCCCATTAATCTTTCCATGTACGGGCTTACATTCTGGAGAAAGCCAATGAGGTAGCAAATTACCTATGTTATGGTTCAAGTATCATGGTAGTGCTTTTTTATAAAAATAATAATCAATCATGTAAAAACCTATTACCTCCAGCTTCCCTAATGCTAGTCCTCACCGCCTAGCATATATCTCTTTTCTTGAATTTCTCGAAATTGATTCTCTATATTTTTCGTGTAAGTCCATTTTGTTTTCTCGTGCTTTATCTGGAACTCGTGTGCAATTCAACATATATCATGGCTTCTTGCTTCTCCCAACACTTGGTATTTATAAATGGACTATGGATATGCTTCATTTACAAAGCCATATTGGTTTCTGCTGCTGCAGGATGAGACACAGGATTTCTACAAGAGGCAGCAGCTCAGGGAGCTGGCAATGCTAAACTCGACCCTGCGAGAGGACAGCCCTCACCCAGGAAGCGTCTCTCCATTCAGTAACGGTGGTATGAAACGTGCGAAAACAGGCCAGTAGGGAAGCAACTATTCCCACCGTTACCGGTATTGGTCCAGTTGCCTTATGCCCCTATGGGATGCCATGTCTTGGGGACATATGCCGTGGGTGCACTTGAAGGAAGCTACACCTGCGTTCACTAGCCGAGTCTGGTCTGGTCTGAGTCTTGGTTTCTTCTACCGACTAGGGGAAACCGCTGGGACAATGGAAGTAGTCCTGGATCCGTGGTCAATCCAGCTTTGGTTGATGTAAGGTCTAGAACATTCGCTTTATTTGTTAATTGACTGTTAACCCTAGTATGTGGTGCTATAGTAGGTGGATCTCCATGACAGACTAGAGAGGCCCGAGTATGTGAGCTTTCCTGTTTTCCGTTCACCCCTTTAGGTGTTTTAATCTGCCTTGTATATTATTATATCCCTTCTACATTGTGGAGTCGAGGATAATCCAATAATAAAAAGGTATAAGGATCATCAGCCTGTACCTTATGATGTTTGGTTCAATCGTGGAAAGTTTCTAATTGAGTGTAGCAATCCCAGATGGATGCCATCAGTGTTCTTGATCGTGGTGGTTTCATGTTAATTTTTGGTCCAGACATGTTTGCTCTGATTGGCATCCTAGATGGATGCTGCTGCTGCATTCCTGTGCGTATGTGGGAATGACTGACTAAAAAGTAACATTATCTGACGGTTGACACAGGAATGCTGTGTTGGGCTGTTAGTGAGAAGATAGTACAGGGCATAGGCAAATGTGATATTGTATCTTGAACATACTAGGCGAAAATGGGAATCGGCAAATTTTTTTTTGGCTTAGAGCCTTAGAGGTTCTCAAACATTGTCAAGTTACTGCCAGTTGCAGCGAAGACTTGAGGAACTGCAGATTTAAACATATTCCAGGTATTTGAGTAAATACTCTTGGAATGGTTGTATCCAGTCATTTTTGCGCTTCCCAGCTTGCCTTTCCTGTGACCATGAAGGTGCACAGCACAGTGGGTATCTTCTGGCCCCGGAAGCCATCAACACAGGACCCAGATTGTTCATTTACATAATACTATAAATTGGATTCCTTATTTCTAGTGAATAGTCAACATGTAGCCCTACAGTACTTGTAGCTGTACCTACAGAAATACTATGTTGTCATATCTAAATTACTGCACTGTACAAACAATTATTAAACTTCCTGTTTGACAAAAAATATTATAGCCCCTCAAAATGATAATAATGAGGATGGTCACAGTGATTCTAATTATTCCAGCTAGCCATAGTGGTGACTGGTGAGCAAGCAGAGAAACAAGTAACAATGACAAGCCTAGCTCTGAACAACAGTTTTTCACTTGCACTCACGTCGATAGAGAGCCTTCAGGTTAACCATATGAACAGATGATGCAAAACTCTAGCATGAATCGACGATGCAGAAAGAGGGAGTGCGGTAGCAAAAAACGTTTTGCATGAGTTCGTCAAAGACTGTTACACACAGATGCCAAACTGAACATCGTTCCATATGCACCAGTACAAAAGAAAAGGTTGTGCAGATACAAGGAAAACACCTAATACACTTAAAAACCACAAACACCGAAACAACTCCAGATTAAAGCTATAAGATGTCGCCAACTTCAGCTACAAAATTAGATGAAGCATCTACTACTATCATAACATCATATACTGTCACCAAGATTCATATTCTAACAAGCCATTAAATAAGAACTAGAATCATGTCATGGTGATGGATAATGCTAGGAGATGACATTGACACATACCAAAACTTATTCATATTCTAGCAAGTCATTCAATAACGAATATAATCATGTTTTGGTGATGTTAATACTAGGATATGACACTGTCCTATAGAAAAGCTTACAAAGGTCCAACTGAAAATAACGGCGAATCTTGGCAAGGACGCATAGGACAATCCTGCTTCTACTGTACTGATATAACATGCAGAAGGTCATTTGTTTCACTGAAGAGTTCACAAAGACGATCACAAATTCTAAATTACAACTGACCGACATAGTTCCACATCATCTTTCCTATTGATCCAATATTCTACCAAGTCAGTTTAATAGGAAATATAATCAAGATATGGTGATGTGAACAAGGACATGACATTGGCGCATAACAAAGGTAACATAGGTCGTCTAACTGAAAACAAATGTGATCCTTGGCAACGACACATAGGACAAATATGCTTTAATTGCACTTATATAATTGGCAGAAGCACACTTGTTTTGCAGATGAATTCACAAAGACTGTGTCATATTCTGAATTACAAAAGACTGCCATAGTTTCCAAATTTCCAACCATCCTTCGTATTACAGGACACGAAGAATTTTATTCTGGATGTAGCAAATCAGTTTCCTTACACATCAGACTATATCAACAGGGTGGTATATACATCAAATCATCAGCAATCATATGACAAATTTCACATCAAGAAGTTTAACACGGACAGAAATTACAGGACACGAAGCTCTAACGATGCTAGGTAAAACAGGAAAGCTCTAACGATAGTAATTACGGATAATTGGACCTTCAGGTCCCGCCAACTTCCTCCACACAGACGGAGGAGGCGTGGAGGGCGCCAACGCGGGTGCCACAGCCTGACCGCTTCTTGCGCTTCCCGGTGATGATCGCCCACACCGGCTTCACCGCCTGGACCTCAGAGCTACCGCCCACCTCTTTCGCCTCGCCTGCAAAGGTGCCAGCTTCGACCTTCACCTCCATTGTGCAGCTCACATCCTCGAGCTTTACATCGCCTGCACAGGTCACACCATCCTCCTCCTTCACCTCCTCTGCGTAGCTACCATCTTCCTCCTTCACCTCCCCTGAATTGCACCAATTCCAACCCTTCTCCTTCCCCTGCGGAGGACAGGAAAGCTTCAGCCTCAGCTTCAACGGGAGGGTGAACGGCGTAGCTGGTAGAGGCGGCGGCGAGATGGTCGGCTCGGCAGGCTCTGGTGGCGGGGGCGGTGGTGGCGAGATGGCTGGCTCTGGGGAGGCGGGGGCAGCGAGATGGCTGGCTTGGCATGCTCAACCGGCGGCGGCGAGTAAGGGGCGGAAGGGGGGAAATCAACGGGCTCGCCGTTGTGGTGGATGCGGATTTTGGTGACGCGGTTCTTGGCGGCGTCCCCGCGGATGCGGATCTTGGCGGCGTCGTATGCGGCGGCGGCCTCCTCTGCGGTGTCGAAGGTGCCAAGCCAGAGGCGGCGGCCCTGGCAGGGGTCGCGGATCTCGGCCGCGAACTTGCCCCAGCGGCGCTGCCGCACGCCGCAGTACCTGACCTTGGGCCTCCTCTCCCAGGAGGACGAGGAGGACCCCGCCGCCGGAGGATCCCACCTCCCCCGGTGGTGGCCTCCATCACGCGGCGCTTCTTCCTCCTCCCCTGCCCGTCCCCCCGCCGCTGCCGCTCCTCCGGCTGCGGCGGCAAGGGCGGCGCCTCGTCCTCGCTGGAGGAGGAGTCGGTGGCGTCGGCGTCGTGCACGAGGATCCGCACGATGCGTCCCCTCGGCGCGGCGCCGGGGGCGGCCATCTTCTCCAGGCTAGGGTTCGGACCCATGCCCACGGACCCGCTCAATCCATCCTTGCGCGCGATCGGGTGGGGCTGCGCTCAGCCTCGGCGCTCCGCCATGGGAGCGGGGGAGCTAGGGTTAGGGTTTCGTCGGTTGGTAGATGCGGGCGGCGGTGCTCGTGCGGGCGGGTGCGGCTTGTGGGGCTGCGGTGGAAACCGTGTGGGGAATAATCGATCGGTGGAGCCGTGGAGACGAGACGACCGGGCCTTCCTAAAAGGACGGGTCGGTTCAGGGGCACTCTCGGTATTTCGGGCGTCGAAATATCGCGCTGGGACGGATGGCCCTGATGGCATCTCGTTTCAACGGACGGATATTCTCGGAACATGGGCGTCGGTGTTTGAATTCATCAACTTGTCTCCGAAGAAAAGAAAAGTTGGGCCAGTTCAAATTTACTTCCCTGTTGCTTCACGCCACGCCAGGTAGGCAGGCAGCGTGGGTGCATGATTGAGGAATCCCGTTTGCCACGTTTGGTGGATGCGATCCAGGATTTGGAGTAATCCATACGAATTATCACAGATCTCAAGATCGGGTTGGTTGTACATATTATTTGTTTGAAAACAATTGTGAACATGTCCTTTTAACAAAAAAATATACATAGGGGTGTCTATTTAACTATCGACTGATTATGAATTTGTCATAAATCAAACTTTCGTTCGGTCATAAGATGACACGTGGCACGAGGAAAATCACCCGAACCCATAGATGAAATCGTTAATGAGCTTTACACGTGGGCTACTAGTTCAATTTGCTGCTCCCTCCGTTCCAAATTAGATGACTTTCATTTGTCCACATGTGGATGCATCTGTTACAAGTATAAATACATCCACATTTGGACAAATTGAAGTCACCTAATTTAGAACGGAGAGAATACCTATCACTAGCATTAAGCCAGGAAATTTAAAAGACACAAAATCCACTATGCACCATTTCAAGACCAGAATTATAATGTTGTTTGCCCAAAATTACATGTTTTGATCATAGTGTAATGGATAACTTGCTAGATAAAGAACTTGTGAAAATAATACTCCTCCGGTCCGAATTGATTGTCGCCAGCCCCGTATAGTTTTATACTGCCGTAACTCACTTCTTGCGTCAATTATTTCGGACCAGAGGGAGTAGAAGAAAAATCATGTATGTGTGTTTTCAAAAGTGAAATTACAGTGGTGTTTGTTCAAAAGGGAGACCTTTTGGTTAACTTCGATCCACAAAGATGCATGTATTTCGTTGCATGTGGTGTTGACCGAGCCATGGATGCTTTTGGTTAACTTCGTTTATTTTTTGCGGCGGCCCCGGATCGGTGAGGCGGTGGGTGTGCACGGCGGCGGCCTCGGAAGCGTGACGACCATGATTCTTTGAGGCGGAGCCGTCATTCTGCATCACAGGGGGTGCTAAATCAGTGCCACGAGGGTGGCTGGTTCGTCACCATGGTCCTTTTATTTTCTGTTCGTTTCCGGATGTACGTCCGGATACGACATCCGTATAAGTTTCCCCTACATACAGTTGAAAAGTCAACATTTGCTGGATCTTTCAGAAAACATCACTTAAGCATTTTTTTTCCTTATAGCTCTAAAATTGGTGGGCGACAATTGGAAATTTCAGCCCAAAAGAGGACCAACTAACATTCTGAAATCCCAAAGTTAGTGCACAACCTTTAGTCCCAAATTGGTGGGTGATTTGGAGGCGGCTAGCCTTGGATATGGCAAGAAGATTGTTTGCGTCTTGGTGAGGAAGGATTCAGATGGTGTTATTGGGAAGGTGGAGAAGTCTCTCAGAAGGAGAAAGATAATTCTGTAGGAGTTTGCGCGATAGAAAACAAAAAAATCTCTCACATGCGGAAGCAACACTCAAGATCCTACCTAGAAGATGCTAGTAACGGGGCGAGTAGTTCATCATACCCTCGAAGAACACGCGCGTTGAACGTTTAATTCAACGCAGCTCGGTGAAGTTGTTGACGATGTTCGATCCGATCAGCACCGCAAACGAGCAGCACCTCCGGAGGCTTGCACACGTACAGTTCGATGACGTCTCACTCTTCTTGATCCAGCAAGCTAGAGGGAGAAGTAGGTGGGATCGATTCCAGCAGCACGACGGCGTGGTGGTGGATATGGTGGAGAGTTCCCGCGAGCAGGGCTTCGCCAAGCGGTGCGCGGGAGGGAGGAGGAGATGCGGCAGCCATTTGTCTCTCATGGTGTGCCTCTCTCCTCTCTTATATAGGCAAGGGAGCTGCAGCCACTTAATTCCCAAGGTAGTAACCCCCTCTTTAAATAGTGGTAACCCCCTCTCCTTTAAAAGGTAGTAACCCTCTCTTTCAAGAGTGGTAACCCCCCCCCCCCCCCATTTAAGGGCTGCCCATTGATTGACCACATGGACCAAGGAGGGTTGGTCAAATGGACCAGTGGGCCACCCTTGGTCGTCCTGGACAGGTGGGCCCCATGGTGGGACCCTCCGGAACCTTCTAGAACATTCTGACACTCTGCCGGAAAAATCTCGAACTTTTTCCGGAACCCTGAAATCAACTTGCCATATATAAATCTTTACCTCCGGACTCTTCCGGAGCTCCTCGTGATGTCTAGGATCTCATCCGAGACTCCGGACAATATTCAGACACCATTAATAAAATTATCCCTGAGCTACTCTAGCGTTACCGAACGTTAAGTGTGTGACCCTACGGGTTCGAGAACGTGCAGATATGATCGAGACACCTCTCCGATCAATAACCATTAGAGGGACCAGGATATCCATAATGACTCCCACACATTCAACGAAGATCTTTATCGGTTGAACCACTATGTCGTGGACTACTATAATCCGTATACAATTTTCTTTGTCACGCGATATTTTACTTACCCGAGATTTGATCGTCGGTATCACTATACCTAGTTAAATCTCGTTACCGGTAAGTACTCTTTACTCGTTCTGTAATACAACATTCTCTATGACTAACTCATTAGTCATGTGCTTGCAAGATTTACCGAATGTGCACTACCGAGTGGGCCCAGAGTATATCTCTCCGAAACACGGAGGGACAAATCCCAGTATTGATTCAAGTAATTCAACAAGTACTTTCCGAGATACCCGTAAGACACCTTTAAGATCACTCTGTCACGAAGCGATGGTTGATGTCCCCAAAGTATTCTTCCAGTACCCGGGAACAACATGATCTCATGGTCTAAGAAATAGGATACTTGACAATAAAATGCATGACAATATAAACTTAATGAAACGATCAATATTGTTATGCTTAGTTGGGTTTGTACATCACGTCATTCTTCTAATGACATGATCCCGTTAATTAATTAACAACTCATGTTCATGATTAGGAAACCATAACCATCATTAATTAACGAGCTAATCTAGTAGAGGCTTACTAGGGACGCAGTGTTGTTTATGCAACCACACATGTATTATGTTTCCGGTTAATACAATTATAGCATGGAAAATAAACATATACCATGAACACGGAAATATGATAATAACATTTTTATTATTGCCTCTAGGGCATATTTCCAACAAATTCGCGGCGCAAGAAAAGCTTCTGCAACTTCTTGATAGATGGGCCCTGTTCAGATTGTCGTGTCCGTTCTGTGGAGTTTTTCTTTTCGACGTGGTGTTCCATGTGTCGTCTGGTTGTGGTTGTAGTTGGTTGGGAGAGTTTGCTGGTTTGGCTAGTCGGTCGGTTGCTTGCTTTGGGAGTTGTTCGCTTGTGTTACTTTGTTGTAACGATTTTCATCTGGTTTTCCGTTAATTAACTGGGTAATTCTCTTATTCTTAATTAATAGATTGGGACAATAGTTTTGCCCCGGTTCAAATAAAATAAAATAAAATAAGATGGAACTCTTGTTATTTTTCTAAAATGTAAGAAACACACAAATCACTGCATCACACACATAAAGCGCACTCGCGGATTTTTACATGATTGTCGTGACTTGTGGTTTATACACCGAATTTACCACAATCTCTATTGTTTTCTCTCTCTCAAACCTGTGCGAGTATCGTGTCATCCGAACCTGTCTACTACTGAAGTGCACTGCTCTGCAATGCATCCAAGCACTGCCTCAAGTCTGCACCGAACCAGCACGCTTCCAGTGTTCGAGGACATGAGAAAATGACAAAAAACCACCATAATTGAACACAAGACGACGATGAACCACCACCTTAGGATTTGTTGACACATAAATACCACTATTGAGGCCATGGTGTGACGCAGAGCACTAATTCGCCTGTTTAAGCCTGCTAACACGTTTTCTGACGGTTTGGCCCCACCTGTCGGGTCTACGTGGCAGAAAAAAACAAGTCAACACTATCTTTTCTTTTTTCCTTTTCTTTCCTTTTTCTTTTTTTCTTCTATCCCGTCGCCCTCCTCCGCCCCGCAAGTCAACACCAATCGCCGCCGCGCGCCAGCCATTCCCGACCTGGAGCAGTCCGTGCGGGGGCTGCCCACCTCGCCGGCGCCGCGCTCGAGGTCCAAATTCGGACGCGCGACCCACCTTCCCAGCCCTGCCCCCGCCCTCTGCTTCCCCGGCGCTGGCCCCGCCTCTGGCTCCCATTGCCGCCCCCGCCATCTTCTTCTCGACGACACGCGCGGGCTCTTGCCCAGCCGCTTGCACGCCTGCTTCAGCCCTACCGGCAGGCTGGCGCGCGCCGCGCGCACGCCGCAGGCGACGACCACTACCGGCTGCTCTAGAAGCTCGCCGGCCGGACGCAGACTCGTGCAGACTCGGCAGAGCTCCGGAGGGCAGCGTCGCCGCTTCGTCGTCCGGCAGGAGGCTGAGCACGCCATCGAGATGCTTCTGGCCGCGGCCGTGAGCTCGAGGAAAATTCTCCATTCGCGTTGCTGCAGCCAAGCTAGGCGCACCATGGAGCTCGTCACCGTACCCTGGAGCTGGCCACGTGCTCCAGCTCGTCCCGCACCCTGGAACCAGCGTGTGCTGGTCAGCTCGCGGCCGGGCACCAAAGGGTTCACCTCGGGCCTCCGTCCATGCTCCTCGACAGCCGGACACGCGCGCCGACGGCCAGCACAGCTGTTGCTGCCCCTCGACCGTGGCGACGAGATCTCCGATGGCCGGCAGGGACAAGAACGCCGGGGTGGCGGGGACTGTGAGGAGCTGGTCCTGCTGCTGCTCCAACAACTCGAACGGAGGGAGCCCTGCCGTACCGGCAAGCTCGAGCAGGCAAGGCGCTGGTGCGTGCGTGTGTCTCATGTTGTGAATTTGATTCTTCCCAATTTGTTCCGAATTTGCTTCTCCTCAACCTTCTGTTCGCATGTCTCGCCTGCGATGGTTGTCAATGGTCGAGCTGCACTAGTACTGGAGAGATAGCCGTGTGCACTTCCTCAGCGCCGCTCAATCCCAAATACGCCGATGAAGCTCGGCGGCGCGGTGCGGCTCGGCGACCTTGAGCGCGGCGGCGGCATGAAGCTCCTGGAGCGGGCGCCGACGGGCGTTGGCCACGCGCGGGCGAGCGCGAGCCCCGGCCAGCCCCGAGCGTGGGCGCGGGAGAGCGCCAGCCATGTGCGGGCGGGTCGCCGGTGAGCTCCCAGCTGCCTAGCACGGACTCCCCTGCGTGTGTATGTTGACCAGGCCGTCCTCTCTCTTCCCCTTCCTTTTTTTTTTTGCCACGTAGGCCTGACGGGTGGGTCCTATTTGCCAGAAACATTATTAGAAAGTTAACAACGAGAGATTAGTGCTCTGCGTCACACCATGGCCTCAATAGTGGTATTTATGTGTCAACAAACCCTAAGGTGGTGGTTCATCGTCGTCTTGTATTCAATTGTGGTGGTTTTTTGTCATTTTCTCTGAGGACATCAACAGACTCACTGTGAATTCTACACGATCTGTGCACTATGCCGCGCATATGAACTTCTCCTGGACTTGCTTTGGTTAAAACTATACACCACATGTGCACTGCATTTTGTGTTAATATGAACTGCCTAAAGATGGTGGCATGCACTGTTGTTTGCAGTTTATTTCATCAGTTATGCCGTATGCCGCTTCGTAAAATTTAGATTTAAAATATTGCCCATATTTCCCAAGCATCTTCTTATCTCTTATGGAACACTAGCTAAATGCCTGTGCGTTGCAACGGGAGAGCAGCGGTATTTAGAAACATTGATGAAATTGTTGCGAACACGTGGATTAATAGTGACCTCCATGGAACTTACTTTCAAACATCTTCTTCTTCATTCTTCTTCTAATCTTCTTCTTTATCCGATGATCAATGTCATTCTTCCTTTCTCAGTGTACCATGTCGATAATCTTATGTCAATATACAAAACTACTGAAGTGTATGTGCGTTGCAACGGATCCCTATCTCTCCCTACCTCGTTTTTGCTTTGTGTTCTCTCCATATACACCTTGGGAGTAAGATATTGACGGAGGCCAGCATTGGTGTAAAACCGACACACCCTGATTTTGACTTGGCCTGTGCAGCCAACACCTCGTATTGGATGGATGCCGATTTCACGGCCATAGACATACTGGATGGTGTCCTCCGGCAGCTCATGGTGATGATGCATGCTCTCCGTGTTGCCAACCCAACAACATCATCTTTGGCGCCATAGGCTTCCGTGACAGCTTAGGCGAGATTGATGGTGTGCAACTGTATGATGGTAAGGCGGGCTTGACGAGAAAGAAGCCGATAATGTCGATTCAAGTGGTAGTGGTGGAAAAATGCAAATTTTATTTACACATAACGAAAATATATAGATATGAATTGCATGCAAAATTAAGATAAACGCGCGCATGAATGTTTTTAGGTTTGAGATTGGTCATATAGTGTTGTCGATGTTTTTTATAAAGTAAAACCCCACTAACAATTATTAATGATTTCTATATCTACCTGTAATCTCACCACATCATGTACAGTATTATTTTAGCTATTAAATTACCCATGTCATCCACATAATTTATCATTTAAGTCATTCAGTTGTCCATGTCATCAACATCATCTATTTTTATCCATTCAATTGCCCCCGTCATTTTTTATCCTTTGAATGATAAGATCATCATCCTTCTATGCAACTACATACATAAATCATGTGAATTGTCGCACTCCAAATAGTTTTGTCCTTAAGCTAACCATATGTTCGTCTGCAATTTGTTTTCAGTGATAAAAATCATGTAAGAACTATTTGCGATTACGTGCTATTTTATAGTTAGTTGCTCAAGTCATTTTCAAAAAAAAATTGTGGCAACACGCAGTACATCTCTTCATGCAAGATATCCACATTATCATCTTAGTTCGGTTGTTGACTTTATCTGTCACTAAATTCGTTTCATTTTATCTACGGTTTTAAATAATTTGCATGGAACGTCGATCGTGTACATTCGAGAAACCTTGCATATTCCTGTTTCACAACAATTCCACCTAGATTAAATTTACCATGTCGACTACTGTACGAAAGTAAATATTGCATATTCCTATTTCATGCATCTTATTCCCTTTTATTTCTAAACGGGGTTTTAAAGAGATTAAACTGTAATGCCCCCGGAATCCATCTAGTTTACAAAAGGACATTGTCTCCCAGTGTGCACACCCCTTTGGGAGAATCAATCAAATGCCTTGTTACCATGATTGCAGTAAAAGGGGTTCTAAAGAGATTAAACTGTAATGCGCCCGTAATCCATCTAGTTTACAAAAGGACATTGTCTCCCTGTGTGCACACCCCTTTGGGAGAATCAATCAAATGCCTTGTTACCACGATTTTAGAGACCTGGCATGGTAGTTTTTCAATAATAAAAAACAGAAACAATTAAATGTGAACTACGCTCCAAACAAACATAGATTATCTGTATTTTTCAATACTTTCACAAACACAACTGCATCGATATGTTCTAGAGCTTGTTTTTTTCGCTTGCGATGAATTCTTCTCAGCTCCATAGTTTCATACGACATGGTTTATTCTTTCTGCTAATAAAATAAAACACATGTGACTCCTCACGAAATAAATGCCAGAATATACTCCGTCCGTTTATATTTACTTTGCGTTATGGGTTTTTCAAAGTCAAACTTTTCAAAGTTTGACCAAGTATATATGAAAAATATCAACATTACAATATTAAATATATATAATATGAAAATATATCTTATAAAGATTCTAATAGTTAATGTTAATTTTTTGTTATAATTTTTTTTATTTTTTCCTACATGTTTGGTCAAACTTAACGAAGTTTGACTTTGACTTAACCCAGAACACAAAGTAACTGTAAACGGAGTGAGTAACAGCTCACCGTTCCTTTCTAGGAGCTAAATTTAGAACCCACAGTAATTTTTTTTTTTGACACATCCAAACAGCCTCGTATATTCACCAACCGATCCACATACACCGTACATAGATCAAGAACAAGAAAGTACAATACGAAGGGGAAGAAGCAGAGCAAGGATCAAGAACCGCGGCACCACCGGCGTCGAGGAAGACGACGAACGGCAACCACCTCCTTACCAGAGCCTGGGCTGATTTTCGCCCTTGAAAGACGCCACCGAGAGCCTCCGCCGCGCCGCGGCGGAACTTGAGCCGCTGAACATATCGGGCAGACGTCCCCCCGGCCCTTCCACGCCTCTTTGCCGCAGCCGTCATCGTCGACGACGCCGCCGGAGGCCACCACGCTTGAACAGCTCCGCCCGAAACGCCTCTCCAGCACCGCCGCAGTAATTTATGCTTCTTGATCCCAGCGTCCCTGCTCTGTTAATCAAGAAGGTCCACACAACACTAATACTTTTGTACGGTATGATATAGGTTGAGTATCACTATATTTTGGTAAAGGTACTCTTTTTTTTTTTGCGGGATAGATCGGCCGAATTACAGAAGAACTACAAGGAGAAGATCCAGAAAACACAAAGATTTACAACAAAGCACCCAGGATCCCGATGAAGAAGACGATGCAACACGTACCGCCGGCGCGCCGCCACCACTCCTTCCACGTCGCTGACGCCTTGGAAACGAAGGAGCCCCTCCATGGCCGGGAAGTCGACGGAGCTTAGCTCCACTGGAGCCTCCATCCTGCGCCGTCCTCGCCATCTTCTTGCCGCAAATCAGCACGACCATCTTCAGATTTGACAACCGGAGCCGCCGCACCACGAACTCCGGTGAGGGAAATCCCCACACGGCAGCTACCACGAGCTGCGAGCAGGGAAGAGTGGACGGTCCACGGCGAAGCTTCGAGAAGATCCACCGCCGGAGAGGACGACCTCCACCTGCAAAAACCACTCCGACACCGCCGCCATCTCCAAAGCGCTGCCGGCTGGAAACCTACTGGGCCCTACACTATGTACACGACGGGATCCGGCGTTCCCCCACCCTCCCGCCGCCGAAGCGGCAGTCGGAGCGAGGGGAAACCACCGGATCGCCGCCGGCGAGGTGGGCGAAGAAGGCTCGCTCAGAAATCGCCCTTCTGCACTGTGCGGGGAAGGGATAAGGTCCAAGGGTCCTTTTGCGTAGCTGCGCTCGACGGTTGGTAAAGGTACTCATGAGTCATGAGAAACAATTCGTAGTCCACGGCCAAGGAATCCAGTTTTCAGTCTTAGAGCCTAAAATACCAAACATTCAGTGCCATCATTCATACGTGATGGGTGATATAGTCAATTACGTACAAACTTTTAGCCTACGGAAGAAAATATATAGGCTTTCATATGTGATTTGGATCTTCAAAAAAAAAAATGCAGCAGTTCTGCTTCAGCCTGCAGTTCTGCTATGATGCTCGTCATGAGAGATCAAGCACGAGCTTGTCCTGGACCAGGAACCCACCGTCGGTGTCGTTGATAAACCTGCCAGAGCCACGGCCGATCCTTCATGGCAGGGAATCCATGCCAGTGAGAGTCCCATTAAGCTGCTGCCCACCTCGCGTGACCTCCTCGACCATCTATGGCTCATCCGCGTCGTCTAGTGGACCTCGTTTCTAGAGACCACCGTCGTCGCCCTCTTGGCCTTTGTCTCGGGCAGGACGAGCCGTGAGATGAAGCTGCGGCAGAAGTGGCACGCTGGCGCTGCAGCGTGGGTATCATAGGGTTGGGCGGACCTTCTCTGTGGCAACGGATCGGATCAAGAAGTCTGCTAGGTGCGGAGGGGAGGGCAGAGATCCAACGATGAAAAAGAAGCTAGGAACGAGGCAGTAAATCACGTAAGTTTGTTTGAGATGGTTCCATCTCAACATACTGATCGAATATACCGTGACAGCTAAAAGGGCCGTGAACAAGAGATCCAAAATTTAAGGAGGAGCTATTTTTTTCGTGCGGGGAAAGAGGAGAGAGGAGTGCGGTGGCAACTTTCTGTAATTACCCAGATGTGTGACACCAGGCATTCACCACGGACTGAGCTTTAATAGTAAAGATTTGGAAAGCTAGAAACGATCATCTTCTCAATAGAACATTTTTGCAGTCCTCCGCATGTTCTGTATGCACTGAAAGCTCTTCGGAATGCAGGCGTAGAAATCTTCGGTGACCCCTGCTGCTCCTGTTCCACTTACTGTCGACAGAAGAAGGGTTGAGCAAGCACCAAATATGAAAAATATCAGGAAATGTTGCTCAACTGGTTGTGATCTTAATGCAGACGTGAGGAGTAAAGCTGGACTAAGGAACATTTATGCACCGTCTCAACAATGAATGCAACCAGGTGGCCTTCGTTAAGGCCATATCTGTTGCCAGATTGGCAGGCAAAGGCTCAAGCTTTGCAATTGGTTGCTCAAGTTGCTAAAGCTATGGAAATCCCTTATCCCAATTTACTAACAGATTGTCAAGTCTTAGCTGAAGCTGTAGCTAGAAAGGATCCTCTGAAATACCAGGGCATTGGATGATCAGGCCAAACATACATCAGTTTCTTAATACACTCAGCATGCTGATGCCATAGTCTTCAAGATAAAGAACGAAAGCAATAGGCTTCGTATAGTCAGGCTCAAAATGCGTAGGGCGATGGTTTTATAGCTGCTTGAACACAAAAGTATAATGTTTTTCATTCACCTGTAAAAGCTGTTAGCACCACTCCGTATGTGCATCCACCTTTCACCGTCTTTGAAGTACAAATAAAATATTAGCTTCGATTCACACGAGAATGGAATAGCTTCCGATTCTCATGTCACCAACAGGAAGCTTCACTTCACAGTGCGATCCACCAGCTCTCCGCATTGGCATAAGTAAACTTCTACTAGTACACATCAGGCTTGAACACCTGACACACCCACCATGTCTCCATCTCCACGAGAACAACAACATATGTTTCTGCGTCAGTGCTCCCACTATCCCAGTTTAGCAACATAGAACTATCTCCTCATAAAAGTTACAGCAGGTATGGCAAATAAGCCAACAACATTTATGCGGTCAACTAGTACAGTCTGAATAAATCAGGTCCTCAAAGAAAGAAGAAGAAAGAAAATAAAACAGGCTCCTAAAACGTACGAAAAAACACCTGCCTGTCAGATTCTTCAAATGACATCGCTAACAGGACTGACACCCTACAAGTACAGCTAAGTCGGTGCTCAGCAGAACTTCCAGTGGTTGTCGCAGTTCACGCACGTGACGAACGTCGTCATCGGCTCATCAGCACTCCTGGTCTGCAGCTGGTAGTAGGTAGTCTTCCGCTGCCCGCACCTCCCACACTTGAACTGGTCGGTCGACGCCTTGGGTGCAGACGCGCGCTCGCAGTCAAACAGAGCCTTCTCCTTGATCTGCTTGTTCTCGAGCTTCCTCGCGTCACTGGCCATCTCATCGGGGGATATGTCCACAAGATCCCCAGGTTTCACTTCGCCCAACAGAACCCTCCGCCGGAAATCAGGGTTGTTATCGGCCTTCAGGTTGAACAGTATCGATCTGTACTTCATCTTGTGAGTCCCAGTGGAACGTCCTAGCTTCTCAAACAACGCCGACTCCACTGTCACAGCCACTCTGTATGGGTCGCACGCGTCTACCTGATCCAAGAGGTCCCTCACTTCCTCTCTGTCTTCCTTGCTAGTTTCTGGGGAGACCTTGACGAAGGCCTCTACAAGAAGCTCCCTGTATTTATCCCGAGCAGCATCATTGCATCTAACAAGGGATGTTAGCTTTGGTGGACCGTTTGTAACAGAAGATGGCTTCTTTGTATCAGTTCTACTGACTTCCTTCGAAACCTTCTCTACCTTGACATGTTGAACTTTGGAATCATTATTCAGAGTCTTCTCAACCTTCACACTCACTTCTTTTTTCTCAATCTTCACACTTGGCGACAAAGGATTCTTTTCAGCCCTCACACGTGGCGACATAGGATTCTTTTCAGCCTTCACAGTTGTCGACGTAGAATTTTTCTCAACCTTAATAGGCTGAGACTTCTCAGCCTTAGCTGCAGAGTTATCTGATTTTCCATTCACTGATGTGCCGTTTTTCTTTCCTGTCTCTTCAATAACAACCTTCTTCCAGTACCCAAAAAGTTCTGTAGCCACCGCCTGTATGTCTGAGTGGGGGTGCTTAGTAAGGTACCGAAGACGTTTGCCAACCTGAAAAAACAGAACATAATCGGTAAGTCGAAGATCCCCTAGCCGTAACGAGCTGTGGGGAAAATAGCCAACAGAAACTAACAGTAACCAGTTAACAGGGAAAGCAGATGTTTAATAACAAAGTATTAGAATTGTGAACTAAGTTTCTGTAGTTAAACAAAAACTTGCTTAGCAATTCAATTTGCACAAGCTGTTTCACAAAACCCCAACCAAGCGCAATTAGTAAATGCAGACCATCAAAAGTAGTACCATTGCTCATAACTAGTTTTTATCCATTTCTGGCTCATGCTCAGAATACCTTTCAGCCTTACGGAATTAGATATACTTTTTCACAAATGCAAGAAAGATCCAGCAAAACTAATTTATAAATTGGATTACACAATTACCCAGTCTCTGAAAGGCAACTCACACATGAAATAAACTGTCACTGCAGCCTCTTTAGGCGTCCTAGTCTCCTAAAAATTGATTCAGAATAATTATATTTTTAGGCCCATTGCCCAAGGGTACTTATGTAGGTGTTTTGGAAGGATTTTTTAAAAATATCTCTATACATTCAAAAGAGTTTCCATTATAGACCAGCTTACCTAGTTTTAAATCACAAAGGTCTGAAAACTAAATTAAACTTTAAAGACTATAGCTGGCGAATTCTGGTGTCGGTGGCTGGCTCGAAGAGAAACTGACTACTGGGAAGTTTGCAAAGTAAGATGCACAACTTAAACGACAGGAAGCCGTTACAAGTTCAGATGAGATTTACACAAAATGGCAAGTTGAGAATAGAGTAATGACTAGTTTAATAACCCTACTGCAACGTGGATTTTCAGGAAAGTTGTGCGGGATGTCACAACCTAAAGCTCCTGTAATTCATGGCTTTCCCGAATAATATAGAAGATTTCCTACATCTGAATTGTTCATATTCTGCACGCTTTTCTTACCAAATCAAATTTTCACATCAACACTTAAACCAAAGACCAACACATTTTCTTCAGGAAAATTGGCAAGAGTACTCAAAGGCCATGCTAGCAAAAGACAGGGTACAAGGCCAAAAAAACTCCATGAAAACACCAAGTCCTGAGGAAAGACCAGCTAACTGTTATCTGTTCTTATTTCGTGAAATTTGAAACTAAGATATCTTATTAGACAAACAAGTTATCACATATTTGGCATACTTCTACAGCCAAATACTGAACCTGTGCTTGATCAGACCAATCAAAGACAGGCTCAATGACTACCAAGACATGCTTTTTTACATTCCTTCTTCATCAGTACACATTCTATTTGTTGGCAACCCAAAAGCATCATCATTCGGAGACCACTTTATGCAGAATCCCAATTAAGATGAAACTAGTAGCGTCAATCTGATCCATATCAAGGTGAAAACAGTCCACCAACACAGAATTTAAATAAAAAAAATTGTTCATCTCGAAACGATTCAACCCAAACTTTCCTGACACAGAACGCCCGTTAAAAGAACACATCAATCCCAGGTATAAAAAAGAGGAAAAAGGAAGCGATATGCACCCACAAGATCTACTAGCCTCACTTTGACTCCTTCCTAGGCGCCAGAGATGTCGCTTCTCTGCTCGATCCAATGACCACAACGGAGAATGCCTTTTCCTAGAGGACAGAATTCCAATACAACTTTTGGCATCTCTTCTTTATCCTAAAGAATGGAACAGCCGCATGTCCTCCACACACGGTAAATTTTGACAGAGATAACTGAGCCGAAAGGCTCAAAGAATCCAATTTGAACGCAATGGGGCGCATTGCACTCGCAATTTGTCCTCAAAGGTTGGTCGCCGCCGCCGCACGCATCCTCCGGAAGCCACACACAAAAAAACAGAGAGAGGGTGCCACGAATAGACGAATTCATCCCCAGCCACAGAATCCGGATCTCACCTGCGTGGAGACGAGGACCTCGGTGGTGACGGGGAAGGCGCGCAGCCTGCGCAGGGCGTCGAGGCAGCGGCCGGCCTCCGGGGAGGAGCCGCCGTCCTCCTCGGCCGCCGCGTCGGCCGCCTTCTTCGCCGCCTCGAACGTCTCCATGAGCTCCCTCTCCATGGCTGGCCGCGGCGGTGGAGAACCAATCAATCAAAACTCTAGCAGCAGGAACGCCTCTCGCCGGCGTCGCCGCCGCGGTCTCCCCTGTTGGCTCGGAGGGTGGGAAGAGACGGGAAAAAAGAGAGGTTGGATTTGGGGGGTAGCCGGGAGATTTATACGAGCGGCTCTCGCGGCGCGGGCTGACGCGCGCTGCCGCCGTTGATTCGGAGGCGGATTCTTCTGGAACGGGATCGATCGGACGGCGGATGTGACTGCACCTGGCGGGCGTTCGGTAATTCGGTTGGTGGGAAGGGTTGTCCATCCCTCACTGTTGTCATTTCCCTTTTCTCGCAAGGGACGAAGGAGGAGCTGACTCGCCATTCAGTAAAAGAAATGCGGTAAATTTTACTATGTAAAAGAAAATTAATGCAGTACCTTCTGGAGATTTTCACCGGCATTGCTGGTCGGTCCGGTGCAGGGCGGACCCAGAAAAAATTAGGAGGGGGGCAAATCAATTGACGGGGGCATTCCTTATATAAATTTACAAAATCTGAAAAAAAAATCTTTAAAATATGAAGAAATACCATAGGAAATCAAAAAATTGAGTGGGGGCCTAGGCCCCCACACAGCTGCACTTGGGTCCGCCCCTGGTCCGGAGTGACGGTGCCCGACCATTGCGAATCAGGGTTAGTGATTGCAAGATGCTACATTTGGGTAGTGGACTTCACATTGTAGCGCTAGATCAACAAGATGGCGATCTGAGTATCTGACGATGGATGTCGATGGTGATATTACATCTAGATGACAGTAGCATCGTCGTCGCCAGTTAAGGAGGTTCATAGGTGTCGGTGGTCCATGGTGGAGGCCGGCGCGATGACACGTGAACCGAGTACAATTCTAGGCGTGACAGCCACAACCACATTGGAGGGGAGCTAGCGTTGCAACAAGTCGAGACCTTAGTAAGGGAGGAGGGGGCATGGTGTGCGTCACCGACAATTGTGCTAGAAGGAATCAGACAAGGCTTGAGTGACAAGCAAGGGTGAGACACATAGGTCCACTACCGAGAAAGAGCGAGGGGAGGACCGCCGTTGAAGAAGGCGCGTCGTGAAGATAAAAAAGGAGTTGCCTATATTGATTTACATGTCTCCCAAAAAGCACAAACTTACAACATATGTTTAAAAAGAAACTTATCATTTATCCTGAATGCTCGTTTCACCAAACTTCCTTTTGTGTGTTTTTTTGGACATGCAAACTTCTATGTGCCGTTGCCCATTGTTGGCACCATGCATATTTCCCCCTTTCGATATCCTCTTTTCCTTATGTAGCCTCTGGTCCAAATGTCCAACCACCAACCTGATAACATTACCGAAATAGTGTTCTACAAAGATCTGCAAACACACTTGGTTCAAAAAAAAAAAATCTGCAAAGACACTGATACCAAATGCAACCTCGTTATTGCTACCAGTACCAGTGTACGACGCTTCGCAGAAAAGAAGAGCAGGATAAAGCTTGGCACGAGATTGGCTACAACAAAAGATAAATGTTCCTCCCGCTCGACTACCTCCTCCTGGAAACACAAAGGAGGGGGAGGCGATCCAATCTGAATGACCACGACACATCATTGGCACCTTCTACTACAAAGCAATTGTGTATCTGCTTTTGCAACTCACAGCCAGCTTGCGTTTTGGGCATTGCTTGAGACCACATAAGAAGGCTCGCTGCCGCAGCTGTCGGTGAATTTCGCCAAGGAACGGTACTGCAGCTTCACGCTCTCCGCGTTGTCCAGAGTCTTTACCACATACCTGTTCGACACGGGCGGCAACAGATGAGCGCCATGTTTAGTCTCAGAAAGATGTTCAGGTTAACAAGCAGATAAACTTTCCTACCATCCGTTCAGGCACAGCGCCGTCACGACCGCCACGCGCCCCACGAACCGTTCCGGGGTCCTCTTGTTTCCCTGATGAAACTTGTTTCAGTCATCGCGAATAATAGGAAAAGACGGAGGGAACAAAAGTGTGCTTGCTAAGATGATGACTAAAGAGACAAATACCTTGATTATGACCCGGTCGAAGACAGCGAAGGGATACTGAACGCCTTTTCCTCTGGAGAGCTCGGTCGGATTTGGATCGTCGTTGCCATTTTTGTCCTCATTTTAGAGAGACAGAGAACAGATTTAAGAACATCATGTAACACATGAACCTTCCTAATCAGACATTGGTTAATGTCAGCTGGGAAAAAGAGCATACCTGTTCAAGGCGATCTCTTCTTCTTTTCAGTGTTTTTGCTGACTCCTCCTCGCGTCTAAATGCCTGGACTGCAAGGCGAAGAGCTGAAAACATGGTGAAGAGAAAAGATCTTAGGATTAACAGGACATCAAGGAAGCTAGTAAAAAGCAAGGAAGCGCAAACTCAGTACATTGGAAAAGCGCTGAATTATGTAAGATAGCTGAAAGTAACCCCTAGAAATCTTACAGAAATTTAAGTCCATACCCAGGTTTGGTCGAATGGAGTCCTCAGTAATTGGCTGACCACATTTTCCGCAAGCTTTCTGAATGGCAAGGACAGAAACAATTATATATCACTTTCACGTGCATTCGTAATTTCGATAACCCCACTTTAACTACCGTTGTAATAGCAGGTTAACCATCTTTCAGAATTGTTAAAGTACTTTGAAATTAAAGTTTTTTTTTTGGAAACTTAAACAGTGGTAAATTAAAGTTCACCAGAGGTTGCTACTCATGGTGACAACAAATGGATAACTACAAAGTATCTCCGAGATGTTTGGCCATAAATTTTAAGGTTTTGGCTTTAGTTGAGTAGGGATGAAAACCTTGTAATCAGGGAACAACATGGTTAGCTCCTCAGATGTTTTGGAACCTCTGAACTGGTTGCACTGTGTTATCAGTTTTCATGCTAATGGAAATTGGGGGTAAGCCCTTATATTTGGATCTAGTACATGTGTACTAATGAATGGAAAATAATGCTACTGGAGCCTTCATTTCATACAAAAAATTCAAATGCAGTTCAGGCACGTAAATATGTACAAGGAAAAACACTATTTTTCAAAGCCACAAAGTAACTATGCTTAACGAAATCCTAATGTTATCAATAAAGAGAAACAACAATAAGCAGGAGCTCACAGACTATTTAAACCGCAGACAGTATTTTAATAAACTACAGCCCAAAGTTTGAAACACTGTTACGCGGTAAGGATCCTTGGACAAACCATTCTATAAATATGCTGCATCCCATTACTTCCATAAGAATGTCCACAGGACAGAATCATTGCATCATCCATGAGAATACCTCTACAAAGAGCAGTTGTGCGAAATTCAGACATGGGAAGATAAATGAGTGAAAAGTTCACTGCTTGGTTGCATTTCAATATAAATGGATCCTTCTCTACAAAAATGAGTGAAATGTTCGAGTAATGTATCCCAATTATGATGCCTATTATTATCTCAACCAGGTGCCAACCTTGGGTACTCAAGTGCTATACATTTTAATGTTTGGCAACAGGCAAAATCTTGCATAGCATGAATAAATAGACATTAACATGTTGGTCATATACTATGAATTAGTGGGAAAATATCATTATCCTACATAGTATAGTAGGTAATGCTTGATAGTATGTATTTGTCAATCAAAAAGGAGAAATAGCTAGGCAACCTTTATCAAGGAAAAAACTGAATTCTCAAGACAACACCGGTCAGTTGTTGCAGATACTACTCACGTCAACGGGTCAGACAGGTGTGCTCTGAGCAGGTCCCAATAGCTAGATGCAGGGCCTCCCTCTCTTCTGCCAATGATCCCATATCCATCCTCCACCCTCATCTCCATCGGGGTGGAAGAACCAGGCTCTTCGTCTCCTCCTCCAGACGAAGCGTCGCCGTATTGCCTGGTTCCGCCGCCGTTTTGCGATTGCCATTGCTGTCCCTCCTGGATTTGCCTCACTCCATTCATCCCAATTCGTGCTGTTTGAGCTAGCAAGCAGCAGTGATCAGCCTCATTCAGATACAGAAAAAGAAAACTGAATGAAGCAGGAAGGAAGGCGAGATAGTTTGCTGCTAAGGGATCATGTGGACGTAACATTCACAGCTTCGAATTTCTCACAAATCGAATCTATGTCGTTCTACAAGCAGCATAATAATTTACAGGGAAACCCTTGCGTTGACTGACTATCACTCACCTTGAGAGGAGGAGGAGGCGCGTCGCTGCTGCGAGCTACGGGCCGCGTGGTCCACCTGCTCGTCGTATTCATCGTCCATGCTTTCCTCGTCTCCTTCGAACTCTTCCGCGGAGGCGCCGCCGCCGCCGCCGGTGTCGTCGCCGCCGGAAAGGTGTTGGTGCCGGAGGAAAGGGCAGGCGGTGCGGGAGGGGAAAGGCGAGAGCGGCGCCGGGCGGTTGGCAGAACCCGGCCCCGGAGGAGACGCCATAGCTGACGGGGAACACGGTGGTCGATGGGGGAGAAGGAATTAATGGTGGTTTGCTGCTCGCTGCTCGGGACTTCAGTAGTTCAGTAGTTTCAAACGTTTGTTGCCCCCGGAGTAGTTTCGTTTCGATTTCACATAAATTTTGGAAAAGATAACAATTTCGAATAGCCCAAAGGGAAGGAGATGTTTGGACCGTGAAATTATTTATATAAGAATGGATGATTTTTATCTCTAGGAATTTTGAAGAAGTTGGTGGATCGTAGTGTTAGACTTGTCAAGCTCCTATGGAATATTACATTCGGAAAAGAAAAAAAAACATGAGATGCATTTCTAAAGCCCTCAATTTCGTAGGAAAACCAAAATTAGCTCCAACCTAATTTTGTTTTCCTTTGCAAGGAAAACTATTTTGTTGGTCTACAAAATTAGATAGTTGTGTGCATCAATTGATTCAGTGGCCGGTATTTTACCCCCTTTTCCAACAAAAAAAAAGGTCTGCACAACTAGGGGCCAGTGCTATTTTTTACCTCGACAGTACCATTCTTCCATTTCTACTTTTATTTTAGTCAGGAGTAAGGGATCAATAACTGCTAACCATTCATGTTTTGTTTTGTTTATATACCAAATGGTTAGAGCGTCTCCGATGTTTATACCTTAGGTAGAGCATACACAACTAGAATAGGCCCGCTTGTCGGGCACTAGCAAACATGCAACATTGTCGAGTGCCGACAAAAAACACTCGGCATACTTGTGGTTTGCCGAGTATATGCACTCGGCATACTCATTGTACACATGTCCATTTTAACCGTGTTCAACGACAAACGAAGGATAGGATCACCTTTTTTTGGAAAAGACTCGCTAAACAAGTAAAATAGAATAGTATGCATACATTTATTTGAATTTTGAAGAGAAAACTTATGAAAATTTAATTTCAAAAGTACCAAAAAGAGTTTTCAACTTTTTAAGTACCAAACAATATCTTTTTGTTACTCTACTTTAACGAATATGGCGTAAATGGAACCTCTCCAATTTCACACCAAGTAGACCATATGGATGGAAATAATTCCCAAGTTTTAATATTGTTTTTGAATTTCTTCTACTTTCACCCATTTAAATGAATTTCCGCCTATTTTTGAAAGTGATCCAAATTTGCATTGCAAATGTGTTATAGTTTTCTCTTTAAAATTGCCAGTAATAATTTCAAGATACCAAAGTAGAATTATATGTAATATCCACATAGGGTGTTGAAATATTCATTTTTCGCAGAAAGTAGACAATACTATATGGACAATTTCCAATTTGTACTTCCTCCGTCCCAAAATATAAGGCGCGCTATTTTTGTGCTGGTCTTTGATGATTAATTTTGACCATTAATATATACAAAATTGAATGGATTGAGAATGTATAAATCGTACCGTTGGATTCGGCTCGCAAAATTCTTTCATTTCGTATATCCTTATACTAATTTCGTGGACATATTATAACTAGAAATCATGGTCAAGGTTGTACATCGTTGACCAGCGAAATTTAAAGGCGCCTTATATTTTGGCACAAAGGGAGTATTAGTTTTCAACCTTAGGTACTTTCGCACATCTAAATAAGTCTATTCCAATTTTTGTAAAGTAATTTAAATTTAAATTGGAAATGGGTTATAGATATTTTCCAGGGATTTCTGCTTTTTAGGTTTTTTTAGGGATTGGAAATGTGTTATAGATTGGTCATAAAAAATCACACCTTCTTATCCATTGAAAAAGACAGACTTCAACTTTCAGACTCAAACCTGCCCCTTTATTATTAAGTAAGATAGGTTGCTTGAGCCAATCCTTAAATCGTGGGGGGAAAAGGAAAAAAAGTGAGCCCACCCGACTAAAGGAACGGAGAAATTCTGAACTTCAATAATCGAAGAGTGGTCGTAGGTGAGCCCACCCGCGTATCAAAGAGAATGAGGTCTAGCACTCCGAAATACCATCGAGAAAGAGCAATAGAACAAGGTGAGAATAAGATCTCCAAAATGGGTAGGACAACCAAAGGCAATTCAATGGATAATCGGTATACTTAGTGCGTAGGCAGGCCCAACGGTATCCAATCAATGTAGTCGGCAGAACAAAGGAAACAGGAATGAGAGATAAGAAAGAAATCTAAGTACCGAGAGGAAAATAGAGCTCGAATCCATAGCATTCTCCACGCACCCACCATTCATTAGCAGCGACCTTACCACACATCATTACCACCAACCATTTCACTCGAATCTGTAGCTTTGCTTTTAGGTACACACGTGGCCCATGAAGAAATATTTGCCATGTGTATTTAAAGGGTACGCTCGGCAAAGGCTTTTAAGCTCGGCCCTACGAGTTCTTGATTTTTATTTCCCGTGCAAGAATGAGAAAAATTCTAGTGCAAGAACAAGAAAACCAAGTGATTTCTCATCTTTGCATTTAAATTGATGATGGAAGGAGAGGCTGGAGCGTCGGACCAGATCTGAGAGGAGAAGTCACCGGCGACAACTCCAAGGTCGGCATCGGCATAAGCTGGCACGAGATGCGGGCGAGGCTAGAGTCGACCAAGTCTCTGCCAACCGAGGTGGATGCGAGAAACTCCTCGGTGACGGTGAAGATGGACTCATCTCCGCCACCGTCGGTGACTGGGGTTCCGTGAAGCACCACCGACACTTTCGCGCGGACCTGTCCATGCCGAGCGGGAAGCTTTGTCTTTCGATTTTTTTCCTTTTCCTCATTCTTTTTTGGAGAGGGAGGGAGGAGAGAGGATAGGGGTGTGTACAAATTTAAATGGATAGCACCAACTGAAACCTTGGACGTACTTCAAGTTCTACCAATGCTTAACCCAAGCTGGATCAAAACAAATATTGGGTTTGGCCGAAGATAAAATATTTATACTAAAATTTTATAATTATTTGAGACTTAATTTAGTCATATTATAATCTTAACGAGTATATTTTTATCTATTAGTTTCCATAGTTAACCAAATTTGAATGTTGCGAATATTAATTATATATTATACAATTGCAATGTATATCAATATAAAATTGTGTTGTAATAAATTTAAACCGTATGTTGTAAAAAAGATTCTCCTTAAATTTGTTTCTTATAATACCATAATTTATATAATGTACATGTATATATTTGTATATGTGTGTGTGGTCGATTCTATTTTAATATCCATGGTAGAGATCTCTAAAGTGTACCTCTAATAAATAAATATTTAATAGTTGTTTCTCGTGTATTATTAAGTAAGCACGTGTATATAAACTTCTGGAGCATAAATTTGAACCTAGGTAGCTGTGTCTTCTTAGTTTGAATGTAAACATACGTATGATTTCTACTTGGAATTAAAATAGTATCGATCATAGTATTCACCGGATAATATATTTGACATATGGTTTCATTATATTATATGTTACTCTGCAATGTGTTTGGCATCATCTGTTGTATGAAAGGATCTATTTCTCAAATGAAAGGTCAAACACGAAATTAAAGATGAAAATCTCGTTAACATACATTTGAGTACAACATGTAGAACATCCTCATGAGAGAGACTATTGGTCTAATTAAAACTGATGATCGAAAACCGGGATTAGCTTGAACCTTTTTTTTTGTCCTATGCAAGGAAAACCGTTTTGTAGATATGCAAATTACATTAGATAGTTGTGTGCATTGATTAATTCAGAAGTCAGGATTTTACTCCCCTTTTCCAAGAAAAAGGTCTACGCACCAGGCCGGTGCTCTTTTTAACTTGACAATATCTTTCTTCCATTTCTACTTATCTTTTAATCAGGAGTAAGTGATCATTAACTGCTAAACTATCCTTGTTCTGTTTATCTTCCAAATTGTTAGGGCGTCTACGATGTTTGTACCTTATGTAGAGCTTACACAGATTGAAATCGGCCGGATTGCCGAGTGTATTTTATCGGGCACTTAGCAAACAAGCAATATTACCGAGTGCCGACAAAAAACACTCGGCATACTCGCGGTTTGCTGAGTATATGCACTCGGAATACTTGTACACGTGTCCATTTTAACTGTGTTAAATGGCAAATGAACGGTAGGATTACCTATTTTTTTTGGAAAATACTCGTCAAACAAGTAAAATAGAATATTATTCATTCATTGTAGACCGTAAAAATGGTGCAAATGGAGCATCTCCAATTTTCGCACAAAGTAAACCATATGGATGGACAATTCCCAAGTTTAAAGAATTTTCTAATTTCTAGGTTGGGTATAGAGTAGTGTAGATCAATAGAATAGACGATTCAACACAAAAGAAAAAATAATTAGACAGATGACATATATACTACTCAGTCAGACAAGATGAAAGACTCTTGCTACATCAGTCTCCTACCGATATTAATATATTTCCTTTGTCCAAAAGAAACATCTGGCTCCTACATCAATATGATAAAACATCATAAATATGGTTTTCGATTTTTTTAAATGGAGGGAGCACTAGAATTTGGGAGACAAAAATCTCTACTCATGACATATATTCCCTTTGTCCAAAAAAATAAATAAATCAGTCTCCTACATCGGAAACGCAAGCTGCATCATACATTCTCTAACGTCGCGATCAATCTGGTCCTGCTTCTGATGTTCTTGGTACACCTCCGACGACACCTCGCGCTTGCTGATAACAGTGCCTTTGCCGTGCTTCACCTGTAGCCTCGTGCCACCGGCCAATGTCCGGCCGACGCCGGCGATGCGTTCCTCGTGGAGACCAATGTTGAGGAACAGCCTGGCCTTGCTGTTGCAGCCAGAGACGTCGACATAATCGTGCATGGAGAACACCTCCTCCGCGCCGCCGCTCTCCGTGTCGTATGTGAAGACTTTGTGCCGGCTCGTCGCAAGCAACACCTTCTTCTTTCCCTCCGCGTCGGTGACGCTGCAGAGCGGGATGATCTCCCGCTCCCCACTGAGCTCATCACGAATCGGCCGCGGCAGCCTGCCCACTTCGACGCGGTAGCGCGCCGACCACGACGGAGAGTCCCGACTCCACGCGAGGAGCAGGAGCACGTCGTCGACGGGGCGGTTGTGGACCACGGCGCAGAGGGAGCCGTCCAGGTTTGTGAGGTGGCGGATGCGTCCCGCCAGCCGCGGCGGCGTGCGCACCCACCCGAACCGCTCGGCGCCGACGGAGAGCGACATGATGGGCGCGTCGTGCGGCGGGTCCCTGGCGCTATCGTCAATGAAGCTCCGCGGCAGCCAGTAGAGGTACCCGTCGACGGCCACCGGAGGCATGCCGTCGATATAGCACGCGAACCCCGGCGGCCCGTCGCCGCCGGCGCAGGGCCGCCACCGCCATACGCCGGATGCCGTAGGGGAGCACACCTCGCACTTCTGCCTCCAAAAGGTGTTCCTGAAGAGCCTGACCACCTTGTGCTCGCCAGTGGCCGGGTCGAAGCCGAGGCCAGTGCTCGAGAGCTCTAGAGGAAACCGCTCCTTGATCCGTAGAAATATGGGCTCTATCTCTGCCGCCGGCTCGCACGGCGGCAGGGCGACGTGCTCGGCGGTAGAGAGGTTGAAGACGTAGTACTCGGACAACCGGGCGTCGAAGACCAGCGTGAGGCCCCGGCACGGCCTATTCCCGGACAGCACGAGGCGCTCCCCGACGAGGTCGCCCACGGTGAGCAGCTTGCGGGCCACGGCCGGTGCGCCCCCGTCGACCGGAAGCGAGCACGCGCAGAAGACGTGGCGATGCCCGGTCCTGTCGGCGAGAAGAAGACGATCTCCGGGTGGCGCGTGGCGGCGCTTCTTGCCCCGTGCGCGGAGGCGAAGGGGTCGGACGTGAGGGCCGCGTGCCACTCCCTGCAGACGGCCTGGCAGCGCACGGCGGAGGCAATCGGCAGGAGCGTCAGGATCTCGTCGACCAGCAGCTCGCCGTGCAGCGAAGGCTCGCCTTGCGACGGCCTGATCTTGGAACTGGCTGGCGAGGTCGACATCGTTTGCATGGCCAGATGGATTGACCTGGATTGATGTAATGCAAAGCTATGTCCATGGATGGAGAGGGGGCTCTGGAGGTACAGCTCGTACTTATATAGTGGTACAGATCAGTATGGGTATTAGACTCGGAAAAGTTCGATTTGATTGTATTTGCAACCGTACACGACTCAGTTTCGTATTCGGATTTCTACACGTGTAGTCAAACTAGCGTATGGCAAAAAAAAGAAAAAAAACGGCGTTTCGAACACGCAAACAGACAAACAGTCATCTCTACACAATTTTTTTTGTCATTCGGTTCAGTTCTAGGTCATGTAAAAAATAAAAAAGTTCAGTTCTAGGTCTAGTTGTTCAATCCCTTGTACCATACATCCAAGAGATATAGTACACTATTCACTTAACTCCACACTCAAACCACATGATTACAATCTGAATTTAAAATTCAGTCACACTACTCACTGTGTACAGTCAATTCACATCAATTACCAGCTCAATTTCGCATAGCTTCTTGCTGCCGTAGCTTCTCTGCTGTTTCTGCACATCTGTAACTGAAAAGACCAACAGCTGTACAGCCAGGCAAGCAGCAGACCTGCCGTTCGAGAAGACTCGGCGATAGGAACTTCCCAGTGGTGTTTGCTTCGTGGCCTCGACTGCCTGGCGGCGGCGACGATGCTTGGTCCGCGGCTCGATGTCCTCGACGGCTCTGGGGCGTCGAGCTCTGTTTGGGGCAGCGGCTGGCTTCGCTGCCTCCACGGCTAGGCGGCATCACGCCCTGAAAGGGACGGCAATGGCTGTTCCTTCCGCCGATGTCGCGAAACCCTAGGCTAATCGAGAACGACAGGCGAGAGCGATGATTTGCATTAGACTGGGCCGTATGGGCCGCTTATTTCCATTTCCAACCGAGCGAGAGGGAGGGAACAAGCTGTAGTCCACGCAAACGCCGTCGGATGCCTAAAAAAAACATCGTGGGATGCATGATGGACGGTGATGTGCGTACTTCGTTCTAAGAGCATGTACAATAAAGCCACGTAAGCAGGCTATAAGCAATTAAATAACATTTTTGTGCTGAGTTGGAAGAGAGAAGAGGAGAGAAGAGAAGCGGGCTCTCATGTAAGAGCCAGCTGCAGCACGTGCTCCTAGGCACTTTGTGAAAGTGAAAGGTGGGCCATATACTAATAAAATAACACATATTTATAGCTTACTACTATACATGTTGGCTATAGGGCTGGCTATAGATGACGTAGCACTACCTTATAGCCAACAGTTGGCTCTTCTATTAAACTTGCTCTAAGTCAGACGATCTCTTTCTGGGAGGTTTGGATTAAAGAATAGCACCAAGTGAAACCTTGCACGCATTTCAAGTTCTTCCAAAGCTTAACTCAATGTTTCTTCGCTTACTTTCCTCTTGTAGCATTTTCTTAGCTTTTGATCTGAGTTAGCTATTGATCTGAGTTCTTCTAACATAATGGATGTGTTATACTTTTATTCACCCAAGTCATTGGCTTGTAGTGTGGAATCATTATTTGGCATTCACCGTGGCTAGATGGCCTCAAACCGAAAGATGTGGCTCCGTCCATTTTTTCACCTAAAATTTTTCCATCTAAAAAAACAAGAACTTTTCCATCCACGAGGCCCTTGAGCAGGAATTTTGGATTCACAATCTCAACTTTGATAAGGGAATTTCGGCCACCATGATATCCGAATTTTACATCTTTTGGCTCAAAATCCATGAGATGCACCTCTCTGTTAGAGTATAATACGGTTTAGGCTAGATTTGGTAGTTTAGGTTTGTAATTTAAGTCTATCTCTAGGAGGCTTCTTTCCCTCCAAGTTTTGTACCCTTTATAAGCACTCCGATGATGTCTGGGATTCAATTGTGTGGAAACACACTAGTGATGGGAGGTGTTCCGCGGCCTCGGCTTATTTGGTGCAATTGGATGTGCCGCCTACCTCCTTCATGATGTCGGCGGTTTGGAAGAATCTGTTATTTTGATGTGTTCCAAATTCATATGAAGATATAAAGTGAGCGGCTAACTTCGGAGCGAAGCGGAGGCCCGTCGCCGGGAGGCTTGGGCCGTAGTTTGGAAGAATCTACAAGATGGAATTTGTCGCAAGGTGGAGTGTTATTTTAATGTGTTCCAAATTCATATGAAGATATAAAGTGAGCGGCTAACTTCGTAGCATAGCCAGGAAGTTAGCTCACCGGGCTATCCTGCGCTCGCGGGGGTGCAGGGGCGGTAGCCCCCGCTGTACGATACACGTCGTTTCCGAGTCAGACTGCAGCTGACTTAGGGTTTTGCACCACTATAAATACATCTTGTAAGCCGCCGGTTAGGGTAAGCCATATAATGTAAACCCACGGCGTTTGTAACCTCACCCGATATAGTGAAGTATTGCTGGCTGGCGCCCGTGGTTTTTTCTCCTCCATTGTTGGAGGGGTTTTCCACGTTAAATCTCGCGTCCCCGTTGGTTTGATCTTTCCGCTACTTCGTCGTTTTTTTGCTATCGTATATAACAGAATCCCCCCACCCCACCCCAAGTGCAAATTGTTTGCGTGGCTCATCTCCAATACCGCGTTTAGACGGCGGACCGACTTGCTCCCGAGGATGGACAAATTGCGGCCTTTGTTAACTTTGCAAAAGAGAACTGGAGACCGCCGCACACACCTTTTGTTCCAATGTAGATACTCTATACACATTTGGTGCGGCATCAAAGTTGGACCGGGCCAGACTTCGATATATCGCAATGGAACAATCACATTACGGTGAAGGATTGGTGGTGCTCGCTACCGGGGGTTAACGGCCGACGTCGGAAGGGGCTCTCATCTTTGCTCATGCTCTCCGCGTGGGAAATTTGGAGCGAGAGGAACGCTGAAAGTGCATGTGTTGCCCCATGCGTGGTTTTGGTAATTGATGACAATCCTTATGGACTAATATTTGCATTGAGATATACTTGTAGATCTTGTCCATAGGAAATGATTGGAGTTCATGTGTTGGACTCTAGAAGATTACATGATGACCAAGGTTCCATCCAAGGGTTTATATGAAGAATGGTCATGTGAAGAGTTGAGCTTATTGAAGTGCAAGTTCAATATGATCTATCTCGGAAGATATCATTTGATTGAAGCTTGCAATGGATACATGAAGACGGAGCTTAGCGAGGCTCTCCCATAATGGAGTATGGGGGAGTATTTGGAGAAGTCTTCATCAAGCATGTGCTAGCAAGCACAATCAAGAAAGGTGTTCCAACTTGAGGGAGTCAAGATCGTCATCATCTAGCTCAAGTGGAATGCGCAAGGCAAAGGTATGATCTTTATAGGATTTCTATTTTACCGGTCTCATGGTGTTAGTAGGAGACCGGGTTATAGGATAGACGGCGTACTATCAAGAGGGGCTCTCAAATGAGTAACTTGATCGCATCTTTGTGGAGAGCTCAAACCTTTACATTCTTGGCATCATCATCTTTCTTGGTTCTTATTGGCTCTTATCCATGCGAGAATTTAGAGCTTGTGTTCATCTCCATACCAAGCTCTACTTCATCAAAAACGGATTTCATATGCATATCTTGTTGCGTTTTGATATTGGAGGTTTTACCGGTTCGTCTCTTGTAGAGAGGTCAAACTCTCCTCTTGTGTTATCCTCCTCACATGATGGACTATGATGTGTATATGCATGATCTTGTAGTGCTTGTGATTATCTTCGGAGCAAGCCCAAGATCATAGATAATGGAGTCCGGATGGAAAACTTGTTGCGTTCTTGGTGTTGGAAATATTACCGGTCCTCCTCGAAATAAGGTCCATAAAGCTCTTGTCGTTACCTTTCCAACAAAATTGGTTTCACCTGATTTAGAGTTTGAACGAGAAAGTTATTGCATTTCAGGTTTTTGTCAAGGGAGTAAAGGAGCTTTTTCCTGCCCAGCTGGTAGTACCAGCTGAGGCCCGGTACTACCGCTATTCAGATCTTTTCAGTACTGGCTTCGTTCTGTTTTTTGCGGTACTGGCCCGGTGGTAGGCCGGTACTACCGGGTGGTGCGGTACTACCGCGTGACGCCGTCCGGCACTACCGCTGCGGGCGGTGTGCGAGGGCTCGTTGACCTTCGTCGACGTCGTCTGACCCTGCGCCGGTCGGTAGTATCGGCTGAGGCCCCGGTACTACCGCTGCGGCCTCTTTTCGTCTGCAACGGGCAGATTTTTAAGAGGACCTTTTTAAGGGGATTTCTTCCCCAATGGTTCTTCCATCTCTTGAGCTCGTTTTTCCCCTCTCTCTCCTCCATTGTTGACCTTTGGAAAAGCTTGCCTTCCTCTCAATTCCTCCCATGATTCTTGCATATCTTTGAGAGAAAAGAGAGAGGAGATCTAGATCTACATTTTCACCAATCCATCTCTCCTCTAAGTGAGGGGAACCCTTTCGATCTAGATCTTGGAGTTCCATTTGTTGAGTTCTTCTTTGTTCTTCCTCTCTTCTTCCCCATAAGCATTAGTTGCTTTTGGTGGGATTTGAGAGTGAAGGATTTGAGCCTTGTGCTCTTGCCATTGCTTCGTTGCATCGGTTTGTTCTCTCCACGAGGATTCATGGAAGTTGAAAGCTTGTGAACTTGTTACTCTTGGGTCTTTGGACCCTAGATGCCCGTGTGGTGGTTGAGACCCTTGGTGGTCACTTGTATCTGTTTGGGAGCCCCCAATCCTGTTGTGGGTTGTGCCCCGGATCGTTGTTGAAAGGCTCCGGATTTCCGCCTCGAAGGATTCCGATAGTGGAAGGTGAACCAATCCTTTGTGGTGCGGTTCATCGGAGAAGAAGGTGAAACTTTTGTGGTTGTTGAACCATTGTGTTGGTTCACACCTCTCCAACGAGACGTACTCCCCTAAAAGGAGGAATTCGGGAATACATCCTCGTCTCTGTGTGCCTCGGTTATTTCTATACCTGAGCTCTTTACTTATGCATTTTACATTGTGATACCCTTCGTGCTTGAAGTATTCTATTGCTATCACCTTGTTGCTTGTCTTGCTTAGCATAAGTTGTTGGTGCACATAGGTGAGCCTAGTTTATTTAGTTTGTTGGCTTGTTAATTTAAACACCTAGTTTTATTCCGCAATTAGCAAGCCTAAACCGGAAAAGTTTTAATCGCCTATTCACCCCCTCTAGGCGACATCCTTGTCCTTTCAAACGCGCGCGTCTTAAAAGTATTGCCCCCATGCCCTCTCTTGTAATCTCGTCCCTTAAGTGGAACGCCGCCCTTTGGGTCACCGCGGGGGCTAAGCGTTTGGGTAACATCGTGCGGCGAGAGAAAACGTCTTGTGGGGCTTTGGCCTTTTGTAACATTTAAACTCCTTATTAATCAATTAAATAGGCAAAGCTCTGCGATTGTTCTAGCTCTTTGATACGTCTCCAACGTATCCATAATTTCTGCTGTTCCATGCTTATATTATACCATTTGCTACATGTTTTATATACACTTCGTATCACTTTTATGCATTTTCTGGGACTAACCTATTAACAAGATGCCACAGTGCCAGTTCCCTGTTTTCTGCTGTTTTTGGTTTCAGAAAGTTACTTCTGGAAATATTCTCGGAATTGCACGAAACAAAAGGCCAGGTCCCTATTTTTCCAGCATCACGGAGTCCGAAGGAGAGACGAAGAAGTGCCACGAGGTGGCCAAACACCTAGGCGCGGCTGGGCCCACAGCCGCGCCTGGGTGTGGTTTGGGCCCCTCGGGGGTCCGCCGACATCGCCCCTTCGCCTATTTATTCCCCGAGACGCGAAAACCCTAAAACACCGAGCCTTTCATCCAGAACATATTCGCTGCCGCCGCCGTCGTCAACCCTAACTCGGGGGGTTCCTGAAGCTCTTCCCGGCACCCTGCCGGAGAGGGGAATCATCACCGGAGGGCTCTACATCGCCATGCCCGCCTCCGGAGTGATGCGTGAGTAGTTCATCCTTGGACTATGGGTCCATAGCAGTAGCTAGATGGTTGTCTTCTCCACTTGTGCCATCATGTTTAGATCTTGTGAGCTGCCTATCATGATCAAGATCATCTTATTGTAATGCTACATGTTGTGTTTGCTGGGATCTGACTTATATTGATACCTATGTGGAGCTGAATATTATATTATCATGTCTATGTCATTTGTGATCTTGCATGCTCTCCGTTACTTGTTGAAGCCTTGGCCACGTGAATACTTGTAACTCCAAGAGGGGGTATTTATGCATGATAGTTGGGTTCAACCTCTATTTAACCTGGGATAGTGACAGCAAGTTCTAAGGTTGTAGATGTGTTGTTGCCACTAGGGGTAAAACAGCAATGCTTTATTCAAGGATGAATGTATTGTTTACATTACGCACATTACTTAATGCAATTGTCTGTTGCTTGCAACTTAATACTGGAAGGGGTACGGATGTTAACCGGAAAGTGGACTATTTAGGCATAGATGCATGCTGGATAGCGGTCTATGTACTTTGTCGTAATGCCCAAATGAATCTCATAGTAGACACCACAGCTCACACATGCATGTTATATGCACTTATCAATTGTCAATTGCCCAGCTGTAATTTGTTTACCCAGCATGTTAGTTATCTTATTGGAGAGACACCACTAGTGAACTGTGGACCCCGGTCCATTCTTTTACATCTGAAATACAATCTACTGCAATCATTGTTCTCTACTGTTTTATGCAAACAAACATCATCTTCCATTCGATACGTTTAACCCTTTGTTTTCAGCAAGCCGGTGAGATTGACAACCTCACTGTTAAGTTGGGGCAAAGTAGTTTGATTGTGCTGTGCAGGTTCCACGTTGGCACCGGAATCCCTGGTGTTGCGCCGCACTACACTCCTCCACCAACACCTTCGAAGCAAACCTCGTTTTCCTACTGGTCCGATTAAACCTTGGTTTCATACTGAGGGAAAACTTACTGCTGCACTCATCATACCTTCCTCTTGGGGTTCCCAACTGACGTGTGACGTACAAGCAATTGTTTCTGGCACTATTAACCTAGAGCCACCAACAACGTTTTCTGGCGCCGTTGCCGGGGAAAACAGAATTGCTTCTGCAAGGGGAGTCTCTCACACCCAATCTCTTTACTTTGTTATTTGTCTTGCTTAGTTTATTTTTATTTTGTTTTGTTTGCTTTCTCTATATCAAAAACACAAAAAAATTAGTTACTTGTCTTGCTTAGTTTATTTTTATTTTGTTTTGTTTGCTTTCTCTATATCAAAAACACAAAAAAATTAGTTACTTGTTTAATTCAGTTTAATTTTGTTTTTCAAAATGAATACTCCTGAGAACACTAAGTTGTGTGACTTCACTAGCACAAACAACAATGATTTCATATGCACTCCTATTGCTCCACCTGCTTCTACAGCAGAATTTTATGAAATTAAACCTGCTCTATTAAATCTTGTTATGAAAGAGCAATTTTCTGGTGTTAGTACTGATGATGCTGCTGCCCATCTTAATAACTTTGTTGAACTTTGTGAAATGCAAAAGTATAAGGATATGGATGGGGATATTATAAAACTGAAACTTTTTCCTTTCTCCTTGAGAGGAAGAGCTAAAGAATGGTTGCTTTCTTTGCCTAGAAATAGTATTAATTCTTGGACAAAATGCAAAGATGCTTTCATAGGGAAATATTATCCTCCTGCTAAGATTATATCCTTGAGAAGTAGCATTATGAATTTTAAACAACTTGATAATGAACATGTTGCTCAAGCTTGGGAAAGAATGAAATCTTTGGTGAAGAATTGTCCCACTCATGGACTGACTACTTGGATGATCATCCAAACCTTTTATGCAGGATTAAATTTTTCCTCAAGGAACTTATTGGATTCAGCCTCTGGAGGAACCTTTATGTCCATCACTTTAGGTGCAGCAACAAAGCTACTTGATGATATGATGATCAACTATTCTGAATGGCACACCGAAAGAGCTCCTCAAGGTAAGAAGGTAAATTCTGTTGAAGAAACCTCCTCTTTGAGTGATAAGATTGATGCTATTATGTCTATGCTTGTGAATGGTAGATCTCATGTTGATCCTAATAATATTCCTTTAGCTTCATTGGTTGCTCAAGAAGAGCATGTTGATGTAAACTTCATTAAAAACAACAACTTCAACAACAATGCTTATAGGAATAATTTTGGTAGCAACAATTATAAGCCTTATCCTTCAAATGGTTATGGTAATTCTTATGGTAATTCCTACAGCAACAATAGAAGTGTGTCCTCTGATCTTGAAGCTATGCTTAAAGAATTTATTAGCACACAAAAAGCTTTCAATAAAACTGTTGAGGAAAAGTTTGAAAAAATTGATGATCTTGTCTCTAAAGTTGATAGTCTTGCTCATGATGTTGAAATTCTAAAACTGAAAGTTATGCCTAATGAAGTTAAAGATATTAAGTCATTTGCTACAGCAAATGCCATCCAAGTTCGAATTGATAATAATATTAGGATGTTGGCTGAATTGCATGCTAGGTGGGAAAAAGAGGAAGAACTTGAAAAAGAGAATAGTATAGTTAGAGTTTGTACTATCACCACCACTAGTAATGCTAATGTTTCACATGCTAGTAAACCTCCTACTATTGATGGTAATGTTATTGGTGTTGATAATGTCTCTACTACTTCTGCTAAGCGTTTGAAATTGCCTAAAACTGCTGAAACTTTTTCTGATAAAAGTGCTGAAATTTTTCAAACTATTGGAGACAATGGTTCCACCACCATTGACAATAATGATTTTGATTTTGATGATTGTAACATCTCTGAAGTTATTATGTTCTTGCAAAAATTAGCTAGAAGTCCCAATGCTAGCACAATTAATTTGGCTTTTACAAAGCATATTACAAATGCTCTTTTGCAAGCTAGGGAGGAGAAGTTGAAACTTAAAGCTTCTATTCCTAGAAATTAGAAGATGGTTGGGAACCCATCATTAAGGTAAAGGTGAATGATTTTTATTGCAATGCCTTGTGTGATCTTGGTGCAAGTGTTTCAGTTTTGCCCAAGAAGCTTTATGATATTCTTGATTTGCCACCTTTGGAACATTGTTATTTGGATGTTTTTCTCGCTGATAATGCTATGAAGAAACCTTTGGGGCGAGTTAATGATGTTTTTATTACGGTAAAAGATAACCTTGTCCCCGTTGATTTTATTGTTATGGATATTGAATGCAATGCATCTTGTCCTATTGTTTTGGGAAGACCTTTTCTTCGAACTGTTGGTGCCATCATTGATATGAAAGAAGGTAATATAAGGTACCAATTTCCTCTCAAGAAAGGTATGGAACACTTCCCTAGGAAGAGAATGAAGTTACCTTTTGACTCTATTGTTAGAGCAAGTTATGATGTTGATGCTTCTTCTCTTGACAACACTTGATTTTCACTTTCTGCGCCTAGCTGAAAGGCGTTAAAGAAAAGCGCTTATGGGAGACAACCCATCGTTTTTATTTGCTGTTATTTTTGTTTTCTTTGAGTCAAGGATTTTTGTTACTTCTGTAGCAACTCCTTTGTATCTTTATTTTATCGCAATGTTGTGCCAAGTAAAGTTCTATATTGAAAGTTGATGCAAGATTTGGATTTCTGCGCAGTGACAGATTTTTAGCTGTCACGGATTTGAGCTTATCTCCCTGTAGAAAATTCAAAAAATTCTGAGAAAAATCACGCATATTCCTGAGATATGTACGCAACTTTCATTATTTTAGGCCAGATCCATCTGAGCAACTTAAGTGCCTCGAAAAAATTCGTCATTCCAGACTGTTCTGTTTTTGACAGATTCTGCCTTTTGTTTTGCATTCGCTCTTTTACTGTGTTTGTGTGGATTTCTTTGCTCCACAAAGCATTGGTGGCTGTAGCTAATGTCCAGAAGCTTTGGGATTGATTGTATCATTACAGAATATGAGAATTTTTGATTATGCACTAACCCTCTAATGAGAACTGTCTTGAGTTTGGTGTGAAGGAAGTTTTCAAGGATCAAGCGAGAAGGGTGATATTATGTGATCAAGAAGAGTGAAAAGCCTAAGCTTGGGGATGCCCCCGTGGTTCATCCCAACCATATTCAGAGAGACTCAAGCGTCTAAGCTTGGGGATGCCCAAGGCATCCCCTTCTTCATCAACAAACTTATCAGGTCATCTCTAGTGAAACTATATTTTAATTCTTTCACATCTTATGCGCTTTACTTGGAGCGTCTGTGTGTTTTTATTTTTGTTTTTGTTTGAATAAATTCGGATCCTAGCAATCCTTGTGTGGGAGAGAGACACGCTCCGCTTTTTCATGTGAATACTCATGTTCTTCACTTATATTTGTTGAGTATTCTTAACTAGCTACTGCAGTGCTTTTAGCTCCTGTTTTTCATGCATCTCTTCGAGCTGTTAGCACTTGTTTATAAATACTCTCTTGCTGCATTATATTATCATTTGGAGAGTTTATGTTTAATAAATTATTGGTGTTTGTTTGGAAGAAAGAAAATGCTACATGTAGTAGTTGGTATTGGAAAAGACATATGCATTCTTGTAGATCATTGTCTTGTTTTGATTTGATGCTTTGCAATTGTTTTGAGCTCTCAAGTAGATCATGTTTAAGCTCTTGCATCATGTAGTTAAAGCCTAGTAGTGGAGAACTACCGTAGAGCTTGTTGAGACTTGGGATGCATATTTGTTCTCTCTAAGGTCTAGATATTTTCTGGTAAAATGTTTGAGCAACAAGGAAGACAGTGTAGAGTCTTATAATACTTGCAATATGTTTTTATGTGATTCTTGCTGTACCGGTTTATACTTGTGTTTGCTTCAAACAACCTTGCTAGCCTAAACTCTGTACTGAGAGGGAATGCTTCTCGTGCATCCAAAACTTGAGCCAAAACCCATGCCATTTGTGTCCACCATACCTACCTACTATGTGGTATTTCCTGCCATTCCAAGTAAATATTTCATGTGCTACCTTTAAACTATTCAAAACTTTATTACTCCTTATTTGTGTCAATGTTTTATAGCTCATGAGGAAGTATGTGGTGTTTTATCTTTCAATCTTGTCATTTACTTCTGACAGACTTTCACCAATGGACTAGTGGCATATACATCCGCTTATCCAATAATTTGCAAAAAGAGCTGGCAACGGGGTGCCCAGCCCCAATTAATTACAACTTTCATTAATAATTCTCTTCACATGTTTTGCCCTGATTTATCAGTAAGCAACTTAATTTTGCAATAGACACTCCTCCATGGTATGTGAATGTTGGAAGGCACCCGAGGATTCGGTTAGCCATGGCTTGTGTAAGCAAAAGGTTGGGAGGAGTGTCATCTATAAAGAAACTAAAATACATGTGTAAACAAAAGAGAAGAGGGATGATCTACCTTGCTGGTAGAAATAACGTCCTTCATGGGAGCCGCTCTTTGAAAGTCTGGTTGACAAGGGGGTTAGAGTGCCCACTACCATTCGTTGACAACAACAAACACCTCTCAAATACTTATTTTGTGCTCTCTATATGCTTTCGAAAACTTAAAAAGCTCTAGCACATGATTTAATCCCTGCTTCCCTCTGCGAAGGGCCTATCTTTTACTTTATGTTGAGTCAGTTTACCTACTCCTTTCTATCTTAGAAGCAAACACTTGTGTCAACTTTGTGTGCATTGATTCTTACATATTTACTTATTGCACTTGTTATATTGCTTTATGTTGACAACTATCCATGAGATATACATGTTACAAGTTGAAAGCAATGCTGAAACTTAATCATCCTTTGTGTTGCTTCAATGCCTTTTACTTTGAATCTATTGCTTTATGAGTTACCTCTTATGCAAAACTTTTGATACTTGTCTTGAAAGTACTATTCATGAAAAGTTTTTGCTTATATGATTCATTGTTTACTCTTTATCTATTTGTTAGCAAACTATAGATCATTGCTTTGAGTCACTTCATTCATGACATGAGCCTTGCAATATATTGATCAAGATTGTGTGAAAGCATGTCTCCTCAGAAATTATTTGTTGTTATCGTTTTACCTACTCGAGGACGAGTAGAACTAAGCTTGGGGATGCTTGATACGTCTCCAACGTATCCATAATTTCTGCTGTTCCATGCTTATATTATACCATTTGCTACATGTTTTATATACACTTCGTATCACTTTTATGCATTTTCTGGGACTAACCTATTAACAAGATGCCACAGTGCCAGTTCCCTGTTTTCTGCTGTTTTTGGTTTCAGAAAGTTACTTCTGGAAATATTCTCGGAATTGCACGAAACAAAAGGCCAGGTCCCTATTTTTCCAGCACGTACACGGAGTCCGAAGGAGAGACGAAGAGTGCCACGAGGTGGCCAAACCACCTGGCGCGGCTGGGCCCAGCCGCGCCTGGTGGTTTGGGCCCCTCGGGGGTCCGCCGACATCGCCCCTTCGCCTATTTATTCCCCGAGACGCGAAAACCCTAAAACACCGAGCCTTTCATCCAGAACATATTCGCTGCCGCCGCCGTCGTCAACCCTAACTCGGGGGGTTCTGAAGCTCTTCCCGGCACCCTGCCGGAGAGGGGAATCATCACCGGAGGGCTCTACATCGCCATGCCCGCCTCCGGAGTGATGCGTGAGTAGTTCATCCTTGGACTATGGGTCCATAGCAGTAGCTAGATGGTTGTCTTCTCCACTTGTGCCATCATGTTTAGATCTTGTGAGCTGCCTATCATGATCAAGATCATCTTATTGTAATGCTACATGTTGTGTTTGCTGGGATCTGACTTATATTGATACCTATGTGGAGCTGAATATTATATTATCATGTCTATGTCATTTGTGATCTTGCATGCTCTCCGTTACTTGTTGAAGCCTTGGCCACGTGAATACTTGTAACTCCAAGAGGGGGTATTTATGCATGATAGTTGGGTTCAACCTCTATTTAACCTGGGATAGTGACAGCAAGTTCTAAGGTTGTAGATGTGTTGTTGCCACTAGGGGTAAAACAGCAATGCTTTATTCAAGGATGAATGTATTGTTTACATTACGCACATTACTTAATGCAATTGTCTGTTGCTTGCAACTTAATACTGGAAGGGGTACGGATGTTAACCGGAAAGTGGACTATTTAGGCATAGATGCATGCTGGATAGCGGTCTATGTACTTTGTCGTAATGCCCAAATGAATCTCATAGTAGACACCACAGCTCACACATGCATGTTATATGCACTTATCAATTGTCAATTGCCCAGCTGTAATTTGTTTACCCAGCATGTTAGTTATCTTATTGGAGAGACACCACTAGTGAACTGTGGACCCCGGTCCATTCTTTTACATCTGAAATACAATCTACTGCAATCATTGTTCTCTACTGTTTTATGCAAACAAACATCATTTCCATTCGATACGTTTAACCCTTTGTTTTCAGCAAGCCGGTGAGATTGACAACCTCACTGTTAAGTTGGGGCAAAGTAGTTTGATTGTGTTGTGCAGGTTCCACGTTGGCACCGGAATCCCTGGTGTTGCGCCGCACTACACTCCTCCACCAACACCTTCGAAGCAAACCTCGTTTTCCTACTGGTCCGATTAAACCTTGGTTTCATACTGAGGGAAAACTTACTGCTGCACTCATCATACCTTCCTCTTGGGGTTCCCAACTGACGTGTGACGTACAAGCAATTGTTTCTGGCACTATTAACCTAGAGCCACCACTCTTCAAGGTGCAGAGTGATCGCCGGGCAAGCTGACGACTTCTTCTCTTCATCTTCTCAGTGGCGGATCATCTTTCGACTAATCCAACAAAGCTAGTTCCAGCTCTTCTCAGTCTGCCTAGTGGTTATGGGTGCTAAGTTCTTCGTGATGGCTGATTGTTGTAGCTCCTTTCTGGTTCTCTTTGTGTATTTACCTGTCCCTTCTTGTGTGTGTTGGGGGCTGGATGTTGTAGCCGTTGTTTCGTTGTATCCTGCTCTTGTTTAAAAATGAAAATGAAAATGGTTCAGGCTGGCTTTTGCCCGCCGTTAGCAGATTCAAAAAAAATAGGCAAAGTTTTTGCCTTGTTTCAAAACAAAAAATCAAGGAATAACTCCAGCATTCTGTGCGTGTTCATACGATGAAAATTGCCATGCCTTTTTGTGAGCTCGAGCAAATTATCCATGGTCTTATAGGTAATTTTTTATGCAGTGATAAAAGCCAGCACCTAATTATTGTTTTTTCATGCTAATCATGTTTGCTGAGGCCTTGTTTACCACAGAGTTATTTTTGGGGTTGGGAAGTTTGGGATTGGGGGGGATTTGGTGAACCCCTCCCGTTCACCCAATCCCCAGATTTCCTCACATATCCCCACTTTTCCCAATTCTTGGTGTTGTTTACTAAATTTGGGATGGCAGGGTATTGTAGTGTATTGAACTTGATAATAAAAATTGAATCTTTGCTCAAGTAAAAATCCAATCTTTGCATCACAGAAATTATGTTCAATGCTAAAATAAATCTGCATGTAGTTTAAACATTTACTTCCACCGAAGCAATACATCAGATTATGTAATGCAAATTTCTATTCAGTGGCAAAATAAATCTGAAGTTTAAACATCTACTTGTACCGAGCTTAAATATATCCTACGAGCAAGACATAAGTTATACAATTAAAACATCATTAGAACCAGATGGTCAGGTTTACAACTACAAAGTCTTGATCGAATGCTGATATTCTTATTGCCTCGACAATGACACAAAAGAAGCCCTCAACCTTCCTTGCATTGCCCTCGGAGTTCATCTTGCAAAGCTGGAGATGCGATCATATAAGATTGTGAAAATGGTTTCATAACCAGAGACAAGTTATGGGTACATGACAGCCTGACATGTGAAAAAAACCTAAAGAACCCAATCTGATAAAATGCATATCCAGAATTAAGCAACTCTTGCAATGAAACAAAAAGGTGCAAGCTTTGCTAGTACAGCTACAGAAGTTTTTGAGGCCATCTCCCAAATGGAGCATAACAAAGCGCCGGGACCAGACGGGTTTCCTGCGGAGTTCTATCAAAAATTTTGGGGAGTCATCAAGAATGATTTAATGGCACTGTTTGCTCAACTACAATTGGGAGAGATGCCTTTATATAAATTAAACTATGGGGTAATCACACTTCTGCCCAAAAAAGAAGATGCAAGTAGAATAGAGCAATTTCGGCCTATCTGCTTGCTAAATGTAAGTTTCAAAAAATTTACCAAGGTGGGCACAAATAGAGTCACTTCGGTAGCTCACAAGGTAGTAAGACCATCCCAATCCGCTTTTATGCCAGGACGAAATATTCTGGAAGGAGTAGTCGTACTCCATGAAACCATCCACGAGCTTCAGAGGAAGAAAATGGATGGGGTGCTTTTCAAAATCGATTTTGAAAAAGCATACGATAAGGTTAAATGGTCTTTTCTACAACAAACGCTACGTATGAAATGGTTCTCACCAAGTGGTGCGAATGGATTGCTAGGTTTGTTCAAGGTGGGAGCGTTGGGATTAAAGTTAATGATGATATCGGTCATTCTTTTCAAACCCTGAAAGGGTTGCGTCAAGGGGACCCTCTTTCACCTATCCTTTTTAACCTTGTTGCGGATATGTTGTCAATTTTGATTTCTAGAGCAAAAGAGGATGGTCAGATCGGTGGTTTGGTACCTCACTTAGTCGAAGGGGGCGTATCAATCCTTCAATATGCGGATGATACTATTTTATTTCTTGAACATGACCTAGCGAAGGCTGTGAACATGAAATTAATCCTATTCTTTTTTGAACAACTATCTGGTCTAAAAATTAACTTCCACAAAAGTGAGATATATTGCTTCGGAAAAGCAAAGGAAATGCAGGCTGAATATCAACATATTTTTGGATGTGAGAGCGGCTCGCTACCTTTTAAATATCTTGGTATTCCTATTCATTATAGAAAGCTTTTAAATAAGGAATGGAAAATGGTAGAAGACCGATTTGAAAAGAAACTAGGATCCTGGATTGGGAAGATGCTCTCATACGGAGATCGTTAGTCCTAATCAATTCGGTCCTTACTAGTTTACCTATGTTCCTTCTATCTTTCTTGAAGTACCTATCGGGGTACAGAAAAGATTGGATTTTTATCGATCTCGGTTCTTTTGGCAAAGTGATCAGAAAAGAAGAAAATATAGGCTTACCAAATGGAATATAATTTGTAGACCTAAAGAGCAGGGGGGGCTCGGAATTGAGGTCTTGGAAACCAAAAATAAGAGTTTACTTGCAAAATGGTTGTTTAAGATTCTAACGGAAGAAGGGGTCTGGCATGAACTTTTATGCAATAAGTATTTAGGTGGAAAAAACACTCTCACAAGTCCAAGTAAAACCAACAGACTCACCCTTTTGGAAGGGTATTATGGGGGTTAAGCAGGACTTTTTCTCTCGTGGCTCGTTTGTTGTCGCGAGGCTTCCTTGGCTTCCCAATATCCAACACTTTATAACATTGTGCGACATAGAAACGTTTTAGTTGCACAAGTTTTAAATACGACGCCACTAAACTTACAATTCCGTAGAGCTATACTAGGTGATAAGAGGATAGCGTGGCTACATCTTGTTGAACGTCTCATGAGAGTAACGATCTCAAATGAGGAGGATTCTTTTAAATGGAATTTAACAGCGAATGGATCTTTCTCGGTTAAATCCATGTACGCTGATTATATGAATGGTCATATGATTTTCCTACGGAAGTACTTTGGAAACTACGAATTCCCTTGAAGATAAAGATTTTCTTGTGGTTCCTAAACAGACGTGTTTTGTTAACCAAAGATAACCTTATCAAAAGACGATGGACAGGATGTAAAAAATGTGTGTTTTGCGATACAGATGAGTCTGTAGAACATTTATTTATATCTTGTAATTTTGTTTAAAATATTTGGAGACTGCTTCATTTTACTTTTAACATTACACCTCCAACCAGTGTATCTAATCTGTTTGGATCCTGGTTAAATGGTGTTGAGAAGGAAACTAAGGCTAGAATTCGCATCGATGTTTCAGCCTTCCTATGGGCAATTTGGAATTGCAGGAATGACATCGTCTTTAATAAGATACAAACTCCTCATTTTTTGCAGGTTGTGCTAAGGGCTACTCACTGGATTCAGCAGTGGTCTCTCCTACTCCGGAAGCCCAGCGGGAGCATATGGATTCCGGATGTACTCGAATGATGGCGGTCGTTCGAGCTATCTTCTCCCACAATGGGTGGCGTCATTCTAGAAGAAGAATAGATGGCGTCATATGGATTCCGGATGTAAACAAGGCCTGACTGTGTTTATTTTATTCATCTGGCTCATTTTCATTTCAACACTGTGCGATCAGTGATTTGTAATAATTCGATACTTTGATACGGTTGGATCTGGATTTGGGATTTTATTAATGAAAATAAGCCGTATGCATCATTTGATGCAGAGGCTGGGGCGATGCCTCCATCTCTAAAAAAAAGTACAGCTACAGATCAAGATGAAGATAACTTTGGGCAGAATCGATAGGTGCAGAGTCCTAGTTTCACTGATTTTACTACTGTTGTTTCATCGATTAGCACAGGGAGCAAATGAAAGAGGGACGCCGGCCGGCCAATATAGCGTTATAATTAACAACTACTGCATGCTGGCTGTGACCAAGAGTCCAAAACAAGGAAACGCCGGCCGGACGATTAGCGCTAATCCACAGGAAGACACTGGCGGGGCAAAGGGACAAGGCGCACAGCCACGGCTATCGATTGTCCCAGATCTCCTGCTGCTCCAGGATAATGGCCATGGCGGCCAGCTCGTCGGATCCCAAGAACCACGCAAGAAAACCACGCATCTCCTGCCAAATCGATTAGGTTCAGGACACGGCGTGAGACAGACGCCCGCGGCCAAGAAAAACTAGGAGACGCCGCCGACGACGGACATCTACGTGAGGCAGATCCGGCGGCCAAGAAAACCTTGGGGTCACCGGCGGCCAAGAAAATACGCTGCACCTCACCGGAGGTCAAAAACCTAGGGGTCGCCGGCAGCTCACGAGAGGAGAGGGAAGGAGAGGGGAGGGGAGGAGGTGGGCTCACCGGAGAAAAGGCGCCCCCGTACTTGGAGGAGGTGTCCGTGGCGGCGTCGGAGGAGAGCGTCCTCGCCGTCGCCTCTAGTCTGCGCCGCCGCCTCGCTCCACAAATTTCCCGGAGAAAACGCGAGCCTTCCCTCGCGTGTGAGATGACGATGCGTGCAAAGGTCTTTGGGCTGGGATTTTTGGGGAAGGTCCGGAAAGAAACTCAAAAATACACGCGAGGTAAACAGGCTGTCAGGGAACTTTTGGGATTTGTGGGTGGGCCGGGATATTCCCTTCCCAACCCCAAAAATACCTCCGCTGTAAACAAGGCCTGACTGTGTTTCTAAGAAATACTACTCGGCAAAGTACTTGCTGAACTCCCGGAAAGTGGGTTTTGATCCCGGGCACCAGTGCACCCTCCAGTTTAAAAAATTCGAAAACCATATTTATAACCTTCAAAAAATTCTGAAAAAAATTCCACGTGTAGCCAATGATATATCTCACTTACGTGCAAAATTTCAACTCCAAAAACTTTGTATTCTGAGCTACACAAAAATGACAAATGTGTAGATCTGAGAATGTATATTTTCAAATCTCTAAGTTTTACCAGGTTTGTTATTTTTGTGTAGCCCATAATACAAAGTATTTCAATCTAAAAAAATTCACGGTTATGGGATATACCATTGGCTACACGTGGAATTTTTTTCAGAATTTTTTGAAGTTTATAAATATGGTTTTTGAATTTTTTAAACTGGAGGGTGCCGGGATCAAAAAGTCTCCACCGCTGAACTCCGTCTTTCACATTCGGCACATGCCTGTTTACCGAGTGCCTCGTGCACTAAAAAACGCAGGAAAATCGGTAGTGATAAGCTGGGAGCGAACTCGTACAGAAACCACAGCCTCACAGTCACAGGGTAAAGCCACGAGGAGTGGAAGAGAGGGCGGCTTAAGGATTAGGTTGGTGGATAGCATATAATATCCTTGTTTTCCAATGTAGTGACGTTTGCACTGACGCAGTTCTACCCCATATATTTGAGTCGCGCCATGATCAAACTGTCCCTTGAGTTGGAACCAGAGCAATCAGCCATGGCGTCGTCAGCTGCTGAAACAGGGGGCGACAAGTACCGGTCGTTCATCCACGGCGAGGGCGAGAAGAACACCGTGTGGAGGCTTGGAGCCCCTCCCAACTTCGACGTGGTCAACAAGCTCTTCGAAGCAGAAAGGACCACGGTACTAGCTAGGCCTATCCATGAGTAATATGCTGTTCCAAACTCTGTTCGCGTGATCAACAGTACTGCAACCACAGGAATGGCCGGTGGGGTCTGTGGAAGAGAAGGTGCAGCGCCTGCTCAAGACCTGGGAGATGGAGATGTTCCACAAGGTGCGCCCCGAGGACCAGAAGATCGTCCACTCCCAGGGATTCACCGCGAGCACCAACGGTACGTGAGACCTCGATCATGACCGCCGCACGCCGGCGCTCTTCTTCCACTCCATCCACCGATCTAGCTCGTCACATGCAACGGCGTGAATGCTCGCAGGGATGAAGCCTCTGACGAGGAAGGAGTGGTCGGCCATGGGCGGCTACAACGCGTTCCTGGCGACCACGTTGCCGCCGGAGCACCGGATCTACGACCCGGACAAGGAGACGGTGGATTCCGGCATGTCGACGTTCCTGACGGCGTTCCCCCGCGGCTTCGCCATCGAGGTGCTCGACGTGTACAGCGGGGCGCCGCCGAAGGTCGCCTTCAAGTTCCGGCACTGGGGGTACATGGAGGGGCCCTTCAAGGGGCACCCTCCCCACGGCGGGCGCGTCGAGTTCTTCGGCGTCTGCATCTTCCACGTTGACGAGGAGATGAAGGTGGAGAAGGCGGAGTACTACTACGAGCGCGGGAACTTCCTAGCGAGCTTCCTCAGCGCGCCTGCTGCTGGTGCAGCTGCATCGGCTTCAGGTTGCCCAGTGATGAAAGCAAACTGAAGATTTACCTCCACATTTTGAATTGGTCCATGTCGTGACATAACAATGTCTGAATAAAGTAGCAGCCTGCCTAAACCCCACTTGTGGTTTGGGCAGAACTTTCGGAAGAGCCATACGAAAAATGACTGGATCATCACTAAATATATTTACTGAACTATGCTTAACTAGCCTTCTTATCTTGGAGCTAAAAAACGTATTCCTTCATTGTTTAGAGGTGCATTCAGATCGTCACCAGATCCTAACAAGCCATTGTCCTATTCGCTACTGTGTTGAAAATAGCAGAGTATGCTTCTTGCTTTGATCAGAAAACATGAGCTTCACAGAAGCATTACAAGCTCTCTGTCCCATCTCAGAGAACCCAATCCTCTTGTATATCTCCAGCCCAACTGAATCCTTTCCCTCAAAAACCAAGTTCACTCGTCTCTCAATCTATAAGGTCGACGGTAAGCTCGCTATGGCCGACCTTATTTCAATATTGGAGACGCCCTCAGGAGTCAATGAGTAATCAGTAATCATCTCTGTCAGGTCTGTTTGGATAAAAGGATTACCATCGGTTGCCATTGCAGAAGGCTCCAAGAGCTTAAACATGGCAGCGAAAACAGAGGGTATTGCTCAAAGACAGCATACACAAGCCATGGGAGAGCAGCTGCCAGCTACACATATAGCTTGCACAAGTTGCATTTCAGCCTTTTTTTTTCTTTTGTATCATCGTCAATACAAGAAGCTAATCCTACGCTAGACAAGAACCCTCTCTTGTATCATCCCCTCCCACTGTATCATCATCGTCATCATTAACCTAGGCTAACATTTCTTTACAGCGCCACGGAAGAAGAACGTCTCAGGACACATGCATGATGGCATCATGCCCTCCCATTGCCCCCCGCCTTCTTTGAGGCGAAGAGATGGCGGACGACCAGAGCTTGCTTGTCGCACGGGAAACGATGGAAGAGACCGAGGAGCTCTTGCTGCTCAGCGACGATGTAGTGTCCTCCGACTCCGCATCCTCGTCCTGCTCCGAAGGGGGCGGCGCAGGTATTGTCATGAGGAAAGCGTCCAGCATGCGGATGATCTCGCTGAAGCTGGGCCGCATGGCGGGGTCCTCTACCCAGCATGACTCTACGATGGAGACAAGATCCTGGGGGGTCTCCTCAGGGAAAGTTGGGCGCACTTGCTGCCATTCCAGACAAGAGAATATAGTTAGTGGATCCAATGAAAACAGTCGGCAGAAAACAAGTTTATGCTCAAGCATTGCTTGAAAAAGGTAAATATAAACTAACACAAGTTAAATGGTCTATTATATGTTTCTTAAGACTACCAGTGTCAAAAGTCCCATTAGAGCATCTCTAACAGCTGCCCTAAAATAGGGCTTGCCCTATTAAAACTAACTTATAGGGCACCAGGGGGCCAAAAAACGCGGCTGCCCTATCTACCCCAAGTGCTGTAAATGAAGCAGGTACAATGGACTTGTCATCAAGACACATAATACCCTGCACTTCAATGAAAGCATAATATACATAACAAAGCGATATTCGCACAAATACATGACCATGTAGTTTTACAATTTGGTTGGCATTCACTCGTTAGGTTAGCCAAGCGATTTCTTAGCTAAAACTTAAAAACGTACGAACTATTGCTAGTTTAGCAGTAGTAACAGATTAGTCCAAAAAACATGACATTACTAACTTATTTTGGTCAGTATGGACAACATAGAGTTATAAGTTATCAAGATTCACAGGATCTTATATAATTGGTAGACAGTCCAGGAAGTGATATCATTCTGTACCAAATAACAGTCTCATACTTACTTTAAAAGCAGCAGCATAGGCAGCTTGTAAATTCGACATGCCTTCGAATGGCATTTTATTGGTCAACAACTCCCACAGGACGATGCCAAAGCTGTATACGTCCACTTTATTTGTGTAGTGCTTTTTCTCACCGCGTTGAAGTGTGACGGTGCTGTATAACTGCAATATCATATAACAAAGAGTCAGGTTTGGAATCACAAAGATCATTGCTAGAGCATAAGGTTTCTGCCCGTATAGAAGGTTCTGAAATCATTTAATTTAACTCCTATAACCACAGCCAGGAAATGATTATGTGGGCATACAAATCAAATTATAATTCCAGGCTGGAGCATTAACCATTTTATTGACTAGCTATTGCAGAAAGGAGTGATTTACGACCTCTGGGGCCATCCATCTGTATGTCCCAGTTTCAGCTGTCATCATTTCAGTCACTGTTTCCTCTCGTGCAAGTCCAAAATCAGTAAGCTTCAGCTTCTTACGGTTTGCAGTAAGCAACAAATTATCTGCGCACAAAAACTTTGATTAGGGCGCTGGAAGAGCATAAAGATCTTGACTGAACAGCTTTTCCAGAAAGGGACAACTACTGAAGGAACCTAGAAGGTAAAGCAAGTAAAACAAAAGTGTGAGGCTATAAGAGACTGTGAAGAAACATCTTGGGAGTAGGAACATGAACAGGAAATAAAGCAGAACCATGAAATATGGAGCCATGAAAATTCAAGCATCAGGTGGCAAACCATCTTACTGAAAAATTTCAATGCTAACAGGCCAATATGTTTCTCTCTCAAATCAAATGGTAAAATCAAGGCATAAAAATATACGTTGTGAACCAATTTCGTAGCATTAACCTTAAAAATGCATTATGTACCCATGTTTTGACATCTTCAATAGAATCTACATCTCAGCATATATATCAGGTAAATATGCAACTCAGTCTTGGTTACCCAAACATAAAATGGAATATATTATACACGATGAAGGAAAAAAAAAGAGGTGCAACAACCAGATTCAAACAATCCAAGCAAACATACCAGGTTTCAGGTCTCTGTGTATTATTCCATTGGCATGTAAACATTCCATTGCATGAGCTATATTGAGTGCATAGCCTAATGAAGTATGGATATCTAGTTGGCTGGGCCGGATGCTGTTCAAGTAGTTTTTTAATGACATCCCTGGCAGTAGCTCACTTACAATCACCATCAATGGTTCCTTGCAAGCTCCAATGAACTAGAGAAATGCAAAAAATTGTGTTAGAACAAAGACACGAGAAAATTGCTGATTTAGTTAGCAATGGGTATGCAAAAAATGGAATTAGGCACAACAATGTACGTTCAGGCAAGGACTTACCTTCACAAGATTATCATGTTTTACTTTACACATCATATTTACTTCTCGGATGAAACGATCTTCAAGTGTTGCTCTTTCCTCGGCAGAACTTCCACTGTTAAGAACCTTTATGGCTACAATCTGATCACCATACCTATTCGAGAGCAGACATGAAATAATTAGTTAATTAATTACTGATATAAGACGTCACCGGTATCCATATAGGCAAAACAACTAACATTAGGCAGTATAATTAAATGGCATAGGTTAGGGACAAGAATTTCATGCTGACAGCTATATTTGTGAGAGCAAGTGGGCAACAACAGTTAGCACCAGAAGGAAAATGTTTTATTTGTTAGTACACACCACTATTGTACATTGAGACATTAACAAATTTGAGAATCCACTCGGTGCAAGTAGCAGAAGAAGATGCAATCTTAAACAACTTCCAGAATCCTTGACCATGGCAGGAACAGAACATATCCACAACAGGCTGGCATAGCTAAACTAAGCACAAGAATAAATCAGGTCCTTGGAGGTATGCTGCCCTTGATTGCATAAGAAACCTAAAGTGGCTCTCGAGCAGATTATCCAATTTTACTGATTGCTGCGTAGGTACACCTTCAACATCGAGGCACAGTTGGTGACTTATAAATTAAAACCATAGCTCTTACCCTCTACTCCGTTGATACTTAACTCTATTAACCTTTCGCATTAACACCCATTTGGAATGGACGACTTCTAGCACTACAGCTAGGGAATACAGATTCAAATTTGGCGCAATTGATGATGCAAGTACCGGTAACTTTTAGCATGAACAATTGAAAGACTAGGTAGGCTCTTAAAAGTTGGTTACGACTTACTTCCCCTTGTAGACCTTCCCGTGCGCCCCCCCCCAATCTTGGATCCGACGAACATCATCTTGGGATCGACGAGCAGCTTCCTGTCAATCCAGGAGGCCGCGGCGTCCGAGCACCGCGCGGGCTCCACGGAGTCATCGGCCGCGACCTTGCTCGGCCGCTGCGTCCGCCTGAACTCCCCGCTGCTGTTGCCGCCGCCGCTGCCGCCGTCCCTGCACCCGTCGCTGCCGCAGCTCATCGTATCCGGCCGCACCGCCACTCTGTCGGGATCGGCGAACTTGCAGCCGCAGGACAGCCGAGGCATTAACGCGAGCACCCCGCGCGCGTTCCGGAGCCCCCGCGCGCCAAGCTCATGGAGCGAGCGCGCTCTAGGGCCCTAGCAAGAACCAGAGGACCCGGGACACTCTGACGCACAGGGTTTCACCCCCAGTAATCCCGGAGGCGCGCGCCGTTCCCGAAAATCTTCGATTCGCTCAGAAAAATCCGGCAAAGATTTCTTTCTTGTGTTGTTGTTGCAGCAGCAGCAGCAGCAGCAGCAGAGGCAAATACCGCGACACGAGCTTGCTCAATCACCTCAGAACGCTCCCGCTTGTGCCGCAAAGAAACTGGGGGAAAACCTTGATAAACGGAGGAAATCACCGGGAAGAGAATGGCCGGAGAACCGAGCGGAAAGCGCCGATTCCGATAAGCTCAAAAGGGGATAGAAATCCGCACGGAAAAAACACGCGATGCTGAACCGCGTGGAGCCGGGAGCTGGAGGAGCGGAGAGGCGGACCGATTAAGAGCGGGTGGGGGTTCGCCGTGCGGCCGGAGGTCTTCGTCGTCGTGGTGGTGGTGCGGGGAAGGGAAGGGGACGGGAAGGTATCAGGGTAAGCACAGCGGCAGTGGGCAGCAATTTTATAGAGGCGCACGCGGGGTATAAAAGCGAGAGCAATTAAAGGAGAGGAGAGCGTGAGGAGAGAGAGTGGAAGTTGGTGCAAGATCTCCCCCACCCTGTGTACCACAGGACGCCTCCATGGCCCCAAAATATCTCACTCAGTCGGCCAGTGAGTCAGACCATCCTTGTCCTAGCATATCCTAAGTCCTAGGCTGCTGCAGTCCCCACCCTAGGGTTGAAAGGTCTTCTTGTGAGAATTTGGGATCCAAAATCTTCAAACTAGTTTCTTGTATCTTGCTACTAATGTGGTAATGTGTTTGTCGAGTAATGGTGAGAGCTCGAGGTTGCTGCTATAATGCATTAGCAATAAGATATAAAACATTTACTCGAAAGTGTCAATCTTCTAGTATTAGTTTTTGTGCTTCGGCTATGAAGAAAGTAAGATCTTCCATTTCCTACCGTCCTAGGTTGCTACATTTCGGTCGATTAACGGCAAGATCTAGAGGTACTAATGTATAGATACCCATAATCTTCTTCTAGATTTGTAATATCTTGCTACTAATGTAGTGATATATTGTTGAGTAACGGTGAGATCTGTAGGTTAGAGTTAAATGCAGTAGCGGTGCTATACAAAAAAAACTTGCTCGAATGTGTCACGGTTCTTTGGCTATATGCGTCGGTTGCGAAAAGCATAAGATCTTGTCGCTAATGCATCAATGTAGTAATGTGTTTGTCGAGTAGTGGCGAGAGCTCGAGGTTACATTTGTAATGTGTTAGTGGTGAGCATATAAAATCTTTACTCGGAGGTGTCACTCTTTCTATTAGTTTTGTGTGCTTTGGCGAGAGTTGGGGTTTGTTGTGAATGCGGTAACACTTGTTGGAAGATGCCACTCGGGTTTTATGTGTTGTGGTTACGACGACTGAAAGATCTTCTTTGTCGTACTCAGCTACCCTCCTATGGTCCTGTGATTCCCGTTGCTCACCAAAAGATCTTTTTAATGGAGATCCAAAATCTTATTGGTAGTTTCTTGTATCTTATTAATCTAGTAGTACATCTACCGAGTAATGGTGGTGGCTAATGCAGCAGCGGGTGACAATTGTATAAAACACTTATGCAATGATGTAACTCTTTTTTTGGTTTTGTGTGACTAGGTTACGACCAATGAAAGATCTTCCTTGTCGTACCCTCTAAGGACCATGTAATCCCCACCCAAGATCGAAAGATCTTCTCCTGAAAATTTAGTTTCGTATATCTTGTTGCTAATGTAGTAATGAATTTGTCGAGTAATGGCGAGAACTCGAGGTTGCCGATGTAATGTGTTTAGCGTTACTTAGTGATGAGCATATAAAACCTTTACTCAAAGATGTCACTCTTCTATTAGTTGTGTGTGCTTTGGCTACGAAGAAAATAAGATCTTCCTTTTCCTACCATCCTAGGCTGCTACATTTTGGTCATGTAACGGCAAGATTTGGTGGTAGTACTGTAGCGATTTCCGTAATCTTCTTTTAGTTGTGTATATCTTTGCTACTAATGTAGCAATATCATTCAAGTGACGGTAAGATCTTGAGGTTAGAGTTGTAAATGACTAGTGATAAGGATACAAAACAACTTACTTGAATGTGTCATTGTTCTTTTGGCTATATGCTTTGGTTGCAAAAAAGCAAAATATCTTGTCGCTACTACATTAATGTGGTAATGTGTTCATCGATTAATGTCGAGAGCTCGAGGTTACCATTGTAATGCGTTAGCGATGAGCATATAAACCTTTACTTGAAGGTGTCACTCTTCTATTAGTTTTGTGTCCTTCGGCTACGAAGAAAGTAGGATCTTCCATTTCCTGCCCCTCCTAGGCTGCTAAATTTTGGCCGAGTAACGACAACATCTGGAGGTACTAATGTAGTGATACTATAATATCCTTTTAGTTTTGTATATCTTGCTACTAATGTAGCGATATATCTGTTGAGTAACGACAAGATCTGGAGGTTGCAGTTATAAATGCAGTAGCGGTGAGGATACAAAAAAAAACTTGCTTCAATGTGTCACTGTTCTTTTGGCTATACACTCCAGTTGTGAAAAACAATAGATCTTGCCGCTGCTACATTAATGTAGTAATGTGTTCGTCGAGTAATGGTGAAACTTGAGGTTACCGTTGTAATGCGTTAGCGATGAGCATATAAAACCTTTTCTCGAAGGTGTCACTCTTGTATTAGTTTGTGTGTTTGGCGACAAAGAAAGTAGGATTTCCTTTTCCTACCCTTCTAGATGCTACATTTGGTCGAGTAACGGAGAAGGTACTAATGTAGCGATATCAGTAATATTCTTTCAATTTTATATATCTTGCTACTAATATAGCGATATATCTGTCGAGTAACGGCGAGATCTTGAGGTTAGAGTTGTAAATGCAGTAGCGGCGAGGATGCAAAAAACTTGCTCGAATGTGTCACTGTTTGTTTGGCTATATGTTTCGGTTGCAAAAAAACAAAATATATTTTGTGTCCTGCCCTACTAGGTTCCTACAGTGCTCCCCATTGATCGAAAGATCTTTTTGGGATGGAGATCTAAGATCTTTTAGTTAGTTACTTATATCTTAGTATTGTTGTACTACTATATATGCGAGTAATGGTGAGGGCAACATATAAAGTTGTGTAATGCAGTAACGACGATGAGGCCCTCGGGATCAGTCGGCCAGTGAGTCAAACCCTCCTTGTTCTTGCATGGTTCTAGTTTGCTGCAGTCCCCACCATTGGTTTGAAAGGTCTTTTGATGATAATTGAGTTCCAAAATCTTCTCATTAGTTTCTCATACCTCACTAATAATGGAAGTAGCATATTTGTTGAGTTAATGGTGATAGTTAAATGCAGTGCGACGACGAGTATAGAAAGCACTCGCTCGAAAATGCCACTTTTATTTGGGTTTTGTGTGTTGCGGTTATGTCGATCGAAAGATCTTCCTTGTCACACCCGCTACCTCCCACACTCACATGATCCCCGTTGCTCGCCAAAAGATCTTCTTAATGGAGATCCAAAAGCTTTGGACTTTGGGATAGTTTATTGTATCTTAATGATGTAGTAATATAGCTCTTGAGTAGCCACGATGAATATCGGGGTAACGTTAAATGCAGTAGCGACGACAAGTGTATAAAACACTTATCCAATGATATCACTCTTTTTGGGTTTTGTGCGCGTGATTTAAGATGAACGAAACATTCCTAGTGGTTCCAAACTTGTATATCAAATATCAGTGGTGGAGCTATTCTCAGCCACACTTTTTGTGGCTGCCACATTTGCTAAACTTAGGAATGTTTGGTTTGGAGCCACACTTTACAAAATGTTGGGCAGACAAAGTGTGACAATGGAGGCTACTTTTTGTGTGTGTTATTGTGTGATCCGATTACGATGACTGAAAGATCTTCCTCGGCGTATCCTTCTAGGCTCGTGCAGTCCCCACCTTAGATCCAAAGATCTTGAGAATTGATATCCAGAATATTCTAACTAGCTTCTTATATCTTACTACTAATGTAGTGTTATATATGTTGAGTAATGGTGATAGATGGGAGTTAGAGTTGTAAACACAGTAGCTATGACGAGGATATAAAACACTTACTCGATGATGTCACTCTTGTTTTGGTTTTGTGTCCTTCGGTTATGAAGAAGAACGAGAGATCATCCTTGAAAGGTCTTCTCAGTATGGAGATCCAAAATCTTCTAATTGGTTTCTTATATCTTACTATTATTGTAGTACTATATCTGTCAACTAATGGCGTGATACGAGTCTAGATCTATAATGAACCGGCAACAATGAGGAGATAAAACATTTAATCAAATATGTGGCTCCTTTTTCTTTTCGTTTGCCCTTAATATGACGAAGGAAACTTTTCTAGTGGCTCCATACTATCATACCAAAGAGTTTGACTATCATCATCGAAAGTTTCCAAAAGGTGTTAAATGAGAGTTAGCTAGGCATATTTGAAGTACTTTGTCATATGTATAATAAAAACACTAATTACAATTGGGGCATGACCGTCCTGGTCTTAACTAAACCAAGACAATGTTTGCAGCTCGTTAACCGGAGCATCATTGATGTTTGATTATGCTAGCTTGACTATGACTCAAGTCAGGGTATGCCCAATTTCATTTCTCAGAGGCCAACAAATCCGAAAATTTCTATTGGCTCAAAGCTCATTTGAGTCCTTTAAAAAATGGAAACCAAAATTTCAAATTTGAAAGAAATCATATGAGGACATCCACACATCTAGTGTGCACGGCCCAAGTTTTGCTAGAAATATATTATTAACCATGGTCTACACAAAAAGACAAATACGAGGATGAAAGGCAAGTTTTGTTTTCGTTTTTAGAGTGAGAAAATTGTCTTTTTTCTGCAGCGGAAGTTCTCAATATGTTTTCGTGAAACTTTACAGATTTGTAGATCATATAAATATATATCCACATACCCAAAAGCATCTAAATACTAATTTTCTTTATTTGTAAATTACCGAGGTCCAAATCGACGCACTCCATCAAATCGTATTATCTACGAAGTGTTTATAGCATATTGATACATGTACAAAGAAGAGAGGTACCTTTTTTGGGGGTAAATGAAACAAGTGTCTAGGACATTGCTTAAACGTAAGAGCACACAACCGCCACATTTGTTCAACCAAAATAGACTCTATGGTCTTATGGACAACACACAAACATTTTACACTTTTCAAAAAAAATCCACAAACATTTTACTCACTGTTTGTGTAGAGCAGGCAAATCATCTTGCTCGGGGGACACTTGGGCGGTGTACAGTTAGCCAAATCTCCCATGGGCAGCAGCTGAATAAATTACTACACTCAGAGTACGATGCTTTATTTATTTTCTGTTCATCTACGGGCGGGGGGCGAGTGGGCGTATTTGACTGGAGGACTTGGATTGGGTGGAGGGAAAGCAAGTGGGCCCGGGACGTGGGGGCCGCGACTCGATCCATTTCCGTTCGCGTCGTCGCTGGGCCCTGGGCCCCGCTCCAAAGTCCACGTGGTCGTTTTAGTGGCCCGTGTTTTTCTTTTCTTGTGCAAGTTGGCGGGCAGAGAATATGCAGAAACGCTCACGCGGCATCTATCCATGTCTACGGCATCGTCTTCTCGCTCGCACCCGCATCGCACGTATTTCCCATGGATTCAAATCGGGGTTTCTATCAATTCTATAGGACTTTTAGGGTTGTTAGAGCATCTCTAACTGGAGCCCTCAAAGGCCGCCCAAACGTCCAGGCGGACCGCCCGGACAGTATTTGGCCCAAAAACCTCCTCCCAACGGAGGCCTTCATAGCCATCCCAAAAACACTACAAAGAAATATGCCAACTTGTGACCTTCTCATAGTGACCCTGAAAAAATTGGTCATAGATTTATGACCATTTCGAACCAATTGGTCGTAAACTGTTTTGGAGGGTCCAAATCCGAAAACATAACCATTTTGGTGAGAAAGGTCATAGTCTCCTTATACGAAATGGTCATAATGCAGACATCAGTGGTCTACCAACTTATTTTTAGCCGACTACGACCAATTTAAATCCTCGCAAGTATTAAAATGTGTTGTATTGAAATGACTGGACTGCCACCTCATCAAATTCACCTACGTGTCGTGTCGACGTGTCAAATTACGCTTACATGTACAAGATAGAATTGGGATTAAATACCCATTTACATGTGGGATCCACACCATGCGGGACCCACGAAACTGTACATGCCAACTTGACATACAGAGCACACTGACCTGACACGTAGGGCCGGCCAACCTGACATGACGCCGACTACGACCAATTTAAATCCTCGTAAGTATTAAAATGTGTTGTATTGAAATGACTGGACTGCCACCTCATCAAATTCACCTACATGTCGTGTCTACGTGTCAAATTACGCTTACATGTACAAGATAGAATTGGGATTAAATACCCATTTACATGTGGGATCCACACCATGCAGGACCCACGAATATGTACATGCCAACTTGACATACAGAGCACGCTGACCTGACACGTAGGGCCGGCCAACCTGACATGACATGCGGGGCCACGACTTTAAACATTGCAAATAATCAAACCGAACCAAAAATAACGGGTGCACCTGGGACTCGAAGCGCACCTGGGCCACGACATGCTGGGCAACCTGCTCCAAGCGCACTAGCTAACCCTTTTTTTTGCGTACAATTTATAGGGCTTTATTCAGCAATAGCTCCAGCATCATCAGCGAGAACGCTGGCAACGAGGAAACTAGGAGGAAGTCCCATCCAACACCCGGTAACATCCAAGGCGCAAGCATGCTTCGCGCAAAGGTGTGCCGGCATGTTGGATGATCTCATTACATGCTTGATAACAAAAGAATTAAACGATAAAGCTAGCCCTTCAATTTCTAAGAGAATCGGTGCCACAACAGACCGAGAAACAGCGCGCGAGTCCCAGAGATTCACCACCTCCAAGCAGTCAACCTCCATCTCCACTCGCGTAAAACCACGAAGCTTCGCAAAATTCACCCCATCGCGCAACGCCAGAGCCTCTGCTATCATGGGATCAGAAACGCCAGGGTACAGCTTACTCCAGGCTCCGATGAAACCATCAGACGACCTTGCAATCCCCCCTGCTCCTCCTCTCAGCGCATCAACCGAAATGCCTGCATCAGTGTTAATTTTCACCCAATCTGCCTCAGGTGGCCTCCAGCCATAACCTGGCAGTACCCGAGCATGCTTTCCCGGGATTTCAAGCAAAGCAAGGGTCTCACGAACCCTTTTCACTGACTGTCTTGGATCAAGACTCCCCTTCTCATGTGTCAAATTGTTTCGGGAGGTCCAAATAGCCCACATGACTGTAATAATCTTTGGTCTATCTCCATCCGTAATGATTGGATCACACAAAATATCACGACACCACGTCTGCGGGTGTAGCTCTGGAAGCTTTAGATCCATACCACGCCTAGCCTCCATCCAGAAGGCTTTTGCATGAGAACACATGATCAACGCATGCATCATGTTCTCATTTGCTGCTAGGCAGACCTTGCACAAGGCTCTCTCTACAATATGACGGTAATGCAAAGTTTCCTCCACCGGCAAGATACCACGCAGAACGCGCCACCAGAATATCCGCACCTTAGGGACAACTTGGAGCTTCCATAGCTTAGACCACAACTGTTTGTCAGAATCTGAGGATCCCGTTGCCGTCCCTTCCGCTAGAGCTAAATGCTCGTTATGCGTCATTAGAGATCGGTACGCCGATTTTACAGTGTAGTTTCCAAGCTTTTCCAAGCCCCACGCCCTGAAATCTTCACCTCCACCATTGCGAAGTGGGATGTTCAGAATAGCCTCCGCTTCTGGTGTTATGAAGTTTCTTTTAATAACATCCACCTTCCAGGTCCAATTATCAGAATCAATTAGATCAGAAACTGAGTTTAAAATCTCTTTAGCGACCTGAACCGACGGCATCATTGACCTAATTCCCGGGATCCATGTATCTGACCATATCGACACAGTCGTACCATCACCAATTCTCTTGATCAGACCGTGTGATAGCGCCTCACGACCAGCAACAATTGCTCGCCATATCGCAGATGAGTGTCTAGGAACCGTAGCTTGCATAAAATCTCCCTCCGGAAAGTATTTTGTTTTCAGCACACGAGCACATAAAGACCCTGGCTGAGTTATTAGACGCCAACCATGTTTTCCGAGGAGCGCCAAGTTGAAGAGTTCCAAATCGCGGAACCCCATCCCACCTTTACATTTCGGAGAGGAAAGCACCTCCCAAGCAAGCCAGTGCATTGATCTTCGATCAATAGAACTGCTCCACCAGTACTTCGCCATATAGGTAAGCAAGCTGTCTGCACACTTTCTTAGTTAAACGGAAGCATCCCATGCTGAATGTGGGTATTAACTGAATAACTGCTTTTATAAACACCTCCCGCCCTGCACAAGAAACCAGCCTCTCTGATCCACCTTGTAGTTTACTTCGGATTCTCTCTCCCAGGTGATCAAAAGTACCACTCATGATTCGCCCCACTGCCGTTGGAAGCCCCAGGTATCTTTCAGAAAACGCTTCCAATGGAATGCCCAGCCTGGACTTCAAAGTCTGACGGAGCTGAATAGGAGTATTCGGGCTAAAATAAATCGAGCTCTTATCACGATTAACCCGTTGTCCAGAGCATTCCTCATAAATTTGCAACACATCATTCAGCCTCTGTGCACTCTGTACATTTGCCTTGAGAAAGATTAAACTATCATCGGCAAACAGCAAGTGATTAATCCACGGGGACCGCGGGCTCACTCTTATTCCTTTTCTCATAAAGATCCATTTATTCATAAGCCAGTAATCAAAATGGGACGAAACTTTCATCAAATAATAACGCGGCCTTTATGATTTATTGCATTTTTTCAAAAAAAGATCGAACATTTTTTAGTTTTTGTCTTTGAAATTTGACTTGATCTTGCACATCAGATCTGAAACGGACATCAGATGATGAGGCTAAGTCTTGAACTTTTATAAGCCAACTTGTGAGTAGGGGCCTCGGTCCAATAAAAAAATGGGCCTAGGGCGTATACAATTTATACTGAACTTTTATACTCTTTTGGTCTTAATTTTTGCATTTTGTAGTATTACAAGGATAATTTTATGTTGTTCGTGTAGTTAACCACATAATGTCAATATTACTAAATATTAGTTTATGTGGTCTTTGTTGGTAGTGAATTCATTAAAAGATACTAAATTGTATTCATAACAAAGTTTGTTCTGCACACATATGTTTTCAACGCATAATCTATATAATTTATAAATCTTAATGTAATGATTCTTAAAAGAGTATGACCTAACAAATGCCTCGATAGCAGTTTCTAGTGTATGATTGTAAGAATATTTATAGAAACTTGAAGAGCATCAACTGAACCAATTACACTACTCTTTTATGGTTAAAATGGTCTAGCAAGTCAAAATATAATAAATTGTGCTAGCTTTAAATTCGGTATTGAATTAACATTGCTTAGAATAATCACCAATGAAAAAATAGTGTGGAATTATTATTTGATATGCTCGTATATGCAAGGTGTTTGTCATCATCTTGTGTACACAAGTATCCCGCCATTTTATGGAAAATAAATTTATTGGATGAAATTAAACATGGAAATCATGTTCTGTAGATTTTCATAAAATCTGCGGCACTCACCAGAAAGAGAATAATATGACTTCGCCCGTCACATTGTTTTGTTCTTACCTCTCAAAAGCGATCTCACAATATCACTTTTACCGATATATCACCCCGCGATCAGAGCGGCATGAGTGACGAGGACACATGATACATATTTGTACAGTAGTAAGATATACAGATTAAATACACTAGTAAAAGATATCGAAATGCGAGCGAGGAGGAGAACCTATTCTGGGCTTGTTAAATTCATGTGAAAAAAAGGGGGAAATGAAAGCACATAAATGAGTTATTTTTTATGTGGTGACATTGTCTATCCACCATCTGATTCAAACCAGAAGACGAGGAAAAAAGGTCAAAACTTGTTTTGAACTCAGTTTCAAGAGGGAGATACGCTAATTTCACTTACAACTTGACATAATTTGAGATCCCAGAGGTTTGACTCGATTTGACCGTATTTTTCAGGATCCAATGTGCTCTTGCATTTTTGCAATATCAACCCCCTCCAACTCAGAGAGGTTCTGTAAAAAAGTTCAGCTGATGTCTTACACGCCTCTTGGAATGGACGTAGCAACAAAAGATTTCGTTGGAGTTAAACAAGTTTTTAATATTCTCACCCCTAAAATTTCCTCAACACGTTTCACAAAATTTAGCGTGCATGTTGACTGAAAATTGAAACATATTTAAAATATTATGAAACTTGGAATCAAACGTCCTCAATGATGGACACTGGAATCAGACGGAAGTGCGAGCGAGAGAGAGAAACTGCTCTGACTTGTTGGTTTCAAGAGGAATATGTACACGATAATTCCACGGTCTAAGCGACATCGTTTGAAACCCCAGCGGTTTGACTCGATCTGACTGCTTTTCAGATCCGACTCTGAAATTCAAATTCTGCCACTCGCCTACTCTTCTGGAAAATGGAAGTTTCCAAGGAAAAACCGATGAGCTCTGGTACCGCAGAGCAGATTTTTCTTGCTCACGACCCTACGCCGCACAAGCTCGATTAGCCTCAGACTGCTCACAATGGGGAGTAACATAGAGCAGTAACATACTGATATTACTAGCCTATGTTACTATCTTAACAGTGTGGAGTAACATATGTGTGGTGTCTTATTTATTAGGCTATAGACTCATTTTATCTTGATAAGTGTGATGTTACAGTAACTAGCTAAGTTATCACAAACATCTTACTACTAAGCAAACTAGTCTTGAAACCGTTCTAGAACACGTGATGCATGCGGGAGCCTAAAATCATGGGATGTGTCGGCCGGTCGTCGCACGCACCGGCGGTCACCGCTCGATCGCCGGCCGGGATCGAGAAGAAGAAGAAACTTGGTTCGCACGGTCAACCGGAGCTCCAAATCTCGTGCGGAGAGAGTCGATCGATGTTGACCTCTCTTCCTGTTAGGTCACAGCACGTCGCTGGTGGACGGTGGTTAACTATATCCAGTACGTACAACTCTTGCTCCATCGAATATTCTAGGTATGCACGGTTCAGTCCGGCGAATTCTAGAGCAACTGTGACAGACGACATGAGCGTACGTGCATACTGGCATGGAAAAGTCTAGTCGTATGAACCTTTTTTCTTCAAAACTAAGTGTCTTCCGTTCTTGATAACATTAATCTCAAGCTTCGGTCGTTTTTGTATGGTCGTCTTGTATTTTTATCCTTGTAAAACCCGACATGAGTGTCATTCATACGGGTATGTAAGAAGATAATTTTTCGATTTATTACAAAAAAAAAGGACAAAACAAAGATATAAAGGGCACAAAATGCACCACCGGATTCACCAACAAACCAACGGGCATCATGGAAGCGCTACACTACCACACCACAAACAAGACGGCTGAAAAATAGGAGAGAACCCAGACCATCATGGGAGGAGCAGTACTGGGCTGCACCTAACATTGGAGGCTATAAACTTTTGCCTCGTTTCAAAAAAATACACATCGACGACAAAAAAAGCGTGCCTCATGAATCAGACACCATCAAACCAAAAATAACGAGGACTACCTCAGCTCGGGGCTGCCACCGCGCCATCCTCCTAGATGTCGCACACTGCACTCCTTTAGCACTACCTTCCGGGGCCGTTGTACCAACGTCCTCCGCTCGCAAACGAGTCGCGATGCTACACGACTTGGACGATCACAATAGCTTGACCCGCGGCTGCCACCCAAACACGCAAGCAATTCCAACCCCATACATACGCATCTCCCCAAGCCAACAGACCCTGCCACCCACGTGGCAGCAGATTGCCGCTCGCACCATACTGAGCAACAACCCCTGCTCATAGAGCCACCACCATAGAGAAGTCCAGGGTCACCGCCCCCACATAAACAACCAACAAAATCTAGGTCGCCGCCTCGACGTGCAAGACAAGCGCTAATGGGAAAAAACATCACGAGAACATAAAAGCCCATAAACCATATGAGGGATCTAGACACCAAAGGCTGCGCCCAGGGACGGAGGGACGAATACGCCGTGGGACCAAATCTAGGTTTTCATCAGAGAGCCCATGGACTTGGGGCGATGGAGGGGTTGGCGCTGCACAACGACATCTCAAACGAGGGAAACGATGTTCAAGGCCCCGTCATCATCGACGACAAATATGGACGTGGACCCCAATCAACGGCCTCCTCACGACCTTCGCATTGAGGAGTCGGCGGTTCGCCTCAGCATCGCGTTCCCAGGACAGCGGGACTAGAAAGCCTATATCGTTGAGCTCTCTTCCCCTGGCTAGCCCGACGGTAATCAACGCCACGTAAGGGGATCCTCCCCCGATCGACAATGTTTGGTAGCGAGGTGTCGCCTCCACCACGGCGTCAGACCCGCGGAAGCGACACCATGAGAGCACCGAAGGGGGATGTGTGTGGTGGGACGTGACAGTGGGAGCGGGAGGAGGCTTTTAAATTTGGTGGCGTGTAAAATGTTAATAGGTCCGTTCGTGTAATCAGAACATCACAGTTCACTTGGATTGCCATGAAAAGTCAAAGGAGTAGCCAGTAGATAACTGTATCCCAGGGCCGTCTACAAGGGTGCGCGAGGTGCACGGCTGCTCGGGGCCCCCAAATAGTGGGGCCCCCATATCACACTAATCCAGCATTAAGGGATAATAACGGTAGAACACAAGGCCCAGCCTGCTGTAGTCTTGCACGCCTGAATATAGGACGCCAGCAGCTCGCTCTCTTCTCTGCCGCCTCAGGTCAGTGGGGGCACTTGAAATTAGCCACGATGCGTGGTGTAGCTAAACATTATCATCAGTGCTAGCTAGATCAACGGGTTACTACTGCTTGTATCAACTAAATAAGAAAAATAATGCTCGGGCTTGTGTTATTCATCAATAAAGAAAGAACATATATATGGCTGGTTGGCGATCAGCTGTTTTAGATTTTCAGCTAGTAACCGAGACTTGCTAAAAAATGTAGCAATGTGGATTTTTTTCTTGGAAAGACTAGATCGACAAAGTTTACAAACTATTGGCCGTTAAGTGTTTTGCAAGCACCTGAAAAGCTTTTATTTCAATAAATAGCAAAGAAATGATTCTTTTTTGTGGAACATGGGTTCAGCTTAAGAGTTACCTTCATTCCTTTAGTACCAATATTTTATATATTTCTAGATATTGTACAAAATAAGATATTTTAAATTTAAATAGTTAAATCAGAGTATGATTTACTTATACTAGTTTTATGAACTTTAAAAAATAATTAGGGCCCATTTTGCATTCCGCTCCAGGGCCCCAAATTTCTGGAGACGGCCCTGCTGTATCCAATGAGTGGAAGTCCGATCTAGCTTTACCTAACCTAACGATTGAACAACGACCACCGAATTACTCTAGACCCTACACAGTAAACAATCCCAACAACGCCCTATTCACGTGGATTTGCCCGTAAAAGTCCAATACAGTGTGTTCGTAGCTAGAGTACTCCTAAATCCAAATGATCGATGAAATCCAGCAAATCCAGTGTTATTAGTACAAAGTTTGATAATACTTTTTTTTTGTTTTTTGAAGGAAACCACACTGCGTATTCATCACAAATACAATACAGAAATAAAAGCACAGGAATACGCAAAGTACAAGCCCAAGAACTCAGCACAACAGCGAAGGCAGAAACTCGCGAGGCTGAATGCTGAACAACCACACTGCCTGCAGAAGAACTTCATCGCCGACGCAGCGCCGGAGAAGAAGGCACCAGGCCAACACCAACCCCGGGGAGGAACCACCACGCTCATGAAGAAGGCCGCAGAAGCCGCCCGCCGCAGGCGACGGAACCGAAGACACGCTGAAAGGATACAGCCATGGCGCCTCCACACCGAAACCACCAATCTTCCACCAATCCCTGCACTGAACTCGAGAAGGGCTTGCCGGAGCCGTCGCCGAAACCCCGCCTTGCCCACAACTTCCCCCTCGCCACCACGGCCGGCCGGGAAAGAAGGAGCACGTCGAGGAAGAAGCAGAGCACGCCAACGCAGGCCCACCAGCCCGCACCGCCATGGCCAGCCAGAGGAACCAGAAGAACGCACCGAAAAGCCGACGAAGACCACCGAGTTCCCACAAAAGCTTCTCCTGTACACGCAGAGGAGCCGGCCAGCGCCAGGCACTAGCCCCCTCCGCACCACCCCCAGCACCCCTGTAACAGCCCAAAGTTTAAGCACCCAAAAATGTGAATAAAATTTTCACTTTTTATGTCTTCCTGTGCATCATAGCATCCTAAATAAATTGTTTCAAGAAAATTACAATTGGAAACAATTCAAATATGAATTGTTTCATCTCCAATTCCAAACCAATGAAAGCATTTGAAATCTTCAACAACAAAGGTACCTTGTCACTCTATATTTGTCAAGGAAGTTCCAAGAGATCACAAATATAATTTTGAGCAACCTTAAACATTATTAGAGGGTTGCCCAAATTCTTTTTAATTATCAAATTACCATAAACCAATCTCACAAACAAAGGTGGATAAAAACATTTTATTTTGAGAAACCAATTTTTGTGGAGCTACTACATAAGATGGGGAGGCCACAGGAATAATTTCATATTTTTCTGAAATGTTTAAAAGCCCCAAATAATTCAAGTACAGTGCTGTTTTAGTTAAACAGTACTGAAAAGGACTTCCTCGTAAATAGAAAAGGTGGGCGAGGGGGTTTTCAGAAAAATCCGTCGTCTCTCACCTCCCCGCGCCCGCCGAGTGCGCCATGCTCGACAGCGCGACGCCAGGGCCCCCCGCCTCGCTCCCACGACGCCGCCCGGACCCCCCTGCTCTCCTCTCCCCCTGCGAGGAGATAAGAACCGCCTGAGGCCTCCTCTGCTCCCTCACCTCGCTCCTTAGCTCTCCTCTCTTTTCTCCCCAAGCACCGCATCACGGCCGAGCTCCGTCGCCGGCGATTGAAGCCCTCCCGGACAAATCGAAGAGGAGCACTGGCACCGCCGCGACCTCCTCTCCCTTCTCGTCGAAGGAATCGGGCTGAGGCGCCCCGAATCGACGCCGCCATCTTCGTCTTCCCCGCGGCCGTCCAAGCACCGCCGAGCTTCGCGCCGTCGCTGTGGTCCTCCTCCGCCGCCGCCGTTGCTTCCCACGCGTCGAGGGTGAGACTACGAACGTCCTGGACATCTTCGTCCCCCTCTTTTCCCTCTGTATCGTCGAGTAGCAGTAGCCCCCGCCGTAGCCGTAACTAGTCCCCGCCGTAGTTCGTCGCCGTCGCCGCTCCGGCGGTCATCTCGTGGTGGCGCCGCCCCCATTTGGTCACCCTCGTCACCACGAGTCGTGTGCACCGCTCCGCGTAGTACCTAACGGCGTAGAACCTCGCCGGCGTCCACGGCCGTGCCGTCTCCGGCGAGCAACGGCCGCCAAGGTCGCTGCGCCTACGTGGCCTGCCTAGGTGGCCTTGGCCCACTCGTCAGTGACGTGGTGTAGCCAGTCCCACGGTAGAAAACGTTTCGACTGTTTTCTCTGGAAAGTGAATAAAAGACAGGAATTAGTATAAACTGGTAAATTCAATATCTTTTTAACTACTTGTGCAAAAATTACAAACAAGATACCAAAATGTTCAAAAAAATAAAATGAGTCTATTGGTATAACTCACACATCCAACTAAATTAATTTAGTTGCTGTTTTATTAAAATAACTAAAATGGCAGAAAAGAACTCCTTTTTGGAAAATCCACAACTTATTAGATATTGATCCAGAAATTAAGTTTGATATACCAAAAGGTTCAGCACTAAAGATACTTCATATCTCACCTTATTCCCAAACATGGAGAATTATTTTTATTACTGTTTAAAATAAATTGGGAAAATGCAGAAAATAAAAGGATTTTATAAAATTCATATCTTAATAAATATTGATCCAAAAATTGCAAATAAGATATCAAAATGATCAGTGGAACAAACCTTACACTCTAACATCATTTTCATGCTAAACTAAATACTGGAATTAACTTTTTCTTGCACTTTAGTAAAAGGGCAGATTTAATATGGACTTTATAAATTCAATAACTTAATATTGATTAATCAGAAAAATGTGTTCGTTATATCAAAATGCTCAGTACATCAATACCTACCCCAAAACATCATGTCCATGCATGTTTGATGGATAATTAGCTACTGATCCAATTGGAATAAGCTACAGAAACTATTAAGATAAATATGTGTTTGTGCCAAATATTGCCAAATGATTTGGGACAACTCATTTAACCTGTTGATCATGTTTATGATCCATCAGTTGCATTAAACTATCATGTCATCATGTGTTTGTGCATTGCACCTGTTTGCTGGTGTGATTATTGATTGTTGTCTTTCCGGTGTTCTTATGCATCGATAGTTCAAGCAGTCGGGGTGCCACCGCAATACCCCAACGACCCGTACTACCAGTATCCCGAGCAAGGCAAGCGTAATCCCCCCTCTGAGCATGTCTCCTCCTATGTTTTCCGCAGATATTTTCTCCACTATAATATTGCATGCGGTTCCAAATGTCAATTTGGTTGGATTAGAGTATCCTATTAGATGCATTATGTTTTCCGATGCCATTACCTGTTTTCCCTCCTAATATCCATAGGATTGTTGTGTTGGCCTGAGTTAATTATATCCGCTATGTTTGTGCTTAGCCATGCTTAGTGAAATGCTTAAATCGTCCGGTGGATATGTTATGGTTGGAACTGTGGTGGAATGTTCGGTTGATGGTGGAAATTTGTGGTGACATATAATAACATGTTTAAAGGCGGGGATGAGAGGCCACGGGGAATGTGGTGGGTTGTCTCGTTCTCGCCGCCTAAGTGCGAGTTCTCCCCTTCGAACCAAGACCGAGCGTGCTACCATGCGTGGGGCCTATGCATTCGCAGTGCAGGAAGTCTCATAGACTAAATAACTCGGGCGGGGCTGGCCAGGGTCCTCTAGTTCGGGCTTCCATTTGCGCGTGCGTGATGATGGTGGTATGAACTGGGATGAGGATGATGGCGTTAGGAAAATAAGTGGCCGTGGGGCGGGTGTTGCAGGCACTGGCAGCCCTGCCGCCACTGATGATCCTGGAAAGTCCTTAACGAGGGAGAAGTCGACACCGCTCCCACCCAGCCGGCTTTCCACGGAAGAGAGCTAATGATCAGGCAATGGGCCGGACGGTACGCGTGGCAAACATTGTACACCCCTGCAGGGTAAATCTTTTCGAAAAGCCGTGTCCATGGTTAAGGACGACTTGGTGACGGATTCAGGGACCATAGAATAACTGGAACGGAATGATTAAAACCTGAGTACTAAAGGTACTAACAAGGATGCAAGGTTGACTTCCTCGAGGGCGATTCGGGGAGGTGCCTTTGTAGACAGGTGAGGTGATTGATGGTGGTTGCTGTTGAAGATGATCAGAAGAAAAGAGTTTACTTCTTACCCCCTTTCGAAAATATTCTGATTAGTCGATGCCAGATGTCTTTTATAAAGAAAACCAGCTTTATGCAAAACACCCATAAAACCTTTGAAAGCCAATCATCGAGCATATATTAGCTCTTAATCTTGCGAGTTCGTCGAACTCAACGTCGTTTGCTTATTTTCAGGAGAGGACTTCACCGACCTCGAAGGTGGGTTCTTTGTGGACGTCGACGAGTAGTCTGGGGTTCCCAGGTGGCAGCTTGGGACATCCCGGAACAGCTGGCGCTGGATGTTTATCTATAGGCCTCTTAGGCCATATTTTGGTTCTTGTTGTTTAGAACAACGCCCTTCGCTTCCGCATGATGAACTGTTGGGTCTGTGACCCCTGGTTGTCAATTGTTATCTTTCTCTATTATAAGAGTTGAACTATAATGCTTTGAGTCGTAGAGTCTGTAATGTGCCAGTTGTTCCACAAGTCTTGATCTCTCTATTATGCTTTGATAGTGTGTCTGGTGGTATTGGATAACCGGGGACACAGTATCACTGTATAGCAGTCGGGTCGGGGCGCTACAAGTTGGTATCAGAGCAGTACTGCCTGTAGGAAACCCTTCTACTGGTCGATGTTGAGTCTAGTGTTTATGAAAATATTTTTAAACTAAAAATGAGTTGTGAAAACCATCTTAGGATTCTTTTTACTCCTTACCTGGTTACCCTCTAATCTCGGAGCAATCTTACCTCTATTTGAGTTAAAGGTTTTTCTTCTCACCTGTTACTTCAAATGATTAGGAATCTCGGGGTTGGACTTCTCACCTGTTACTTGAGTGTTATGTGCCCAGTTGCTACCGCCGCGCTACAATCCGAAGCTTCATGTGCCGAGAAACCATCTGGAGTACGACGAAAATTCCTATCGACTCGGTTGTTACGGACCCTTGTATTCCTATCAAGTTTAATCTCTTAATCCTTTCTTTTGGGTTTTAACCCAAGGACTTGAACATAAGGTCCCGGTTGTGCCAACTAGAGTGTGTTAAGTGGTGATTTCTTGACTCTCGCTAGTAGCGCATGAAGCTGACCTTTAACCCAAGTCCTTTATGTGGTCTGTGTGGTAAATGGTTGAACCTTAATTTCCCACACCTCAACTGGCTATGGAACTTCAGCTCTTCCTTAGTCTCGCTTTAGGTTCTGTCTTGGAACCATAGGGGTTACGACGAAATTCTCTTAGCAAATTCCCCATCTATGTCATGACTCTGCTACATCTCTCCTTTTTGGGCATGGTTATCACAATTGAGTAATAATCGGTGCATCTTCAACATCTTAGGATTCTCCTGAGCATGTTTCTTCCTCTGATCTGCTTTCCGACCTTTGTCTGTCCTTTGACAGTAAAGTTTTATCGTGCGTTGGTATGTTCCGATGCAAGTCACTATCCTGATCTGTCAAGACTTCCCACTTCGTCTTGTTACGGGAAACAAGCTCCAGTACCTTGTCCATTTCTCGGGCTAGGTCAAAGTTTGGTAGTCCACAGAATAAGAGGTTTATTAGTCCCTGTTTCTGTTCCATCTTAAAGAAGCACGATACCTTGGTATAAAGAGTGTGCAATCGTGCTAAGTGTCATGATCCTCTTGATGAAGTGATGCTCTTACTCCTCGTTACTCTCCGTGCTCCGAGTGACTTGTTACCCGAGAAGGATAAGTCGTGAGCAATGATGTGGCTATCGGATATTCTTAGCAGTTCTTACTGTGCGGAAATCCAGGGATATCCATTGCCCTCCTTAGCATGATTGGTTAGCAAATCAATAAGCTGAGTTCGACAGTGCTACCAAGTCAGTTGGCTCTGATGCACTCCCTCGGTCAAAGAGCTAGGCTTGTGCCGAAACTCCCAAGACCACCTTGTTGTGCCTTGGAAGGCGTGATTTCTCTCTCGAACTCAACACAGATCGGTGGACCGTGATATTCTGGAGGTCTTTCCTGAAGTATCGCCAGGTTGTCACCTGACCGTGATGTTGAGCTTATGAGTAAGCTGGTTCTCTGAACAACTCCCTTCTCCAAGAAAATCGTGCTGGATGTCCGGAATTATTCGGTTGAGCTTAAACAACTTGGAAAGTTGAAGGACAAGAGCTCTATCTCGGTATAGTTCCTTCTCAAAGGGATGTCTATACTGTTCGTGTCGAAGCAAGGTGGTATCTCCTTTGTGGATATGCTATCCTACAAATTTTTGATTTGATTTGGGCTATCGTCAAATCAAACTCAGAGTAACACATTCAGTAGGTTAAACTCAGATTAGAAAGATGTTAGTCTGACCAATACTAATGCCTCGTTCTGGTGAAATATGAGTCTACCGTCTTGGAGTATCTGGATAAGTTGGTGGTTGAGCCCATCAACTACCTTCTTATCTTCTCCATGTTTGAGGAGATTTATATTGGATATTGGGCGTTAGCATTGGAAAATTGTTGGAACTAACTTTGTGTCCTCACAAGGTATGCGTTCTGGAGTTAGAAGTGACTTTCCCCGGTTCACGTGCAATTGCTGAAAGATGTCGCCGTGGATCTGAGTGAATTGTCTGGTTCCCCGAAATCCTTTCAACTCGATTATGCATATACAGAATATTCCCGGGATGGTATGTTGTTACCTCCATTCCTTGAGAATTTCATCTATGCATCCAGGCCACTGCTTGAATTGTTCCAGAAAGAGAGGAAGTCTGAGAACTTCTTTGTCTCCTATGGTGTTTCCCATCGAGAATTCAATCGTGTCTCGCTGCAAGATATTCAAGTAGGGCAGCTGTCGCCTGACAAGTTGCTAATCCGCGGGTTCCGCAATCTCGTTCCTCCTTTGGAGTTGACCTTGTAGTCCAACTCTTGGGGTCCTAGCAATGGTAATGCGTTAGTATCCTTTGCAAAGACTTCCTTTTCCTACATCCTGAGTCTGAAGTATCTCTACACCTGACCAGATCTAAATCTCAATCCGAAACGATAGTTGGTGATCGTCAAGAAGCTTGTTCCCGATGTCTGGAAAATCAAGAAGTGTTCCCAATACTAACGTTTGCGGAGTTTTTGAAGTTCTCTCGATCTAGCTTCCCGATCCTTCTCCAGTGATCTGAAATGCTCCTCCGTGAGGAAAGTTCTACTCAAGCCGACTAGTACAAGTTACCTCTTCATCGGTTGGAGGCTTGTTTGGACACTCTCCCTCAGAAATTTTAAGCCTTGTGCAAAGTTCATATTCTGAATCTTTCGAGAAAACAGTGTCTGCCAACCGGAAACTTCTTATCAATCTCCCGTCACCCGCAGGTGCCTCCTAATCGCCAAATCAAGGGATGCTTGACGTCTCATCCTAAGCTCTCCTAGGAGGTACTCGGTCGTCGTATCTTTACAAAGATCCGTCCTCCGGTGAGGTTTCCTTTCTTTCCTGTGGTGTACGTTGATAGTGACCTTGAGGTGAAGCCGATGAAGATCTTCATGGTGCCCTCGATCAACATCTTCAAGGAAGAAGCCACCTGAAGCAAGAAGATCATTGAAGACCGTCGTAACCTTTCCCTCTTTCCTACTCTAAGAATCTCGGGACGAGATTCCTTTAAGGAGGGTAGAATTGTAACAGCCCAAAGTTTAAGCACCCAAAAATGTGAATAAAATTTTCACTTTTTATGTCTTCCTGTGCATCATAGCATCCTAAATAAATTGTTTCAAGAAAATTACAATTGGAAACAATTCAAATATGAATTGTTTCATCTCCAATTCCAAACCAATGAAAGCATTTGAAATCTTCAACAACAAAGGTACCTTGTCACTCTATATTTGTCAAGGAAGTTCCAAGAGATCACAAATATAATTTTGAGCAACCTTAAACATTATTAGAGGGTTGCCCAAATTCTTTTTAATTATCAAATTACCATAAACCAATCTCACAAACAAAGGTGGATAAAAACATTTTATTTCGAGAAACCAAATTTTGTGGAGCTACTACATAAGATGGGGAGGCCACAGGAATAATTTCATATTTTTCTGAAATGTTTAAAAGCCCCAAATAATTCAAGTACAGTGTTGTTTTAGTTAAACAGTACTGAAAAGGACTTCCTCGTAAATAGAAAAGGTGGGCGAGGGGGTTTTCAGAAAATCCGTCGTCTCTCACCTCCCCGCGCCCGCCGAGCGCGCCATGCTCGACAGCGCGACGCCAGGGCCCCCCGCCTCGCTCCCACGACGCCGCCCGGACCCCCCCTGTTCTCCTCTCCCCCTGCGAGGAGATAAGAACCGCCCGAGGCCTCCTCTGCTCCCTCACCTCGCTCCTTAGCTCTCCTCTCTTTTCTCCCCAAGCACCGCATCACGGCCGAGCTCCGTCGCCGGCGATTGAAGCCCTCCCGGACAAATCGAAGAGGAGCACTGGCACCGCCGCGACCTCCTCTCCCTTCTCGTCGAAGGAATCGGGCTGAGGCGCCCCGAATCGACGCCGCCATCTTCGTCTTCCCCGCGGCCGTCCAAGCACCGCCGAGCTTCGCGCCGTCGCTGTGGTCCTCCTCCGCCGCCGCCGTTGCTTCCCACGCGTCGAGGGTGAGACTACGAACGTCCTGGACATCTTCGTCCCCCTCTTTTCCCTCTGTATCGTCGAGTAGCAGTAGCCCCCGCCGTAGCCGTAACTAGTCCCCGCCGTAGTTCGTCGCCGTCGCCGCTCCGGCGGTCATCTCGTGGTGGCGCCGCCCCCATTTGGTCACCCTCGTCACCACGAGTCGTGTGCACCGCTCCGCGTAGTACCTAACGGCGTAGAACCTCGCCGGCGTCCACGGCCGTGCCGTCTCCGGCGAGCAACGGCCGCCAAGGTCGCTGCGCCTACGTGGCCTGCCTAGGTGGCCTTGGCCCACTCGTCAGTGACGTGGTGTAGCCAGTCCCACGGTAGAAAACGTTTCGACTGTTTTCTCTGGAAAATGAATAAAAGACAGGAATTAGTATAAACTGGTAAATTCAATATCTATTTAACTACTTGTGCAAAAATTACAAACAAGATACCAAAATGTTCAGAAAAATAAAATGAGTCTATTGGTATAACTCACACATTCAACTAAATTAATTTAGTTGCTGTTTTATTAAAATAACTAAAATGGCAGAAAAGAACTCCTTTTTGGAAAATCCACAACTTATTAGATATTGATCCAGAAATTAAGTTTGATATACCAAAAGGTTCAGCACTAAAGATACTTCATATCTCACCTTATTCCCAAACATGGAGAATTATTTTTATTACTGTTTAAAATAAATTGGGAAAATGCAGAAAATAAAAGGATTTTATAAAATTCATATCTTAATAAATATTGATCCAAAAATTGCAAATAAGATATCAAAATGATCAGTCGAACAAACCTTACACTCTAACATCATTTTCATGCTAAACTAAATACTGGAATTAACTTTTTCTTGCACTTTAGTAAAAGGGCAGATTTAATATGGACTTTATAAATTCAATAACTTAATATTGATTAATCAGAAAAATGTGTTCGTTATATCAAAATGCTCAGTACATCAATACCTACCCCAAAACATCATGTCCATGCATGTTTGATGGATAATTAGCTACTGATCTAATTGGAATAAGCTACAGAAACTATTAAGATAAATATGGGTTTGTGCCAAATATTGCCAAATGATTTGGGACAACTCATTTAATCTGTTGATCATGTTTATGATCCATCAGTTGCATTAAACTATCATGTCATCATGTGTTTGTGCATTGCACCTGTTTGCTGGTGTGATTATTGATTGTTGTCTTTCCGGTGTTCTTATGCATCGATAGTTCAAGCAGTCGGGGTGCCACCGCAATACCCCAACGACCCGTACTACCAGTATCCCGAGCAAGGCAAGCGTAATCCCCCCCTCTGAGCATGTCTCCTCCTATGTTTTCCGCAGATATTTTCTTCACTATAATATTGCATGCGGTTCCAAATGTCAATTTGGTTGGATTAGAGTATCCTATTAGATGCATTATGTTTTCCGATGCCATTACCTGTTTTCCCTCCTAATATCCATAGGATTGTTGTGTTGGCCTGAGTTAATTATATCCGCTATGTTTGTGCTTAGCCATGCTTAGTGAAATGCTTAAATCGTCCGGTGGATATGTTATGGTTGGAACTGTGGTGGAATGTTCGGTTGATGGTGGAAATTTGTGGTGACATATAATAACATGTTTAAAGGCGGGGATGAGAGGCCACGGGGAATGTGGTGGGTTGTCTCGTTCTCGCCGCCTAAGTGCGAGTTCTCCCCTTCGAACCAAGACCGAGCGTGCTACCATGCGTGGGGCCTATGCATTCGTAGTGCAGGAAGTCTCATAGACTAAATAACTCGGGCGGGGCTGGCCAGGGTCCTCTAGTTCGGGCTTCCATTTGCGCGTGCGTGATGATGGTGGTATGAACTGGGATGAGGATGATGGCGTTAGGAAAAATAAGTGGCCGTGGGGCGGGTGTTGCAGGCACTGGCAGCCCTGCCGCCACTGATGATCCTGGAAAGTCCTTAACGAGGGAGAAGTCGACACCGCTCCCACCCAGCCGGCTTTCCACGGAAGAGAGCTAATGATCAGGCAATGGGCCGGACGGTACGCGTGGCAAACATTGTACACCCCTGCAGGGTAAATCTTTTCGAAAAGCCGTGTCCACGGTTAAGGACGACTTGGTGACGGATTCAGGGACCATAGAATAACTGGAACGGAATGATTAAAACCTGAGTACTAAAGGTACTAACAAGGATGCAAGGTTGACTTCCTCGAGGGCGATTCGGGGAGGTGCCTTTGTAGACAGGTGAGGTGATTGATGGTGGTTGCTGTTGAAGATGATCAGAAGAAAAGAGTTTACTTCTTACCCCCTTTCGAAAATATTCTGATTAGTCGATGCCAGATGTCTTTTATAAAGAAAACCAGCTTTATGCAAAACACCCATAAAACCTTTGAAAGCCAATCATCGAGCATATATTAGCTCTTAATCTTGCGAGTTCGTCGAACTCAACGTCGTTTGCTTATTTTCAGGAGAGGACTTCACCGACCTCGAAGGTGGGTTCTTTGTGGACGTCGACGAGTAGTCTGGGGTTCCCAGGTGGCAGCTTGGGACATCCCGGAACAGCTGGCGCTGGATGTTTATCTATAGGCCTCTTAGGCCATATTTTGGTTCTTGTTGTTTAGAACAACGCGCTTCGCTTCCGCATGATGAACTGTTGGGTCTGTGACCCCTGGTTGTAACAATTGTTATCTTTCTCTATTATAAGAGTTGAACTATAATGCTTTGAGTCGTAGAGTCTGTAATGTGCCAGCTGTTCCACAAGTCTTGATCTCTCTATTATGCTTTGATAGTGTGTCTGGTGGTATTGGATAACCGGGGACACAGTATCACTGTATAGCAGTCGGGTCGGGGCGCTACAACCCCCATGGCAAGGCTAGGAGGAGCCACACCAAGACGAAGGAGGGGGCGAGGGACCAAAAGCTCCGGAAGCCAGCCGCCACCTCCGTCGCGACGCATGTCTTCAGAGAACGAAGCCTCACCGGATCCGCCGAACCGGGAGGAGACCACGCCGGAGAAACGCCGGCGCCGCTCCACAGAGCGCCGCCGGGGTGGAGATCGATCTCCAGCACACTTATTCCAAGCCGCCGCCGCCATCTCCACCGAAGCCGCGCCGACGGAAACCCTACCCCTAACCCTACTATCTACAGGCCTAGGGCACGGATCCGGGGTCCCCCCACCCTCCCACCGCCGCAGCGGCGGCCGGAGAGGGAGGGGACCGGCAGATCGGCCGTCGGCGAGACGAGGAACCGAAGGGAACTTCCTTTTCGCCTCTCTGGTACTGTAGCACGGGGAGGGGAGGAGAGCGTAGGTAAAGTTTGATAATACTTGGACTCATAATTCATAGCTTGTTTACTTGGAGCTTACAAGCTAGGAAACAAAGTAAAGGAAACTCTTACTAAATGGAATCTAAACTGAACGAAGCATAAATCACATCAGCTAGCAGGCATAACACACATCATCGGCCACGTACGAAAGCGTTGCGAGTGACTGACGAAGATTGATGTTCCAAAGTCTCGAAGCAATTGCATGGGGCCAAAGCACATGATCTCATCACCCCAATAATTGTGCCCCCAAAATTGTGGAGCACTAGCTCTCCGCCTCTTGCTTTCTCGGTTTGTTCTTTAGGAACGAAACAGCACGATGTCAATTGCGCTTAGCTTTTATTATTATTCTCAAAAGGAGATGCAGTACTAGCTATCTAGAAGCTCCGTTGAATCAGACAAGGCTCCCTGCCAACTGAATGTGTATGGTGCTTTGGCCCCGTCCCCATCGATCACCGGTCTTGTCGCCGTGGCTTTTCCTTTCCGCTTGCGCTCCTTGGTCTTTATCACAAACATATCCTGTATTTGTAAAATGGCGTCTCTTTAGATGTAATTTAGCTAGATATATTTGGGAGTTGTCAAGTGTTCTACAGGTTTGACACATGTGCCTATGCATTTCCAGGAGACAAGTGATTGAGTTATGTCTTTTTTTAGAAAATCAGGGGCTCCCCCCCGGCCCCATTCCATTGAATGAAACCATCGCGGTCTGACTGGTTACAGAGTCGCAAACGCGTTCAAAGTTTTCTAACTAGAACAGAAACTAAAAAGCAGGACCTATTACAAAAGACCTCATCCCATGAGGTGTCAGGCATGTTCAAAGTTCTGAAATAAAACCACCAAAACGCTCCTGTAATAGCAGCATGACCAGCCTCCAGCTTCCTACATCAAGCTCCCAGGATGTAGGCGATCGGGGAAGGAGCGAACGGTGATTCCAGCGTGGACGTGGGTGTGGACCACGTCCCAGGGCCGGCCATCTTCTTGAGCTCCGGAGATTTTGGGTCATCATTTGCTTGATGGCCACCTCTCAGCCGTTCTCCAGCTGTGGGAGTGCACGGACGAGGGAGCTCAGCTTCTGCCAGAAGGCGCCAGTCCCCATCTTGGCCTCCTCCTTGAAGATTGTCTCCCAATTCCTCAGAGAATTCATCAACATACTCCAGACCTGCTTCATACCCAACCAAGTTTGACCATCAAAGATCAAGCCATTACGAATTTTCCAAAGGCTCCATAAAGTACAAGCACAAACAGAATTCAAAGCTGCATGACGTTTGTTAGCAACCCAAAATTTAGCAACTGAGAGGAAATCTACACCAATCCCAGCTCCAAAATGTGCTGCAACCTCGCGCCAAACTAGCTTAGCTACAAAGCACTCAAAGAAAAGGTGATCAACAGACTCTTTATCCGAACAGAAGACACACTCTTCCGGTTTATTCATGCCCCTTTTCTTGAGATTATCCCTAGTCATGAGTTTATTACGTGCTAGGAGCCAAAGGAAAATATGAATCCTGGGTGGAACATGCAATTTCCACACCGCAGGGATGTACTCGGGCTGTACACCTCTGAAATTAATTATCGCATAATGAGAGGAGCAAGAGTACTCCCCTCTATTCTCGAACTGCCAAATTAACGCATCCTTTTCCGGGATGAGGACAACACTGTTAGCAATAGCCTTCAGCTCATGCCAGTGTTGCATCATCTCACTCGAGAAATTTCTCCTAAACGTTAGTTTCAGGTTATCCCCTTCCACTAACTGTGCTACTGTTTTCCCTTGCTCATTACAGACCGAGAACAGATGGAAATATTGTACAACAAGTGGAGAAGTACCGAACCAGGTGTCTTCCCAAAAGCGCACCTGTTTACCATCCCCAATCCTCCATCTGTACCCAAATTTGATGGAATTCACCGCCCATAACACCCCTTTCCAAAAATGGGATGAAGGGCCTGTTTTGCAACAGAAAATGTTAGGATTCTTGGTATTATATTTACTATCTACTAGGGTTCTCCACAGTTTACCCTCATCTTTTATATACCTCTTAACCCAAGAACTAAGCAGACAAAGATTGACATTAGCCAGGTCAGGTATCCCTAGCCCACCAAACTCTTTCTTCATACAAATGAACTTCCAATTAGCTAGATGTATTTTCCTATGGCCTTCAAAATCATTCCACAGACAGTTAGCCATCTGTGTATTTATTAGGTCCAGCGCCCATTTAGGGAATTTGAAAAACGACAACAGATAAATGGGGATGCTTGCTATGCAGGTTCTAATAAGAATCACTCTAGCTGCATAAGATAGCAGCTTCCCTCTCCATCCAGCAATCCTTTTCAGGATTTTGTCAATGAGCGGTTGTAAGTCAGCTCTAGAGAGCTTCTCAAAATGTAAAGGAACTCCAAGATACTTAATTGGGAATTCCCCTATTGGACACCCAAAGATACTAGCCAGACTAGAAGCCTCCTCATTATCTAAACCCATAGGAATGAGCTCGCTTTTGTTGTAATTGATTCTCATACCAGAGATCTGTTCAAAGCAAGTCAGCACCCATTTGAAGTTTGTCGCTAGTCGCTTGTCAGAATCAACAAAAAGAATGGTGTCATCCGCATATTGTAAGCAGATGACACCCCCCTGACACTCCTCTGTACATAGGCCTTTGATCAGGCCAGCCTGAGAAGCCTTGATTAGCATCCTAGTCAGGACATCAACCACTAAATTGAAGAGCATAGGTGACAGGGGGTCGCCTTGCCTAACCCCACTCGTAGTAGTGAAAAAATTACCTATCACATTGTTCAGTTTAACACCGACTGAACCACCCTGTAACACTTTTCTTATCAGAGAGATCCAAGTGTTTCCAAAACCTCTTTTAGCTAGCATATCAAGCAAGAACTCTATGCTAACTTTATCAAAAGCTTTCTCATAATCTAATTTGAGGACAACACCTTTATTATTTGCTGTCTTAACAGAATGAATGACCTCATGGGCCGTGACCACACTCTCTAAGATAAATCTGCCCTTGATAAAGGCAGATTGATTAATAGCTGTAATGTCGTTCATGATTTTACCCAATCTATTGGTAAGCACCTTGGTGAAAATCTTAAAAGGGCAATTAAGCAAACTAATGGGTCTGAACTTCTTCATAGAAGAAGCATCAGGCTCCTTTGGGATCAAGGTTAGCACAACAAAATTCAACCTATATATGTCTAGCTTTCCTTCATGGAAAGCATTGAACATATCTAAAAGGTCCTTTTTAACCAAATCCCAAAACTGTTGATAGAACATAAAAGGAATGCCATCTGGGCCTGGGGCTCCATCAGAGTAAGACCCAAAAACTGCATCCTTAATCTCAGCTTCACTAAAGGGAGCCTCTAAAATAGCATTTTGTTCTACACTAATTTTCTCTTGATCTGAATAAAAATCTTCTTGTAAGGAGAAGTTGGTATCCTCTTTTTTCCTAAACAGATCTTTATAGTAGTCTGTAGCTATCTCTAACATGCCCCTAAATCTGTAACAGGCCCATCCTCACCATCAAGAGAATGCACTGTCATTTTCCGCCTCCTTTGATTAGCTACAGCATGGAAATAGGCTGTATTCCTATCCCCTTCTTTAATATCTCTATCCCTAGCTCGTTGTTTGGCTTTTACTTCCTCCTTTAGCCAAATTTTGTTCATTTCAGAATAAATCTCCTTTAACCTCCTCTTCTCCCAATCATCTAAGTCTTCGGTTTCAGCTTTTATGTCCAGAGCATCATACTCTTGCATAAGAGCTTTTTTCAAATTCCTAAGTTCGGCTTCTATATTCCTACTCCATCCCTGAGAACCCCTCCTAAAATTCCTGACTTTAGTTTGCCAGATTTCCATGGGGTCCTCACTGTTAATATTCTGTGACCAAATTTTCCTAACAATATTATCAAAGTCAGCCCTCATAAGCCACCACTTTTCGAACTTGTAAGTGGCCGGCTTAGGTGCCACACCCATCCCAGATTCCCACAGAATCGGGTGTGATCACTTGCAAGTCTAGGCAGGGCTTGAATACTAGCCATGGGGAACACCTCATCTAATTCAGCATTGCAAAAGAATCTATCAATAGCTAACATTATCAAATTATCAGCTTGATTATTAGCCCAGGTGAACTTCCTATCTCCTAACCTGAGCTCCAGGAGACTCCAAATTTCCACCCACGCATTAAATTTATCACTCCATTTGTGATTAATAACCCCATTGCTTTTGTCAGATTGGTATCTAACCAAATTAAAATCCCCCCCTATAACAGTGTGTCCATGGTAGTCCAAAAACAGACTATGCAGCTCAGAAATAAAATTCTCTTTCTCTTCTTCATAGGAGGGACCATAAACATTAATCACTCTAATAGTGATATTATTGAGTTATGTCTTTTTGAAGTAGAGATAGGAATTTTCTATCAGTGGGTGTTGCTGCAGTGTTTTGGGCTATTTGGAAAGTCCCAAACGCAGGTGTGTTTGATCATGTTTACCCTCATGATCCCACTGCGGTGATGTACAGTGTAGCTAACTGGATTGACTATTGGTCAACATTGCAGAAACCAAAAGACCGTCAGGGACTTCGCGCACGGCGAGAATGGTCTGAAATATTTGGGAGAAGACTCGGATGGGCCCCTGTTACAAGGAGGATTGACAATAATGGATGAACTAAAAGTGGTGTGCTGCTGGAGTTGTTCATGTTTTGATACGTTGATCTGAAGAGTAAGAAGTAGGAGTGTGGTTGTGTGTGTTGCCGGAACTGTAAAGACGTTTGGTTGTTGTAGGCTTTGTTCCTGGAGTTTCTGTTCTGCTTTAGTTTGGGGTGGAACTTAGTACTAGGGATAGTTTTCGCGGCTTTGTTCTAGGTTTGGGAGGAGGGTGTTGGTGTTGGCTGTGCTGTAACAAAAACTTATGTGGTTTCATTTTCAATGAAATCGGGGCATCAGCCCTTTAATTCGAAAAAAATGGCGTCCCTTTAATTAATTTTCTCAATTCAGAGCTCGTTTAAAACCGAATGGGAAATGTCTCGACATGCATCCTTCACGGTTTCAAGCAAGTTAAAAGTATCCAAACATGGCCTTAATTTGTTCCCTCCAGACTCATGAAGGGCTTGGATTTCGATAAGCTGCAGAAGATCGACCAAAGATATATAGGTCATGACCGGACGTATTACACAACACTCATGCATAGAAGCTTGAGGCTTAAATTAGCCTGTGGTTTGGTGAGAGGTCACTGTCCTCCACCGGTTCACCGATCCCTCTCAGTTGGCACCCTTTTTAAACAAGCGTACGCAGATCATGTGTGTCACGCACTTGTTTCTTTTGCCTCCCAAGACTAAGACTTCAGACTTGGGGTGCGAGTTGCGGCGTCACCCAGCGGCCTGTTGCGATCTGCATGCGTCGCGCCGTTTGCATCTCGCTTCGATCGCATTATTGGGCTTCTTTTTCTTCTACTCTAGCTATGAGAGATAGAGATAGGTAAATGTGTTGTTTCTTTTTCTTCTTCCTCCTGCATTTGGTTAAGCTCACTCCTCGTCTAGCAGGAGTAGTGGAGAGACAGAAAGCGAGGAAAGAAGGGCTTGCCGACGTGTCCAGCATGATGAATCCATGATGGGTCGTCTGACACTTGTGTTCTGCTATTTTAAACACCTTTCCCCCGGGTATTTTTTTTAGGAAACGCACGTACTGCTTGATATGAATTATTAAGACAAGGAATACAAGCAAGAAAGAAAAACGAGATTCTAAGGGCATGTACAATAGTATTTGATAACGCAGTCGTCTCTCTTTTCTTATTGCACATGTTGGTTAGAGAACACAGAAAAATATTTTGTACAGTGGGCTGTATATATCTCTTGGATTCTAGGTGTTGTCTCCAACATTTAAGTCCTGCATGCTCCCAAAATTATGACATGATTAAATTAAACAAAAATGAAAGATCACGAGAAATATGACGTATCCTTTTTTAACTAATGATTTGTCTTACTTATCAATATATCATCACTTAGTTAAGTGAAGACAAACCTTTATTTTCGCCTCTCTCATTCGACTCATCATTTATCTTAGGTATTGGTAAAATAGCATGATTGAAAATGCCCTAATTTTCTTGGTCTTTGACATTCGAACATGGTAGTCAACGTCACCGTCTTTAATTTGTATGGAAACCATCGGAAAAGAAAATGAATGTGGCATGTGTATGGCTCAACGTCTATCCACTGAAAATTATGTGGACCATGTCTATCATTTCAGTTAAAATCCATAAATTAAGATTTTATTTAAAATAGTTTGAAGATTTTTTTGAAACTATTCCTCAAGGGTGTATTTAGTTAACTCTCTGAACCCATGGGCCACCGTGTGTGAGTAAAAGACAGCAGTATTTTGCCTCCCGGATTGCATATGCACCATTTATTTAAAATGTAGTTTAAATACATTTTGAAATATAAAAAAATGTTCGCGTTTACATCTTCACGTCCTATGTGTGCACAAAGTCGTTTCATGAAAAGATGATTTTTGTGTGGCTTGCGTAAAAGAACAAATTCAGTGCTAAAATAAGACATTCTTTTATATTTTTCTACATAACAAATGACGTTTTCTCGCGAAACTTTGCGTGCGTACATAAATTTGGAGATGTATGCACGTATTTTTTTTTGTATTTTTCAACATTTCAAAATGTGTTCGTTGGAACCCGGAGCATATGAACCCGAGAGCCAAAATGAATTTGTGATGTTTTGTTTGCTTGCATACTCACATAATATGCAAGTAACCGGTACCCAATAAGATAATTCTTAGTACCAGTGAGGGCGTCCTCCGTCAGGCCATTACAAATCTTAAAGCACCCGTAGCTAGGTAGTGAAAATAAAACTTTTAAATTTCTCTTGAACCTGGTCGTTTATGTGGTTTTCTTCCTCCTCCATTGCATTGTTGGCATCGTCAGCGAACAAACTCATTAGCTCCTATGTTGAATAAAGATGATTGAATCATCGTGGCATTGTACATGTGATGCTCTCTTTCTCTACTGTATTCTTATCGACATATACGTCATTGCAACCTAAGTCACATAGAACGACCATCTCCTACCGACCACTTTACTTGTCTGTTACTATACCGTGGGAGCACCATCGATGACGACCCACTCATAGACAATTATCACTTACTCGACGAGGATACTAAGCCAAAATGAGCATGGAGTAATCCCCGTGGCCGTGCATCAGTGCATGTAATCAAGCACGAAATCTGCAGGTTTAGCTCAGACAACCAAACACCTGCCCATGTGTCTTCGTAGCTTGACTTGTGAGAGTGTGAATACATATTGAACCAACACTATTTTTTCCGGAATCGAACCTTCATTGGTAATGCAATGATACAATCATAGTTCCAAGAAATCAAACGGTCAATACACACTGTTAGAAAGAAAAATGCCACACAACATATGTTTTATTTTCCTACCATGTTGAAAAATAAACTTATCGCCCTTCTAGCCCGGGCCCACTTGTGTGTTTTATGATTTTCTATTTGTGATATCTGAAAATTTAACTTCTTAAACTTGTTTGCTGTATGTTGGAAAGTTTTTTGAGGGTCCGCGACTGTGTTGAGCAACAATAGTTGACAAGGAGTCTCTTTTCTACTGACAACATTAAGCAAATCAGTCTCACTAGTCTTAGTTTTTTTATTTCTTTTTTTATGTTTCCTAAGGGGATTGTAGATTTTTTTAGGGTTCTTCTCTAGGGTGTCGCGTAAATTATCATGTTTATTTAGAGCAAGGAATTATTTAGGTGGTTCCCACCTTTTTTTAAGAGGAAGGTTTTTTTTTGAGTGGTTTAAGAGGAAGGTGAGTCTCTTTTTTTTTAACTTAGAGAAAGCCGAGTCTCACCAGAGCTGGTTTGCGGAATCATGCACGCAACCGGGCCCGTTCTAAATCCACAGTTAGGAAAACTGAAACATGGGCCTGGGCCTAACCGGCCGAACCAACATTCAGACGCGGGCCTAACCTAGGCTCCAAAAGGACCACGAGTCCAGAACCCATCTCGGCCCGCCAAGCCAGAACTCGCACTACATACACGTCGCCCCATGGCCTCCTCCCCTCCCAGCTCCCACGCCGCCGCCGCCGCCGCCGCGCCACCACCTCCTCGCGCACTGCCTCTCTGGGCGTCTCCTCCACCTTGCAGCAACCATGGTAAGCTCCGCCGCCCGCCTCAGATCCCCTCACTCTGACCTCGTCGCCGTCTCTGTCTCACCCTTCTCTGCCGTCGTTTGCAGACGTTCAAGCGGAGGAACGGCGGGCGCAACAAGCACGGCCGCGGCCACGTCAAGTACATCCGGTGCCCAAGTCTCCAACTGCGCCAAGTGCTGCCCCAAGGTGAGGGCGCCAAGGTGAGACGCCCTCTTCCCGTTTCTTCTCCTGTCGCCAGGCTTGTTTACGGTGGATAGATCGGGATAGTTTAGTGGTAGATGAATCAGTTTCTGTGGATGCGATTGCGGTAGTGTTGTTTCTATTGGCGCGATCTGTATCTCACAGTTGGAAGTATTGCTCGTGGTGTGACGCTGATATTTGTTTCGTCGTGGAACTTTTCCGTCGAGATGTTCATCTCGTTGTAACAGTGTTGGAACATTAGAGTCTTCATTAAAATAGACTTCGTTTATTTAGTAGTATCATTGCGATTCTTTTTACAATAAACTCTTGATTTGCCTAATGGAAACACTACTTGAAAGAGTTGGAACTCCTCTTTTATAAGTTGCAATATTGAACTTTTTTTAATTAGTTTCTCCTTTAAATTTTGAAATTATTTCAATAAAATGGACAAAATCCAAAAAGGTTTGTTTCTATTTAATGATGAACTTAAAATGGATAAATAGAAAAGGCTTTTTGGATTTTTTAAATTTTTTATTCATATCCATGAGTAGTGTTCAGGTTATTTTAGTTATGATTCTGTAATCAACATGGAACTAGTTAATCATGCGTGCTTCAGTTTTGTACATACATACGTGCTGTATGGATAACATGGTACCTAACAATCGTATCTTATTTTGTACAGGACAAGGCCATCAAGCGTTTCCTGGTGAGGAACATCGTTGAGCAGGCTGCAGTGAGAGATGTGCAGGAGGCTTGCGTGCATGATGGTATACCATATCCCTTGTTAGCAATATGTTCTTGGTGATCCACTTTTAGTTGACATGTACTGATGATGCCACATTACTTTGTTCTTGTGTCCAGGATACGTTCTTCCCAAGCTGTACGCCAAGGTGCACCACTGTGTCTCTTGCGCCATCCATGCTCACATTGTCCGTGTCCGCTCTCGTGAGAACAGGAGGAACCGTGACCCTCCCCAGCGTTTCAGGCGCAGGGTATAATTCTGCAACCTTCTTTTCTTCATGTGCAAATTAGTTCTCAAGCTTTTGAATAATACTGCCCCATAGGATCTTAATTGTTAGAAGTTGAAGTCCAGAATAGTTCATCATGATTAAACAATCATTGTCCCTGCGTTGCTTTTGGCGTTGCATTCTTTGTGTATTTGTTGCAATGGATGCGTCAACGGAAGCATAAATTAACATTTGGTGCATTGCAGGCTTATGTGTGATGACTGATTCTAATTCAGTCATAACTTTCCGAATGCACTCATTTGTAAATTCTTGATATATTTTAGAGTTGCTATTGCATTTCCAGCTTGTTATTAGGTCCCACAAACTAAATTGTCTTCTATTTTATGATTCATTAGTGTGTGGGACTCTTGTCTGCCCCATTGGCTATAATAACTGTAATCGCCTCTGGGATGAAGCAGTCCCTTACACTGATTACCATCCTCTTCACTCTCTCTGTTAGAACCTTCTGTTTTATCTGTTCATTAAGGGATGGAATATTTTATATCCATCTCTTTTAAGTTTGTTTGCCGTATTTTTGTTGTGAAATCATAACTCCGTGGGACTTCTTGTCTGCCCCATTAGCCGTATTAGCTTAATCGCCTCTTGGATGAAGCAGTCCCTTACATCTGATAACCATCCTCTTCACTTTGTCTGCTAAAATATTCTATTTTTAGCTGATCATTAACGGATGGAATATTTATAACAATCTCCTTCACTGTTTCTGCTAAAATCTTACTGTTTCTAGCTGATCGTAAGCAGATGTGATATTTTCTTACTCGTTGTTTGTGATCTGATATCTTGAGGACACATTACAGTAGTTCTACCTTGTATTTCTACAGCCTGCTGATGTAACACAACTTCTTTGGTTGATTAGTAAGTATTCACTAATGTTTATCTCATTTGGTACTTGCTTGCAGGAGGACGCCCCAGGCCTGGTGGACCAGGTGGCCCGCCCCGTGCTGGAGGCCCTGGTGGACCAGGAGCTGCACCTGCTGGTGCTGTGCCTGGTGCTGGTGCTCCTGCTCCCCGCGTGTAGATGTAGCTGAGTTTCGGAATGCTTGCTTCACCTATGCTGCCCTAGTTTTCTTGCCTCGGATATCAGACTATTCTGTTTTTTGCTGTAATCTGTCGTACTGAAAGTTCGTCATGCACAATTTGTGACCAGGTCTTTATTTTCACTGCTACTATATTGAGATGAAAACTGTTTGGTTTGTTTGGTGGTGTTAGCATCCATGGTGTTGAACTGCTGGTAACTTCTTAATCTATATCACTTCTCATCTCAGTGTTCTTTTCGTTATGCTCATTTTGAAACATCTTATCTGGAACGTGATCATGCTGTCTCTGCATTTCTTTCATGAAGTAGTTGCAATGCTGTATGTTGTGCTGTGCATTGCTGCTATTGAAAATTGCATGTCTGCTCTGAATTCTGTTCACCATGTCAATGTAGGTTCAGCTCAAATAGTACAATTTATACTCATTAAACATTGGATGAATAATTAAATCATCAACGATTGTATTTAAAATTTTAGCTCAATTTTAAAATGGTTGAATTGATCTTTTCGAAAGTCGTTCGTGAACTGTGAAATCACAAATAGTTGTATTTAAGCTCCAAATTATGGGACTTCGTAGGTAGCCAGATTTTTTTGAACTTACTAAGCAGCTAGATTCACTTCGTTATTTTTGTACAGATCACAAATGATTTCTCGCAGCTATTTCCTCGATTGATTAAGTTAAATTCGCCGGTGTGTCTCCAAGATTCTGTTTTCATCTCCGTCTTGTCTATTGCGCTCATAAACCGCATTCTACATGCAGGCAGCATGTGCTCTCTGGACCTGGAAAACAAAACTATAAAATTCCTCTCCCATATTATATGATGTTTCAGCAAAGTTAAAATCGTCAAATGAGAATTTTGGCAAAAAAAGAAAAGAAAAAAAAGAGATAGGGTCCAACGGCTTAATATAACTAAAACGAAGTGAATATTCATACTTTTCGGCTAGCTATTTTCCCCTTCAAAAGATCCAAAGTAGCTATCCCACCTCGCCACCAAAAGCCCCAAAACCACGGCAGGGAAGGCCAACCACTGTTTTCTTAGCTCTCAGCTGACCCGTCGCCTCCTCTCACCCACAGCACCGGCACGACGGTGATTTCACCGCCGACTGCCGTGCTCGAGCCCCGTCGCCACCTCCTTCCCTACCGTGTCGGCCTGCATACGGTCCATGCCGGCTTCCTGTGCCACCCCTAAGCCCTAAGCTTCACAATGTTTCAGCTCAGATTCAGTCGACAGAGGGTCCCTGTCCTCCCCGTGCTTGTCCTCGCTGTCCTCGTCGTCATCCACCTTGCCGTTGAGCTCCTGTTCCGGCACAGCCACATGCTCGAGCTCCAGCACTCGCGCCGCCTCGTCCGTCAATCCCCCGAGCTCCAGGACCCACGTCGACGCCCGCACAGCTGCTCCCTTGAGCTCCCTCACCCGCGTCGGCGATGCGGTCACTCGGATCAATCTCGAGCCGCAGCGTATGCACGTCTTCAAGATCCGGCGCAACTGCTACCTCGCCCACGCGCCATCCAGCGGCTTTGGGCTAGCCACGACGAACAATGGCGAGGTCGAGACTTCTCGCGCCGCCGCTCCCGATGTCCCCCGCGGCGCCACATCCGTGCCACGCCTCAACTACTTCTCGTCGGTGGCTGCGTTGGATGCTCGTCAACGCGCAACCCACAACACTGTCTGTACCGGCCCCGTGCCTCGTGACCAGCGCAACGCCGCTGGGTTTGGCGATTGGGAGGCGCAAGCCGAGTGGGAGCGGTGCTACGCTCCTGGTGACCCATTAGGGTTCCTGGTGGAGCCGCCGAGTTGGTGGGAGTTGCATCATATCCACCCTACCCCCTCCCATGCCGACTCCAAGTTTGCCAAGGACATGGATCGTGCCATCGAGGAATCCAAGGTGTATTAGAAATGTGAGAAACTCGCATCCACCAAAGAGGAGCTCGATGACTCTCTTTGAATTTACGACGATTTGATGAAGGAGTACTCTGACGAGGAGACGTCTCATGTGGATGACGCATTCTGGGACTAGTATGTTCGAGGTAGTGCTATCTAGTATGCCTATGTTTATTTGAAACTATGTTTCTTACAATAAGAACTATACAGAAGAGAGAGGAAAAAACGAACGTTGAGGAGATGAGAAGAAGAAGATGAAACTGAAAAGAACTTTGGTCGCCGAACTGTTCGGCGCCCTACCACCAGATTTTCTGGCGCCAGAAGACCGAGCTAGCGACACCCGACAATGCTTTGTCGTTGCATCGACAGACTATCTAGTGCCTGGAATGCACGCCCCTGACAGCCGCAAACTTGCGGGACATGTCCGACACCTATGACCTATCCGGCGAGCTTCTGTCTAGCCGTTGTACTATCCGACGCCTGGAGACGCCCACTGCCTCGCTGAAGCCACAAAGCCACCTGTGAGAAGGACTGCACCGGATTATCTGGTGTTGTAGCCGTAAAACTGTCCGACGCCCTGCCTGCGTGCAGAAATCGAGTTATGACCACTGTATCTTTTCCCTTACTACCTATCCGTTCACACCTAGCACTATAAATACCCCTTGGTGTGTTCATATTATGTTAGCATGAAATTAGAACCCCAAGGCCTCTAATATAGGAGATGTATCAGGACTTCTTATAGTAGCTATTCTTTGGCTGAGAGATTCAAGTAGTGCTTGCTAATCTTTTCTTCAAGAATTCTATTGGATCGATGAATTGGCCGGTAAGAGAAATCGGTTTCATCAAACATATAGTTGGCTTGGGGTTTGAGATCCGGAGGATACTCCTCGGGGGTTTGTTGCCAGGTGATTTTCCCTTACAGGCTTTGCCATTTATCTCCACTATTTGCTTATTTCCTCTCGACCCCCTTGCCCCTCTCCAAGTTCATCGTGTTCTTCGCGCCTTTCGCCACTAATCCGTGAACATCGGTCCACAACCCTCATCACTCAACTCATACTTGGTAAAAATCGATCACTATATTTCATATGTGAAGCCAACTTTGAGTAGCTAATCTTTCAGAATGGTTAGTGCCCGATGCCCCACCGTCCATTTCTTCCTCAAGAATATATATACATGGTTCACACCACTATCTTCTTTAATACTGAGGACTCGACTTTAGCTGTAAGATTGGCAGTTTTGATCTCCCCCTCCTCCTCAACTGTCTGGTGAGCAGCCACTCAGGGCGATCCGTTTCAATCTCTTCCTCCTCCTCCTTGATGTGCACTGCAGTTTGCGTCGGCTTGCCTGGGCTTCTGAAACTTCACTACTCTGAACTGGTTTGTTCTACCCGGTGAATGGGCTTTCTCCCAGACTACTGCAAACTCACCTCACCTGGCTCCTCCAATCGTTGTACCATATCGTGCCATGCACCGGAACATCTGATGCTCCTTCGAGCCGACTCGCCCGAGGATAACCTCTCTTTAGGTACCATACGCGAGATCGGGAGGTACTGGATTAACATGACCACGAAGATGGAGTGAATGGAAGGAATTTTTTCATCGGCCAAGGGAATACTAGGGGAATACCTGAACCAGCTCTGTATATAGCAGGCCTACCCCTAGGATCCGCCGCACATCATTGTTCTCGAGCAGTGCTGTCATTTCACTAATCGACACAATGTGGTCAAGCTCGTACTAGTATCTCTTCACTTGAAAAGTTCCATGTCGTCATCAGGCTCATCAAGACCAGCACAAAACACAAGGGAATGTATCCACCTTCAGTGAACTTCGACAATGTAGGCTGGGGGAGGGGGGCCAATGCCCCCCTCTTCCCCCAGCCTACATTGTTCATCGTGTTCTTTGTGCCTTTCACCACTAATCTGTGAAGATAAGTCCACAACCCTCATCACTCAACTCAACTTGGTAAAAATCGATCACTATATTTCATATGTGATGCCAACTTTGAGCAGCTAATCTTTCTGAATGATTAGTGCTCAATGCCCCTCCGCCCAGTTCTTCCTCAAGAATATATATATATATATAGTTCACCACTATCTTTTTTAATAACGCAGTTTTGATCTCCCCCTCCTCCTCAACAATCTGGTGAGCAGCCACTCAGGGCGAGCAGTTTCAATCTCTTCTTCCTCCTCCTTGATTTGCACTGCAGTTTGCGTCGGCTTGCCTGAGCTTCTGAAACTTCACTGCTCTCAACTGGTTCATTCTACCTGGTGAATGGACTTTCCTCCTGGACTACTAAAAACTCACCTGACGCCTCCAATCGTTGTACCATATCGTGCCACGCAGTGCAATATCTGATGCTCCTTCGAGCCGACTCGCCCGAAGAGAAGCACTCTTCAGGCACCATACGCGAGATCGGGAGGTACTGGATTAACATGACCACAAAGATGGAGCGAATGGAAGAATTTTTTTCATCGACCAAGGAATACCCTGAACCAGCTCTGTAAACAGCAGGCCTACGCCTAGGATCGCACATCATTCTTCTCGAGCAGTGCTGTCATTTCACTAATCGACACAATGTGGTCAAGCTCATATTAGTATCTCTTCACTTGAACATAGTTCCATGTCGTAATCAGGCTCATCACGACCAGCGCAAAACACAAGGGAATGTATCCACCTTCAGCGAACTTCGATAATGTAGGCTGGGGGAGGGGGGCCTATGCCCCCCTCTGATACGTCTCAAACGTATCTATAATTTTTGATGTTCCATGCATGTTTTATACCAATTGCTACATGTTTTATATACACTTCATATCATTTTTATGCATTTTCTGGAACTAACCTATTAACAAGATGGCACAGTGCCAGTTTCTGTTTATTATGTCTCTGCATTGCAGAAAAGGTCCAAAAACCAAAGTGCTCAGAAAAATCCCAAAAAATTACAGAAATTCTAGTTCGCTAGAAGACTCCGTGGGCCAGAAGGACAAGTCCAGGGGAGGCCCACATCCCCCACACACGACCTAGGCGCGGTTGAGAGGGGGTGGCGCCTAGGTGGTGTGTCGCCACCTTATGCACCGCTTCACGTCTACGGATGGCAATGGGTACCCGATACCCGCAAACCCGACGGGTACCCGCCCCAAATGGGGAGGGTTTGGGGTAGAAAAATCCCCATGGGTATGCTTAGCAGGAAAATGTCATACCCATCGGGTATGCGGGTGCGGGTATGGGGATGCCAAACCCATACCCGCGAACCCGTGTACCCGACTAGAACGTAATGACCCCACATGTCATTGCCTACTAAGCCACTAACACCCCTAGCCCACAAGCCCACTAACGCACCTAGCCCACTAAGAGACCTAGCCCACTAAAGACACTAACGTACAGGCCACGGGGCGGGTACGGGGCGGGTCCCGCGTACCCGCCGGGTCGCGGGTATGGTTGAGATCTCGACCCGCCGGCGGGTATGGGGCGGGTGGCGGGTACGGGTGGAGGAGCCGGGTACGGGTATGGGTATGCCAAACCCGGCCCCGAACCCGGCGGGTGCCATCCGTACTCGCGTCGCCTCTGCGCCTATAAAAACCCTCCTGGCCTAAAACTCACGACCCCAGGATTTTCCCAAATACGACTCCGAGCTCCACCGCCATCCGAAACCCTGTTTCGGGGGATAGAAGTCTCTGTTCCAGAACCCTGCCGGGACGGGGAAGTGCCCCCAGAGCCATCTTCATCGCCGTTGCTGCCTCCCATGAGGAGGAGGGAGTAGTTGTTCATCGAGGCTGAGGGCTCATGCCGGTAGCTATGTGGTTTATCTCTCTCTCCCATGGTGTGATCTTTATGTGATCATGAGCATTGTAATCTAGTTGAATTCATAGATGTTTCCCCTTCATTATGTTAACATATGCTACTCAATTGGTTTTATCTAGTATAATTTCCGGAGTCACCGTTGAAAACACAATACCTTGGTGACAGTGCGGGTGACGTGTGTGACTCTACTGGATAATAGATTAGAGGGATACTTACCATGAGTTGTTCTTGTGTTGGATGTCACTATAAAATTGTGGTATTTGTTTAGTACTATTTTAGGGCGCTCATAGTGACAGCGTGGGGTTCCCTATATGTGGAATACAAACTTTAAGGTGTGTTTTTATAGCCCTACGCAGTGGTAATAGTGTTCGTTATCCAACAGGAGAATAATTCAGAGTAGCATCTAAGTTGCATATTGAAGAGAAAGTATTTATATGTGTTCAGTTATATTATTATCGTTGAGAGTGACCACTAGTAAAAGTATGATCCCTAGACCTTGTTTCCAAGCATTGAAACACCGTTTACTCTCAGTTCTACTGCATGTTCGCTCGCTGCCATTTTTATTTCAGATTACAAATAACACTTGTAATCATCCATATCACTTGTATTTTACTATCTCTTCGCCGAACTAGTGCACCTATACATCTGAGAAGTGTATTGGGTGTGTTGGGGACACAAGAGACTTCTTGTATCTTAATTGCAGAGTTGCTTGAGAGGGATATCTTTGACCTCTACCTCCCTGAGTTCGATAAACCTTGGGTTACTCACTTAAGGGAAATTTGCTGCTGTTCTACAAACATCTGCACTTGGAGGCCCAACACTGTCTATAAGAATAGAAGCGTGCGTAGACATCACCCTCCCCCAACCTACATTGTTCATCGTGTTCTTCGTGCCTTTCACCACTAATCCGTGAAGATAAGTCCACAACCCTCATCACTCAACTCAACTTGGTAAAAATCGATCACTATATTTCATATGTGATGCCAACTTTGAGCAGCTAATCTTTCAGAATGATTAGTGCCCGATAGTCGGCTTTTTATGTTGGCAATGGCAACCATAAAATTATCCATATGAAGACTCTGTTGGCAACGACAATTATGTTTTATGTAGAAATTATCCACAAAAGTAAAATTTTCTGGTTCATGGTAATTTTATGGTCATGTCACCCATATTAATACAACCGAGAGACGCCTTAGTTTGCCACTTCATCGGAGGGTTAATCACGCGCAATACTTGCGCCGATATTATACTTTTGAGCCCATAAATGATCCATATTGCCAACATTTTTATGGTATAGCGAGAAACGAGAGAAACAAGAAGTGAAAAAGCAAAGAAAAAACACGATAACAAACACTTGATTATCATGTGTAAACATATAAAGTGCATAGGAATATTGGACGATTCCAGTCCATAGGATTTTCTAAGGAATGCATTTGGATAAAAGGAATGACAACTCCAAAATTCCTATGGATTGCATTCCTACACCCAATTCCATAGGAATTTCAATATCCACTCTAACCTCTTTTTTACACTCATTCGCGTAGCTAGGATCGAGACACTTTTCGTGTGTTCCATCCAAATGACCATTCTTACAGTTTTCCTCTGTTTTGTAATCTTTTGTTTTGCACATGCAATCCTATCAAATTCTCTAATTCCTCCATTTTCTAATCTTGTGATCCAAAGAAGCCGGGAGCACATCGGGTAAAAAAAAAAATTTAAGGGAGCACACAATTCCTGAAAACAATAATGTGGACTACACAGCCGTACGTACGTTTTATTTGTGTTACGGAAACAAAATATAGCAGAGTTCCGAGGACGGTTCCGCGAGCACGGATGCTAGCTAGCTAGCCCACGACGGGCATCCGGGCGACGGTCCCGTCGTGGTGGCCGCCGGTGGTGGTGAAGACGCGGACGCGCTTCATCTCGTGCTCCAGCGGTACACGCGGTTGCCGTTGCGGTGGACCTCGATCTCCAGGTCCGGCCTGTCGGCGTGGATCTTGGCTATCGCCGGCACAACACCCCACCCCACCACCTCCGGCCATGACATCTTCTTCATCCTCTTCACCATCGTCTCCATCAGTAGAGAATCGAGCAAATTATGAGCTGCGGGCAGCGAAAACACCATATGCAAACCTGAGGAGGAGGAGGAGGAGGAGGAGGCGAGATGCACTGCAGCGGCTTATCGTAAAAGGGTCTTCATACGCGGTGTATTTATACAAACGCACGTAGGTGGACATCATCATCGTGTGCAACGCCCACCCCGGCATTAACGCCCGTCGGATTACCGAGTGAGTTTCTTGTTAGCCCAAAGCACATCACGGTATTTTTCCAATCATTTTGCCCTGTGCATGCAGCTGTACTTCGTGTGAGAAAAGCGCAGTGTACAGCTCACATATGTAACCAGGTTCTGAAATCAGTTTCATCAAGGATATTGTTCGCTTGGGATTTGAGATGCGGTGGCTACTCCTCAGGAGTTTTTTGTCCGGTGATTTTCTCTTGCAGGTTTTGTCATTTATCTCCACTATTTGCGTCTTTCCTCTCGATTCCCCCTCGTCCCCCTCCTTGTTCATCGTGTTCCTCATGCATTCACCGTCCATCTGTGAAGATCGGGCCACAACCCATATCACTCACCTCATATATATGTGGGTAAAATCGATAAATATATTTCATATGTGATCCTTACTTTGAGAAGATAATCTTTCAGAGGCTAGTGCCCGATGCCCCTTCGTCAAGTTCTTCCACAAGAATATATATACATAGTTCACCACTATCTTCTTCAAGACCGAGGACTCGAATTTATCTGTAACATTGGCCTTCCCCATCAGGTACACCATCCCTCTCTCCACTTCTATGTCAATCCGATACTTCTCCTCCTCACATGTCTAGTGAATAGGCACTCAAGGGGGGTGGGGGTGTCTAGTGAATAGGCACTCAAGGGGGGGGGGGGGGGGGGGGGGGGGGCTCATTTTAGATCTCTTCCTCGTCGTTGTGCACTACAGTTTGCGGCGCCATGTCTGGGCTTCAGAAACTTGACTTCTCTCAGCTGGTTTCGTTCTGCCCGGTGAATGCGCTCTCCTTTGACAATACTACAAACTTACTAGGCTCCTCCAACCTGTCGCTGTACCCATATCGTGCCACGCATCAAAACATCCGATGCTCCTTCGGGCCGACCCGGCCGAGGAGAACCTCTCTTTAGGCATCACATGCGAGATCGGGAGGTACTTGATTGACATGACCACAAAGATGGAGTGCACGGAAGGTATATTCTTGATCGCCGAGGGAATACTGGGGGAGTACCCTGAACCAGCTCCGTATATAGCAGGCCAAAACCTGGGATCCGCCGCACGTCATTCTTCTTCAACAGTGCTATCATTTCACTAATGGACACAATGTGGTCAAGCTCGTACCATTATCTCTTCACCTCAACATAGTGCCATGTCGCCATCAGGCTCATCACGACCAGCGCAAAACACAAGGAACGTCTCCACCTTCAGTGAAATTGGACACTATGGAAGATAGGCAGATCAACTCTACGGTCCAAGAACAACATGGTGAATACACGTGCCTGTTCCGTATGAGGAGCATCACGACGGTCATCCGATGGGGTGATATTGAATGTTGTCACGACACATATCCCTGGGGGGAGGGGGGCAATGGCCCCCTGAACACCACCTTGGGATTCGGTGGAGGAACACCACGTCAACGCAACACCAGGATGCCGCAGAGGAGCATAAGGGGCAGAGCAATGCCTCACACGCCCGAGACTACACCGGCGAGCTGTTGGCTGGGGTTAGCCGCAAGGCTGCGCGCGTGAAAACAACTTTTGGTAAGTACATAACCGACATGAAACATCGGTTATAGGCGCAGTTAAGCCACAATGGGACGATGTTGACCAAAACATAGCCGATGGCTCATCGTCGGCTTATTACCGACATCCAAATAAGAGTTGATAGTAACGTCAGCCATTGGAGTAATGGTCGATCCTGCATCACCGACGGTGCACCATCGGATATATTCGCAACTGATTGTGCACTTAAATGATATAATATTTGTAAAATGATGTTTTGCAAGTGTTATATCAACGACTTACGAACTCTGGAGATTTCGTAAGTGTTATATCAACGATCGACGTACAAGCCATTGGAGTGATGTTTCTTGTTTGCTCATAGTGAACAGTATTTTCCATCCATTTTCCTCGGAGTCAAAGGCAAACTTGCGCACTGACTAAAAGTGTTGGTCTCGCAATTGATCGGAGGATTTCTCTTTTTTCCATGGAAGTGATGTTTTCTTTTCAGTAGTGATATGCTTGTTTTCGTGGTAGTTATATTTTTTTTGTAGATTTTTTTTTAGAAAGTATATTTTTTGGTTCATCGGAGGGTTAATCACAGGCAATACTTCCGCAAATATTATATTTTTGAGCCCATAATATAGCGAGAAACGAGAGAAACAAGAAGTGAGAAGGCAAAGAAAAAAACCAGATTTTAAACAGTTGATTATCCTGTGCATGTAGACATAAAGGGAGCACACGCACTTCCTGGAAATAAAAATAATGTACTTATACAAAAAGTACGTTCGTTATGTGTATGTAATGACATATCATCGAGTGCAACGCCAGTCCACCCCGGCATTAACGCCCATCGGATTACCGAGCGAGTTTTCTTGTTAGCCCAAAGCAGCGGTATTTTCCAATCATTTTGCCGCGTGCATGCAGCTGTACTTTCTTGGTGTGAGAAAAGCACAGTGTACAGCTCACATAAGTAACCAGGTTCTGAAATTTCAGACTAAGATCAAAGCCTAGCTAACAGTAATGCACGCATGACACTGAGGAGTGCTCTCGAAGCATTTTTTGATAGATTCAAAAAGGCTCTTGCGTGAGAGAATCAGAAGCTCTATGCAATTTGAGCGTTGACATGTGTAATAACCTCCGAATGATATATTGCCATGCCTTCCGTTTTATTTGTAATGACCTCGATGATATAAATCTCATTCCTTCAGACAGGAAAACGTGATTGTTAATCCAAATCTTAGCTCAACATACAACATCCTACCCTCTACTACTATCTGGGAAGGAACTCTAAAGCCTAAAACCCACAGGCGCTTGACCCTTCGTCTCTCCAAGGAATCGCCCTGGTCCAGGATAAATCATCTTGTCACCTGGCTACGGTTTGATGAAGCGAGCTAATTTTCCGAGCACGCCTCTCAGGTTACGTATGCCGGCTCCTGTCTTGGAGCTCACCATCATCTGCAAGACATACCACCGTTAAATCAGAACGATATGATTTTCATTAGTAAATAGGACAGAAGGGATGTGATCGAATGATTCAGGAGCTCACCACTGGCTTTACGACCGACTTGTTCTTTTTCAAGCTCTGCACTTCAGTAAAATGAGAGAGGTTGCATTAGGCAATGAAATCGAAAGGCGCATGGGAGAAAGGGAGGGGCTAGGGAGGAAGCGAACCTCTTGGATTTCCATAGCACGGCGAGCAACGTCTATAGGAAAAACCAAATCAGTCTTGGTCAGTACAATCTGGTATGGCGTCTTGTATCTGCAACAGCGTATTGGATTATACGTCGTTGTCAGAGCCGAATGTAAAACACTATATATCTCACCATAAACCTAAGCAAATGCTTTCACTGGATGGTCAATTTCAGATCAAAAATGCATTACTTTCAGTAAAGAATTTTGTTGCAATGACAGCTATGTTTCTTTACTTTTGAAACTTCACACTGAAAATGATATATTACGACTAAGATTACGACGGAGAAAAACTACTTAACATTATTACATTAGGAAGAAAAGGGAAAACAGATATGAAGACTGCTTCTGCAAGGATATAAAGATGGATTTAAACAAACCTTTCCATTAGATCTATAAGCTCATAGTCCAATGGTTTCATTCCGCGTTTAGTGTGCACAAGAAGGCACACTCTATCTAGACCAACCCTGTTCGAAACATACTCCTTCACCTACAAATTTCAGAGTGCTTGTAAGAACTGAGAATAAACTATAACCAATAGGCACATGTTAAAGCTTATGTCCTGAAGAGTTAAAAATAAAACAAGAGATTTCTTTGACATACAGATCCAGTGGTTATATCAAATCGTCAAGAATACTGTGTGGTGACTAGGAGATAGTTCGTCTAATTTTGTGATCGTATATACAGATTGTAAAGCGATACTCAGTCCTTGATTTGAAATTGTGTTCAGTTGGACATCCAAACCAGATGCTCATTATGTGTTTAAACAAGAGATCAGCAGCAGCCCTAAAAAACTTGTTTTTTTTTTGAAGATAGCCCTCAAAAACTTGTAAAGCAAGAGCTAAAGGTATTTCATTACCAATGTACGAGAGAGCTACGCGATCTACAAGTATATTTTTTAGAGCAAAAGGGGGTCATCCCGGTTCCGATGAAAAAGTACGAAACCACATAGTCTGAGACACAAAAAAGCTACTGATTACTCTGGTTATTCCAGTAGAAGTAAAGTTCAAACTACCATATTACAAAAGCTCAGTTTTTGGTGCAGCTAGGAACAGGTATAAAACCAATCCCAAGTATCAACAGTATTTTACAGTAAAATCCTAAGTACCCCAAAAATTAAAAAATCCAAGTATTTACAGTAAAATTAGAATTTTACTAAATTACCATAGACACTGAGAACAGAGGTCATCAACCCCAAGTTCAAGCAAGGGATGCGATTTATGATAAATTTATTGTTCAGATTGGATACTTACAAGCTCCTGCCATGACTCTTTAACTTCATCCTTTGCATAAGCAAAACCATATCCAGGCAAATCAACAAGGGACAACTTTGATGCAAGCTTGAAGAAATTTATACTCTGTAATTAAGAAGTAATTTGTAATACATATACATATACACAAATAAACTGTTTGACACCGATAATTAATTAGAAAAATGAAAATTTTAATGGTTTATTAAACTTACTTGAGTAAGCCCTGGCTTATCTGATGTTCGCACAATACCCCACTGTCTTGTAAGTGCATTAAGTAGTGAGGATTTCCCAACATTCGATACCCCTTGAATGTAAGGTAAGAAAACAAAGTTGTTAGGAAGATTTGAAACACTTCAAGAAACAGGGATTTACAGATAGGTTGGATACTATATTTAATTTCAGTTAGGACTACAGACTTCAGACACAGCATCTTCTTCGATGAAAAAAATAGTAGCATGAAATTTATATAGAAATGCAAAATAATACATCTCCTATCCAAAGTTTCAAACTCAGTTAGATGCCTATATGTTCAACTGACATGAAGAAAACGAATAGACAAAAGTAGCAGTACTAAATGAGGTCAGCACTCAGCAGGACACAAGATGGCTGAAAGTTGACTACAAAATGTCAATGCATAATTCACCATCATTGTTCGGTGAGATAATTTCAGTGAACAAAAAAAAAGTTTGAATGAAAAATTTGTCACACTATTTGCAACACATAGTAGGGGATACACGTAGAATGATCTAACCTATACTGCATCCAGACACAGTGCATCAAAATGATACAATTGATAAAAATTGGGAAGGGGAGATGGAACTAATATCATAAATTCTTTCCTAGGGCGTTACCTGCAAATGCTATCTCTGGAAGTGTAGGAGGAGGGAATGATGATGGGATCTTTGCAGCAGCAAAAAAGTCTAACTTATTTCTGAACACCTGTTGATAATTTGTTGTGACTTTGAGGACCAATAACTAAAGTGGGTTGAAAATCAACAGCATAAAATATAAAACCAAAAATCATATGGTACCAGGAAATAACTACAGAAAACAAAAGAATAATACAATTTTCTGCGCTGTATGTTATCTTTCTTACGCTGTCTTCTATTCGGTCACGTTCAGTTCTGGTTGAGAAGGGCACATTATCCAGAGGAGCAGAAAGCTTGGTATTGTAGCCAGCATTTTTTATGTCGATTAGACGCCTACGACCTAGTAGCTGCAAAGAACAGTGGAATGATGTTAGATATGCATTCAAAGAGCAAAAGAGTCAAACATAGGTATTAGGAGGTAATAGTTTTTACATTTTCTTCAACGTATGAAAGGATTGAAGAGCTTGGCTGCACATCGCGAAATTTAGCATTTATGGACATTTCAGTCTCTTCAGGTTCAGGTGTACTCTTTTCTGGAATCTTCTCTGTTGTACAAACTAAAAAGGAAAGAAGATGGAGATATTAAAACGGAATTATCAGATTAATGATTAGAATAAGTAAACAAAAATATAAGTGGGTGATACACTAAGAAGTTCAAAGAAAAAACTGTACTAAGGAAACAATCAAAATACGTAGCAAATTTGTGATGTTATCAGTTCAAAGAAGGGCGTCTTTGAATAAACAATGTTACGCAATAAAGCGTGCATAGATACTTCTAAAAGGGGGAAATGGAATAGACTGTATACAACAGAACTTGTAAATGGTTCCAGTGCGTATGCATTTTTTATCCAAGTTTCTTCAAATATTCCTTAGCTTTTTAAGAAAGGCCTATTGTCATAATATATAGTTATTCAAACTTTACGGGAAATCACTAAGCATATTCATATTTAGTAGTATACATAGGTAGCACTACTGTTCTTGATAGCCCGAGCTCTATACCTGTATTTAAATAGTACGGAAGATTTCTTCTTTCATCACCATGCAGTTCCGATAAGAAATGTAAAGCACTAACACTATTTTCAGGGGCAGAGCAAGAATTATCCATGAGAGGGTTGCCGTTTTACTAGCACAGGTTTGAGGCGTCGTGTACTCGTGTACATGAAACATGATGTACATATGTTGCATCACTTAAAAGATGGTAAGATAGCATACGTACCATCTTGCTTGGGAGTTGCGTCCTCAATTCGTTTGTTTGATGTGTCATAACGATCTAGTTTCATCCGCTTTCTCTTCTTAGGAGGAGCAATTTCCTCAGAGTCAGAAACTGAATCCTTCCTAAAGACCCTGAGTTTCTTCCCAGTCTTGTCCAGCACTCGAGTAGGACGAGCACGGGGCTTCTCTTCAGTAATCTGGCCTGAATCATCAGACTTCCTGCTTCCCGCAACATGCTCATCCAAATCGGCAACATCATTCCGACGATCAACTCTGACATCTTTGTCAGATTTCTTCCACTTGGAGGCTTGCGAATTCATACAGACCATCGACCGACCCTTGTCCCCTCTACTTGTACCAGAAACCTTGCTGCTACTCCTTCCCATTGAACGAAAGCCATCCTCTCCTGAGCTTCGAGGCTTAAATCTATCGCCTTCCACTCTACTCATACCAGAAATATTACTGCTACTCCTTCTCATTGGTCGAAAGTCAGCGTCTTCTGATCTTCGAGGCTTAAATCCATCGCCTTCTGATCTCCGAGGCTTAAATCCATCGCTTAATGGTCTCCGGGCTTAAATCCATCGCCTTCTGATCTCCGAGGCTTAAATCCATCGCCTTCCGATCTCCGAGGCCTAAACCCATCACCTTCTCTAGCAGAAAACTTCCCACGGGTTTCAGTGGAAGGGTACTTTCTGGGCATCCTTGATTTAGAATACGATGCATCATTGTCACGCCATACCCAGAATCACGATCATCGTTCCTCTTCCTCTTGTAATCCCCGGACACGCTCCTCCTGGCGTCCCCTTGAGACCCTGCCTCGCTCCGCCACCTCTTCTGCTCCATCCCTCCGCGCCCGCGCCCACCGCGCTCTTCTCTGTTCTCTCCATTGTCCCGACCACCAAACCTAGTTCCTCCTCCCCCTTTTGCATCTTCCTTCTGTTTCTCATCTTTCCACCGGCCATCCCAGTCCCGCCGCCGCCGCCATAGTTCCTCTTGGCGCTCAACTGACTCGCTGTGCTCGTCTGCTGCCACTTCAACCGGACACGGAGCGGCATTTCTCTCCTTTTATCAGACGAAGATCACCTGCACAGAAAACCACAGCAGGTTGGACACTCTCCTTGTCTCACAGCATGCGCGTGCGCGTGCACGGAAGGTGTTCGGCGGAATGCCTGGCGGCGACGGGGAGGAAGGAAGCGATCGCTTCTGCGGGCGGGCGCGAATAGAAGAGTGGGAGAGGATAGATAGAGCGGCGCGCTCACCTGGCGCGGCGGACGGAGGCCGGGCTGCTGTAGCGCCGGGCGGCGGCGGCGGGGAGGCGTTGGCGAGAGCGGCCAGTACCAGGACGAACTGGACAGAGGCGCGTGTGGTACGGTGTTGGGCTTTCTTTGGACCATTCGATGCGAAATAACGACGGTGCAAATGGGTTATTGAGGCGAGGCGAGGCGAGTTTGGGCCGTGCTAGTTCCGAAATACATGGGCTGGAATAAGATGGACCAGTTCCGATTTTTCTTTTGTTACAGTGGGCCCGGGTTGTTTTCAGCAGGGCTGTGTTATTTGTTTTGAATGATTTCATTCAGGTACTTTCGAACAATCTGAAAAGTTTAGATCTTTTTCTTCAACTAGTGAACGTGCACGTGCAACGCACGTCTCATTTTATAATCATTTGACTTTTTAGAAAAAATTAAATAACATTGTATATCTATATAGCTACTGGACAAGGGAAAAATCAGAAAGGAGCATGTTTTGACAACAGCTTCTCATGTTGGAATAGGACACTATCAAGAAACTAAATGGTCATGTTCTCAACTCAGGTTCAGTACATACTACATTGTTAAAGAACTATTGCAATTAGTACTGCATAAACTTTAGAAAATCTCGCATAAGAAGTTACAACATGCACTTGATGCATTTCTTAACTTTATAATTAACAAAACAAATCAAACAATCTTAAGCTATCAATCTGTGAATTGGTTCCCAAACAACTGAATATAATATTGTCTCTTCATAGAAAACAAGTGTAAATTATAAATTGCATGGAAATAAGATGGAGGCAACCAACAAACATGTACTTAACAAGGACTACTATTTGCAAATGCATGTATCACAAATTCACAATTCACGTCTCCATAATAGCATTTTGGCACATCATGACTTCTTTATTTACTACCAGTTCTGTTTTCTCAAATATAAACTTCCCTTCCTTGTACTTCTTCGATTCCTCGTAAGTTCATATATATCGAGTCATCGAAAGCCCGTGTGACAGCCTCCCAGAACTGTCTTTACCATGATTTGGGCATATCTGAAAACCAGGTCACTGCCTAAATTTGACCAAACGCTGGTCTCATATTACCATGCAATGAAACAAATTGCATTGGAAGCTTTATATGTATCCAAAAACTCAAAATATCATACAAAATAGTAATCAACAATCAGGCTACTGGAAACTACACAATAATTTCACAGACGGCAAGTTGATACCTCCCGCAAATTTTTCGTAGAGATTAGAATGCAAGGTGGGGACAAAGTAGTGTGCCGGATTTTATCACCTAAGGGAGACCAAATACAATACAATCGAATGCACTAACCACTTTGTCATGCAAGCAACTGAACATCACAAAAAAGCACATGGACCAAATAATCAGCACCTCTACATCAAGCTCAACAAGTCATGAAAAGTTTTAGCAAGCTCACATAATCTTACATACCGAATGTACTATTTTGTGTGCTAAAAAATATACTATGTTTGGTCTCCGCTATATACCACGTTCGGTCTCAGAAATATGACAACATCGAAAGATCCAAATAATACATTGATGCCAAGAAACCTTATTGTTCAATAGAAAAAATGACATACTAAATGAAAACATAGCGAAATAATACCTTTATCTCATCTCATGGATTCACCAGTGAACGATGGTAAAGCCATTGTCAAGTATTTTTTTTCCCCAAATCCCTGAAACAACATCGAATCAAATACAAGAATTGATCAGGGAGCTGCCTTCAAACAACACCAGGAGCGGATCACAACAACGCTGCAGATAATTGGGCAGCGGAGAAATCACACGCTCGTCACAGCCATGGTGCAGGTTGAGGACCTTATTTCCCTATCTTTAATCTTTTGACAAGTAATAAGAACTTTGGTTCCTACAAATTATTCGAAAAGATATATATTTGTGTATGCTGAATTGAAAATCGTTGGGTAAACCATCCATAAAAAACAAATCACAAGTTACCCGAATATGTCATGTTGTCAAATTGTGTACGTGAGCAGTTAGCCTGTACGTGATCCTCTTGATTGATTTCCTAGTGAATCAGCTAGCTAGCTCGAGCGAAACCGTCGGCGACTTTGCGAACACAGCGACGGAACGAAACACGGAAATCGATTTGATTGCCACATGGTTCACGTCTAGCTGCTCACGTACAATCGATCGATAAGGTTGCGCGCGGCGCGAGGCTAGCTGAGCACGAGAGGCAACGATCTAAAGCTTAAGAAACCTACAAGGCGGATCTGGATCAGGTGCAGCTCGTAGGCGTTGACCTTGAGCAGGGCGTACTTTCTTCTCCTCCGTGAGCGTGTAGGCCGGTATCGTGGGTCGGTACAGCGTCGTCCAGGGAACTCCGACGGCAGCCTAGCGGAAGCGGAGCATGAACGTATCGATCAGCTCGACCTACTCCTGTAGGTTATGCGCAGCGACGTCCCGTACGCCACCATCGCCGGCAAGGCGGCAAGGTCGTGGAACCTGCGGCGCCATTGCCGTGTAGGTTGCCGAAGCCAGCAAGGGAAGCGCGTCGTGAGAGACGACACGATCATCACGGGCACCGAGTATTCCCCGCCGCGGACAAGATCAAAGTAACGATTTGGAGATGAGTGGCAATTTAGTAGTATTATGTGATTTGGTGGGAGGGTAAAACGAGAAAAATCGGACATTGTTGAGTTGTCAAACATTGGAACGATCTGGGCTGTTTGATCGGATATTGAACGGTACAGATTTAAAGTATCCCAACAAGTTTGCTCTTTTAATAATAGTATAGACTTATTAGAAGTCCTGGCTTTGTGAGTAAAAAAACAGCTTGACTGACGTCATAAAGTATACAGTATGAAAATATATTCTATGATGTATGAAACAAATTTGATGTTGGTTAATCTTTCCTCAAGTGTTGGTTTTGAAGTTCATAGGGGTTTTCTGGTGGAAGGAGTCTCGCAAAGATGAGAATGAATGGAAATTTGGAAGACTGAAATAACTCTACAAAAAATGTGCAAACTACGTCCTCTCGAAAGTGTAACTTTGGAACAACGTGTCAAAATTACAAACCTTTCGTACCCGTGTGTTTTTACAGGAATGTCTTGAAAACGTCTTTTGGTGAATATATGTGCAATTATTTCGTGTGGTGTCGTGATTGTGCGCTCCGAAGGTAACTTGGCGTTGGACGATAGTTGTCTTCCACGATTGTACACTTAACTTTATCCTCCCATTTCATTTCCCACATAGTGCAGGCGTTGAAGGTGTCATGATAATGTTACCTTGACACACTTTTAATCGAATTTGTTTACCTTGATTATGTTTTTATAAGTACATGGAAATTTTGGCTTAATACATGAAGTAGGAAGAAATAAAGAAAACCAGAAAAACCATGCGAAACAGAACCTCCCATGAAGGCCCTCTGCAAAGAGATCTTGAACGTGAGGGGCAACATGAATAGAGGAAGATTCTACAAGGCATAACCGAGCAAGGTCAGAGATGGAAGAAGTTGGTTCCGCCCGGAGATCAAGCGAGAACATGGAAAGTGGTCAAATGCGATAAGAATATTTAGAATAAAAAGTTGGTTTTGAATTCCTCCATTGTAACATGAGACTTGTACCTATACCTACGGATGGCACCCGCCGGGTTCGGGGCCGGGTTTGGCATACCCATACCCGTACCCGGCTCCTCCACCCGTACCCGCCACCCGCCCCATACCCGCCGGCGGGGCGAGATCTCAACCATACCCGCGACCCGGCGGGTACGCGGGACCCGCCCCGTACCCGCCAAGGAGAGGCAGCTCGTGTGTGGCTGTGGCCTGTACGTTAGTGTCTTTAGTGGGCTAGGTCTCTTAGTGGGCTAGGTGCGTTAGTGGGCTTGTGGGCTAGGGGTGTTAGTGGCTTAGTAGGCAATGACATGTGGGGTCATTACGTTCTAGTCGGGTACACGGGTTCGCGGGTATGGGTTTGGCATCCCCATACCCGCACCCGCATACCCGATGGGTATGACATTTTCCTGCTAAGCATACCCATGGGGATTTTTCTAGCCCAAACCCTCCCCATTTGAGGCGGGTACCCGTCGGGTTTGCGGGTATCGGGTACCCATTGCCATCCGTACCTATACCCCTTTTGTGTGAAAAATTCCAAGAGAACAAAGAACACTAAAAGTAACATAAATTACAACAAGGTCTATAAACCACATAGCGACGAGCCGACGACCACAAACACTAGAGCAAGCTTAAGGCGTGCGGCTATCAACGCCCTCCCTTATTGGAGTCGTGCAAACCTTATTGTAGTAGACAGTTAAGTTCTCGTGCTAAGACCCCACAGTAACATCACACCCGAATGAAAAGGCTTCGCCAATGAGCCACCAGCAAGGACTTGGATCCACCGCGCCTTCATGCCCTAAGGCCACGAGAGACGAGGCCGAGCGATGATGCTGCCGGTGGCAAGAAACCTTGATCGCCGGGTGAGGAGAGTTGTATACGAAGACATTGTACTCCATATCTTGCACGACAAGATCAACCTCCCCATATATTTGTGAGGGTGATGGTCGATTGAGTCAAGCAAATTAAAACAATCGAACCTTCAATACAATCTACTTCTTACCCTACACATTTGTTCTTCCTTCCATTTGTCAGCGACTTCGTATTGATTTCGACCGTCTACAAAAACCGAGTTAGAGGCGAGCGAGTCAATCTAGTTCTATCCATAGCTGACAAAAACCCTAACGAGTCCCTCTCATGCGAGTTGAGTTTCAGATCCAAAAGAAGACGGTAGACTGTCTTGTGTATCGCCCTTTCAGTTGGCCTCCAACAACACATGCTGTGTTCGTCTGCGAACACTTTGCTTCCTGTAATGTTAGGATCACCCTGCGGTAAAATTCAGTGGAAACGAAAAATAGTCCGAATCATAAGATAAGGAGACGATACCTAGTCTGATATGAATATATGATGATGTACAGATCGAACTTCCTTTCTCTAAATACGAAACCTAGTCTAACATGAATATATGTTGCTGTACCGATCGAATCTGCTTCATCTAAACCTTGGCCTCCTTTTGGTGCTCCAGCCGTAATTACACGGTGGATCTGTCTAGACGGCCGTCACGGCCGGGTCACACACGATCAGCGAACGAGGAGACAACAGAACGCAATTCCGGCAAAACAAGAAAAGACAGCATATCGCGATGCCGTGGGAGACGGCGGTGGTGGACGGCCGGTTCTACTTGCCGCACCCGACATCGTTCACGATGACCCCAAGCACCGGCCGCCGCGACTTCACCGTCACGGCCACAACCGGCACCGGCGCCTCGGCGATGAAGGTGGAGGCCGTGGCCGCCTACTCCAGCAGCAGCAGCAGCAACACCGATCCACCCACCCTGCGCTTACTCGATGCTGCCTCGCGCCGCGTCGTGCTCACCGTGAAGAAGTCGGTGCTGGCCAGGACGTGGGAGGCGTACTGGGGCCGCAGCACCTGGCGGACGGACCGGCTCTTCACCGCGACGAAGAAGCGCTCGACTTTCGACTTCGACACGACCAACGTCAACGTCTTCCTCGCTAGCAACCGCCGCGAGCAGGAACCCGACTTCGCCGTCCATGGGAGCTTCCGCGGCGGCGCGATGACCGTCTCCCGCGGCTACGACTCCGGCGCTGTGATTGCTCTGATCGATCGGGAGAGCGCCGGGTGGCGTGGTCACAAGTATACCTTGACCATCAACGCGCACGTCGATCACGCGTTCATCCTGGCGCTCACTGTGATGCTCCATGAGATGCATCAGTAAAGCTCACGATGAGGGATTGTTGCTCTAGGATTGCATGGCGCATGGCATGGTGCGGTCTTCAAAGCGGGTTCTTCGCGCGGCACATTCAGTGTCGAATTGTTACTCTAGCGTTGCTTTGTGTAGTTGTGTTACGCAGATAGGTTTAGCCTAATTTTTTTTTTTTGAGGTTAAAAGCGGTCGTATCCGTCACCCGATTAGATAGAATAGAGGTTTTATGTACAAAATTTTGAGACAGGGAAAAATCTCTTAAAAACTGGTAGTGGAGAGGTTTATGCACAAAATTTTGAGATAGGCCTAATTAGTTATTTCCCTTTTTCGGGGATACTGAACTATGGTTAACACACATATTTGATCTCGCCCCACTCCCAAAGAACTGGTAGTGGAGGGGTTTCCACCGCATTTTGCAGCCATTGCGGCGGCACAATGGCACATAAGAAGATACACTTGTACCACGTCTCCGCGCAAACATCCACAAGCAATACCCACACCACAATACCAACACGAGGTTTGCTTCTAGCTCCATCGTCACCGTCGCTGCGATGGCACATCTTTGATCTTTTAACCCGGTATTTGGTAGAACTACTAACTGCAGAGACTTAGCAACGCAATGTGGGTTAGCTAACCTAACCGGCGTCAGCATAGACTAACAACGGTTGCCAATCCAATTTAAAACGGCATCTTTCGCCCCCTCAAGGGAGAAAAAATTGTCTCTTTCTGGTCCTCGCAGGCCATGGCACTGTAATTCAGCGTCAGACAAGCTTGAGCTAGCAGACAGACGACCTACACTACACAGCACAGGTTTCTTGCTCTTCACCGACCGACCGACGGACCTGGTCTGCAGGTTTCAGTTTGTTGAACAATCCTTGTGTCCCTTTCTTCGCCCGTCGTTTCCATCGATTAATCCAGTCTCCTTGCCACGCTAGAACAAGACAGCATGATTTGCTGACAAAAAGTCATGTGTCTGCGGGTAGAAGCAGCGCTACGAGTCCATCGCCATTTTGCTTTCATCGTACTAGGTGGGATGGCACCGTCGTTTGGGGAAGAAAGACAGAGACGGCTTCAGGAAACAGACTACACGGCCGGCCCGCCTACTATACTTCCTAGCTTTTTTTTATACGTAGATCTAGTTCCTACTTCGTACAACTACGCAGAAGAAGATCTTCCACTAAGCGAAAATTAAGGTTCCCAACAACTACGGAGAAGATCAAGTCCTGTAAGATGGTCATAGTTTTCCTCACCTAGTGGGCTAAACAAACACGAACACCGGTACACCACCCCACAATTTTTTTGAAGTTTTCACCGGGGGGGACAAAGCCCCACCTGAATTTTTCAATATATGTATGTTACGACCCAAAAGGCCGAGAGTTTGAGCTGTTGTACAGGGGTGTGGTTTACATGGCGAAGCAAGGGTTGTGGGGCGAGGTTACACAGAAACATCGAGACAACAGAGCCAAGCATTGGCAGCATCGTCAAGCCGGGCAGGGAGCCGAGTGCGCCATAGGTGGACGTCCTCCCGACAGAGCCGGAGGAGGAGCGGCAGGCACGGCCGCTGCTCACGAAAAGCCACAGCATTCCTATGTTTCCACAGGTTCCAGCAGCACAGCAGAGTAAAGGTGGACGCCACCTCCGTCTTGATCACGGCAGGGGCGTCGTACGAGTGGAGAAGACGCACACTCGCACCAGACGGGAACTGGTAGCCGAGCGCACTCCAGAAGCGGGCAGCGAAGGCACACTCGAAGAAGATGTGCTCCGTCGTCTCAAGAGGGGCGTGGCAGATCGGACAGCTTGCCTCCGCCGCGGTGAGCATCTGTTTGCGGAGCAAAGCTTCGCGAGACAGCACCCTCCTTTTGGCCAACAGCCAAGCGAAGAAACGAACCTTTGATGGGGCAAAATTTTCCCACACAAACCGGAACGCGGCGTCGTCCACACCGCCCCACATCCGAAGCTTGTACAGCGCCGAGGCATCCAGGGCACCAGAGGGTTTTTGGCAGCGGGAGAGCGTACGCCGGTCCGTCTCGCAAGTCAGCACGATCCCGGCAACGGCGACCAGGAGCTGGGGGAGCTGGCGGGTGCCAGCATGATTCAGGCGAGGCACCAGGCAGTGGCGCACGCCAGCGCCAAGGACGGCGTGCACGGAAGCGTCGACGTCGCTGGCGTGGGAGAACAAGGCCGGCCACCTAGTCGCGAACGGCGAGGTGCCGCACCAGGTGTCGAGCCAGAAGGCGTGCGGCGTCCGTCGCCCACCGTCACCGTGGAGAGGCCACGGTAGAGAGGCAAGAGGGCGGCGAGATGCGCCCAGTGATGCCCCGCAGCATTGTGCCCCACCACAGCAGACCACGCCCAGCGCGCCTAGGGCGAGCTCTCGCCGGAGTAGAGGCGATGGACCAGCTTCATCTGCAGGCACTCATTCTTCACAGCCAAGCACTTGATCCCCAGCCCGCCTTCCTGCTTGGGGCGGCACACCGTGTCCCAGGCGACGAGGCATTTGGCACCCGATGCCCGGCCCTTCACGTTCCAGAGGAACGCGCGGCGGAGGCCCTCGATGGCACGGAGGAGACCCGGCGGCAACTCGACGGCACACATCGCGAAGGTGGGAAGCGCGTCGAGGACCGAGTTGAGGAGCACGATGCGCCCGCCGGCGGATAGCAAGATTGCACTCCACCCCGAGAGATACTTATCCACCTTAGCGATCAAGGGGGCGAAGGCAGCGAGCGAGATTTTCTTGCTAGACAGAGGCAGGCCCAAGTATGTCTGAGGGAAACCCTCAACCCGACAGCCAAGGGCAGCTTGGATTTCCAGCAGAAGGTCATCAGCGACATGGAGAGGAACCAGCGTGCTCTTGTGGAAGTTTATCACCAGCCCGATAGCATCCGCAAATTGGTCCAGCAGTTGGCGAAGGCGCACGGCAGCCTCCTTGCTTGCCCGCATGATGATCAAAGTGTCATCGGCGTACTGCAGGACGGGGCAAGGAGCGCAGTCCACGAGCGGGTGCTGCAGCAAGGCCTCCTGCCTGATGAGCTGCTGCAGGACGTCGGCGACCAGCAGGAATAGGTACGGTGAGAGCGGGTCATCCTGGCGGAGCCCGCGTTTGCAGTCGATCCACCGCCCCGGGATCCCATTGAGGAGAACCGCAGACCTTGAGGTGCCAAGCACCATGTCCATCCAATCGCACCAAAGAGGGGGGAATCCCCTAGCAAGCATAATCTTCCGCAAACTCTGCCAATTTATCGAATCGAAGGCCTTGGCGAAGTCCAGCTTGAGCACGAGAGCAGGGGCACGACGTTTGTGGCAGCATTGGACCAGCTCCGTCGCATACACAAAGTTTTCCGAGATGCTTCGCCCCGAGAGAAATCCGGACTGGTTTTCATCCACAAGAGCTCCAATTTGCGACTGCAGGCGAGTGGTGAGGGTCTTGCAAAGAATCTTGATGGAGCAATTTTGCAGCGACACAGGCCGGAACGATCCAGGGGACAGAATCCCATCCTTCTTCGGCAGCAAGACGATATGGCACGATTAATCGCACCCAGGTCAGCATTCTTCGAGTGGACCGCGGCAAAAGCTCTCAGCATTCCATTTGAAATCGTGGGCCACGCAGCCCGATAGAAACTGGGCCCAAGCCCATCCGGACCTGGAGCGCTGGAGCGATCCAAGCAGTTCACCGCGGCCTTGATCTCCACCATCTCGAACGGGGCCTCGAGGGCCGGCCCATCAACACGCCGTGCGCCGCGATAGAGCCCATCGAGGTCAAAAGCCCAGCTGGGCTCCCTTGCGCAGCCCAAAAGGTCGGAGTAGAAGGCGCGCAAGCCCGCAGCCTTGCCGGCGTGGTCGACGACGACCTCGCCGTCGATGTCGAGGGAGCGAATTTGATTCCGGCGGTAGCGCTGAGAAGCCCGAGCATGGAAGTAGCGGGTGTTTTCATCCCCCTCCTTAACAGCCCGGAACTTGCCTCTTTGCTTCCACCGCGCCGCCGCCCTGCCGACCGACGCCGCAAGCTGCACACGGGCCTCCGCACGGAGCTCAGCTTCACAACCTGAAAGGACACGGGATTCCTCGAGAAAATCGAAGAGGTCAATGACGAAGCGACAGTTGTTATCAAATTGTGGCACATACCGGTGATCCATCCTCCACCGTTTCGCCGCGGTCCTAAACCGCTTGACCCCAGCCGCGAGATCGAGCACGGCATCGCTCGAGGGAACCTCAGGTGTCCAGGAAGGAAGAGTGGTGGGGAGGAAGAGCGGATCCAGCAACCAGGCGTTCTCGAAGCGGAAGTGGGCAGGGTTTGGCATGGTGGTGGCAGCACTGACGAGGAGGGGGTGGTGGTCGGAGGTGGGACGGGGGAGTGAGGTTAGAGAAGAGTTCGGAAAGGTGGAGTTCCATTCAACATTGAAAAAGGCGCGATCGAGTTTTGCAAGGACGGGGTCAGCCTGCCCATTTGACCAGGTGAAGAGCCTGTCGAGGAGGGCAGCTCAAACCACTGCAGCCGCTGAATCATGGAGTTAAATTTGGACGCGAGGTTTTGATCAAAATTGGCATTGTTTTTCTCCTCCGGGTACCGCAAGAGGTTGAAGTCGCCAAGCACAAGCCAGGGCCCAGCGACAGAGGGCGCAAGCGCCAGCATCTCGTCAACGAAGGCGTCGGTTAAGGTGTGATCGGAGGGAGCGTACACATTAGTGACAGTGAACTCGATGTCGGAAGTGGTGGAGGTGAGTTTTGTGGTGAGGGAGAAGACAGAGCGCGTGGTGGAGGCAAGAGTGAGGTGGTTGGGGTCCCAGGCCGTAACGACCCCACAATTTTGATTTGGAATAGCACCACCAACCGCCTACATACATCCAGCCAAATTGACAATGCACCGTTAGCCAGTCATTATCCATGGACGCAGGCTTGTAATCCGTCATTAAACCTAGGCTTCCAGCTCACGGTTGCATAATGATTTCATTATCGAACCCAAGCTTCTGATCATATTGTCACACAGCGAAAAGTCAAAGTCTCACACAGCTTATATAAAAGCCACAGCACCACAGGCCTGCTTCTCTGCATCAGAGAAAGGCAGAGTACTACGAGCCTGCAGCCAAGATCGGACCGGAGGCTGGTAACGCCATGGGCTCGAAGCAGCAGCTCGCGGTCCGGCCGATCTCCACAGACAAGGGCGTCGGCTTCGACGGGAAGACGGCGTCTGTGAGGGAGCGGTCGGGCCTGGCCAACGCGTCCTTCAGGGTGTATTACAGCCTGCGCGCCGGCGCCGTGCCGTTCCTATGGGAGTCCGCGCCCGGCACGCCCAAGAGAGGAGCCGCGGTCGCCACCGCCAGCGCAGTGGCGCCGGAGAGCGGCGCTGCCGATGCCGGTGGTGTTACTACGCTGCTGCCGCCCATCTCGCCGCCGCCGTCGTACCAGTCGTTGGAGCTCAAGGGGAGGAGGAGGGTGTGCCGGTCGAGGTCGTCGTGGCCAGCCGGAGGCATCGTGAGGGCGCTGCTGGGCATGCTCGGGCTTGGGGAAGGAAGAGCCGCCGCAGGTCGCGTGGGTGTCCCGCCTTGTATGTTTGAGCTTGATGATCGCTGGTTCGCGACAGGCTCGCTGAGTCGCTAGGCACATAAATTCTTCATGATGCATCTTCTTCATGCGTTGAAGACGGGGCCGTGGCCCAGTGGTTAGCTGCACGGTGGCGTGGCTAACGACCCGAGTTCGAATCCCGTCGGGTGGAATTTCGGTAATTTTCGCCAGGAGGTTTCCTTCTATGAAAAGCGTGACTACCACCTTTTTTTTCGGAACGGGCATCTGTCTTTCACCTTATCCACTCGTTCCGAACCAAATACAACCACTCGTTCCGTCTGAGAAGACATGTCGACACAGCGGCACTGCTGCTGTGCAAGGTCTGGGGCTCTCTGCTCGCCCGCGCGACCCGGAGTCAGGCTCCTCCTCCTCCTCTTCCTCCCCACGGCGCCGCGGCACAGGTCGACGTGCTGGCGCAGATCCTGCGTGTGCTGGGCAGCTAGGCCCCGCGGCCGTGATGCATCTTCTTCTTGCGTTGAAGACGGGGCCGTGGCCCAGTGGTTAGCTGCACGGTGGCGTGGCTAACGACCCGAGTTCGAATCCCGTCGGGTGGAATTTCGGTAATTTTCGCCAGGAGGTTTCCTTCTATGAAAAGCGTGACTACCACCTTTTTTTCGGAACGGGCATCTGTCTTTCACCTTATCCACTCGTTCCGAACCAAATACAACCACTCGTTCCGTCTGAGAAGACATGTCGACACAGCGGCACTGCTGCTGTGCAAGGTCTGGGGCTCTCTGCTCGCCCGCGCGACCCGGAGTCAGGCTCCTCCTCCTCCTCTTCCTCCCCACGGCGCCGCGGCACAGGTCGACGTGCTGGCGCAGATCCTGCGTGTGCTGGGCAGCTAGGCCCCGCGGACGCCGCGCCCCCCAACGATGTGTGCCGCGCCTGGCGCCTCCGACAACGGCATCTGGGCCTTCTTCCTCAGCCCCGAGCCATGGGACCTCGTCGTCTTCGTCGAGACCCACCTCGCCACGCAGGTCCTCGCATCTCATCTTACTCTCACCGCTCCTCACGGTGCCAGTTCCCTTTTCGCCATTATGCATCGATAAACCAGGAATCGTGTGCGTGAGAGCTGGGGAAGGAGAAGGGGGCGAAGGGAGGCGACGAGATTTCTGGGTTCCAGAATGGGGGTTTGATTTCCGTCGAGGTGGCAGGGAGCAGCACACCACCGGGAGGTTGTACCCGCGCCGCCGTCAATCGGTGTGGTGCCGCACGGAGCAAGACCACGCCAGGAAGCCGAAGACGCTGGCGCATCGCAAGGATTCTAGTGCGACCCCGTGAGCACCTCACGACGGTTGCGGATGCCACCGATCCGTGAGGTTCCACCCAGAGGGTTGCGGCACCACCACGCCGCAGAAGGTTGTTCCGCGCGGAGCCGGGGCTGAGGACGCCGCCTCTGCTAGGAGCAGCTGCATCGGTGGGCCAAGACCGTCTTGAGAGTAAGCACATCATAGAGGGTGGCGGTGCTCCGGACATGGTGGTGATGCATTCGGCAGAGAAAAGGCTGTAAGGATGTGGCAACGACGCCGATGAGGTTGGAGCTCTGGGACACAGTTGTGCGTGTTTGTGGCATGCACATGGTTGTAGAAGGAAACGCAGTGCCGGCGCCTACTGGCGTCGCTCCATCACTATCTGTTACATAACGTGAGTGTTTTTGTGTTGGTTTTTTTGGTTGATAGTTGATAATTTTCGTAATAGTCACTTAATCACCTAGTAATCAAGATGGTATTGTTGCATAAATATGTTGAGAACTGTGCCTAATTATTCGGGTAACTTGCTACCGGGATAGTCTCAAAATTGTTTTTTATAAACAACATGCTAATATTGACTAATTAATTTATAAAATGTTACTGAATTATCTGGTAAGTGCATGTAATTAATCTGGTAGCTGTTGCAGCCTGAGGGCCATGGGTGACTCCACGCCATAAGAGGTCGTGCGGCAATGAGCTGCCCCCGAGAACCTCGCTGGTGCTGATGGCCGCCGCACGCTCTGGACGATGCCTCCGCTGGGAGCAGCGGTTTCAGGCCGATGGCCACAGCGTGCTGGAGTAGCTGTATTGCCAGCGGGCCAAAGGCGCCTTGAGGGCAAGCAAGCCATGGAGGGTGGCAGTGCTCCATACATTCAGGTGCATTGTTTTCATATCCTAGCATTGCTAATAAATCCTGTTAGGTGCATTCATAATCCGGTAGGTGTGTGTTCATAATGTGGTAGTTGTGTGCTTATAATCTGGTCGCTGTGTGTTCATATTATGGTAGTTGTGTGCTCATAATCTGGTAGGTGTGTGCTCATCACCTGATAGCTGTTTTTACGGAAAATATGGTTTCGTTTAGTTTCCTTCTGGCATACCTTATTTAGTGCTTCTTTGCTTCCAGCATGGTGTCGAATACAATGTGGGTGCCAGGGGGCTGTGGTGTGGACATAGCCTCTGTTGTGCCATCGTTATTGTTGTTCCTTTCAGCTCTAGGTGTTTGAGCACTTATTCTACCAGTGTTATTTCCATGCCAACATTAGCTTCCGTCGCCCCAGCAAACCTTGTCCATCATGTTCAGCAGATGCTCCCCCTGCAGTTTATGCCATGCATTAAGAGTTTTAAGTAACTGTTCAATTAATATGTGGTAACTGTCAGTAAACTACTTGGAAACCATTGTCATGTGCACGTGTCCTGTTAACAAAAATGAGTTCAGTCTGGTAACAAGAATGTGTCCTGGTAACCATTGGCAGCTTGGATTGAATTAACTTGATAGCTACGATTAATCTACGTGCCAGTTGTATTTCATTTAACGTGACTTGCTAGCACGAATTAACCGTGTACCTAGATATTTTGTTGAAATCGATTTTGCAATGATTTAGCTTCAATGAAAACTGGTTGCTGGAATGAATGAACCTGATGGCTGGCTGTTGAATTAGCTAGCATGAATCATCTTTCACAATTTATCATGGTTAGAGTGCATGAGTTATCTTAAAATTACCATAGCTACCATGAACAAACCTGGTAGCTGTATTGAATCAACCTCATAGCTACCATGAGCTAACCTGGTATCTGTATTGAATCAACCTCATAGCTAGCATGAACTAAACTAGTGGCTATATTTGAATTAACTTCGTAGCTATTTTTTTTTCAAATGGACTAGCAACGACTAAACTAGATAGTTAGCGTCAATGATAACTGGAATGAATTAATCTGATAGCTTTTTTTTTGAATTAGCTAGCATAAAAAATCTTGACGATTTAATTTTGGTTAGCTAGCATGAGTTATCTTATAAGATGAACCTGATAGCTACCATAAAATAAACTGAGAGCTGGCATAAAAGAATTTGGTAACCAGAGGTGTAATTTTTGTACGGTAAATTTGATTTTCTTTTTACCTAGGTTGTTTGATATATCATTGACCGAAACTGCAAGGTTAGATCTCTCACAGAACTCCACGGGCGAGCAGCGCGACGCAGAAAGGCTGGATAGCGCCCCACCGGAGAGGAACGAGAGGAGAAGGCCGCCGCTGCCGAGCAAGGAGGCGTCTCACCTTTGGAGGTGGAGGAAGGCCATGTTAATTATTTACATAGATAATTAGTCTGTCAACTTTGGCCAATTAATCTGTCAACTGTGGCTAATAATTTGGTATTGCCTTTTCAAAGAGCATGATAAATATTTACATAGATAATTAATATGGTAATTGTGGCTAATTAATATGTCAACCGTGGCTAATTAATCGGGTAATTGCATTTTCAAATAATATGGCAATTATGGTAATTGTTTGCATAGGTAATTAATCTGGTAATTGTGGATAATTAATCTGTCAACCCTGGCTAATTAATTTGGTAATTGTTTTTCAAAGAACACAGTAATTATCATAGATAATTAATCTGACAATTATGGCTAATTAATCCGGTAATTGCTAAAGAACACATTAATTATCATAGATAATTAAGAGCATCTCTAGCAGAGCCTGCAAAATGCGAACCTACAAAACAGTTTTGCAGGTCGCGCAACCAACGTTTTTTAGCTCAAAACGACGCGCGGCGGAACATAGCCCTTATACTCAAACCGTAAAACCGAATATTCGCATTTTTTATTTTTCCCACATCTTCTTCTTCCTCTCGATGGCCGCGTTGACCCTACTCCAATCCGTCCATCCGCCGTCGCGTGAAAATCGATTGACCAGCCCGCGTGCGAGCTAGCTAGGCTAGCTAGCCGTGGAATCGATCGATCCGTGGTCCAGCTAGCTAGCTAGCTCCGGTGGCTTTCGCTGCATGAATCGATCCATGCTCCAGCGCTAGCCATGGAATCGATCGATCCATGGGTGCTAGTCAGCTAGCACCTAGCAACGGAGGTCTTTCAGCACCCAGCTACGAGGCCCGACACGGAGTACGCTGCTGACGCGGAGGTCCCCGGCACCCAGCCACGGAGGCCCTCAGGGGCGCCGCCGGCGTGAAGCACGGGGTCGACGAGGAGACCACCTGGCATGGCTGCGGAGCCGATGAAGCTCCCGGCGGTGGGGTTTGGCCCGCCGCATCCAGCAGGCCGCTTCAGTTTGGTGTGATTCCAGTAAGTTTGGCGAAAGTTCGCCGGATTCCGGCGAGTTCCACGGCGGAAGGTCACCGGCCGGTGCTGAATGTTCAGCCCGCCAAGTACTTTCACCATATGCAGGGCCCCCTCGGTTCGGTGCTGAAATCCGCGAAAAAGCCGTTCCGAGGCGCGGATTCACGGGCCCCTGCAAAATCGTTTACGGGCCGGTGAGTTTTGCGGGTTCTGTTCTCCGTTTTTTTGCGGTTTTAAATCCGCATCGGGCAGTTATTTTGCGGGTTTGGGGCTTTTGCGGGTTCTGCTAGAGATGCTCTAATATGGTTACCTAATTTTGTGTAGGGAATGATGTCCACTGAGCAGGTCACTCGTCTCCACGGATCAATGCAGAAAAATCTACTGAATAGTAACGCCAAGAATCATCATATGTCATGCTGTACTGATTGGACAATACATTTTTCTTTGTCTAGGAGACATTAGCTTTTTATACTTTGTTCTGGCTTGCTACTGTGAGTGCAGCTTTTTCTGTAGCATGTATTGTAGGAGTATTAGCCATTTTTTGATGTGATCGATTGTACGAAATGGTATATCTGACACGTTACTGTATTCAGTTGGGCATGTATTGACAGAGTAGCTTTTTATTGGGTATGTCATGCTAGTCTGCCAATCTTGCCAGCTCTGCCGTAACCTGCTTGCATGCTAGCCTGACAACCATCGTGTGACTTTTTTTTTATGCCGAACAAGACTCGCATGCACGCTCGGACAGAACGCACGCTCGTTCCGGACGTCAGCTGCTGGTTGCGATCGTGCTCGATTAGGCGAGTGGGGCAGGGACCAGCCGCCGCTCCGTACGACAAATATGCGGCGCCGCTCCGTAGCAAAGTCCATGAAAAAAATACCACCAAGGGCTAGTCCTGCTAGGTCTTATTTTTTTTCTTCTTCATGCTTTTGCGGGGATTATTATTACGATGATCTCTTAAGTATGAACAATTGATTATCTATGCACTCATATGAACAATAGATTAAGATTAAGGCTCATTTATCTTGGTTGCATGATATGTAAAGTGGGACTAAGATTAGTTTTGCACGTGAATAATTAGTTTGAAAATTACAATTCTGCATTTCCTTCTATGAAAAAAAATACCACCAAGGGCTAGTCCTGGTAGGTCTTTTTTTTTCTTCTTCATGCTTTTGCGGGGATTATTATTACGATGATCTCTTAAGTATGAACAATTGATTATCTATGCACTCATATGAACAATAGATTAAGATTAAGGCTCATTTATCTTGGTTGCATGATATGTAAAGTGGGACTAAGATTAGTTTTGCACGTGAATAATTAGTTTGAAAATTACAATTCTGCATTTCCTTCTATGAAAAAAAAATACCACCAAGGGCTAGTCCTGGTAGGTCTTTTTTTTTTTCTTCTTCATGCTTTTGCGGGGATTATTATTACGATGATCTCTTAAGTATGAACAATTGATTATCTATGCACTCATATGAACAATAGATCAAGATTAAGGCTCATTTATCTTGGTTGCATGATATGTAAAGTGGGACTAAGATTAGTTTTGCACGTGAATAATTAGTTTGAAAATTACAATTCTGCATTTCCTCGGTGTGCATAAGGGTGTCTAGCGGCGGCCCGCTTAAGCCCGCCAAATCCTTATTTAGCACAAACGGAGCAGATCGGCAGCAATATTTTAAAGCTAACCAAACTTTTTTGAGAAGGAAGCGGGCCGGATCGGGCGCCGCTACGAAACCTGAGGTGTGCGCATATGAGCAAAACTAATCCCTTCGTTATGGATTTAGTCAAAGTCAAAATTTGTCAAGTTTGACAAAAAATATAGAAAAAATATCAACATCTATAATAAAATGCATATAATATGAAAATATACTTTATGGTGATTCTAATACTATAGCTTTTATATTGTAGATGTTGATATTTTTCTAAATATTTGGTCAAACTTGGCAAACTTTGACTTTAACTGACCGATAACGTAAAGTAAATAAAAACAGAGTGTGTAATTAACTCGTTTGTTGTAATTTGATATGTTTTTCTAATGACCATCATAATTTGATTTATTAAGTAATATTTTGGTCATTCACCAGTAAAATAAACAAAAAAACTAAGGTTTATTGGCCTGTTATGAGAAACCTGGTTAACAAAACAAGATACTCCCTCCATTTTTAAATATAAGATGTTTAAGTGTGTCACATGTTGTCTAGATGCATACTACCATGAATGAATATACACTAAAATTTGTCTAGATACATTTGTGAAAATGTGCATGTGGACAAGTGCTAAAACATTTTATATTAAAAAACAGAGGGAGTAGCTATTACACGAGCCGCTTTATTGGTCTTCCTCAGACTGAGCATGAATTTTGTGTTCCCGATCAAACCATAAAACTCCACACAATCTACATATCATTGAAGATAATTGGTTGGCCACAAACTGCCACCTTGTAGGTGCTTGGAAGCTCGAGAATGTTCTTCTTGTTACACCGAAACTTGACAACCCTACTTTACAAAACATTATGGGGATATTTCTTTTGACATGTAGATTATAAGATCCTACAAAAATCTAATTAAATATACTTACACAACTACAATACATTTTAGTGCATCACAATTATTATTTTTCATATTTTAAGCTTTTCTTAGATTTAGACATGTAATCCATTGTAGCGAATTTTCACATGCCAACACTTAAAGTATATAAAATCCAGAACAAAATAGTGTTTTGCTTTGCACTAACATATTTGTAAAGACAAACCTTTTAAATACATAACAATGAACTTTCAGTTTAAGTGCTACAGACATAGTATACTTTGTTTGTTGTTAGACACATCATATGCAACAAAAAATAGTAGCTAGTATGCTATATTGTATCAGTAAGAAAAACCAGATAATATTTGGTGGAAAATTGATATAGAGGTAAAAATGTTTAGTATAAACTGATGAGAAGAGTACAAAGTTGCTTGATGTGAGTCAAGAACCCGATCTTTGTAAAACCGAGCTCTTCTTCCATCGATTTTGAGAGAGCAATGTCTCGCAACAAATCATGAAGTTGAGATGAATCGGTCCCTTTTCTGCTATTGGCTAACATTGATAAGGTAGGATAACATTTTTGCTCACAAGTTCCATAAAATAGTGCTCTGCTAGTTCTTTCAAAGACTTGCCTCGAACTTCTCTAGGATAACCCTCTGTAGTGCACAACACACAAAGCGTCCCAACCAACCTTGAAATCTTCAGGAAATTAGGGAATTTATAAAAAGACATGACTTCAATGTTGCTTTCCCTTGTGGTCACGATAATGCGGCCTCTGATATCCATTCTACTAAAAAAGGTACTTACATATCCCACTTTGTACTTGATGATGTATCATCGATGACAATCAACAACATTTTTTCTTTTAGAATCCTAACTAGCTGATATGTCCAGTCCTCAAGAGGCCTTTGATGGAGATATGCCCTGAAGACAATAATAAATATTATTGTATTCTAAACATTGTTTGATTTAATTGAACTATGACATTGCGGTGTAAGGATTGTTTGATTAAATATTGATGTGCTAACACCTGCATGTGCCATCATCAAATAGTTTTGCTAGAGCTCATTATTAATTGGCGATTAATTCTACTACCGCCTCAATTGTTTTAGAAAAAAGATGGACTACTATTTGAGAAATGTGTCTTCTCAGTTTAATAGTAGGTAGAATAAATGATTGCTTGGTGAGATTGTTGAATCTTTGAAAACATGTGAGAATAAAATATGGTACACTCGTGTGTCATCCCATTACCTTATCCAGTAAGTCCATGTATGTAATGTAACGGACTCCATTCAAGCATATCTTAAAGATGGTAAAATGAATATGTTGTGATGAGATCACTTAGGTGATATGACTTACATGATTTATCAAATGATCAATATGAAGAAAGGGAAATAATGTTTTGTAGCTCTAAAAGGTTTAAAACCAGGTGATCCAAATATGAATATTCATGAACTCCAAATTTATTTGAAAAGTTGCATCATATGGTAATGTACATACATCCAGCCAAATTGACAATGCACCATCAGCCGGTCATTATCCATGGATGCAGGCTTGTAATTAGTCATTAAACCTAAGGCTCCCAGCTCACGGTTCCATAATGATCTCATTATCCAACCCAAGCTTCTGATCACTTACACAAAAGAACCTGCAGGGTTCCAGCACGTACCCACGGTTCAGAATCCAGCCTAGCGAAAAGTCAAAGTCTCACACAGCTTACATAAAAGCCACAGCACCACAGGCCCGCTTCTCTGCATCAGAGAAAGGCAGAGCACTACGAGCTTCTCTTGCAGCCAAGATCGGACCGGAGGCTGGAAATGCCATGGGCTCGAAGGAGCATCTCGCGCTCCAGCCGATCTACACAGACAGGGACGTCGACGTGGTGAGGGAGCGGTCGGGCCTGGCCAACGCGTCCTTCAGGGTCTACTACAGCCTGCGCGCCGGCGCCGTGCCGTTCCTGTGGGAGTCCGCGCCCGGCACGCCAAAGAGAGGAGCCGCGGTCGCCACCGCCAGCGCGGTGGCGCCGGAGAGCCGCGCTGCTGATGCCGGTGGTGTTACTACGCTGCTGCCGCCCATCTCGCCGCCGCCGTCGTACCGGTCGTTGCAGCTCAAGGGGAGGAGGAGGGCGTGCCGGTCCAGGCCGTCGTGGCCGGCGGGAGGCATCGTGAGGGCGCTTCTGGGCATGCTCGGGCTTGGGGGAAGGAAGAGCCACCGCAGGTCGCGTGGGCGTCCAGCCTCGTATGTTGGAGCTTGAAAGCTGGTTCCGTGGTTCGCGACAGGCTCGCTGGGTACATCAATTCCTCATATGATGCATCTTCTTCATGCTTTTGCGGGGATTATTATTACGATGATATCTTAAGTATGAAGAATTGATTATCTATGCACTCATGTGAACAATAGAGATTAAGATTAAGGCTCATTTATCTTGGTTGCATGATATGTAAAATGGGACTAAGTTTATTTTGCACGTGAATAGTTAGTTTGAAAGTGACAATTCTGCATTTCCTCGGTGTGCGTGTATCTTAGGGTTCAAACAGCGGCGGGCCAGGAGCAAAACTAATTAACGTTTGTTGTAATATGATATGCTTTTCTAATGACCAACATACTTTGATTTATTGATATTGAGGACCTTGGACCTTATTCCTTCCCCGCTATCGTGCTGAAGGGCGATTTCTGAAACCGCTTGTTCGATCCACCTCGCCATCGGCGATTCACCGGTTCCCTCTCGCTCTGGCGGTGGGAGGGTGGGGGAACCCCGGATCTCGACGTCTGTATAGCGTAGGTTTGAGTAGGCTTCCAGTCAGCGGCGATGAGGAGATGGCGGCGCGGTCGGAGTGGAGTTTTGGGGCGGCGTTCGTCCTCTTCGGTGGTGGGGCTCCCTAGAGTACCGCCTCGGATAGGCCGCCTTGTCCACGCCCCTTGGAGCTGTTGTGCGTGGCCTTCCCTCACCGGAGTCCGAGGAGCGGCGGATCCAAACGTTTTAAGAAGCTGAAGGAGTTGGTGGTGGTGAGCAAGACGATGGTGTCCGCGGAGCAGGGTGGAGGCTTTACGGAGCCGAGGATCGATGACTTCCCATCCACAGAGGGGCTTCTCCCGATCCAAGGTTGAGTGGAGCATTTTCCTGGTCGTCATCGGCGGCATCGAGATCCAGAAGGACTCTTTTTTTAATTTTTCTTTGTTCTGGATCATTCTGTGAGAACCTTGCTCTAATATTATCAGCTCTTTTCCCGCAAAAAAAAAGATTTATTGATATTAAGTAATATTTTGGTCATTCATGAGGAAAATAACAAAAAACTAAGGGTTTATTGACCTGTTACGAGAAACCTAGTTAACAAAACAAGATAGCTATTACATGAGCCGATTTATTCATCTTCTCGAACTACACATGAATTTCATGTTCCCGATTAAACCCTAAATCTTCACACAATCTACATATCATTGTAGATAATTTCTTGGCCACAAACCGCCACCTCATAGGTGCTTGTAAGATCGAGAATGTTCTTCTTGTTAAAACTAACTTGACAACCCTACTTTACAAAACATTATAAGGATATTTCTTTTGACATGTAGATTATAGAATCATACCAAAACTAATTAAATATTCTCAAACAAGTACAATACATTAATATAGTGTATCACAATTTTCTTAATATTTTAAGCTTTTTATAGATTTAGACATGTAATCCATTGGAGCAAAATTTCCCATGCTAACACTTAAAGTACATAAATCCACAACAAAATAGTGTTTTACTTTGCACTAACATATTTGTAAGGAAAAACCTTTTAAACACATAACAATGAACTTTCGGTTTAAGTGCTAACGACATAGTATGATATTTTTGTTGTAATACAAAACATACCCAACATAAAAAACTAGCTAGTATGCTATAAATTGTACCAGTAAGAGAAACTAGATAATATTTGGAGTGTAGTTTTTTATAGAGGTAAAAATGTTTAGTATAAATTGGTAGCAAGATGACTTTTATAGTCCCAAACTCTGTATTTTCTTCCAACTCGGCACTAAGGTGATCATTCAAACTTCTCCATTCTGAAACTGTTTTTGGCTGGTTCACCAAGAATCAAGCAATGGTGACTATTGCAAGGAAGTTGTACCCATATCGTGTTGTACCCATATCGTGCCATGAACCATATGATGCTCCTTCAGGGCGACCGACCCGAGGAGAACCTATCTTCAGGCACCACATGTGAGATCGAGAGGCACTTGATTGTCCTGACCATGAATATGACACACCTCTTCCATATGTGGAGCATCACGACAGCCATCAGATGGGTGGTGATCGAGAGTGTTGTCACGGAACGGATACCTGCATATATGTCAGCAACATGGAGTCAGATGAATGAATGCCAGTAGTAGTATTTCCGCATATTGGATTCTTTTCTTACCGTTAATGTTGCCCATGTCATTTGTCGTTTTGAAGGCGATCGCGGGGGAGGGGGGCAGATGCCCCCCCCTAAAGATCAGCCTTCCCTACTAGGTACACCATCCCTCAGTATCTAGTGAGCAGCTCCTCTAAACTGTTGTTGTACCCATATCGTGCCATGCACCAGAACATCTGATGCTCCTTCGGGGCGACCCACCCGAGGAGAACCTATCTTCAGGCACCACATGCGAGATCAGGAGGTAGTTGATTGTCATGACCATGCAGATGGAGTGCAATGAAGATATCTTCTTGATCAGTCGAGGGAATACCAAGGGATTACCCTGAACTGACTGTGTGTATAGCAAAGCCACTGATAACCCACAAGTATAGGGGATCGCAACAGTCTTCGAGGGAAGTAAAACCCAAATTTATTGATTCGACACAAGGTGAGCCAAAGAATATTTATAAGCCTTGACAGATGAATTGTCAGTTCAGCTGCACCTGTAAGTAGACTTGCTCGACACAGTTTATCAGTAGCAACAGTTTTATGACAGTAGCAGTAGTGAAATAATAGCAGCAGTAAAACAAAGACAGCAGTAATAATTGCAGTAGACAGCAGGATTAAAATACTGTAGGCATAGGGATGGATGAACGGGCGCTGCATGGATGAGATAGTTCATGTAATAGACATTCATAGGGCAATTGCATATAAATAATAATAAGGTATCCGAGTAATATTCTATCATAAGCATGTGTTCCGTAATTAGTCGTACGTGCTCGCAATGAGAAACTTGCACAACATCTTTTGTCCTACTAGCCCGTTTGCAGCGGGGCCTCAAGGGAAACTACTGGTAATTAAGGTGCCCCTTTTAATAAAGCACCGGAGCAAAGCATTAACACTCCGTGAACACATGTGATCCTCACGTCAAAACCATCCCCTCCGGTTATCCCAATTGCTGTCACTTTGGGGCCTCGGGTTCCGGACAATAACGTGTGTATACAACTTGTAGATATGATCCCAAACAATAATTATCATCATGATTCAATAACATGTTCAGATCTGAAATCATGGCACTCGGGCCCTAAGTGTCAAGCATTAAGCATAACAAGTTGCAACAATGACATAAAGTACTACCGATGGATACTAGGCACTATGCCCTAACAAATCTCACAACTATTACATGAATGATCTCATCCAATCCCTACCATTCCCTCAGCCTACAGCGGTGAATTACTCACACATGGATGGGGGAATCATGGATGGTCGATGGAGAGGCGGCGGTGATGTTGATGGCGATGATCTCCTCCAATTCCCCGTCCCGGCAGGGTGCCAGAACGGAGTTTCTGATCCCCGAAATAGGGTTTTCGATGGCGGCGGAGCTCGGGATGTTTTTTTGGAAAAAGTGACGAACCCCCCGAAGTTTTTAGGTCAGAGGCTTTAAGTAGTCCAAAGGGGAGCGTCGGGGGCCACACAGGGTGGCCACACCACACCTGGGCGCGGCCAAGGGCCTGCCGCGCCCTGGTATGGTGTGGTGCCCCTGTGCACCCTCCTCGCTCCATCTTCTGGCTCCGTGGGTTTTCTGGAAAAATAGGCCTTTCTGTATTTTTTCTGGGATTTTTCTGGAACTTCGACTTTCTGCACAAAAACAAGACATCAAAGTAATTCTGCTGAAAACAGCGTTAGTCCATGTTAGTTGCATCCAAATCACACAAATTAGAGGCAAAACAATAGCAAAAGTGTTCGGAAAAGTGGATCGATCCATCAAGTACTCGTACGTGAGCTATGTAGGACGTGATCCTCCGATGGGTTTTTTGCACATGAAGCTAACTAGCTTTTCTAGTAGGATCGATCCATCAAGTACTCGTACGTGAGCTATGTAGGACGTGATCCTCCGATGGGTTTTCTGCATGTGAAGCTAACTAGCTTTTCTTGTAGGATCGATCCTCTCGTCGACTTGCAAACACCGCGAGCGATCGGCTTCCGGCGAGGCTTCTGCGTTCCCGGCCGTTGGTAGATTGATCGCGCGAGCATGTAGACGCCGCCATCAGGTTTGGATCACGCTAACATGCACGTGGAGTGCCGCCATAAGTTTGGATTGTTCAAGCTTCCGCACGCGACGTTGTCGCCGGATCGTATGAGCGTATACGGAACGCCGTCGTTGCCGTCGCTGGCCGCCGCTTTGCGATGTTGATGCAGATTGAATCTACTATGTACAGAACGCCGCCGCCACCCGACGAAGTTGTCGGCTGCTTGTTGATGACGAATTTGATCGCGTCGCCTGCGATTGTGACTTAGATTGGATCCGCTATGTACGGAGCGCCGCCGCTTTTGCTGATGAAGATTTTGTCGATGAATATAATGAAGCCGCCGAAACCGCGATCCAGCACGCATTCTTCCCACAGACGGCGCCAATTGACGTGGTGCGCCCACGGCAATCCCAGGGTCGAGTACCCCAGGTAGATTTAGAGGGAGAAGATATGCGCGCTGGTAGTATCGGACGGCTGACAAGCGAGGATTTACCCAGGTTCGGCCCCTAATTGTGAGGTAAAGACCTACTCCTGCTTGTCTGATTATGATGATATATGAGGTTACATGGTGGCCGTCATGGCGATTGTGGTGAGACGTGGTCTCATTATGCCTATGCGAGTTGTGGATCTAGTCATGATCTGTCTATGCGGGTGCCCCTACCTGGCTTTATATAGGGAGCCAGGTAGGGTTTACAAGAGTCCTATTAGATTACGTCTTGGAGTTCTTGACTTGTGCTTGAAGTAATTGCTGGGCCGTCAGGTGGGCCTTCGTCTAGACTGCACCAGGTATACCAATAACAGGGACCCGAAGGGCACATCCCCGTCACTAGCCCCCGAGTGTCTGGTCGATTCGAAGTATCGGGCAGAGACTCAAAACAGTATGTCGAGTAGGCGTAGTCGATGCGTCGGGTGTGTTGATGACCATATGATGACTGTATTATCCATTCTTCGTGAGTTGAATCATTTATGAGAAATCCAGTATATGTGTATGAAATCCAATAATAATAATGAATCCGGTGCGGGCTATAGAACCCGACTTTGATAAATCCGTGCGGGCTATAGAGAACCCGACTTTGATAAATCCGTGCGGGCTATAGAGAACCCGACTTTGAGAAATCCGGTGCAAGAAATCCAATATTAATAAATTAGATGCAGGTGTAAGGAAAACCTGACTTTGAGAAATCCGTGCAGGTTATAGGGAACTCGACTTTGAGAAATCCGTGCAGGTTATAGGGAACCCGACTTTGAGAAATCCGTTGCATAGCACTCGAGCCAACGGCGAATGCGCTCCCGATGGGAGTAGTCGAATGAAATTCGAGTTATCCAAGGAGATTCTCAACTTGGTCTCAGTTTTCGCGTCCTTTGCTGCTTTTTCTGGTACTTTTGACTCGGTAATTCGTCGGGTGCGCGCCCAGCGCTCCGATGGGAGTAGCCACCGAGTGCCTGGTCGATTCGACGAATCGGGCAGGGACTCATTTGCAGGTGTATTTCACCATCTGATTCTTTGATCATTTTGCTATTTAATTTTGAGTCGAGATTGTCTCGATTGTGCTTGCTGAGTCGGTAATTCGTCGACTGATATTTTGCTTTGGAGTCGAGATTGCCTCGAACGTGCATGCTGAGTCGGAAAACACGTCGACCAATGCTTTGTTTATTTTGCCTAGGGATTATGGCATAGCAGGCCTGGTACGCTCGACGGATCGGGACCAGTTAACTGCACTTTTGGGCAAAACCTTACTAGCCTACTTCAAGTTCGAGTCCCCGGACTCGAACCCAGAACAAGCTGGTCAATATCGACTCAGGCCGCGGAGGTCTTACAGAGTCGACATGCAGCACTTTGCGACCTAACGCGTCCGTTAGGATTTTCTTCATGTCTGTTGACATGGAAAGTTGCAAGGCAAACGCCGTTGGAGCGGGCCCCGGCCCAGCTCGACGGATCGGCAGGTCTTACCTTTACACCGCGCGTGCAGCATCCGAGGTATACATGCGGCGGACGCAATCTCGGGAATTTGTGGATGAAATATGTATGAGGCTAAGTAGCTCAGTCGAATGGTCATTCGACTGCTCTTGTGTGGAACGATTGATTGATTTTGCTCGTAATGTCTATCGGGTGCGCGACAGTGCTCCCGATGGGAGTAGCCCCCGAGGCTATGTGCAACTATTTGTAGTTGGGCATAGGCTCAATATCCCTTCCTTTTGTTTTTTGTCGAGTATCTTTTGAGTTCTCCAATCATTGCGTCTGCTGGCGTAGACATTTTGCCGGGTGCGCAGTACTCGAGCCAATGGCGAGTGCCCTCCGGATTGTCGAGCGTGGCTGAGGCTTTTGAAGTAGCTAACCTGCACGGCGCAGCCCTCGAGTCTTCGAGTGCGGCCAAGGCTTTGCGAGTTTGGGCTTTGCGCGGCGTAGCCCCCGAGTGTAGGGTCGAGAGGCGCACGGTGTTTTGCCGGAAGGAATCGACGCGGCGGACCAGAGTCGACGCGGCGGAGTTGTGCGTTGTATGGAGTCAACACGACGGACCGGAGTCGAAGAAGGCACGAGTGTCGTCTTGTCGAGTGCAGCGACGAATTTGTTGTTGTTGACGAAGCGCCAGCCCCCGAGGGTATGTAGTGGGGTCGATGAAGGCGAGGCCGCTAGCCCTCGTGTGTCGAAGTCGAAGTCGATGAAGATGTGCAGCACCGTCGCCGCCCTGAGTCGCCGGTTTGTCAGGTGAGCGCGGTTGAAGCTGATGCCATTTGTTGATGTCGAGTGCGAGAGCGGGCTTTGTGTGCCGATGTTGATCGCCGCCGTGGTGATCGATGATGTCTAGGGAGTCGAAGTTTGCTGTCACCCGAGTTGTCTAGTCGTCGATGTCGCCGAGCTGGCTGCTGGATATTTTACTTTTTCCATTGCTCGTATGCGAGTTTGTGCATGCATCTGAAGTGATTAGCTTCTTTCTCCTTGGCTGATCCATGCATGGAGTTTTTGGCTGGTCGCATGTACGTGTTTAGCACTCCGGCCACTTAATCCATGCATGTAGCTAGCTTTGTTACTTCGATCCCTTCTTTCTTCTTTCTTCTATTTCTTTTGCAGTCTCGGAAGGCGTGCTGCATATGGATATTTGATCCTCTCGTGAGTGCTAATAGCACTCGAATTGTGCTCCTCTCCTTGCCGATGGAAGCATGCACCGATCGATCAACCGCATGTGGGTCGTCTGGTCTTCTCAGTTTCCACGCCGGTGACTCGCACCAACATCGGCTGGAGTATGATGATGTTGTATTGCCGGACTGATGTGGGCCGCGACCGTTGCGGACTTGATCGGCTGCCACGTGTGGGTGACGATTGTAACATCGAGCCCCCGGGCGTTTGGTGATGAAGATGCTCGAGAGCGAGTCGAGAGTCGACCGCCGTCTTGTCGATGATGAGTATTGGTTCTCGTACATGCACATACATGTTTTAGGAAATAAAGCTTTTGTTAGTAGACAATAATAAATAATGAATAGAATAATAAGACAGGGATTGATCTATAATGGATGGATATCGGATCCATGTGCCGCATGTGCTGCGAGTGGTTTTGCTGCTCTTTTGCTATCCGATGTATGGGAATACGATCGGAACTCGTTGACTCGTTGGCTTCTTTAAACGTCGAAACGGTCGGGTCATAGACGACACGATTGTCGAATTGCCGAAAGTATCCGCAGCGGGTCGATGAAGATTGTGGTTGCGGACGAAGTCGAGGGAGAGGTCGTCGATGCGCGTTGGTGGCCAGCACGACGCGACATGGTGGCGTAGATGCATGGTGCATGCTGCCTCGTGCGTGCATGTATTGGTCTAGCTGCTCCCGATCATTGGGATTTGGTACTCCTCGTACATGCACACATGTTTAGGAGATGAAAGGAATTAGTAGTAAAGGATAATCAGTATGATAATTAAATGAATAAAACAAGAATTGATCTATGCTGAATGAAATTGCTGCTGGGGCTAGATCCAGCGAGACGATTCCAGGTTCTTGTCGAACTCGACGAGCTGCCGCTTTGCTGATTGCGATACGGATCAGAACGCCGCTGACGAATCTTGATTTGGCAAATTTGATTAGTACCACCCGAAGGCGAGGTCGACGGTTTCTGGAACTGTCCTCTGCATGCTGGCCTGCGTCTTCGAGTGGTGTCGCACCAGGAGCTGACGAGATATACGCGTTGGGAGCCCGCTACAATCAGATAGCTTGGATCGATCCATCAAGTACTCGTACGTGAGCTATGTAGGACGTGATCCTCCGATGGGTTTTTTGCACATGAAGCTAACTAGCTTTTCTAGTAGGATCGATCCATCAAGTACTCGTACGTGAGCTATGTAGGACGTGATCCTCCGATGGGTTTTCTGCATGTGAAGCTAACTAGCTTTTCTTGTAGGATCGATCCTCTCGTCGACTTGCAAACACCGCGAGCGATCGGCTTCCGGCGAGGCTTCTGCGTTCCCGGCCGTTGGTAGATTGATCGCGCGAACATGTAGACGCCGCCATCAGGTTTGGATCACGCTAACATGCACGTGGAGCGCCGCCATAAGTTTGGATTGTTCAAGCTTCCGCACGCGACGTTGTCGCCGGATCGTATGAGCGTATACGGAACGCCGTCGTTGCCGTCGCTGGCCGCCGCTTTGCGATTTTGATGCAGATTGAATCTGCTATGTACAGAACGCCGCCGCCACCCGACGAAGTTGTCGGCTGCTTGTTGATGACGAATTTGATCGCGTCGCCTGCGATTGTGACTTAGATTGGATCCGCTATGTACGGAGCGCCGCCGCTTTTGCTGATGAAGATTTTGTCGATGAATATGATGAAGCCACCGAAACCGCGATCCAGCACGCGTTCTTCCCACAGACGGCGCCAATTGACGTGGTGCGCCCACGGCAATCCCAGGGTCGAGTACCCAGGTAGATTTAGAGGGAGAAGATATGCGCGCTGGTAGTATCGGACGGCTGACAAGCGAGGATTTACCCAGATTCGGCCCCTCATTGTGAGGTAAAGACCTACTCCTGCTTGTCTGATTATGATGATATATGAGGTTACATGGTGGCCGTCATGGCGATTGTGGTGAGACGTGGTCTCATTATGCCTATGCGAGTTGTGGATCTAGTCATGATCTGTCTATGCGGGTGCCCCTACCTGGCTTTATATAGGGAGCCAGGTAGGGTTTACAAGAGTCCTAGTAGACTACGTCTTTGAGTCCTTGACTTGTGCTTGAAGTAATTGCTGGGCCGTCAGGTGGGCCTTCGTCTGGACTGCACCAGGTATACCAATAACAGGGACCCGAAGGGCACATCCCCGTCAGGTAGAGAGGTAGATCAACTCTACGGAACCAAACAAGATGTAGAACAACATGATGAATACGAGATGCCTCTTCCATATGTGGAGCATCACGACGGTCATCAGATGGGTGGTGATCGAGAATGTTGTCACGACACGTATCCCTGCATATATGTCAGCAACATGGAATCAGATGAATGAATGGTAGTACTAGTATTTTTGTATATTGGATTCTTTGCTCACTGTAAATGTTGCCCCGTGTCATTTGTCGTTTTGAAGGCTGTCGCGCGAGGGGGGATGCCCCTAAAAACCATCATGGTATTCAGTGGAGGAAGGCCACATCATGAGCGGAACACTAGGATGCCGTGCAGGAGCATGAGGAGCAGAGAAACACCTCACACGTCCGAGACTGCACCGGCGAGCAGTTGTCTAGGGTTACCACAAGTGGGTAGTCATTTGAGGAATTAGTGGAACATGGTAGTACCTTATACATAAGAGGTTATATGCCTCCTTATCTTCAAAATCTTTAAGAATGTAGAGATGTTCATGTTTCCTCCAACATTGTACATCAATGTTGCTTTTGTAGTCACGATAAGGCGCGGACTATGGCACTACAAGAATTCCGGTCTATTGCAACAAAAATTATTGCTACAGCTACCTTTCGTTGCAATAAAATGAGAATTACCACAAACTTCCGTAATAGGATCTACATATTGCTACAGTTTCGTTTCGTGCTAAGTACTCGTTTTGTTGCAATAGAAGCCATGTATTGCCACAAGCTGGATCAATGTTGTCATATAGTAGTGATATTGCGATAGTTGCGTCGTGTTGCGTGAATTAGTCATTTTATTGCAATAGATATATATTGTAACAATTCTGACTTCTGACGCTAGTCATAGATATTGTTGCAAAAAATGGCTTCATATTGCAATAAAACATGTATTGGTTGTAATATGGCGACTTTTTGACTCATCTACATTGTGTTGCAATAACTATTACATATTGTGACAAATTTTCCATGGTAATATGTACAACATATTGCAACAATATCCTAATGTTGCAAAAAAGGAGCAAGATATTGCAACGATATTCTCTACAGTGTCCTATCGCTCCAGTTTTTTATATTTATTATACTTTTTCTCACGATCGGATTAAAGGGACATGCTAGTTTATAGAGGTATTAACACATTTGGTACCACAACATGCACCTAAGTTGTGTTTTAGTCCCACATCTTGCAAAGTGGACACCGGTGATACCACAACTTGCTAGTCGGATTGGTTTAGGTCCTGGAGCCCATGCACCTGCTCGCGGAAGGCGTCAGGGTGCGGTGGAGACGCACCCACGTAGGGATGCGGTGGAGGAGACGCCCTCGCGTGGGCAGCGGAGGAGGCGGCGAGGTCCGCTGCACCTGCTCGCGGACACTACTAAAAGTATCTTGATCTGCCACGTTTCAAAAACGTCGTGGATTTTCGTCGCGGATTGACAAATCCAGAAAAAAAAACTGTGGCATTTTATTTTTTTGTCGCGGATGGCTGATGGGCCTAAGAAGTAAAAAAGCCCATATTTTTGGGACGTTTTTGTCATTTCATCACTAGAAAACGTCATGGATGGCTCAATTTTGAACCGACCCATTTGGGGTCTCACTTGACTTTTTAATGTCAATATTTTTACGATGTTTTTGTCATTTTATCACGGAAAACATCATGCATTACTGAATTTGGAGGAGGCCCATTTAACATGCGCCAAAAGTAAAGGAGAAGACAGGAATTGAACCTGGGACCTACTACCAGAGACGCACGCTATCAAACCATCAAGCCACTGCCTGAGTTTTATACATATATTAATATTACACTCTTGTACTTATATTGAATGCTCTGCTATAGAAATGCTAGCATAAGAAAAGAAAATATGTGTTTGTGATATTTCGAACCCAAGCCTAGAACTAACCATGTGTACCTCAATGCCACTAGACCATCAACGAACTTTTGATATGAAACAACACACACTTTATAAATAGGATGTATCAACACACTAGAGAAAATCTCAAGTTTCTTAATAACTTTTTCGAAATAATTGTCGTATTTCAAGTTTCTTATTTTTTCTGGCAACTAGGACATATAATGACACAATGCGAATTTTTTTTTTTTGATTTTATAAAATGTTTATGATGCTTTGAAAATGTGGTCAAAATCATCGACATGACCGTTCGTATCTAGGGGTGAAATCTTGTGAAAATATTGGTGTATCTCTGATGAAATGACTATTTTTGCACCTAATAAGAATTTTACAAAAAATAATGATAAAACTATGTAGCACCTATAGTCCAAATTTGACCCGTTTCCATCTAAATATGTACAAAGCCGTTTAAATGGAAGTAAATAGCTAAACAGCTTGAAAATTCATACCAGCCGGGGACCATCCATACAATGTGGTCTAGTTTGGGTGGAAAATGGTGTGGTGCCATTTTGCACGATAGTTTTGATAGTTGCTTCACAAAAAACCCCGTTTTTGAAGATACTAAAATATCCCACTCTGTACTTGAAGATATATCATCGATGACAATCAAATAATAGTTTTCCTTAAGGATCCTAATTAGCTGATATGCCCAGTCCTCAGGAGGCCTTTGATGGAGACATGACTTAGAGGAAATAATGTAATTATAACATATCTTTAGGTTCATATTAATGTTTACTTATTTATGCTATAACTGTTATGATACTTGAATATGTGGTTCAAAGAAAACTCACAAGCACGTGTAGAGAGATAAACATCAGTGTTACTAGTCCCGCCTCTAGCACTAGCTTGAGTTGTGTGATGATCATGTTTTCTGGATCATGGGCATAGTTAAGAGTAACGAGGATGTCCACAATGAATGAGAGTAGATTGTTGGTAGAACAAGGCTACTGAACCGACCTTATTATATATATGATGTGTTATGAGATCATCTTTCATTCGTTGTTAGCAAATCTATATGAAGTTATCATTTGCATAAATCCTTCGACCATGAGAATAATAAGTAACCACATGTTTGATAGGTATATTTTGATTGTCATCTAACATCCACCGTAACAAGAGATCATAACGGTGACTTTCAGGTATATCAGATGACATGTCCGGAAACCTAATAGTTAAAGATTGGAATATTTCTCCTTCTAACGATGGAAAGGTACATTGTGGTCCCTCGCGGTATTACGGTTCCACTTACCGTTTGGCCAAACATGATAGTGATCACGGGACATCGCAATACGGAACATGAAAAAGATAATGAAACCGGCAACGAGGACAGGGTTTTGTGATCCAATAACTGGATCACGAGGATAATGACATCTCACACCGGGTTATCGTTAGTAACGCAAAGCAAAGGGGTTAGCACTTGAATAACAAAGGGCGCTCGAAAGATATTCGTGTATGCACGGGAGCCATCACGGGTGACCACGGCTCTGTTGGTTATTGATCGAAGGTGTTTTGATCATTTCCATGTATTACCGAACCTACTGGGTCACACGCTTAAAGTTATTTTAATCTGTTTTGTGAGAGAGAATTATAGTATGTGTATAATTTAGAGAGTCATCAGAAACGTTGTGGTGTGGTGAAATAGTTCCAGACTGACACCAGGAGTGTTCTGCGGAATTTATAAGTGTATATTTGATGTCTCGGAGTTGTAGCAAGTGTTCCGGAAATTTTTGTAGGAAGCATATGATGTGCCGTTATTTCTCGGCAAACACCAGAGAGGGAGAGAGGTGCTGGAGCGATCCTAGGGCTGCCCTAGGGGTGAAGTCATCAACGGTACAAGTTTGACACACAAAGGTACGAGTTTGCCGTGCATCAATTCAATCACGTGTGTAATTGTTTGACCACACAACCCAGCAAGAAGTGGCTCTCCCCAATTCGTATGCCCACTAGCATAATCCATCCATCATGAACGCGCGAGAATCCGTTGGATAACCACGAAGATCACAAAAAGGAGAGAAGATCATCATGCAATTCATCCATGATAGAGAATTTATCTTTCATGTTTTCAGGATGGCTTAGTATGGTTTTGGGCAGTCGATTGCTAATACACGACACCTGCTATGACACCCTCTTCCTGGATTGATTGTGTCCATGTCTTGGAAACTTTACTCGAATTCGTGTGCTATGCCGAAGGACAAAATTTTCATCTGTGTCTGCATTCCAGGACAGGTGCTAGACATGCCTCGCGCCGAGGCATGTCCTTCCTCACACCCCTTTGGGGCTCACACTGCGGTCAAGCCAAGGAAACCATGACCCACCTCCTCACTAGTTGCTCGTTTTTACGCACCATGTAGCCGGATGTCCTTGGTGGATGACCATCCGCCCTACTGGTAGTTGGTCATCCATTAGGTGCCTATCGCTACGCGGAACGAGACCTCTTCCACGATCATGCGTACGACATGGTGGTTCTTGAAGCAGCACAACGCGCACACCTTCGACAAACAACGACTGAACGTCGACATCCTGTTTTGTACCATCTAGGTTAAGGCGGGCACGACAGGTCTTGCGGCTCTTCTTGAGTTGGCACTTATTAGTTCCTTGTGTGTTGCATTGTACTCGGGCGTGGCATGTTCTTCAGCTTGAACATAACACTCCTCTCTTTTCTGTTAATGCATCGTGACAGTCTGACAGACATAGTTCGCATTATCTCGTAGAAAAAAAAAACCCGACAATCATGAAATAGGAAATGCCATACGAGCAAGAGTAGCAAAACTAGGCTTTCTTCTGTTTTCACGCTCTTTTCATCTTCCGTTTGAAACTCACTTTTCACTGTCGCGTATCAAATTCTCCTAGCTGAGTCGGTTTCGCACACAGACCCGGCCGGGTCATAAATAACGACGACCCGCTGCCGTTCCTCTGCCCCGAAGCACCACTCTGCTCTACTCGCAACGGCACAGCTCCCCCCAACCAAAAAAGGAGGCGGAAAGGCAAAGCCCCCGCCCCCGCCCCCTTCCGCCGCCGCAACTCCTCCAATGGCCGACGGCGCCCACAAGAGGAATCCGGCGTCCTCCTCGTCCTCCTCCGGGGCCAGAAGGCCTGGGTCCCTCGCGGACCGGTACGTGCCGCCTTCCCCTAACTTTTGTTCCCCTCTTTTGGTACGAATAGTCCTGCTCGCCGTTCCGACTGGGTGAGGGTCCGGCAGTTCGCCGCCGGCCATGGATAGCATGCCGGATTTTATAGACATGCAATTCAGTAGCATTGGTGCGGCGCGGCGGTTAGAGCTCGGCTGCCAGCTGTGGGTCACTGAGTAGAGTTGTTTTCTTTTACCCTAGGTTGGGAGTTGTTTGGTTTGGCAGCAAATCAGGCAATTGAGGAAGAAGTAGTAAACTGGTAGTGCCAAATTGCTGCCTTTCCTGATGAGATCTAAATTTGTAAACGAGGAACTGAACCTCCTGATGTGATTTTGCGCACTCATTATTCTCAAGGCTTGTTTGATTGTTTCGATTATTAACAGTTCCTATACTTGTAATTTTCTACATGGCCTTTAGAAAGTTCAGAACATACACATGGTGAACTTCAATTTGTTAGAACGATACTCATGCCCGATTACCGCTGAATTTAAGTACACAATGTGTTTTGTATTTCAGGCGCTTTTGTGTGTGCTGAGTTTCCTGATAATCAATGTTTACTTGTTTCAACAATACATTATAGGGTCGTGAGAGGTCCTCGGAATCTCAAAAGGATGGTCCACGTTCATCTTCTCACTCTGTTGGCAGTAAAAAATCACCGCTGCAGACGGTTACACCAGTTCAACCACCGAAGTCTGCAGATTCACTGCCGCAGGTGGTTACACCAGTTCAATCACCGAAATCTGCAGACTCACCGTGCCAGATGGTTACACCAGTTGGACCACAGAAATCTGTAGACTCACCGCTGCAAATGGTTACACCAGTTCAACCACCGAAATCTGTAGACCTAGCGCCGCAGATGGTTACGCCAGTTCAGCTACAGGAATCTCTAGATTTAACGCTCCAATTCGGTGCATTGTTTCAACCACCGAAGTCTTCAGACTCAAGGAGCACTTCATGTGGCTCTGGAGCTGTTGTGTCTGATTCAAGAGCTTCTCCATTTGATATATGCATGGGTGACAGCAAATGCTCTGCAGGGGTTAAACCTTCTTTACTTGAGATCAACAGAGAAAAAAGGCGTGCAAGAGAGCTTTCGAACAGTGCAGCTGCATTTCAACATTTGAGACCTGGGATGGTTCTATTGAAAAACTTCTTAAAGCCTGACGATCAGGTATGCTCTGTCTGTTGTCTCAGGCTGATATGTTTAGTTTTATCCTAGCACCAATGATTATTTCATATCTTACAAAATAAAATGATTGTTTGAAACTACTATTAAATTTTAGGGTTAATTGGATCTATGCCATTGCCCAATTCACAGATTGGAAATATGCCATTACAAAAATCGAACTTGGAAATATGCCACTGAAACTTTTCAATACCTCTATCTATGCCATTGTCTCCACTAAATAGAATATCGGATTAGAAAATACATGTATTTGAGTGTATAGTGTCGTATTTACCATACTACCCCTATGCCCAACTTTTTGGCAGCACTTTAGTGTCGTCCGGGCGCCCAAAAATTCAAATTTTGGCCAAAATTGAACTTTCTTGGAAAAATCTAAGAAAATTACAGAAAATCGAAAACAGTAATATGAGCCTGCTGTTCAAACATGAGTAAATTCTGAGCCCATATAGACCCTTAAACTGAGATTTGAAGTTCTGTCCAGAAAACTTCCAAATTTTGGCCGAAAATTTGAACTTTTCAGAAAAATCTAAAAAAAATACAGAAATTCAAATTCGGTTTTGGCGGAAATTTCGTATTTTCCTTGTATCGTGCGTCAGTATAAGGGTACATACTAAAGTATAATTGTTGTATATGGTTTAGTATTGAAGATAATGGCATAGATAGAGGTATTGTAAAGTTTGAGTGGCATATTTCCAAGTTCAGTTTTTGTAATGGCATAAGTCCAATCTGTGAAATGGGCAATGGCATAGATCCAATTAACCCTAAATTTTATTACATGCCTCTTTTTATCATCCTGTAGAATTTTTGTGTGCTCCTGTAGAAGTCTTATCTCTTGTCTACACACTTTGCTGCAAACTGCACAACACTTCTCAGAATTCTGATGAGCCAGAAACATATACTTCCTGTAATAATTTTATTAAGTATCTCTTCAAGTAGTCCTAAGGCTTTATTCAATGCAGAAAAATATTTCTAAGCATTCTTTTGTTGCGCATGCCAGGTTAAAATTATCAAACGATGTCGGGATCTTGGTATTGGCACCGGAGGATTTTATCAACCTAGCTACAGAGATGGTGCTAGGTTAAGTCTGCGGATGATGTGCTTAGGGAAGAAGAACTGGGATCCAGATTCATGCTATGGGGATATACGACCCTTTGATGGTGCTCAACCACTGAAGATACCAGAAGAATTAACTAAGTTCGTCAACGATGCCATTGAAGCTTCTCATGCATTCTTGAAACAAAGTGTTCAAGGAATGTCCAATCCTAAAAAACAAATTCCTCCGATGTCACCAGATATCTGCATTGTTAACTTCTACACAACTGCCGGGAAGTTAGGTCTTCATCAGGTACAAAAGGACAACTTTCTCCAAGGATATATTTCATACATCAGCATCATTACATTTCGTACCAATTAATTACTTGGTAGAACTGTGCGCGAATAGATTAATTCAATAAACATGCTCTTCTGGGGTCTTGAGTTACATCTTCTATTCCCACTTCTTTGCAATTGGAATACTAATTGTGCAGCACTCTTTTTTGACGATGACTAGCTGAATCTTTTTTTTTTTGAGATAACTAGCTGAATCTTATGATTGTGTTACTTGACAGGACAAAGATGAAACAATAGACAGTCTTGACAAGAAACTGCCTGTTGTTTCCTTTTCACTGGGCGACACTGCAGAGTTCTTGTACGGTGATACAAGGGATGAAACTAAGGCTTCAAAGGTTAAACTTGAATCGGGTGATGTTCTAATATTTGGTGGTCAATCAAGGCACATATTCCACGGGGTTTCCAGCATTACACCAAAAACTGCACCAACCTATGTGACTAAGGAGGCAAATCTTCGACCTGGCCGTCTGAACCTCACTTTCAGGCAGTATTAGTAGTGTCTCTACCTGTAGGCTAAGTGCAAGCAGAGGGCACTCTCTTATGCTGTATCTAAATGTCCTGTCAGTAAAATTCAGCAAGAACATTCCATGTAGCTATTGCCAAACCTTGTTCGATCACTGTACTGCCTGTTCTCATGGGCAGTATATTCGCTTGATACTCTTGATATATTGTGTTCATCTTCTATGCAAATACATGAATATAAGCTAGGTATGATCATTCCCAGACGTTGAGCAATTACTCGCTTGTAGTGAAAATAATTTTCCAGTTCAATCTAAACTGCTCTTGGTAGTAGTGCCGTGTACTAACTATCTTTAGGCTGAGTGCAAACAGAGGGCACTCTTATATAAGCTGTACTTGCCCTGTTAGTAAAAGCTTGCTAAATTAGTCATGCTGTACTTACGTGCCCTGTTAGCAAAAGTTTGCAAGAACTTTCAATCTTAGCTAACCTTTTTATTTTTTCAAAAAAAGAATCTTAGCTAACCTGGGTTCATCATTGATTCATTCATTGTCATGTGCTGTCATGCGCAATATCTTAATTAGCTTGATCATCTATGACTAGTATGTGTTTCCACCAAAAGAAGCTACGATCATTTGTATGCAGCGTTTGTTTCCAGCATCAGTTGAGACAGTTTAATAGGGAGTATAACACATATGAATCACATCAAACTCTGGGTAAAAATTAACGCAGTTTGGCGAACTAAAAGGGCAAACAAAAGGTATAAAAACGGCGGCAGATCAGCGTGAGTTCCGGGCCGTTGATAGGTAACATAGAAATAATAAATTACATCAAACTCGGGGTAAATTTAAGCGTGAGTTCTGGGCGTGTTCACCGTGAACGCCGTCGCGCGCGGCGTGCAGTACCTCGTGTCCACCACCGCTGCTGCCGTCGCTGCCATTATCGACCGGTCGCTGGCTCGGTGCTGGTGATCTGGATCGACTTGAGGCAGAGCCACTACAGATTACCAAAGGCTAACCAAGGGACGTACAAACTAAGTTCTGTATATCTGATGGATTACTACTTGCTGTACACGACAATTATTCCTGGCATACTGCGGTTGCCTAATATTTTTAGAACTTAGTTGAACTTATCCATAAGGTAGAGAATTAACCTTTTTTTATAAAGTGAATATATTAATATCAAGACGATGCCAATTATACCGGCCTCTTCACCAATGTAATATCAAGAATTATTCAAAACGTTGAGTACACATACACGCAGCCAATTTATTTTAAAAAGGAAAAAAATCTACAAAGCAGCTGCAACGAACTAGCAACTCGAGCATAACAAGAGACTTTTAAGAAGAAAACAATGCACAACTGCGACGTCGCTGGATCCAACAAGAGAGGACGGATCATGAATAGTCACAGGAAGAGAGGTTGACCAAACTCTAAACAATGCCTTCAATAAGGGAATGCCGCCATTGTCAGGTTCAACAAATAAAGATCAGACCTAAAGTTTTCGCCATTGAAACTTGACAACCAATTGCTAGAGCGACAAATGGAGCCACCCTATGCTACCACCACCTGCTCATTAATCATCGCACAACCGCACACGCATTAGCCCCATGGCACTTAGCCGAGCAGCGCTTAGGGTCGCTCGGCATTGACAATGATCCTATGATGCCGAGTGACTGTCCACATAGAGCTGATAGACCAACACGTGAGGCACCTTGCAGAATATCTGAACCCATGCATATACCAAATTTCTCGTCCCATATGCCTTCATATATGGGCTATACCGAGCACTTCAACTCCTGCACCGAGCACTAGTATGTTTAAAAAAAAAATGTGATTTGGGGTTTAGACATACCCCAAACAGTTTTTTAGAAGAATTTGGCGTGTACACAGCCGCGAGCTCGAACTCGAGCGGGCGGGCTTCGCAGGTATCAACACCCTGTTAGCCATCCGGGCTGGGCCTCGGTTCACAACACGTTTACCTCTCACCACCACATCAACTGTTTTTACTACTTGGACCCGCGGTGTATGAGGGCGAAAATGTAAGTTGTGTTTAATCGTCAGGATAAGATTGAGCTAAGCGCATCTGAGCACGTATAAAGGACTCTTAATTCAAGAATGATAATACCTTGCTCTTAGCCACTAATATAGTAATATAACATTTGCTTATCGGTTGAAACAAACACAAAAGTAAATTAGGAAAAACATTATGGCCCTGTTCGGAAACGAGGGATTCCAAAACAAAGGAATGGGAAAATGTGTAGGAATTGGGTGGAGTGCAAACTGAAAACCTACAGGCTTCCAAAACGTGGGAAAGTTTTCCTCTGACTGTTTCCTTTGGTCTTGGCCAATGTTTCGTTTCCTGTAAAAACGTAGGAAAGTTTCCCTTTCCTAAGGAAAGGATACTCCTCATTCCTTTGTTCCGAACGATTCAAAAGGGAAAAGTTCCATAGGAATTGAAACCTGCAAAATTCCTTTGCGTTTCCTGCATTCCGAACAGAGCCTATATATAAACCTCGACGAGGGAAGACATGCAAAACGAAAACAAATGGATTGCTGCGACAGCTCAACCCTTCTTCCTAAGGTTTAACAAAACGAGTTCAGTTTAACTTGCCCAGCACAACGCAACGACCCTGCTAACACCCAGTGGGGGCAGCAATCTGGCAAGGTTTGACCTCCGCCACACCTTAAAGATTTGCAAACTTTACCGATATATGTGTTGGTACTCATGAAAATTTCAACTTCTACGCTGCTGTCTACATGGCTGCTTGAGTCGCCATACCTAAAAAAAAGTTGCTGCCTCCGCTACTGCTAACACCAGGTTTACTAACTTTTGATCAATCGAAACTATAACCACGAGGTCCACGGTATGACTAACTCCGAATCAGTCAACTCATAGGATTGAGTGACAGTTCGGTTACACCTTATTACTTGTGGTAGAATTATTGTTGCAACAGCAGGCGATCTCAGGACGCGGACTTTGCAGCTGGTCGAGGATGACGGTGAGTGCGAGGAGGAACGCCTGGTCGATGCCAGGTTTGATCATGAGAGTATACTTGTTGTTCCCTTTCAGCGAGGCCCACCACGAGCTCTCGTTTCGGATCTGGGCAACAATGTCGCCGCCATCGTCACCACCACAGGAGACGGTCATGGCGCGCCAGAAGTAGCTGCCGTGGACCACGAAGTCGGGGACCCGCTCGTCGGAGGAGTTGCCGTGGAGAAACACGTGCACCGTGTTCCCCCACTGGAAAAACTGCGTCTTGTCCACGGCGACGAAGAGCCGGTCCGTCGCTTTCATCTCGATGCCCCTGAACGCCTCCCACCTCCGCTGGCCGTCGTCGGTGCCGAACCGGGACTCCTCGACAGCTAGCAAGGGGCGCCCATTGGGGGCGGGATCGCGCAAGATGAGGGAGCGTAGGTTGCCGTTGCCGAGGTGGGCCGTCTCCACTTTCATCGCGGGCGCGTTGTCGTCGAAGAAGCTGGTGACGCTGAATCCATCCACCATGGAGTTGTCCGACTCCGTTCTGGTTCTGGTCACCGTGAACACCGTCGGGTGGTGCGCGTAGAACCGGCCGTCCACCGCCAACTTAGCCTCCCACGGCCACGACATCGTCTCTGCCGACGGTCTCGTACGTGCGTGAACGTGGAGAGGATAGGCTGTTGGTATACGGATCCAGAAGAGGGTAGCCATGTATATATACGCCCGCCGTCGTCAAGGTTCTTGCAGCGTCATGCTCAAGGATTGTTCATTGCACGTTAAAAGTAAAACGATTTTGTTTTTCCTTGCTGTACAAGACAAATCATGTCCAAGAATCGAGGCGTTTGGGTCGCCTCCGCCAACATAGGGATATTGCCGACTGCGTTCGGCATCTACTATATAATATGTCTTCAGGTGATGGTCCGTTTTTCACTTTCCGGTTTTACTCCTCACTGCTAGGCTGATTTAGAAAATAATTACCCCTTTGCCACCGCCAAGTTAAAGTACCTGTTCGGTGAAATAAAAAATCCGGCGACCCAAAATACCGCAAACGGTGTGAATCAACCCGCGGTCCAAAATACCGGTTCAATTATTTTTCTTCCCCGTACGAAGAAACAGATGTCAGCTGCGCCGGCTTTGTCCCCCGACCATCTCCCTCCGCTCCCTTCTCCGGCCTCCCTCCTCGCCTTCACCGGCGATGATGGGCAAGACGAGCGCGTGCCCCTGAGGTAATTTTAAAAGCAACCCGCGGTCCGATGGACCGAACAGTTTTCTCCTCGCTCCTGCCCGCCGTCAGCGTCTTCTCCTCTGTTTGTTTTCCCCAGACCTGCCCAGACTAGGATCCCCATGCGAGCCGCCGCCGGCCGCTACAGCCTCCGTCCTCGAACTAGCGACCACCTACTCGCCCTCCGAGCTGCCTCTCCCCAGCGCGAGCAGCCCCAGCGCTTAGCAGCTCACCCCCCTCCAGCTGATCTCGCAACCCATGCTCGCCCAAGATCTTGGCCATGATTTTCCACTCGACTAGGAGCACGCCTCCGGCCAGGAATCCGTCTCTAGGTCAACGCCCCCGGCCGGCGGCCGCTCAACGGCGTCCCTACTTGGTGCATCTCCAGCTTGTGTCCACCTCGCAGGTTGTACTGAAGTGGTACTGAAGCTTTCTCTTGTAAAAGAAACTGGATAATCCTTGCGCGGTGCTTGAGAGTCTCTGTAATGTGAAGTTCGATTAGTGGATTTAGTTACTGGGGTTTCTTCTCGGGGTGACAATACTTTTATTAGATCAGGCTTCATAAGCAGACAAGACCCACTGTACCATATGCTTACCAAAGGGGATTCGACAGTGGGAACATTTTCTCAGCCGTATATTTGCTACAGATTCGACAGTGTTGATTTTCAGTTGTGCAGCCTCTACCAATCTTCGGGAAGGCAACTGAAACTGTATTTGACCTCAGCCAGTACCATCTGTGCGTGTATTGACTCTAAATATGCAAACTGCTGCTTCTAAAATACATGCGTCTTGGGTGCGGTGTAAATAGAATTCCAATGGGAATTTAAAAACTGAAAATTTTGGTATCACTTCGACAAGCAATAAGGAGAAAAACGGTAAGATATTGCATGCACAAGTCCTCGGACACGGTATTTCAGGTCATGGATCCATACGCAACCGTTGTGTAAAACATTTTTAAAAACTTTTCAAAATGTCAAAAATTGCTAAAACAAATTCGGATATACGTACATCATTTTGTGTTAGCACAAAACTTTCGCAGAGAAAAGATTTTTTTCTGACATGTGCAAAAAAGACAGAAAAATGTCGTACAAAATCATTTTGTAGCGCCCGGATTTGTCTTTTTGCACAGTTCACAAGAAATATCTTTTCTTCGCGAAACTTTTTGTGCTGATCTTCGTTTGCGAGGGACTAAAGTGCAAAAGGCCACATCGTACGTATATACGGTCGTTAAGGCATATTATATGGTAAAAATACTGACAGATTGTATCATACCAAAGCACATGACCCCGTTGCAACGCACGGGCAGTTTGCTAGTCGGGGTTAAGATGGGATTACGACAGTCCAGCTTTTCTCCAACCATGTTTTAGTTTGTACTGTAATATTTTTTATTTTGTGTTTTTTACAGTAAAAGATTAAATAAGTTCCGCATAACCGATCAGCAAACTTACACTAAGCTACTGTGACCCAAAAACGTTTGTACGTACGGGAGTAGTCGTACGTGGGGAGAAATCCTTAAGAAACTTAATTTATGTTTTCTTTCTCCTTCTGTCGTTTCAACTTATTGATGCCCCAAATTTCAAAAAAAAAAAACTTATTGATGCCCCAGCACTATAATTTTCCTGATTACAGTGTTGTGTTATTTCGTGTTCTCAGCCCCATATATGATCAGTAAGAAAACAATTTCCAAACCTCAAAAATAAGCCATATATGAGCGGTAGGCTCTGTAAGCAACTCAAAACTTGTTATAAGCAATGATGCTATGTGTTAATTAGATAGATTAAAAGAAAAAGTCAAAAAAAAAAAATAATCACATAGCATACACTACCGAAAATTTCATAGATTTGGAGTATCTGAGTGTTTGCAGAGTGTTTTTTGTTCGGAACTTTGGCAAACAAGAACAAGACCTTTGCTGAGTGTTTTGTAAAGCCATGTTTGCTCGGATGCGGTGGCATATTGATAAATTTGGCGGGAGTCATCGCCTCATCGGTGCAAAGGGTGGCCCTGTGGGAGTGCCAAATTTGGGGACGAAGGAGACGAATTTGAGTGAGCGAATCAAATTTTCTGGCATTTTGGGTTAGAGAATGTGTTGTTCTTGGGCAGGTTAAACATGAAAAAATCATCTGAAGGGAGGGTAGGTAGGAGAATGAGCAGACCTTTTGTAAGATGCTCCCAATTCATTTCATTCATGTATATTTGATCTAATAGGTAGGGTGACCTATAACACTTTGCGGAGACTAAGATGTTACCTTGACCAAGTTGATCTAATCTCTTGGTCATCCACCACTAAATGCTCCCACCGTAGCAACTGGGCCATTGGACGACTAACCAAGTTGTTATCAGAGTTGGCAAGTTCTTGGATATATTTTTCGGTAAGGCCATTGGATGACTAACCAAAGCTCATTTTATCCCATATTATCGGATTGATCTTATTGGGAATGCCATCATGGGTAGCAAATAAAGTTTTAAATCGTTAAGGTAGAAAGTATCTCACATCAAACCCTCCATACGAATTTCACCAAACATTTCTTCCTACAATGATCAGAGTTTTCCTCCCGGGTGCACACGCACCCTTAATTTAAAATATCTAAACAAATCTAAAAAATGATAGCGCGTACATCTTTACATCCTATGTGCCCACAAAGTTGTCTCACGAAAAAGTATACATTTTGTGGCTTGTGTAAAATAGACAAAATTCGGTGCTAAAATAAGGCTTTTCACAAGACATAATTTTGTCTTTTTACACCGCCCACAAAAATGATAAATTTTCGGGAAACTTTACGTGCACACATATAGAATGTAAAGATATATGTGTGATTTTTTTCTTCTGAAATGCATATTTTCGGTAAAGGGGGCATATGCACCTGAGAGCCAAAGTGAATTTCTAACATATCATCAATGTGATTTATTGTGAGGTTAAGTTGCAACTAAGGATCTATGAAGGAGGTACTCCACCTTACATTTAATTCTATCAATATGATTTTAGGTAATGTAGGCTAATATCGAAGAGTAATATGAACTAACTCTACAATAGGATAATAGAGTAACTTATGAGACCTGACCAAACTCTTGCAAACACAATGGGATACAATAATATTCAAGCGAGGTGTGATTTGGTGGAGGTGTTTGAAGCATGGGGCGCTATATTTGATAGTCAATCACAAAGTTTAAGAATAATGGGTTAATTTCAAGACAAAAATTGGGAGCGTGGAGTTCAAGCTTTGTGTAGGATTAGTGAATGACGTGTTGTACTAGATAATTAGGACTAGTAATCATTCATCAAAGTGTAACTGGGTTGATGAATCCCTGACTTTCTTTTTAGTTTTAGTTTTAAAATGTCACTTGTTACTTATCAATAAAGTGCGCATGACGCTTTCCCTTCAACAAAATCTTAGCCGGCTAATATATTGTACTTATTGCTAGAAACATATATGGAAGCACAGACAGGAATAATGTATTACCAAACTAGATAAGAAACCATTTGACGTACGTGTGAATGTGTGATGGCTTGCAAAATGGAAATGAAATAAAAACATTTAGTACAATCTAAATCTTTTTTTTAGATCAACCGGCAGGAGCTTAGCCTTTTCATTAACCAAACCTAGGTAGGACGACACGACTAACTCCGAATCTGCCTTATAACATTGACAGTTGGGTTACACCTCGACTAATAAACTGCAAAAAACATGCTTATTTGTGACACATTGGCAAACACTTTTCTTTTCAGTGTTTATGGACACCACAACATAAGGAATCATTTTCAGGACTAAGCATCTGGTCGAGGATCATAGCGAGTGCCAGGACGAACGCCTGGTCGACACCCCGGTGGATCCACACGGTATACGTGTTTTTTTCCAGACTGCGTGTCCCCCATGCTGCTCTCCTTTCGGATCTGCGCTACAAAGTCGCCGCCGTCACAGCCACGGGAGACGGTCATGGTGCCGAGGTAGTAGCTGCCGTGGACGACGAAGTCAGGGACCCGATCGCAGGAGACGTTGCCGTCGAGGAAGACGTGCACCGTGTTACCCGTCTGGACAAGCCTTGTCCTGTCGAGGGCGACGAAGAGCCGGTCCGTCTCGCCGGTGCCGCAGCCCCTGAACGCCTCCCACTGCCGCTGGCCGGTGATGCCGAGCCGGGACTCCTCGACGGCTGCGATGCGTCCGTGCAGTTTGGGCTCGAGGAGTACGAGGGAGCGTAGGTTGCCGTTACCCAAGTCGGCCGTCTCCGCATGCATCACGTCCGGGCCGCCGGCGAGCTTCGTTACTTTGAAGCCGGGCCCTTCCAGTTGTCCGATCTGGCCACCGTGAACTCCGTGTGTTGCTGCGCGTAAAACCTCTCGTCCACCGCCGCCTTACTGTCCCACGGCCAAGACATCTCTGCGGACTCGATGCTCGTACGTGTACCGATATTTAGATCGATCGTGGAGGGTGGTAATGATTTGGGGTACGAAGCCGGTCTAGGTGGCTGCTGCGTATATATATGCGTCATGGTCAAGCGTTGTTTCCCGTGCGTCATGGACTCATGGTCATGGATTGTTTCGTTGCTTCTGAAAAAGGAAAAGGATTGTTTCCTTGCCGTACAAGACAAAACCTGTCTGCGAGCGAGCGGGAGCGAGCGACTTTCGGTGCAGAAGGAACCGGTGCCCGTTTTGTAGGACGAGGTACATGTAATTTTTTTTTTGAAAAATTCGAAAATGACACCTTTAAGTTTCAAAAAAATTCGGTACACCGGCAGCGGGCAGAGGAACACGCGGCGCTATCAGGCATCAGCCGTATGTATGTGTTAAATCCGGTCATGACCGAAATATAGACCGAACTCTCGGGTACCCGAAATTTTCGGTCCTGGAAGGTTCTGAGTAAATTTCGGGTCTCAGATTTTACTGACCGAATTTCTAAAACACCGAATAATAAAGACCGAAATTTCGGTCATGACCGAGCGCCCACCCCTATGCACTAGTACGAGCCTTTGGCTGATCGGTTCGTTGCAACACAAAGCTAGCTAGCTTGACGCACATGCATCTATATATATCTATCCTTAGCTCATACTCCCTCCGTTTTTTAATATAAGATGTTTTAGCTTTTGTCCACATGCACATGCACACAAATGTATGTAGACACATTTTTGTGTGTATGTTCACTCATTTTAGTGTGCATATAGACAACATGTGCACCACCTAAAACATCTTATATTAAAAAACGGAGGGAGTACAAATGTAGACACGAATTATTATGAAAATTAATCTAATGAGTAAAGAGGAACTAAAACCTGATCCACGAATTCGTCTTTTTGTGCAACCTAAAATATAATGAATTTGGAGTTCAAGATTTACATGATTGTAGATCTCGACAATATCTACATCTGGAAAAAATTCTCGATGTTTGGAAACTAATAAAATGTTAAAGTCAATATTTTTTAAAAACGGGCACCATATGTGGTTGGGCTTCCTTTTTAGATTTTCGATTTAAAACTATGTCATATGATTGCATATAGGTAGAAATATGTTATTTTGTGAAGAAAAATGCCAAAGTTTCTATTCGATAGGCCTTGGAGGTCGCAGCCGCTGGAGCAGCCAGAACGGAGCGGGACCCAGCTGTCGATTGATCAAGCCAACGACGCAAGAAAGCTGATGAGAAGCGTCGAGCACCAGGACGCTAGGCGCTAGTTGTTCCTTTCGGATTTTCTTAGCGCTTACAATCGACGGACTGCCAATCGACCAATCCTGATCATCCCAGCGACAACGACCGTTCGTAGAATTTGATGAAGAGAGAGTACGGCCTTATTTTAGATTTTCGCACAGACCCGTATTTTTTCCGTGCTGCCCTGTTTCTCCTTGTATTAATCTCCATAATAATTGGTGTGTAGTTTGTATGAGCTAAATATAGATATATAGATGCATATGTGTAAAGCTAGCTAGCTTTGTGTTGCAAGGAATCGATGCAAATGCATGTCTTAGTGCATAGTTGGATACGTATTTGTACACTTGTACATGTGCACCTTGCCACAGAAGTCATGCACAGGAGGATCATGATGATGTCATCGTTCCATCAGACTTGCATGCATGGATGCATGCATAGTTCGGCGCCCCTTAATATGGCGCCGACCTTGCCACTTATGATTTAAGTTGGGCCAGCAGAATTATTCGGCGCCACCGGAAAATGGCGCCGACATGTATAAACTCGGCTCCAACTGTATTGACGTTGATCCGAGAGGTCATATTTGAAAGTAATTTTCAGAAGAGATCAGATATGTTATTAGTTTAGCAAAAGGGCAAGATTTGTCAAAAAATATGTGAAATTGCTATCCTTTTTTAGGAGATCTGATAGCTGGGTGGGTTAACCACGTCCCCATAGTTTAAGAATTCTTGATTTCATCGTTGATTTGCATTTGAAGTCACAAACCTTTTTAGGGAGTGTTCCGAAGGATGGCTTAAGTTATGCTTTTTGGCAACATTTTTATAGAAACAAGTTGTGTCCATCAATTTAAGCTTAGATTCTACAATTTGTAGCTGCGCATATCTTGATCTAAAATTACATACAATGTTTCTGTACAACTCTTTGTTTAGCAAGGGGACGTCCTCCGGTTTCCATTATCAGAAATCATACATATTTATTACCAAGCGAATAGAGTGTGAAAAGTATGAAAGGAACAAAAGGTTCGGAAAGTCAGGGTCATCTTCAGAACAATCAGATAGATTATCCATCCAGTACACCAAGAGTCATGTCTTTTGTATCTGTCTCACCGAAGAGGAACGATCGGTCCCCTTTGCCGCCCCTGAATTATATCTCCAGTAACTTTTACGCTGAAGAAGCCAAGAAGGCACAATAATACTGGGATTTACGGTGGAAGTTTCAGTTTGCAGAGGATTTTCTGAATAAGGACTTACGAAAAAGGCACAAGTGTCCAAACTCTTAGCGACGCATTATTCTGCACAAACAAAACATATATGAAAGCACAAACATAAAAAAGAAAGATAGAAGCGTGACCAAAACTGACTGCTTAACACGATTCAATGCCCAACTACATCATCGCGTGCTCTGACGACGACCCAAACACGACTAGAACGACCTCAAACATAAGCTTATATAGTATATGCTAATTTATCTGTGATGTACTCCCTCCGTTCCTAGATACATCCGCATATGGACAATTTGGAACGGAGGAAGTACATGCATGCAGCATATGCTCCCACATGCAAACCTTTTTTTCCTAGCTAATGGCGGCGTATCTTTTTGTAGTGACATGTATGGTAGCAGCTACATGCACAATAGCGACCATCACGCATCTGATCGAGCACCACGGTTAGTGCCAGGACCAACGCCTGGTCGACTTCCGGTTTGATCCACACAGTATACACGTTCTCTCCAGCCGGACGGAACCCTTTCGCCGGGGCGTTCTTCCTGTCGATCTTCGCAATCTCCTTGTCGTGGCCGTCGCCACCGCCACCGCCGCCGCGGGACACGGTCATCGCGCCGCAAGTGCCACCAGGGCTGTCACGGTAGCTGCCATGGATGACGAAGTCGGGTGCCCCACCGCACGAGGAGGAGTCGCCGTCGAGGAACACGTGGACCGTGAGCTGCCTCATCTGGGAAAGGCTCGTCTTGTCCACCGCTACGAAGAGCCGGTCGCTCCCGCTCGTGCTACTGCCGTCGCCCCTGAACGCCTCCCAACGGGGCAGCTTGCCCATCCTGAACTCCTCGACGGCGAAGAGGGGGTGCTGCGAGCCGGCGTCCAGGAAGCGGAGGGAGCGTAGGTTGCGGTAGCCGATATGGGCCGTCACCACCTGCATCGCGGCGGTGCCGTCGACAGACCTCGTTACCTCGAATTCGCACCCCTTCTGGGTGCGCGACTTGGTCAGCATGAACACTGTCCGCTGCGGCGCTAAGAACTGCCCGTCCACCATCGCCGCCGACTTGCACGGCGCCGCCATCTCCCGCTGATCAACTCGCTTCTTGTCGTGACCGTATAGAGAGGACGGAATACGTCGATGGGTCGATGGCTTAGACCGAGGAGGTACGGTATGCTTATGTATAGAGCCGAAGATTTCTTTCTTGCGGTACAAGACTTTCCTGTCCCAGAATTGAAGTGTTTGTTCCGTGTTTCTAATTCTACCTGAATCAGAACTCCGGCTGAAAACCATTTACGATGGACTGTGGCGTTTCCCAACGCGCGGTAATTCCACCCGGCCACCTGTACTTGTACATGTTCTTCGACTCGTCGAAGACGTGCGTGTCAGCCTCGCCCTCGGTTATCCTCTCTCTCTGGTTCCCTTCTCTTCCTCGATCGCCGCTCCCAATCCAGCAAGGGGATGTTTATTAGGCACGTTTTGATTGGGTCGGGCATATAAATAATGGTACTAATTGATGTACCTAAATGTAAAATGGGAGGTATATATTAGGGTGTTTTTTTTGGAATGTCAATAAGATGGGTCCGCCAATCTCAAAGCATGCATGTACGCTGCTGGATAGGCCGGTCCGGGGACCCGTGTACCCGGGTGGGATTGCATTTTCGGTCGTTTCCTTGTTTTACAACACTAGTAATTTTGCACGTGCATGCACGTGTGAATTTTTTTTGACACCCCCTCATTGCTTTGCTCTTCTGGAAAAAAAAATTGGCAAGTGAATGCGCCATTGTACAAAAGCAACATCTCTACCTTAACTCCAAGCCGCACGGAAGCAAAATAGCTACCCTGAACACGAGGCCCCATGAACTTTTGGATTAAAATTTGGCGTGGCCCAAATATTGCCGCAAAATTAATCGACATCCTATTCCTAACCAACGGAAGTGTCAACTTTCACTATATATGTCAGCTTGGAGAGCTTCCTAAAGAAATTATGTCGTTTGCACTAACATTCCATGTACTCTCCATTTTTCGTTCTCCAAAATCATTGGTTTGTATTTATTGATATATTGTAACTACCAAAACGAACATGAGTTTATTCGAGCAAATCTTTGCTGACTGGAAGCTTTGGAGGAATGCAGGGCTAGGAGGGAGCAACTCATTCGATTTAGGTATGGTGTGGTGTAGTATTGTATGATAGACGTTTGTTGTAACGCTCTGTTAGTTTTTCGTAACAAACTCTCTCTGCTATAAAATTAAGGTATGCAATTTGCATACTCTCGAAAAAAAACTTTTTGTGATACTTTGAACATTATGTGTAATTGTGTTTATGTGCATCAGATGATACATAGGGAGGGGGCTTTGACTCCTTTTCAAAAAAACATGCAATTCGAAAACAATAAAATAGATTTTTCTTCGTATGAAGAAAGCATTGTAATTCCAGGTATACTACGTACTAGCTTTTTTTGAGGGATGGTCAAAGAACAGTGTAGTATTAATCAAAAATTTTAAGTCATAATATATTAATATCAATATAATATTGGGTAGTACACCCGCTCTTTAAAATGTACAAAGCAAACCATAAAGAGGGAATATTAGTCTCTAATATAATCTCTACTCGGTCTATTCAAAATTTGTTGCGTGCATTTTATTAAGATGAATCTAGATTAATGAGAAGTACTTTTGGACATTTTTTGTTGATTGATTTAGTTTTTACTAGGTCTATTAGGAACTTTTTACACTTCGTAAGTACAATACTAGTTATATAAACATTTTTCGTTTACTTGTGTAATAATTTTTGAACGTTTGTTATTACAGGCTTCATCTGAATCATATTAGAATATCGAATGAAGGTTGAATATTTTTTCTATCTCTTAGTTCAGTGTCACTTCAGATTTTTTTTCATGTGGGGGAACAAACGGCGATTTGGCTCTAGGGTCTAGATGCACCCATTATGAAAAAATTAATTTTTTTTTTCAAAATGTCAAAAAAATCCAGAAAAAATCCAGATGTACATTAGAACATTATGTGTTTGCACAAAAAATGGCATGGTGAAAAAACATTTTGTGTGAGCTGTACAAAAAAGACAAAAATCTGACATGTATAAAGACATTTTCGTGCGTCCAAATTTGTCTTTTTTACACAGGTTGCAAAAAATATTTTTTCCTCCCGTAACTTTTCGTGCTAACATAATACGTCTTGAACTACATGCGAAATTTTTATTTTGAATTTTTTAACATTTTGAAAAATGTTTTTTGGGTAGTAGGTGCGTTGTGAATATCCGCAACAATAAGTACTATCTCTAGATAAAGAGCGTAGATATCCAACTATGTTTTTTCCCTTTAAAGTGCATGCGCATATTTTCTCTTGTCAAAGTGCATGCAAATTAAATGTTTATGACCTGTTGTACAAAATGTCCTGTAGAATTATGAGATTAGCGGAATATGATGGATGTATTATTGAGTCTCATGGGCGAGTATATATAGGCGTACAATGGACCGACTTGGAGTACAAGACAAGTTAGAGAATATATGGAAATAGATCCTAACTCTATCCTAGACTACCATATCAAACCGTACACGTATACTCTAACATCCCCGCAGTCGTAGCGGTAGCGTCGTAAACAACCGGAACGTCGCGGACGGTCAGACTGGAGAGAAACCGAAGTAGACCAGTGTGCTGACATCCCCCCCGCAGTAGGAGCGCGAACGTCGTGGACGGTGTCGCGGCGCAGATGCTTGGACTGTAGAGGAAGCTGGTGAGGAGCTCAAGCGAGGTGATAGCCCTTTGTTGCCGATGTCGAGGGAGCCGAGAGCGTTAGGCGGTGCAGCCTTGGTCGTGGTGGCCGTGCGAGGGGTCGCCGTGGTCGATGTCGTGGTCGGGGTTGCCAGTGTCGAGGTAGATGCACATGAAGCCGCGGGCGCATAGTGCGCGTGAAGAGGACGAAGACGCGTCGAGGCAGTCGTCGAGGATGCCGATGCCGAAGATGACGCAGTACGAACCGTCGAGGACGAGGTGCGGCCATTGTTTTGCCAGAACAAGGCGCACGTCGGGGAAGAAGGCATACTCCGGCTTTGCCAGAGCCGAGTACGCATAGAAGAAATCGGTGACGTGGTCGAGGCAGTCGTAGAGGAGGGAGTCGATGCCGAGGACGTTGTCGAAGCCGATGTAGACGAGGCGCCAACCCGGGCTTGCCAGACCTGGGGACACGTCGAGGACGAAGGCACACACCGGTGTTGCCAGTACCGTGCGTGCAGGGGCAGGGACCACCGTGAACCATACGCCAGCGTCGGAGGGGCCAGCAGAGGAGGACTCGACGGCGATTGCGGCGCCAATCAGCGGGGGGTAGAAGGTGCCGATGTCGTCCGCGGTTGTCGGAGTAGACGTAGTCGGGGACGAGGATGATGACGCTGGCGACGTGGTCGTGGTGGACGAAGATGTAGAAGGCGGCGAAGGCAGCGGCGGTCGGTGGTGGCCATGCTGGACGCCTAGACAAGGGGTGGTCGGCGGGACCTGCGACGGCCTGAGGTGGCCATGCAGGTTACCTGTAGATGGCGGCGGCGTTACTCGAAGTAGGCGAGGAAGAACCCGGCGGCTTGACATAGACCATGCGCGGACGGTGGCGTTCCCACGCCGAGGGAGTCGGCGCGGCGCATACCACGTAGAAGTCGACGCGCAGGGTGGCGAAGAGGATCGCGTGCCGCGGCGCTACGGCCTGAAGGGGCGACGCATCAGCAGTGCGCGGGTCGGGGCGACGGCGGGTGTCGCCAGCGGCATACACGCCTGGGAAGGCGCGTTGGCTGCCGGCAACATGGACCAATGGCGGCGGCGCGGCAGCCTGAAGGGGCGACGCGGCGGCAGCCTGTAGCTCGATCGGTGGTAGGCGCGTGCTCGGGGACGTGCTTGGCGGTGCAGGCGGGCGATCGGTTGATCAGACCGACGCAGCGCGGAACGCGCCATGGCGGCGACGACGACGCGCAGATCGGATTCGATGGCGAAGTTGTCGATGAAGTCCCGGTCGATGACGGCGAAGACGAACCGGCGATGGAGACCGTGCAAGCGAGGGAAACCGGCTACGACGCGTCGAGGCGTCCCTTGGACGGCGCATCCGGCCTTGTTGCGCGGTCGGTGAAGACGAGCCGGTTAGTGTGGAGTCGGCGTCGGCGTGTCATCCGCGATAGCCGGCTTGGAGAAGTCGGACGTATACAAGACAAGTTAGAGAATATATGGAAATATATCCTAACTCTATCCTAGACTACCATATCAAACCGTACACATATACTCTAACATGTCCACGTCATATGCCAGCGCATGTCATCTGCATGCATAGTGCATTTCAACCTGATTTATGTTATTTTTCTTATATAAAAATCATCTTTCACGCATGAAGTATTAACTAGTTTAGATTGAAGTCATGCATATAACTTTTCTTATTTTGTCACCAGAAGATAAACATGATTGTTTGAAATTAGTTGGTCATTTTACATTGTAGGAAGTTGCTCTTAGCATTATATCATTCATTGATTTCATAAACTTTTTCACTTTTAAACAAAAATGAGAAGTTAGGCACTGGGAATCTGCTTTGTGGTATCTTTTGTAACCATTTGCTAAAATCCATGTACACAACCTTAATTATTGGCTTTGGTATAAAATAAGCCATTTTTTAACAAAAATACTTCAAGCGCATACTTTCGGATAATTAGTGGCTTCAAATTAATTCAGAAATATGTACTGGTGTAGTTCCGCGCATCAATGATCGACCACACTCAAAGGAGGTGAGCAAAGTGAAGCAGATGACATAAAACAAGTGCAAAAGGCAGCCCCTCGGAGAAATCTCTGCGTACTGTTCCAACGTTTTTTTTTTCTCGGCAAAAGAATAACTAAAACGCTTCATGCATGCGGCGCGGAACTGACAAGCGACAAGCACAAATCCATGGCACAAGCGCCACTAGTTAATCTTAGACGCACCAAGAACGAACATGCATCACTATGTCACTCCTAACTACGCGTGCTCCCCCACACATGCCGTGAGGTCGTGCACGGTTATTTGCAAAAAAAAGGACAGAACTACCATGACAAGCACAAGATTCAACTCACACAGTAAATAAATGAAAGGACAAGGTGTCAGATCAAAGATCGAGAATGATCTTAGTGCAGTGACTTGAGGACGCTGTCGTTGAGAAGCTCCCATATTTTGGACTTGCTCTGGATCATACGCAGCTTGTCAACGTCACTTTCACTTACACTGCCATCTTCACGGAAAGTGACAGTGCTGCGCTTCTCAATGGTCACCTCCAAACCAGTGAAGAGAGCGAAGTGACGCTCAACTTCGTCGAGATGCATAGTTCGGAGGGTCAAGTTGGGTATGCAAAACCTGCCGGGAGTCAGGACGGCGTAGGAACCGAAGCTGATGTCCATGGTGAGCTGCAGGCGCACAGGGAGGCGGCCTGCACGAAGGGCGGCGGAGAAGGAGGGTTCGACGACGACGTCGATGAGGCCGGCGATTGAGGTGGTGTTCCGGTCGGGCTGCAACCCGTGGACGGAAGAGGCCGGGCCGGAAACGACAGTCGCGTTGTAGAAGAGGAAGGAGGCCCGCGTGGTGGCGACCTCGTAGGAGATGCCGTAGTGGCGGTTGGGAGTTGATGTCGGACCCGTTGAAGGCGAACTGCCTGCTCCAGATGGAGGAGGCAGTGATGAAGGGTCGGTGCGGGTGCAGGCTAAGCCCGACGACGAGGAGGACGAAGCCCGACGACGAGGACGGAGCAGAGGGTGATCCCCCCGTCACGGCTCCTCCCCAGTGTAGTTTGCTGCTGCGGCGGGGGCATTTCTCCGTACGTGCCTGAAGCTCTCGTGGTCGTGGAATGGGGAATCAGTTTCTCTTCTGCTTTGCACTGCACATGCCCCGATCGAGCACCTATTTCTACATGCGTGTTGGGTTTGATGAATTCCATGGAGCACCTGATCAAGCAAAGGCCCCAGCCTAGCTACCGGCCTAGCTCTGTAGCGCACCGCGCGCGCAAGCAAGGAATTTGCATCTCCACCTTTCAAGTGTTTCACTGCTACAGAGCTAGGCCGCTTGCGTGTGGTATGGTGCATCAGGATAATTCTTGTGGGCTTCAAATCTGTACTACTAGGATGACTCCAACGGAGCGACGCAAATGGATGCACGTTTGATCCGCGTTTTATCCGTTTGCGTCGGGGAACGGACGTGCGTCCGGCCCATGTCCGCCCCTTTTCGGCCATTGCACCCAACGGGCCGACGCATTGAGTCCGTCCGGTCAGGGTTTTTGATCATTTTGATCATTTTCGGCCATGGTGATCACATTGCAACAAACCAAGTATATAGCATACAGATGAAACTAAAATAAAACATAATCCCGGCCTCACACATGCCATGTCTGCATACATACCCAAAATATTACAAATCCCGGTCATCGGCCCTGTTTTTCAGGCCATATCGGCCATAGTTCAACACCGTCATGCAACATAAATAGAACGACCGAGATTTGATCAATCTCGGTCCATGTAATACCTTTGCTTCTTGAGGTAGTAGGCCTTCTTCCTAGGGGTGAAGGCCGAGAGATCCATGTCCATGATCCTGGCCTCCTCGTTGCGTAAGGCGAGATCAAGGTCCTTGGCCTTCAGGTCGACCTCCCTGGCCTTCACCTCGGCCTCCTTGGCCCTAGCCTCGGCCTCCTTGCCCCTTGCCTCGGCTTCCTGTGCTCTACTCCGAGCGTTTTCCTCTTCTATATCGAGTCTCTTCTTCTGCAATTCGAAGAAGAGCTTGGAATACGTCTCTCTCTAGGCGTTCCTTTTCTCTCCTCTCCTCCTTCTTGTCACATGACTTGTCTTTTTGGGATAGGAACCCGTTCAATGTCTCTTGCAACGCAAGGGTTGTTGCAGCGCGTTTCAACTCGGCCTTCGAGTTGTGCTTCCCCCTTGGCCTCCCATCCTTCTCCGTTGTGTCCTCTTCCTTATCAACTGGCTGTCCACCATTCCTGAGGGAGGCGTAGAGGTCCTTCCATTTCTGCTGGTCCTTGAGTGCCCTGTAGCAATGAGTCAAATTGAAGGTCTTATTATATTGAGCCTTGAAGGTTTCCAAAACTTGCAACACCTGTGCATACAAGGTTATAGCAACCAAAATCATTGGAAGAGGAGACCAATGCATAAGAAGGGAAGAGGAATTGCCAATTCCTTCACTCCATAGCCACTTTGCGGCCGGGCTTCAACGTTTTCAACGGAGCCGTAAAACTTGCTCATCTCCGCGTATATGTGGAGCCACCTCTTGGAGAGAGATATCTCGGTCCGCTGCGTTTGAATGTTATTGAGCGGAAGTATTCTACATTCATTGTAGCTCTTGGTGAACCTGTCCCAATATGCCGACCCTTTTTCTCCGCCCCGATCTTGCCTAGTTAGTTTTTTAAGTGTTTCGGGTTAGGAAAGTGCCGATGCATGTACGTGCCACGTTAGTCTGATCCTAGTTGGTTTCTGCTAGTAATTTCCTAGCTAGGAGGCGTGCTAGTTGAGTCCAATTAGGACTAGTTAGTGGCTGTGTACGTACATTGGTACTAGGTATTCGAGTAGATCTAGGTTAGCACCGACTTGGGTCGTGTATATATGCACACCATGGGTGCGTGAGTTTTGTATCGAGTTGTACCACAAGACATTGAGAAAAATAGAAATAAATACGAGATTTAGAGGGTGCGATACGCACCCTTGGCCACAAGTTTTTGCGTGCGTATGTTCATCTAACTTTATGTGATCGATCCTGTGGGCAGAATCCCAACAGAATTTGGTTGGTTCCAACCTCGATCCAGGACTCGCAAATGAGCACGTCTTCCTCGGGCGTGAATGAGGCGCCTCTTTGACTGATCTTTCTCTTCATGGCCCGGGCTTGGGTCTCGAGCTCGTCTTCAAAAACCGTCTCAACATCGATGTTGATCACATCGGCGCCGGTCGGCGGAACTTCTTCTTCTCCGGCATTGTAATCGTCGTCGGCGTACTCATTGTTGTCCCTGACCATGTCCTGGAGGACGTCCTCCCCGCCGTAGAGGTCCTCCTCCTCGTAGTACCTAGGTCACCCGACGACGGCCTGGACAATTCGCTGAACAGGTTACACGCGGCCTGGGCGACGACTGCCGGGGCAGCTGCACGCGCGGCCGCAGTCTGCGGCGCGGGCGAGTGTGCGGCCAAAGGTGTAGCGGGCACGTTGAGATCAAGGGTAGGTACCTCGACCGCGGATTCGGCTGAGGTAGGGGAAATCCACGGTGGCATGGTTCCCGGGAGGTACCCGTACATAGGCGATGGTGCCGTCGCGGAAAATCTCGACCTTGGCGGTCGGGCCGCCGAGGCGTTGGAGCTGGCCGCCGCAGTCGCAACCCCGACCGCGGCCGCGGTCGGGGTAATTCCAGTCAGGAGGAGGGCAGCGGTCGCGGCCCTGGACACGAGGTCAGATGTGTCCTCCTCGCCCTGCTGCTCGGCGACGGCCTTCTTGGCGGCGTCGAGCTTGTCCTGCTTCAACCTCTTCCTCCGGGCGCCCCGCTTCTTGGTCTCTGCGGCCCTCTGCTCTACCGTGAGTTCCTTCTTTGGTTTCTTTGCAGCTTGGGGCGCAGGTCCAGCGGCGGTATCGGTGGCAGCAGGTCCAGATTCGGAGGACGCGGCGACGGCGGCAGTGTCGGCCATGGCTAGGGCTGGAGTGTGGATTGGAGTTTTGGGAGAGGAGAGGCCGGAGTGTGAATTTTGCCTCTGAGAGCGGACTAAAGGAGGACACAAAAGCGGTCCGCGAGCGTCCGGGGGCCGACGCATCGGTGACCCAAATTTGGGCCAGGAATGCGTCGCGGCGGACAGAAAACGGACCGCGGTCCGTTTGCGTCGCCCTGTTAGGCCGTGTTTTTTGCTCCAGCGGACAGGGACGGACGCGCGCGGACTCGATGCGTCGGCCCATTGGAGTCATCTTTATATGTTTAAAAAAATGAAGAAGCACGTCAGATATACAACTATTGTCCCAATACAAAAAAAATCTACCAGATTACAACGAGAAACTTCTCTAAAAATATTTGGTTGACATGAAACGAGTCTTACAAACTATAATTTAGCATTGTACAGTTCCATTGAGTTTCACCATGTTTCAAAAGTCGATTTTCATAAATTATACAAATATTTTCAAAATTCGTTTTGTTTCATACCCCTCGTCAGAAAAAAAATCATAAATTAGACTTTCGGTACAAATTATATGTAGTAATAAATAATAAACTTTGGGATCATTTGAGAGGAGCATCGTTGGGTGAGCATGCGTATCGTGGGGAAAAGTTGTCACTAGCATGGAAAAAGCTGATATATACGGACCAAGAGCGGCAATATGTAACCAGAGCTACAATTAGTTTTTTATTTATGAAAAAGATTAAAATCATATTTTGGAGTTTCAAAAAAATCTGAAATAGAAATCCTGGATATAGACCATGTTGTCTTCTTACCAACATGTAAAATCTCATATATAAATATATTGTATTTAGGACTGTGCAAAAATGACAAAATCTGAATCTGAAAGTAGAGAATAGTGCAAAATTTAAACTCTACAAAATTTGTCAGATTTTTTTTTTGTGTAGCTTGGATTAAGAACTATTTTGAGTTTTTATTTTGCACGTTGGTAGCTGCACCATTATCTAGGTCCACGATTTTTTTTTCAGAATAAAATTTCCAATATGATTTTCAAGTTTTGCAAAATAAGGGGTATATGTGGAGCTCGTGTTCCAAATGCACTTTTCTATTCGGGAACGAAAATAACCCCGGTTGGCATTAATTGCACCCCATATGTTAAAAAAAATATAGAACTTGAAAAATTAACATTCGACCGAACATGATCAAGTATTGTACCTGTACGAAAAATTTCGCCAAAGTATGACTTACATTACTCCCTGGTTCAAACATTGGCCTAAAAAAGCAATGTATACACGCTGTATTCGTCATACAGTTTCTTTTTTGCCAAGATATTCGTGACGTCTTGCAAGAACGGAGGTAAAGAGCTCGAGCTAGAGGCCGGTGCCTAGTCATACTCCAATTCAAAGGTGGAACAATAAAATACGCGTTTTGCGCAATCTGAAGTCATGAAGCAATCTACAGGCGGCGGCGGAGGATGGGTTTGGAATGACAGTAGAATTAGGTCTATATATCTTCGAACGTGGTGGATTGACAAGGACACCTGTTTAGGGGTTTTTACGGAAGTGATTTTTTTTTTCGGAAAATTGTGAAATCAAGTTGAGCAGTCCAAAGTTCCGAGGATAAACACCTGCTAGAAACGCTGGTTGATACTTGATTCTCGCGGTAGACGTGCGCCTTCCGAGCTGCGCAGAGCCCGCCGTGATCCGGCGGCTTATGTGTGCGACCGCAGTGCCGCTGGAGTCGCCTCAGAGCTCAGATACAGAAGCACACGCCGGCGTGGTAGCTAATGTGAAAGAGTACTATACTTAAAACAGATACAGAAGCACAAGCGGAGATAAAAATTAGATCAAACTATTAGGTGCGTGATGTCTTGCAAGAACGGAGGTCAAGAGCTCTAGCTAGTATCTTCGATATGGATGGTGGTAATAGTAAGGATCATGATCAACATTATGCATCTGGTCGAGGATCACGGTGAGCGCCAGGACGAACGCCTGGTCGACGCTCGGGTTCACCCTCACGGTGTAGTGTGCTCTCCCACCAACGCGCCCCAGATGGTGGTCTTCTTACCGATCTGCGCAACGGCTGCGCCGCCAGAGTCGGACACGGTCATCGCACCGCCATGGTAGCATCCGTCGACGACGAAGCCGGGCGCCCGCTCCCTGCCATCAAGGAACACGTGGACCGTGGTCGTGCTGAACGTGAGGAGCGGCGTCTTGTCCTCGGCGATGAAGAGAAGGTCCGCCTGGCCCCTGCCGCGCGCCCTGAACGCCTCCCACCGTCGGCCCTGGCGAAGCACGTAAGGGGACTCCTCGACACTGAGCAGGGCGCGGCGCGAGGCGTCGAGGAAGAGAAGGGAGCGGAGGTGACGGTAGCCGACGTGGGCGGTCTCCACCTGCATTGCGGCCGCGCCGCCGCCGGCGTCGGTGACGGCGAACCCGCGCCCTCTCATGGTGTACGCTGTGGTCACCGTGAACGTCCTCGGGTGGCACGCGTAGAACCGCGGGTCTACCACCGCCGACTTGTCCCACGGCCACGGCATCTCCGCTGATCGACTAGCTTCTCGTACAGAAAAACAGAGGATGGCGATGGTAATTGGGTACAGAACCGGATTAGCTAGGTATTGTATTTGTATCTGCCATTGTCGAGGATTGTTTCCTTGTTGTACAAGATGGCTTTTGAGAACATTTGTATATTTTTGTTGTTTATCAGACTAGTAGATGTGCACGTGCAACGCACGTCTATACAAAATAATGTCTCAGAATATCATCACTTACACATAAATTAGATAGTGGATAAGCATGTGTCATATTACATCCCGAAGAGTAGCCAGACAGATAAGCATGTACTCAAGTCGGATTAAGTTGTCATATTCTTTGTCAGATTCAAAAACAGTCTTGTACAACACGTGATTCAAAATTATTATGAGTGCACGAAGAAAATCTGCCTGAGACCAACTTTTTTGGGGACAAACACTGAGAACAGTTTTTGATTTGAACAATCTTTTTTAAGCAAACAACTCTGCTTAGTAGGGGAGATAAAAAAGTTATGGCCCTTGTCTAGCACCTTTAAAGCTTCCTTCAGCCCTAAGTTGCTATCTCCATGTCGCAAAAGAAAAAAAAAGGTATTAAACTGATAAATTTGTTGTAGCTCCTCGGGTACTTTCTATTGCTACAAAATTTCGCGAGAGAATCAAATCTTCAGAGAAAGCTTTATAGCGCTCTACTGGACCTACACACTAACAGGAGCTACTATTTAGTCAATCATACTTGAAAAAAGATTGTATATATGAAGAAGACACAAACAAAAATAAAAAAACAAAATGAAGGAGGCAAACAGGAGGTGGATATCGTTGGTCAGATTTGGCATATCTACATTAGGTTGGGTCAGCTGCAAATATCCCACTAAACCAAGAAAATCAAATACTTACTTACGGAAAGTTAATGAAAAAGTAGGCTGGTAATTGGTAATGAAAGTGATAAATCTCTATCCAAATCAGATCGGTCCTATACATTCTCTTGCATTGCACATATAAAATACTTACCTACAGGAAATAACACTTTTCATTGCAACTTAAGATTCCACTCTGTATATTATATATGATTATTTCCTAAGTAACATCACTTGTCTTGTTCAAATTTTAAATCGATCTGGCATCTGCCAAGTAACATCACATAATCTGCACTCCATGAATCAACACCTTGTACATGTACAGGTACACCAAACATTGGAAGTGTGAATTAGCATACTCTAGTGAGCAAAAAAAATTTGGCAAGAGGATAAACAAGAGCAGCCATGGTTTCATGCCAAATAAGTGTAGAGAGACATCCGAGTAGTTGCTTCACCGGGGACGACTCCAAACACCGGCCGGATTAACAAATAAATTCACATAGCTAACAACTAAAGTCAGCCATGAAAATTCTTATCTTGCTTGTACTAAACTTATTATCAACACTAATATAAAAGACTGAACACACTACTACATGTAGTAATTATTTTCAAGCCACTACGTATTTTGCCCAATTGTATTCGGCCATAGTGAAAAGGTTGAGATCAGTATAGTAATTACATTGTATGAACATCGACAGACTTTCCTTCGTGTAAGATTACCCAGCCGGTGAAATAATTATTTTCATTGAAGAATTAAAGTCAGTTTATCTGAACATTATCTCCGGGCATATTCAGTCTCCCAAAACTTTTGCACAATCTAATGTAGGTACAACAAAATCTATGCAGAACTAAACTGACCGGGCATACTACTCATATCTGTAATGAGGACACCACTCATATGAGCGGTTGATGCTATGTCAGATCCGAGTTAGAAATCAATTAAATAGTAGCGCACACACACATCCAAGATATCAGCAAGATTTCCGTTCATATCCATCCTTTCCCAAAGCATTTCCCGACATGATTACATAAAAGGGGAGTAAATACATGTTAGATTGAGAACTGAACATACTTATGAATCCCTGTCTTTGGTGGTCCCGTAGTGCGAAAATACATAGAAATTTGAGACAATACAACAGATTAGAGGAATATCATCGTGCTCATGGAACATGCCAAATTGAAAGTTAAAAGATTGCAATGCTAACCAGTACCAGTTGAACAGTAGGAACCTCCATGCATGCTATGTGGTGAATTAACATGCATACTCCTGTACTGCAAGCCAGTTTGCAAAAGATGGGCGGAATTCACAACACCGGCGGAGAGGGCCGCAGGGTTCGATTGCTATCAAGCTAAATCTACCTAGCCCAATCCCACCTTATGCCATGGCAGGTAACTAAATCACTGCCGTGGGGCATACTCGCTAACCTCTCCTACCAAGAAGAATCTACTCTGCCCCGAAGAAGGAAAAACTGACTGGATTGGGAATTGGGAGCGGGGACGCGGAGGGGGTAAATTACCTCGTGAGGTCGAGAGAGGGGCGTCGGGAAGGCAGGCGCGGAGGTAGAGCATGCGGTCGGTGAGAACATGATCTGCAGCGCCGGCGCCGTTGCCCTTCTTCCTGCTCTTCTCCTTCCTGGCCGCCTCCTCCTGCTCTTCTCCTTCTCGGCCGCAGGGCGCATCGTGTCCACACGCGCACGTCTTTCGGCGGGTACCGGCGGCGCTGTCCTCGAGGCCCCCGCACCACACGCGCACGTCTTTGAGCGGTTACCGGCGGGCGGCGTACTGAGCAGAGCAGAGCTTACATCCCGTCGTCCACCTCCACCTTTGCCGGCGGCCAGCGGCACGGCGTTGTCCTCGAGGCCGCCGCACCACACGCGCAAGGATGTACCGTTTCGGGATTTGATCTAGACCGTTGATTAAATTGAACGGCTCAGATTTAATGTATCAACACAGCACAACACAAGTTTGCTCTTTTAATAGTAGTATAGACTAGTACAATTGCACGTGATATAATGTTGGTGTTGCGACTGTAGTAATTTATATCTACACTGAGTAAAATAAATCCCTATGTGAAATTTATGTGGACAAATACGAGATTCTATGTTGCTAATATCATTGGTTTTTGACAATTTAATTAAAGCTTTTCTCCACAAATTTTGATGTATCTATTTTTTCAAAAAATCATTGTCAATAATATGTACAGGTCAGCAGGATAAAAGAGTTGAGACAGAACAACATATTTACATGATATTGTTCTAACTTCTAAGTAATATGAAAAAGTGCCATGTCAAGTCAGTTCCCATATAAAACGCGTGTATTGGTATTCGCAAAATCATCCATTTGCACAAGGGGTATTTTTTCTTATTTCCTCGCAAATCAGAAAAAACAATTACGACCAAAATTTGCACCGGAACCACAAAAAATACCATCCAATTTTTCACTCTCATAGCTAACGACATTCAAATGCAGAGCTACACGCTGAATACATTCCGTCAAGTTTAGAGTTCTGCACGTCCAAATAGAAAATTCAGAGTACTACACTCGATTCAGAGCGCTGAACTCTAGTCAGGATATTCCCACTGGTTCAGCAGCTACTATCCATTATCTAGTCAGGATATTCTAATTCTACCGGCGCACAGAAAAGAAGAACTAAAGGAAGAGATAAGGTAGGCTGGGGAGATGCGTACCCAGTCGGTGGTGTTCTGGATGGACGGGCTGGTCCTGGGTATTTTTAGCGCCGAAGATCTTCATCGTCCCATCAGTCGCCGGGGGAACAAAAATAATAATTTTGGCGGGCTGGTTAGTCGCAGATTGGTGTTTGGAGACCGAATTTGCTGGCGTCGGCCGAAGAGGCTGAGCATGCCGATGTCGCCTGGGCTTGCGCGTAGACCGCGATCGAAGAAAGCCTTGTTGCTCGTCGGGACCGGGACGTGCTAGGTCCACCTCGAGTAAGCAGTCGGAGATCAGTCCGGCGAGTTGATCTGCAACGGAAAGCACAATAGAAGAGAACCACAATCGGACACGGCTCCGCAGATCGTAGGCCCCTATCTCCCAGCCCGGCCGCCATCGCCACCTGAAAGGGGAGGAGAAGCTGACAGGAGACGCATGCGGCGGGAGAGCGCCTCCGCAGCGGACACAGGGGAACCTATCCGGGCGTGGCCTGATATATGAGTGAGGTAATAGCTTCTGCCGTCGTAGAGCAGCAGCGTCAACCTGGCGTGGTCAAGATCGGAGAGGTTCACGATGTGCATGAGCTACAGAGGGCGTGCCTGGACGACGTGACCGTTGATCGAAAAATTGAACGGACAAGATCAAAGTTGTTTGGTGCTCAACATCGGGACAATCTGGATCGTTGATCAAAAAATAAATGGATAAGATTTAAAGTGTTTGGTGCTCGACATCGGGACAATCTGGATCGTTGATTGAAAATTGAACGGACAAGATTTAAAGTATCTTAACATGTTTGCTCTTTTAATAGTAGTATAGATTCTTGAATGAGATTGAGAGCTATGCTCCTTAAGACAAAGACAAGGTTGCAACAGTTTCCTCCGTGATTCCGTCAAAATAAAATACAACAAAGTTGTTTCAACATTTAAACATGCACATTTCATAAAAATTCAAGACAGGCAACAATCCGGATTGGCTCCAACATAAACGTGGGTATCAAGAGACACATTTGAAAGACACTCCATGCACAGGGACGGAGTGTTAGACTATAGAGTTCGACTCTAACCTACGTAAAGTTCTTCTTAACAGAAAATTGTGCTATTAGTTTGCATGTCATACGTTTTAGTATAATTTTTACCAATTATTTATAATGAACTTTTTTACTTTTTTGTATTATTATTATTGTCCTTACATTTCTTTTTTTTTCACAAAATGATACACTTTCTTAACTAATAATAAGGGTTGCATCGTTGATTAAAAGAGGTACAATTATGACAATGCACCACATATTATTACTCATTTGTTGTACATTTTAAGGTCTACTGTGGATAATGCACACGCAAAACATTTCCCCAATGAAAAGTAAATGATGGTTAATTTTTTTTTCTCGAGAAATTATCCATTAAACTCCGCTTTAGAATGTATACTGCTGGATTTGAATTATAATTTTTTTTATCTTATGCCTTCATGGATCATAAATAATTTCTGCCACTTATATGAATTGTTCTCCTCTATTTTGATTTCCTCAAATATCTTGGTAGAGACGTCACGGTGGTAAGCAATTAGAGAAGACTAGAGTGTATAGAGTGTCTCACGAGTCACGACACATAGTTGGCATGGATGATGGTTGGTTCCATGCGTTGAACAATGAGTCGAGACACCAACGCATGCAAACTCTATGATGGTTAAAGTCAAATAGCATGGATTAGTTTTGCATGAGAACGGAATTGTGCTTCATCTGCTAGACTGTTCCGTATCGTCCGTTCCCCCAAATGGAAACTATCTTTAGGATAAGGATGTTTTTGTTCATCCATTTCGAATTGCAAACTTTCCTTCATTTCGGTAGTACCTGAATTTCCATCAATTTAATTTCCTATTCCTAGTTCGGTAGGCGTATCTGTCTGAAGAAGAAGGGTTTTCTTACAGTTAATTCGAATATTCATTTTTTTTTTAATTTTAATTTCCGCGCGGAAGTCACAAGCATCTCATGCGACGTTCTATAACAAAAATAGAGTTATTAAAAAAAACTTGATGAAATTAAGATGGGCGCACTTGATCTGTTCTGATTTCTTAGTTCATATTTCATCATCTAGTGGTGCATCTCGTCCAAAATCACGGTGAGCGCCAGGATGAACGCCTGGTCGACGCCCGGGTCGATCCTCGCGGTGTAGGTGTGCCGCCCAAGGAGCGCACCGCCCGCCGTGTTCTGGCGGGTGATCCGCGCGATGGCGTGTCCATCGGGGCCGCCGCCTCTAGCAGACACGGTGCACGCGCCGTCATAGTAGCTGCCGCTGATAACATAGTCGGGGACACGCTCGCCGGACCCGTTGCTGGCGAGAAACACCCGCACCTTGGTTCTGGCCAGCTGCACCGGCGAAGTCTTCACTGCAACGAAGAGCAGGTTCCTCCGGCTGGTGCTGTCCCCCCTGTAGGCCTCCCACCTCGAGCTCGCGTAGTAGGTGGAGTCCTGCAGGGTGAGCACGGGGCGGCGCGACGCCGCGTCGAGGAGGAGGGAGCTGCGCTGGAGGAAGCTGAACACGGCTGCCTCCACCTGCATCACGGCTGTGCCGCTGGCGTCGTTCACGGTGAAGTCATGCCCCGTCACGCTGATCGTCTTGGTCACCGCGAACGCCGTCGCCCCCGGCGCGCAGTACCGCGCGTCCACGACAACCACCTGGGCTGGCTCCGCCGCCGCCGTCGCCGTGTCGGCCGGCTCGCTGCTCATGACCGCGCGTGCTCATGACCGGCCGGTAAACAAGGCGGATGGAGGAGTGCAAAAGCGAGCGTGATATGTAAGGAGTATATATGTTTGCGAAGGAGGCACGCGACGATAAAGGTCTCCGGCCAGTTTGACTCTGAGGAAGACGATGTGGTCTCTAGCTACGTGGGAGAAAAAATTGTTGGAGTTGGTCCACGCTGATTAGCTGTTGCGAACACTGATTTTGACACTTACTACCAAACTGCTCCAGGCTGTTGCGACCGGTCACCGGTGGACCGTCAACTCTGCTAGTTTTGCACAATAAGCAAAGCGTAGGTTTTCTAGAGAGCTGTGATACACGATATTGTTTGAAATCTATGTAAGTGTGGAAAGGCAGGTGGTGATTAGATTACGAACATCTATCTACTCACTAATACTAATTTATTATAACTAAAACAACATATGAATACGACTCAGTTTAAAAAGCAAAAACATGAACGTTTTAAGAATGAAACCCTTTATTCTGAAAAACAAAGGGCAATGAACTAAGTCCGAGAACGGGTTTTCCAACAGGCCGTACAAGGAGTTCTAGAATGAAATCACAGTTGGATTGTATTGTAATATGAATCTGAAAGAGGCCACAATATTAAATGTAAGGAAACAAAAAATTGTAGTAGCATCTATAGTTGGTCTTACCAATTTACATCATGAAATAGAATGAAATCAACATTTGCCAACTCTATGAACATCTATCTACCTACTAATATTAAATTATTATTAGACAGTTATGATATCTTTGTTCAGCATGAATAGAATGAAATCATAGTTGCAGCGTGTTGATATATGAATCTGAAAGAGGCCACAATATTAAATGTAAAGAAACAAAAATTGTAGTAACATCTATAGGTGGTCTTCCCAGTTTACGTCATAAAACATTATTTTTATACCAGTATAGTTACGAAAGAATATGCTAGTTGCTTCACATCTAACTTCTTCCCAAATTTTGGGTGTCAGTCCAAATAAGTATATGATATTTTAAGATAAGTGTTTAGAAAGGTGATAAAGAAGAATTAATACATATGTATGAACACACAAAAATACATAGTAAATGTAAGAACATAACCAAAATTGCATGTCGAAATAATGATCTCAGTCCTCTCATGTTTTTTCACCGCTTCAATGTCGTGAAACATAATCTTCCGTCTGACCTAATTGAAACAATTACCGTTCATGGGCAACGCGCCCTTTAGCATTTCTTCTAGTTTGTTGAGAGTCAAGCTAATGGGATATGGCTCGGCGCTTTGTGCCAATACTTTCCTATAAATTAGTATCATAATGAAAATAAGATAACGTATGTTATCATTTGTATTCAATTATTAAACTAAAATTATATGCAATACTAATTTATGAAATTTCTTATTAGATATTTTCTCCATAATTAATTGATTTTTTAGTTACATAGTACACCTACTATATCATGTAGTCTCATGTTAGTAATAGCATAAATTATTATTGGTATTTTTTTATTAACAAGTGACGGTTGGCACTTTGTTGAGAGTAAAGCATGCATGAGACTTTCCAGAAACCATAGAACAACTATAGTTAATTTCTAATTTTTAATTTATTTTGATTATCTAGACTTTTCAATATTATGACATCATTAGAACCCCCTTATTTTCATTACTTTTTTCAGTCACTAGATTCATTGTTGTTGTGTATATTTTCCAACATTATAAATTTGTGGCTAACTCTAAAAGTACTGTAAAAATTGTCATGTTTCATGTACTTTGTGACAACCATCATTTATTTGTACTGAACTTTTTTTCTTCATTTTTTCTCTAAAGATATGATCTGGTTTATCTTTATCAAATTATAGTTATCTCAATGAACGACGTGAAGATAGGTTTTTGTTATACACGTTTAATGTTTACAATTGAAATGCATGTCCATTGTGTTCTTTGACAATAAACGTGTACTACAATTGGAGCGGTCCGTTGGTTATATGTTTTCTTCTCTAAGACGGTGCCCTTAAATACAATATTCTCTTGCATCAGAAAGTTAAACGAAAGAGAGAATAGCATGGGCAAGCAAGAGGAAATATATTGTGTATGCGTATGTTCATGTGGTCCCATATCTATTACATATACTTAAGTAGTTTTTTGCGTGAAAATTACTTGTGTAAGAAATATCTTGATAGAAGTTTTTCCTGTACAGTCGTGTTTTTGTGTCTCCGGTAAGCAACTAGATTTTCTATAGTATTTTCATTGTTCGTCCGTGGTTTACCATTGCATAACTGACGTTGAGACTAACTCGAGTTGCTATCGTTGATGGAGTAGCTCTTATTACCGAGATTGGGTGTAATTTGTATCGTACTGATATTAAACTATTATTTTTATCACAAAAAATCAAGTGTTCAAAATTATTTGAATTAAAGATGTATACGTTGGTTTTTGGTCTTCTACTGGGAGCCCATGACAGAATTTTGTCACATTGACCTTTTGCTTTTGCGGCTCTCCATGTGAATAAATCATGCTTATTTTAAAATATCCTTTTTTTTCCTTAAAAAACCCATGCATGCTTTAGAGTGTTTGTCATCTTCTTCTAACTTAATGTTGAGCTGGTGACACCGGCAGCAAAGATTTGTCACCTGAAATTTTCATTCTCATTTGATTAGGAGGCTAAAGCCAGGTTACATCATAGACAGCGAGAGCGAGCAAGGATGATAGCTCACTGGGAACATAAATCGATTGTCCGTAGAGGCCAATTCTAAGTTTACATCAGAACAGTTAAGAGAAACTGAACTGGAATAAGTAAACGCAGGGTGCTCTCTGTCTGAATCTGAAGACACTGGATTGGATCAAAAAATCTTTGTATCAAATCCCCAAATCAGAACGCCATGGTTGTGCTGATCGGTCTCCGACGGACCACACAGTGCTCGCACCTCGCAGCAGGGTTTGGAGCATTCTTGACCCCGCAGTCCCCGCTGCACCTACACGGCAGTATTGACCCACACCTACACACACGCACTAGACAGCGACACAAGACCACGTGTGACGGTCGGATGCAGCAATTCGTGGAGCCGCCCGGAAGCTGGCCGGAGCTGTGATCATTGGTAGTGCATCTCGTCAAGGACGACGGCGAGCGCGACGATGAACGCGTAGTCGATGCCGGGGTTGACGGTGACGCTGTAGGTGTTCTTGCCCAGCAGCGCGCTCACCACGGTGGACCGCCGGTCGATCTGCAGCAGGGAAATCGGATCATGAATCTGTCGATCGATCAAAGGACAGTATCGCTAGGTTGGGATATTGGTTTGTGCCGTGGAAGCTTGCCTTGGCTATGACGGTGGAGGATTCGCCGAGGGAGACGGAGCAGGCGCCGTCGTGGTAGCTGCCGGTGATCCTGAAGTCGCAGGCCTGCTCGGCGTCGTTGCTGGCGAGGAAGACGCTGACCTTGGTGGACCACCGCAGCGGGATGACCGAGGGCTTGACCACCGTGAAGAGCAGGTCCCGGCGGCTGGTGCTGTCCCCGCGGAACACCTTCCAGCGCTTGTTCATCACCAGCGCCTGCGACCAACAACCGCAGAAATCAACATCGCCAACTCGTGCGCGAGAACAGAGGAGAGGAAATCACCAAAGCTTGGGAGAGAAAACAGAGGGCGGGGGAAGGGAGAGCGAAATCATGCGGGATGGCGTACCGATTCCTGGACGGTGAGGACGGGGCGTCGGTGCGCGTCGGCGAGGAGGCAGCGGCGGCGGAGGCTGAAGAGGACGCCGTCGACGCGCAGCAGGACGTCGCCCGTGGCGGCGTCGGTGACGGTGAAGTCGTTGCCGGACATGCTGATGGTCTTGGCCACCGCCAGCGCCGCCTCGTCCCCCGCGCAGAAGCGCGCGTCCACCACCGCCAGCGCCGGCACCGCCTCGTCCATCGCGGCGCGACACGCGCGCACGTCGTCCGCGGAGCAGGTGGCGGCTGGAATGGGATGGATCGGTCGGCGGGGATGGGCGCACGCGTCTTGGCTTGTCTGGTTTTGGACCGAGATGTTTGACTAGTTCGGCAGCTCGGTTTCCAGAAGCTATATAAATTGCAGCTGGAGAGTAGATTCTTCTTCCTCGGGTGTGAATGAATGGAAGTTCTTAGACTAGTCACAATGGGGAGTAACTTAGTGGGGAGTAACATGTGTTTAGTGTCATATTTAATAGGTTATACACTCATCTTGTCTTAAAATGTGTGATGTTATGGTAACATAGCTAGTTACCACCACCATCTCTCTCCTCATTAATTACCCGCCACATCAGATTTTTTGCCTATGTGACACTGATGTTACTCATATGTTACTCCCCATTATGACTAGTCTTATAAAAAGATCAACTTTGAGAAAGGAAAAGTCTAGCATTACCTGGCACCAGCAGTTTCTCAGGGCACGTGCTACGTGGAAGCAGGAGAGCCGACATGCCTTTTCATTTCCTTTCATTTTTGTTCCCGTGTGATCCTAGCTGGACTTGCTTAACGCTTAAACAAACGGAATCGATTCGATTCGAATTTCTCATGGTAGCTTCGCTGCTCTCGATCTCTCATGTGGTTTGGCAAGAATCCGACCACCGAGTAAAGCGTGTGGAGTCTGAAGAAGTTGCGGCCGCTGTCTCCGGTGGTCGGCCCGGCCGACATCTAGCTACTTGTTTTAAGTTAGTGCCCCACGGACAAATGGGTCCAACCGAGAAACGGGGTCCGTCGTATGGACCCAGACGCGTGGCAATGGTGAAGATTTTCGGCAGTCTTCTCGCAAGATTTTATACTTGCTCCAGCCCGTATGTCAGCCTGCTCATGCTGTGGATGAAGACCTGCCCAATCATTTATAAACACACATGTATATCTAACTAGTTTAAAAGTATTTTTTTTATCAGTTTCCTTTCAAAACAGACACGATTTCTCAACTTCCAGATCGACAGCTAGCCGAGTAATCAGTATGTTTCTGCTTACTGATGTATCTAGGAAACCACTAGAAATACGTGTGTGTTAGAAATGGCTAAAACATCTTATAGTTTAGTAATGCAGAGGGTAATTGCTAAACAACAAGCTCATTGTCTGCTCAGTGCAGTAGTTGACATGAACTAATGAGAAGAAGGGACTTACTTTTCATTCTCGAAACCAACCGGGTGAATTATTTTCTTGGGGAAACGCCAAGAGAAATGAAGATTTAGGCACACACGTGCCTCATCGCAACCGGACACATATATAGTGGCTATCAAGTTGAGTGTGCACAAATGACTTACGAGGCACAACGAAAATCATATTTAAAAACTTTAAAATTGTTTGAAAGAAAGTCTAAATATAGAATAGTGTATTATGTACAAAGGTGGAATTGTGTTGAGCCCCCGATTCCGACGTTTTGAGTTGGAGAGGAGGAAGAGGAGATGGAGGCGAAGTTGGAGCCATTGTTCGTTTCTTCTTTGGACGTGCGAGACGGTCGCGAGCATAGCGGCAGCGCTAGGAGAGCAAAAAGAGGGAGGGCAGATGAGATGGACTAAGAGAAGAAGGGGAGCACGACCGGATTTATACAAGGGCGCTCACCACCATTGTGCCCTCCACCGTCATGCCCTCCATGGACAGGTGCACAACGACCATTGCTAGCATCATCATTGCATCTGTTGTGCTAAAAAACTACCGTATGTGCTTGTTGCGTCTAATTTTGTCACGTAGATTCGAGTGGCCAATAAATATTTAGGAGCCCCTGTTAGTGGCTCCAAATTACATGTGGCGGACCTAGCTTTTTTGGAAGAACTTGTAAACATTTGGAGGGTTGGAAAGGAAAAAACTCTTCTTTTGGTGGCAGATATACCCTAATTCAATCTACTCTGAGTGGTGTGCCTATCTATATAATATCAATGTATTTTTTGCGTGACACCTGTGTGGAGAAGATGGCGAAAATCATAAGAAGATTTTTTCTGGCAAGGGACTACAACTAAGAAGAAGTACTACATGGTCAAATGAAATTTGATCAATAAACCAAAGAAGAAGGGTGGCCTTGACATTAAAAACCTAAAGCTTTTCAATGTCAGTTTACTGTGCAAGTGGTGGTGGAGGCTTGAAAATAAAGATGGTTTGTGCCAAAAATTGGTGAAAGCTAAGTATGGGATCAAACATGGGATCTGGAGAGTGGTGCTGAAACCAGGTGACTCTGCGGCATGGAAAAATCTTCTTAAAGTGAAACATGTCTATTTTCAGGGAGAATGACGTTGGTTAATGCCTTAATGGTGGTGGGGAGAATGACTTTTGTCATGATGCTTAGTGTGGTAGGACCCGTTTTGTGAGCAATATCCTCAGCCGTATGACATCTGTCGCCAGCAAATTGTTACTGTCAAGGAAATGCACGAGAAAAGGTGGCAGATAACATTTAGAAGGTAGTTGGATCCTACTTTGTAACAACAGATGGGACAGTTGAAAATTCTTTTTTGACTGTGGTTCAAAGTGAAGGGGTGAACAAACCAAAATAGAAATTCACTAAAACTAGGAAGTTTACTGTAAAATCGGTTTATGATAAGCTGTCCTCCGTAGGGCTTGATAGATTTTTTAGACATCTTTGGAAAGCCAAAATCTCTCTGAAAATCAAAATTTGTCTGTGATTAATTTGGCACAATGCTATTGCGACAAAAGATAAGATGAAGAAACGAGAATGGGTTGGGGATTACACTTGCTGTTTTTGGCTTGCAAACGAAACAATTTCTCACATGTTTTTTGAATGCCCTGCTGCTTCATATATGTGTAGTAGTTTGGAGTCTTAAAAACTCTCGGGGAGATTAGTGGTGCTCTTCCTTCTTAGGAGTATTTTCTCCACCCATGTTTGTATGCCTAGAAAATCTTGTTTTGCTTTTCTTTTGTTTTGGTTCGTGAACTTTGTTCTTTTATGCTCGATAATGGAACTCGACTTCATGTTGAAGTCGTATGGAAAAAAAATCACCCTCCAGCGAGGTGTGCCGAGAGGCGAAGCGGTGCACCGAAGCAGGAGAGTTGGTGAGGTGCATCCAATCCGCCGACCTTTACATCGGACGGGTTCTCCTTTTTTGTTTTGAGTTTGATACGACGCGTTCTCCTAAGTTCTGTTTGTCTACGGAGTGGCCCAGCAACACGCGGCCCATGACAGCCTTGAGTGAAGATCGCAGATCCATTCACGCCTCCTCCGATCCAAATCCACCCATCTAGTTGCTCGTCCCTCAAACAAAAAAAATCTAGTTGCTCGTCCCGGACCTCTAAAGTCTAAACGAGTTCATCCCCGTCCCTCCTGCTCTCCCCACACTGACTCGTTACAAGATTACTACTGTACTACCAACTGAAAGAGCTCAAATCGGCACCTAGGCATTGTGCTGGTTTGATGAAAATGAGGCGCTCCATTTTTTAGCTAGCTATACTAGATTAACTAATTATACATGACAACTTTTTTGTGAAACACACCAAGATATAATTCACTAACAATGCAGATTTAAGATAAGATACATAGAGAAGAAAAAAAAGTACAACCAAAAATTCAAACAATTAAGTGCCACCTACATTCGCGAGGTTTTTTTTTTATTCGAGAAAAGTCCTCAATACAACTGCGAAGCCCCATCACATCACAACATTTGCACAATCATGTAAGGTACCGATCATAAGGATCTCAATATACTCAAATCACATTGAACAATCTGTCCTCTCATCTTCAAAGTCGGGAACCGGGTTAAAGTCGTAGTCATTGCTCTCCAAATCAGAACCATGGCGGAAGTTGTCGTCCCCACTCGAGCGTCATGGTCTTGATCCGGGCGAATTTCGATCGCAGGGCATGCTGGTCTTCGTCGTGGACCAAGAAGCAATTATGCACCAGAAGAACTTCCAGGGCAGGGCAGGGCAGGGCAGTTCTCAAGGACGTCAGTCAGTTCTCCCACGGTGAGATCGACGCAATCGAGTTCAAGGGAACGAAGCTCCATCAGAGGCGACTCTCTTATCGCCCTGACGAGTTGTTTGCTGAAGACATCGTACCAGGGAGAAACAAGGCTGGGGCTGTGTGCATCCTAGTTATGCAGAGACCGGATATAATGCTTAAGACTCTTTAAGTAATAAAATCGCTTTATCTAAAAAAAAAGGAGAAACAAGGCGAAGGGAAGTCAGTGAGGGCGACCTGCAGAACACAGAACAATGTTTCATAAGGATGAAATTTAGGACAGAAATCAAGTATATACTAAAGAAAGAAACGCACCTTTCCGCGATGTAGTGTATGAGCTCACCGGTGATGAACTCCTTCCCAGCGAACACCCGGAGCTGTCCAGCAGAACGGTCGACGTCTGCCCTCGCCATTGCTCGCGAGATATCTTGTTCCCTCAGATGCACTTCCTCATCCTCGTACAGCAAATCCTCGTCGTCCACCATGTCCACGACCACGACACGCCACACGTAAGGCAGCTTCGCCGCGTCGAGCCACGAGCGGCACACGAGGCCGGCGCCCATGAGGACGTCGACGGCGCCGAGCATGACGAAGACTGAACAGAGCACGTCGAGGGGCAGCAGCGACCAGTTCCTGGCTGGCGGCTCTTCCGGCACGGACGGCGGCGCAGCGTCCATTGACCAATCTCCTGCCACTGGGGAACTGAAAACAGTCAGAGCGTCTTGTGAATTCAGAGATCCGAACCTATGGAGGAACAGTGAGACAGTTCAGAGCTCTCCTCGGTCATGCGTGCATACCTTCTCCGGCAGCCTGTTCCACTATCAGCCGGCGAGACGGTGCGAGTGAAGCTCGATCTACCTGGGTATACCTTGATCATCAGTTAAAACCAATTTTATAGAGGCGAGGCAGGGACTTGAACAGTCGGACTTTGACTGTTGATGACGTCTGGTGGGCGATTCCACTGAACGGTCATGCGGCCTCTCGCGTTCTGGGCCAAATGGCGTGCCAACATAGGGAAACTACTACATTAAAACCTAGGGAGCGATTCTTTTTTAGAACAAAGTACTCTAGTTCCCGTGTGAATAGTAAAATTAAAAAAAAAACCGTGTTAGACACGTCCTTGACTCGGA